>JARFIW010000376.1:3967500-4679382 GCA_036346225.1 Platerodrilus igneus | reverse complement strand
GTACAAGCCTTGATCAATAAATACGCCAATAAAAACGACTGGTGGGCAGGGCTTATAAATACAATAAGAAATGAATAAACATTTAGTTCATATTCAACCAGGCACAAACTATATTTAAAATGCAGTAGAAAGTTACGTAATTAATTAGTGAAGCAAAGTTCAGAATAAGTAAAGTTTGAAAGTGAGAAATTGTGCGACCAAAAAAAGCTGATCTACGAATAGACGTAAATTAAACAATTAATTAAATTTATTTTTAATATTTAACAAAACAGGGCTTCTTTTATTGGGACAGCTTTTATTGGAAGCGATTCTTTTATTGGAATGGCTTTTATTGGAGGCGATTCTTTTATTGGGACGACTTTTGTTGAGGCTTCTTTTATTGGGACGGCTTTTGCTGATGCCATTTTATTGAGACGGCATTTTGTTGATGCCATTTTGGTTTGTGACGGCTTTTGTTGAGTCGAATTTGCGGAATTTCAAGAAACGTACTAATTTAATCCTTAACATGAAAAAATATTTACAATCCGTTCCGTTACCTGCTATCGTTCTGACTATGTTGACTTGCAGCGCATCTGATTTTCCTTTAGTATTGAGCGCAAAAGGACGGAGCAATTGATCAATCAATATGGTATTTTCTGTCAACAACTTACTCTATAATCTTTAATTCTCCAGTACTAGATGCTACATTGATCAAGAGGCGAATTATTTTTGCATGCAGATTTAAGAGTTATGCTAGGTAGGTAAATTTTTTCGCTGTCGGATCACACTGCCGATGGAGCCACGTTAAATAATTTCCAATTTTAAAGTGTTTTAAGTTAGGAGGATTATTTTGGTGAATTTTAAAGGCAATATTTTTATACGAGAACTATTCGTTGTACAATTTAAGCAAAATGAAAAGTAAATTCTTAAAATATTAATATCAGATATTATTCAGTGTACAATGCTTATAAAACATAAAGCATGAGCAGGAATAAAAATTTATACAAAATACTAAAACATACAATTAAGATAAATACTTTTTCTTAAAAATATATATCATACCTTTGTTAACTAAAATAAAAATATAATTGAGAATACCATACTTAGACGTATAATCCACAAATCATTAAACCTACAAAAAAGTCAACTTTTCATAAACAAAAATTTTCGAGAATATAACACTAACGAATATTTATTTTTTCAGACATACAATTTTTATATTGTGGAAAACAGAAGGTGAAAAAATAAACAGTATACATATTAAGTGTTATAACGAAACATACAATTGTTAGTAAAATCAAAATATAAATGAAAGAATAATATTTACGCATTTTCACGAACTCAAAAAATTCTGAAGAAGAATTTCATTTATTTGTTGTACAATATTTTCCCATAAGGTACACTATTTCCTAGACATATCAAAATTTAATGGCTAAAATGAAATCTTTTGGCATCACTTATAATTTTTGTAAGTATGGTGTAAATTTCAGTGTTGAAATTCATAAGACTGCTTTTGAATGTTCATGAGTAATACATGTTTTCAACAGGTTTTTGATATAATTTACTGTTGAAAATATTTGTTCCCAAATGTACGTTGATCCAAAATAAAGAACATTTTGGTCAATGATTAATAAAGTAAACAGCAAGGTATAAATCGCTTAAATTGTTATTACACTGCAGTTGCATAATTTCAAGTCAAAATTCATTCGGTATTTTTTCAATATCTATGGAAAATGTTTGATAAACAATCGACAACTGATTTTCTGTTTTCTAAAAATCAAAAACCTCTAGCAAATTCTTCGCTTAATCTAGTAATGATATCTACATATTTCATCACGTTTACTCGTAAAAATATTGTTGAATGTACTGTTGGAACATGATCTAACATTTTTCTGATAATAGTTCAGTTTTCAGTTCCTATCCAACGAAAAACTTTTCCCCAACGATATCTGTGCTAAATGAACTATGAATATTAGAAAAAAAATAATAGTTTGTCCATAATTCAGACTTCTTGGTCGGATAAAATTAATTAATATAACAATCATAGGTGTGACGTGTTGAATCTGTAGCACGATTTGAATAACGTGTGTTGATATAAAAACAATGAATTAAAATTAGTTCGTTTAAAATTCTCAAATAACTATGCAAACTTTGACATTTTCAAGTTTCTACAAAAACTGTTCATCCAAGATATAGAGGTGTAATAATAAGTCATTCGTAAGTTTCAGCGTAGAAGGAAAGTGTGAAAAGAAAGAGGTACTTGTTATTTGAAAAAGGTAAGTTTTCGAACTTTCAAAATAGTGAAATATGGCGTAAATTTCCGAGTACATTGTCTCAATTTTTTAAAAATTTTTGAAAGATGTTGAATACTCTACTCCATATTTAGGAAAACCTTTAAAGCGGTATAGAAAACATTTTTTGTGAATGTTTCATTTTGCCATTCGTCTTCAAACTTTATAAATTTTAGGAATCATTGTGAGTATAAAATTATTTCGAGAAATCTGGATTCATAAATATAATATTATAATAAAAGCTAAAAAAAGCATTACAAAATATGCGTCCAGAGCATTTCCACAAACAATACGAGCTCGTTCAGTCAATTCGGAGTGTCCTTTTTTGTTCTTTTCATCAGGTTGATAAATACTTATGTATGTATGTATGAATATTTTATATATGTTTATGGAATCCTTTATGATATTTTGTTAAACCCCATGGTTCCGTGGAACAAAATTTGAATAACAATGCACTAGATGTAATGCATAAGGGTCGCGTTTACGTTAAGCGGCTTCATATCCCGTTTCAAACATTTACAGTTAAAATATGAAGTGATAATAATTTGAAACCAACCAACCACGAGTTAATAGCATTATAGGTCTCTAGACCGAGTTTCTGAATCAAAGTATTTATTTGGTACACGCAAATAACAGGTTATAAGGAACAATGTTAAAATATAAAACAAAATTTACATAATTTGAAAAGAAGATATTCCCCTGTATTAGATAACGTAATTAATTCTCAGTAATCTGAAATTAATTTCTAATACTCCCACGAAATTTATTGCATAATAACTGACTTCAATCTAGAATTTCTTATCTGTTTCCATAACCCTGTAAAATTTTTCGTATACTATTCAGTATAATTTCGTTTAAATTAAAAGTAAACAGAACACGTAAGCAAAGCCCACGAAAAAGTTTGCATTTCATTTTAGAGATGTTTAAACTAGTTTCTGTTCAGGTTGTTTCACTCTTCTTATTAAAAGGAAACACAATCAAAGCTGTCGTAATTTTGTGCCAGATTATAGCACGAACTCTGTATGAAGTTCACGATATATTATAAAAAATTCATTTGCATTAAATATAGATCTCCAAACTAATTTTATTTTAAACTAATAGCGCCTTATTGAAGTATTCGGCGTAAATGTCTGTTTTAAAAGTAGATGTAAATACACCGACGTTGTACCCCATACCGTTTTTGTTATGCGGTACCTTCTTTAGACATGGGTACAAGCAGCATGAACCATGACGTATGGTGAATGCTCAACGGAGTTGTAAACTAATTATTTAATCTAACAAATAAACTGTAGCACCACATAAATAGGACCGTTGTGTACGTTAAAATATTCCATGATTGTTTTTTTTTAAATAATACGCCACGTACACACGTCACATCTTAAAGCACAGTCATGAACTAATGGCTATACGTTCTGTTTTATGTTTCTTCTAACCCTTAAATTTTGGTCTTTATCAGTCTTACAAAGCCTAGTATTTAGGTTTCAGTTCATATTCTCGTTAGGAGAATTTGTAGGGTTATTCACTCAGACTCAGGTAATGATTATCCAGGTGTTGGTTTTATTGTAAATGAGAAAAAGCAATAAAAGTAAATGGCGTTTAACAAGTTAGTGGGATACACTAGGCACATCACCAAACTAAAGGCACGCTGAAAAAGCCGGTATCCATAACCATTTCAGATCATGATTGTGAAGGTATTAAAGAACCCAATTTAAGAGATTATTCGGGAAGCAAGGAAAGGAAGGACTGATGATTATAGGTGGCTTTAATGCAGAGAAGAGCAGAAGGTAACTATCCTTTAGAAATAATAAATAAAATAGATGATAGACTGATTGTTCTGTATAACAAATGAAGTGATTGTGGCCAAAATCAAGTTTAAAATATAAACGTAAGCTGCGAGTGTCTGGAAATATAAACACGTTTTAGGTGGATAATACATTATTTAGCATAGATTTGAAGAAGAGGTTAATTACTTTGCAAAATTTACACAGGTGTAACATATAGATAGTGAACAAAAATGTAATCACAACAAAATACAATTTGTAGTTAAAAAGTCATCAACAAGACCAAAATGTCCAAATTCAATATGTACACACAAAAAGATGCCAAAAGCAGTCATGAGTATGAAAATAAGGTAAATAGCTGAATACCCCGAAGTGTCTAAAATACAAGAGAATTGGTAAAACCTAAATAAACTAGTGTTAAGTGAAGTACTCAATGCATTAGGTGCTACAAAATATCTAGCTGGAAAAAAAAAGATAAATCAGCATATCTTATGTTTAACATAATAAATGAAATAAACCAGTGTAGCCGTTGAGGAATTCATGCAAAAAATCTGATGAATGACAAAAATAGATTGTGCAAGCCCAACTGGGATAAGTGCAACATTTGCAATCTGACCCCCAACATAATTTCTTCCAAATACAAGTGCAACACTTATTCGTGTTAAGATACAGGTTATGCTCAATTGAATGATTCATGTAAATGATTCAATACGTTGTATGAAAATGAAGCACTACAATACAACCTGATTCAGAATATATTGTGCATTATTAAACCTGACTCGGGCGTCAACTTTCTGTTGAGATTTTTAAGCGGACTTCATTACACAACAGACGCAGAATCTCCAGTTCAAATAAAGGAAACAGCTTTCTCGACTAACTCAGTCGGTCGAACATATGCACAAATACAATAAATCAGTATATAAAACCTTACAAAAGTTTGAGAACAACTATTTACAACCAATAATCGTATAAAAACTGAAGATTATATCAATACCTAACACATAAAATACAATGAAGTAACCAAAGTATCAATTTACACATATATTATACTTACACTAACATTCCAATAGTCAGAATATTCTCACCTCCGTGATTGCTTCTTTAAAATATACCTTTTATTAAAGATATGTGTAAATTGCCCTTCCTTATAAATAATTGCGTAAATTTATTTGTACATTAATTAATTCCTATAGCTACTAAATCTCACAAGATTATTGAATAAACAACGCTTTTTTCAAAAAGTCCTTTATGGAGCAACGCAAGTGCCTAAAACTAGTCTTGAATTAAATCTAGATACGCCCCCAATGCTTCCAAGCTTTGAATAAAAACATCCAGATAGATGCTCAAGTAAAATTACTCAAAATTCAAACCAAACCAATTGGCAACGAATTCAATTTCTGCACTACCAAACCAAATAGGTTAACGCTAATTAAGCAGCGACGTTAAGATTTAAAATTTCCAACTAATATTTACACTATAACTCTAACCCTTGGAGTAATATTTCCAGAAATAATTGAAAAAATATTGGGAGCGTTAAAACACCCTATTACGTATAACTACTTTAAAACATACTAATTTGCTTACGACTTTAAACCCAAAAATTTTACTTTACTACTATTAGCGAATTTACAAAATGCGTCGAAGATTTTTCTATGATACAATGCTCAATCATTTTTTTTTCCAAATCTGTTTTCTATACGCCTCTAGTATCGGATACACTTTCGATTGAAAAGGTTCCGTATTTATCACCACTAATTTGTGCGCAAAGCCTCTAGCAATTCTCGGTTCAAAACAAATTAATTTAGGATACTCCTGTAAAACAGTAGAAACTTGCTCCTTAACTTTGTCAGGGCAGTTAACGGATCGAACTTCATTAACCCCCCATACCCCGCTTTATTTTCAATATAATTAATCGATGTTTCATCAATGCTTAACTCATCATCCCACCCCATACAATAATCCCCAATTATAACAGTTCTGCTCTCGGCATTAAACTTTATTTTTAATTTATTTATTAGATCAATCCCATCATACATTTCAACTTGAGCTGTAGTACTATTTAAAATCCATGTTGTTCTACGGCACTTCTTATTTTCAGGTTGATGATTACCATGTTATTAACTGTGGCTAACTTTTTATTGTTTGGCGTTATCAAATTATGCTTCACAGGTATGTGTTTATAATCGGCAGTACATTTTCATGGCAGATTTTCTTTTCATATTTCCTATCAAACTTATTGAATTCCTGCGGATGTTTATGTTGAAAACATTGCATGGTTCGTCTTTTACCAAAAATCCGGTCTCGACGAACGTCCTGGCCGGTTAACTTTGTCCTTGCATGTGATTTTCCAATGCTCCACCCGAAGGTACTACATTGGCCAGGAAACGAGTTTTTTTTACCTGAAAAATTTTTAATTTTGCCGAACCCTTGCTGTTCCAAGCAAGGTAGGGATCTTTAACGTGCGTGACTACACTCACACACGGGACCTCCATTTTACCTCTCATCCGAACGAGGGCGTATTTTTGTGAAAAATACTCGCCTAACATTTTCAAGCGGACCGTGTCGGGATTCGAACCCGGGACCTTGGGTGTAGTAGTCAGACGCATACCAACTAAGCGACGGAGCCGCCGATTAACTATGTTCGCGTAAGTAGGCTTGTTCGTGTCTCTACGCGTTCCTGTCTTTGTATTCCGTAGTGCGTTTTTATCTTGTGGTCCGCCTAGTGCGGTTTCAATCGTTATGTCGTTCACTGTGCATATTTACTCTAAAATTATATGTGTGGTTGTTCCTGTTCCTATATTTTATTCGTCGTTCTTGTCTCAAATTGTCATGCCTCCTGAGGTATTGTAAAAAAAGTCCCTATCTGTAATGTCCAATAGTGTCACTCGTTGTCTCGTCACTTGTTCAGAATGATTTGGTAGGTACCTTACTATCTGTTTGTCGTCTAGTGTAGGATTCAAATCCAATTGTCTTGCTCTGCTAAACTTTTCTGTGGCATACTTTTACTTCGTCTGTCCATAGTCCCTATTAAATCTACCCATTAACAAGTTGCCCCTGACCTTCTATTGTTCATCGTCCCTCCAGTAATAATTCAAAAATTTCCATTCGACTTCCTCAAACGTCTGTATCTCCGTATCCACTAAACTAAACCAAATATTTGCGTTACTTTTAGAATAGATTGTATTACATTGAATTTTTGTTATACATCCCCAATAGTTGCCACACAAATATTTACAACTAATAATTGTATAAAAATAGAAAATTATAACAGTATCTCTCACATATAATACAATAAAATAACCAAGGTACTAACTTATACATATTCTTACATTAATTTTCCATTGGCTAGAGTACTCTCATCTACGTGATAACTTCTTTAAAATATATCTTTTATTAAAGATATGTGTAAATTGTTCTTCGTTATAAATGATTTCCTAAATGAATTTTTGTATTAACTAATTCTTAAACGCTAATAAATCTCACAAAAATTATTAAAAGTACAATGATTTTCTCAAAAAGTCCTTTACAGAACAACGCAAATGCTTAAAACTAGTCCGACCTATAAACTCGAAATCTTGAAATAATTTCAGGTACATAGCCTCTCAATGCTTATAAGCTTAAATAGAAACTCCAGTCTCGAAGATAGATGCTCGACTACAATTGCTCAAAATTCAAGCCAGGTCCAAGACAAAAGCCAATTAACAACAAACCCAATTTCTGCACCATCAAACCAAGTAGGTTAAAGTCAAAATAGTCAGGGACATTAAGATTTAAAAATATGAACTAATATTTGCACTCTAATACTTGAAGTCTGAACCTTGGAGTAATCATCATCATTAGGTCTTTAGTCTTGGAACTGGATAGACGCGTATCTTCATTGCTTCCTATTCTGTGCGAACCTACACATTTCCTTGAAATTTCCATAGTCTGCATCTTTAATTATCTATGTGCAATAATCTGATCTAGGTCTACGTTTACCTCATTTTTCCTATCTCTGCCTGTAATATATCCTGCATTATTCCCCAAAAATGCCCTAGAACGTATACTACCCTTTTATTTCTCCTATTTTTTTCACAGATATCTTTATTTCCCTACTATTTCTATAACCTCTTTGGCATTAACTGTTCATGCTATCCTACTCAAACATCTGAAGCACAACTTTCCAAAAGGCTTTTACCGTTTTTCTGTCTGCTTCCCCTACTGTTCCTATTTCATAGACATACTATGCTGTGCTCCACACATACACTTTCAACAATTTCACAAGATTTTTTAAATCTATTTTACAGAGACTTATTACAACACATTTTGATAGAATGATTAATAGGCTTGTATCTTATAAGTTTAAGAATATATTACAAACAATCAAACCTATACACATATATACTGGGTAATTTTTTTATTTTGCTCAGCATTGGGGTCTCGTACAGAGTAAAGATATAGGCGACTTTAAATTAGATAGAAGTGCGATTTTAGTAACTATATACGAAATCTTTCGCAATTTAAAAATTTAGTAATTGTGAAATTTAGAAAAATCTGTAATAGCCATTTTTGTTTTTTAAAATTTTCAAAAACAAGAATCAAAAAATTTTTATTACAGCTTTCAAGATTCAATAAACGGCGTTAATTTGTGCGAAATTTAGTTCGATTAACTACAGTACTAATTTTTGAATGTTTACTTAAAAGTAAACCGACATTTGCGTGCACATACGTGTGTGTGGATCTGCGCCATACGCGTGCTTCTACTTGTTTGGATCATACAAGCGTTAAGTGTTTGTGCGTGTGTGTGAGACAGTAAAAGAGAAAGAGACAGTGGGGGGTTTTAAAGGAAATTTGGGGTACGGAATAGACAGTTGCGCAATTAATCGTCTTTTTGTTATGCAAAAGAATTCCTAAAACTATTGTTCATTTGCCAGAGGCGGTCCTGTTAATGTGCATAAAAAAATCACCTTGGAATTATGCTGTATAGATACCTGGGAAGGATTGACACAATCACTACTACGAAACAAGAGTTGTATTAGGGTGTAACGAGTATTAAAAGAAGAAATGATGTACATAACAGAACTCCTTTGAGAGTGTTAGAATCAAAGTTTAATTTTAATTCCATAGGTTCTGAATAGGTGACCTCCAAAAATTAATTCATTGTTAATTATTTGGGGAAAATGTTCATTGTTAAATGCACTGACACTGGAAGATTTTTGTATTATGCTGTACTTTGTAGACAAAATGATTTTGTTACGTTATTCGTGGCAGTCCCTGTTCGGGCGCCAAAGTTATGCTACGTTGGCTCGTAGCCGTGCGTAACACAAAGAAAATCAAAGAAATGACCGGGCTCAATCGGAGAGTAGGGGGGGGTTGCAGAAAGCAGACCAACATATATTGTATGCGGCGGTAAGGAGTTAGTGACAATACCTGAAAGAAAATTAGTTAAGCAAACCTGAAAAAAAAAGAGAATAAGCATAGCAGCAATGAAAAGTCTAAATTATTCAGTACTTTGTAGAATGTAAAAAAAGGAAACTGTTTAGATAAACTATATAATATAACAACGGTAAAAGCAATACAGAAAAATGTCTAGTACAAAGTGAGGTAATATTGGGGAGTAGCAGAAACGTTTCCTCACACACCAATTAAACATAAATCAGATAAAATGTTGACAAAAGATAAATAGATAAGACACAATTGGTATGAGTAATTTAGTAGTATTGATTTTTCTTTCTTTCTTTTTTTTTCTATGTTTTAAAATAGCATGCAAGTCTATTGTAAAAGGTATCAGAACGACAAAGATATGGTAAAGCAACGGATAGATATTTAAAGTAATAACCAGTAGGAAATAGTTCAACTTACAAAGTCCTTCAGCAACGCTTCCTTGCAACTGAAGTGTGGGATTCAACGATGTCCTGCACTAACGAAGCACTTCACCCTTGACTGTGAGGGGTTGATGGAACTTATCACACGTTACACTAATCACACCTACGTATTTCACTGGTGTTAGCAGCAGACATTATCACGCGTCGGAACTATGTAGCCTTGATAAATTTCTTGGTAATTCTATTTCCTAAGACAATAATTTCGAAATATTCTGAAGCACTAGTTTAATTTCAACTGGGACCAAAGGTATATTATTTTCATAAACATCCCAAAAAGCAGTGAGAAACTTCAACCAATACCTTTGTAAGCCGGTAATCTGTTATATTTCACAAATAACGAAATTTGCGCAAGCAATGATCTATTTTAGATTCTTTGTTGTTAGAAAATTCAGAAACTACAGTATCACTGTATTTAAATAATCCAAAGTATGCGCTACTCTGAAAAGAAAAGGACCGCGAAACTAGATCGCACACACAGTTTAAATACCAAAAGACAAAACAACTAAAAAGAACCATAATGGGTAAAGCACGTGTATCACTAAAGTACGTCCGTCAAATGTTCCGTAAAACACGCGTGCAGGTCGAGTTTAACAAGTTCTATCACTTTAATTTCCAACAGAAACTCAACAAAAAACATGCCGTGCTGGTTCATGAACAATACGAAAATTAATCCCGCATTAATTCTCACTATTGTCAAAAGCAGAGAGAAGCAGTATTTTTAACGTACTTAGTATATCGGAACAAAGAACAAACTCCGACTGTTGTCTGTTTATATCAATTCCTCGCTATTACAACCGCTTATCGTATCTTATCTAGACTTGTTAATAACATCAGGAACATACAAAACGTGAATGCCGCAATCATATATAATAATTAATTACAGCGGTTTATCATTTCCGATAAGTTGGAAAGTAATTTACGAATAATCCACATAAGGAACAAAATCCATATCCACGGCAAGACAAGAACGATGCAATCCATTCATTATAACACGACACATTCGTCAACGAGTCAACAAATACCAAATATAGAAACAGTAATTTGTAGAAGTGCGTTTATAAACTGGGAAACAGCGTAAAATGTTAAAACTACCAAAAATGCCCGTTACAATTTTACTAGAACACATTATTTGGAACGGGGTCAGGGTTATATATTCCATTAAAAAGTCCTTGTTAATTATTTTATACTCTAATAAAACATACCAAAATTTTGAGTATGTGTCAACAAACTTTTGCTAGTTTGAGGTCCATATTGGAGCAGTGCCAGCAACAAGAAGGTCAACATTTAAAAGAGATTTTATTTAAATATTAAAATCTGCGCGTCTTGTGAGTTTAAATTTATAATTAAACTTTTTTTTAACACGTAAGCAATGGAGTTTCATTTATTCAAAAAATAAGTTACATTAAGGGATACTCTTTAAATTAGGTGTCCACGAATGATTATTCCTTTAAATTCAGTGGTCCACTCTCAGATCCACTTTTCTGCTTGGTGTTCTGGCAATTCCATATCTATATCATACGTGTCCCTGTTTTCCAGAAGTCCCAAAATTACGAATTTAGAAAACTATTCTGATTACAGCACTTCAGCCCTTTGCAACGACTTACCTTATCCTTGCTCTTTACAGTCGAGGTCAGTGGTAATATTCGGGATTACAGAATTTTTGGCGAAGTGCTTACTTGATTTCTCTGTGAAATATCTACGTGAACTTCCGAACTGAAACTGTAAGTAACAGGATACTTTCACATTATTATTTTTTTCACGTTCTTTTGTTAGAAGTCTAAATTAATTTTTGATGTCTTATACATGTCTAGCTCCTAATTTACTTATTCCTGAGTTTCCTATCAAATAAAACGCGGAACTGAATTTCAGTATATTTTAAACCGAAAATACCCTGTGACAATTTATTCAGCTTTTGTGTCTGCTTTGGCTGTTTCGCAACCCGTTGTTCATATTCTCATTTTTTAGAAATATTGGCGTTTATTCAGAAACTCGTCAAGGAGCTAACAATGGGCTCAATATCACAGATTCAATAGCATTTTATTTGCATCCATATATACATAAATACATGACTTTTATCAAAATCCTGAAAACTTCGAGCGATTTCATCTGTCGTAAGCCATTACCCCAGGGCACACGTTCGCCTACCTAACGACAGTCTCCACATAAACACACGTACTTCGCTGAATATCGTTCCAGATTCTGACAATATCAAGATGCGGAAATAAAAGACGAAGAGATTTTTCAAGTGTGGAAGTAAATATGGATCTTGTAGAAACAAAACTAAAACCGCATTCTCTTTTTTGTAAACAATCAGAAGTGCAAACACCTATGATTTAGAAAAGTTTTAAATATCTGGACGTTTTTGAAACAGCTGTTGGTTCGAAGCTGAACTATTTTTGAGTGTAAATATCTCTAATAACACGTGTGAATACATTAATGACAGTTTATGTTAAATAACCGAAGCGCTTATGCGTACAGCAACGTAAGCCAAGCCTGTACATTGAACTTGTACCGCTGTCTCTAATAAATGTCTAGGTGAAGTGTGAGATTAATCATCCATCCATTAGATTAACAGTGTGGGTGCGCGTGATGATAAAGTATTGTCACCATTAAACTTCAACAGGTTCAATTTTTCTTTGAGACGCAGACCATTCTGTTAGATGTTAGTATTAAGCAAAAGAACAATTTTCAACTTTTATTAAAAATAGTATATTATATATCTAGTAGCAAAAGAAGCAGTGAAGACCGAAATGTTTTCTAAGAAACATAACGTTTTCATGAAATTGAATTCATACCAATAAAGGAATTTTTGTCTGAAATCGCAATGAATGGTAGTAGGAATTAAGAAATTCTCATCGATGAATAATATTTTTCTTTTACAAACGTCTGGCTGTTTATCAAATCATTTCCTTGACAATTATTATTTATTCATTGTTCAAAAGTAAAATTTGGTTTTTATTGCTGATTAATTGTACTAAGTTTATATTAAAAACAGAAACTATTTGAATGGACCGGGATTATAATGATGTCTAGGAGTAGGTAAGCTACCTTTATACGAGGCCAAAACCACCCATTTTCCCGTGTATTTTCTTATGAAAAAATCTAAGATCTGTTTTGCAGTTTTCTGTACCAAGCATTGAAATCCCCATAAGGAGAATTCGTGCGTCAATTCAGGTTACTTTTCAGCCCAACATCCTGACTGGAGAGTCTATTACATTCAGTTTTTAAGAATAGGATAACACTAAACTATATAAAATTTTATTAAGGATAATATATTTACAATAAATATTCTACATTTACAATAGTATTATATTTCTTCGTGTTCCATAATTGAATAATGTCTGACAGGTAATGTTGCATACGAATCAGGAAGCAAACAGCGTTGATCATCGTGCGGACTAAGGGCAATCTTCTCCTGAGCGATTTTGTGAACCTGATTCCAGTTTTACAAATATTTCCTTATAATCCTCTATGCACTCCACATAATCTTAAAACGTAATCCTGTTCTTTATTACTGATCTTTTAATCCCTTTTATCTTCCTTGTAACACCAAAGTCTCGGACATCGGGTAATTCCTCGTCTTCTATTAATCGTGATAGTTCAGCTTTTTCTTCCTCAATTGTCTTAAGAATTCTTGTAGCATACATCTTTGATCGCAAACCAATAAAATCTGTCATAAGTCGCCCACTATTTTCAGCCTTCATCATTCCCAATAATTTTTTGTTAATTAGCGGAATTCTATAGTTGTTGTTGGCGGGATGGTCTGAAGTATCGAAACGTTGCTGAGTCCCGCTTCATAGTTTCATAAGGATCATGATTTACTATTTTATAGATTAAGCTATCAGTATCCGTGTAAAGAACTCGGCACCCATCTCCAAAGGCGGCGTTCATATATCCATAGTAGAAATCGTAGAGTGTCAACTTGGCTATGTCGAGAATGCACATACCAACATATATAACTTTGTTAACATATATTTCAGATTTAAGAAGTTCCACTGCAGCAAGGTTTTCATCGAAGATTGTAACATTTTTGAATAACGGGTTGAATATCCTGGCTTCGTCTCCATATAATCCTTCCCAATTTCGTACAAGTTTCACATTACAATGTCTTCCGAAAACAGCATTATTCATGAGCTTGAACAAGTTCTTCTCAAATTCGTTCTCTGTGAATAGCTTTTAATCTAAGTCAATTTTTCAAACCTTGCTTCAGATTTCAGTAGTGTATCACATATTTACGTTTAGAATTCAGCATAGCCATTAACTTGATGCTTTGAGTTTTCGATACAGGCGGTTTTCTAGTCTTTGGGTCAATGTGCTCTGGACAGAATGGAATGTCCTTAAGCAAGTCGTGGATAAATTCTGGATACTCAAATACGCTATACTACACGCAATTGTAGCAGACGTCAGTTTTGATTAAAATTTGACTTAAACTAATTTTCACAACTGTTGACTTATGCATATTTTCATCTATAATAGAAGTATGAATGACATAGAAAACTAGAGATCAAGATTTCTGATTAAAATGTTAAATAGTAGAAAAAATCAAGACAATTTGCAATATGTGACAATATGCAGAATATTGTAAAAGTTGGAACTTTTTCTCCGAATATTTAAATTATGAAACAGGCAAGTCATCGGAAATACAGACAACATTCATGCCCATCACGCCATTCATCAGGAAGTCTAGCAAAAGTCTGTTTTTTAGTATCAATTTTTAATTTATCTTCAGACCATGAACAAACTGCTTACAAACTTTCCTCTCTTGACACATTTCATTAGCCTCGTTAACATCCATATATATATATATATATATATATATATATATATATATATATATATATATATATCACTTCATACAAACCCTTTCATTCTTGAACCTTATTATTTACCGCCATTTCCCACTTTCATCCACCATATTCAACATCGCCTTTCGTGACCGACCTCTTCTTCTCGTGTCGCTCATCCATCATTTAAACACTTTCTTCACTAACTGATCGTAACTCATTCTTTCCACATAACCAAACCATTACAATAAGCTTCTGTCTTGCTAATCTGTTGATTCGTTACCCAATTAATGCTAACCACGTCCCTCCAAGCTTTACCATTAATATTATTTATAACTCCCATATTGATTTCGTTTATTCAGTTCGTGTGCCCGTCCTTCAACACCCAAGCTCACACCTAAGCAACGTCGCAACAACCCACATGCTTCTAATTATTTTAGGTGAGGTTTGCAAAATTTCTATCCCAAGTTCAATTCCCATTAAACATTCTTCCTAAACACAAAAACTCATTTATTGCTTCCAGAATCCATCGCCTTACATCAACTTGATTCTTGGACTAATGCCTAACAAAAACAAACACTTTTGTTCTTGATACATTTGTTATCACATATTTCAATTGGCAGAATGTCTCATATTGTCCAAAAAAATTTTAATTTGCCAAATCCAGACACATACACAAGACACTGTTCCCAACGGTCCTCTGCAATAATCTTAGTTACAGGTAAAACGGTTTTAATTATTTTAAAAGAATATAGCAGATAGCAATTGTCAAATGCTACCGCAGGGTGTTAATTGTAATTTTGGTCAATTTCGTAAGCTTATTCCTCAGACCAAAATAATGAAAAACTATATATGAAGGTGTGTCCAAGAATATTTTCTACAAAAGTTATACGCATTTAAATTTTTACAGTTTTGCTCAAGTTGAATACAAAACAATAATAGTAAGCACGAAAATGACACATACGTCAAGTTTGCTTATATCACAACTATTATTGTTTAAAAATGTGTGCAGTGTGTCCTTAGACTTAAAATCTAAATAAAAAACCATAATTGAAAAAATTTACCAACACTGGATTTAGCTGATATTCATTTCATGAACGACAGAGGAAATGGGAATAACCGTAAAGCTCAAAGACTTTATTCGACAACTCATATTAATCAAGGATGCCATTCAAAAAGTACGTCTTCTGAGGTTCATCGCAGACACGAGCAACTCGCTTACAGGAAACCCCGAAATTCGAGTAATAGACGCTCTAGACCGACAGTTGACTTGCAAGAACAATTACTACAGTCGATGGAAGACGATGCTGGTACCAGTAGTAGAAAAATAGCGTTCTAACTGGGCGTTTTCCATGGTAATAACTTGAAAAATTCCACAGGAGTAACAAATTAGGCCAAATCATATTCAACAAGTTCAAGTTCCCATTGAAACTGGTTGCCAACGTAAAGTGCAATTATGCCACTGATTTTTAGAAAGATGCAATGCGTCTAATTTTCATTCAATAGTACTTTTTAGGGACGAAGTGAAATCTCAAGATATGCAATTATAGTTTGTCATAACATTCCGCGGTGGTCAGACGAAAATCCTCACACAATTAATGTTTCCAGACATCAACATCAGTTTTCCTGGGACACTTGGGCATAATATTGCCCGTAAGACAAACGGTTCAGTAAGAAAAGAACGAAATCAATAGCGGAATGCTCGCCAGAGTTACGGAATAACGAAGGAATGAAAGACAAGAGAAAGAAAACGAATGCCGCGCTAAATACAGTCGGAAATGGACAAGGAGAGTGTATAGAAAACGAAATAACAGCACACATAAACCAATTCGCATTTTTTAGAACCTCTGTACCTGAAATGATTATTAAACACAAAACACATGTAAAATATAACTATAATAACTAATTTCTAGGAATTTAGATAACAAACAATATTAAATTGCTGTTTTAAGGATAAACATCTGTATCCTCCATTCCTCACGTACTATCATTAGATATTAATTACATCAACATATTTACAATAGTAGATTTAAATACAAATCCCCAAATTTGTGTACAAATCTTACAGCCGAAGTATTCCTCTTAACTGTTTTAGAGCATAGACAGTCTACATGCCGTCCAGGAGCAAAGTACACAGCTGTCGGTAACTATGATATAATATTCTTTCATGCAGGTTGTGAAAGATACAGGTAACAGTAATGGGTACCCATTACATTATAACTTATTCTGCATACAAAACGGCAGTCAGACAAATGGTGCTGTAACGAAAACGTAAATCTTTCTGCGTCACGGTAAGCAATCATGAGTTGAAGGAACCCAAAAAATAGAGTTTAAATCCGAAAAATACTAGTTACAAACCAAGCTAAAAATATTAAAATTTCTATTAGAGGAACATCGCCCTTTTATTACCTATCAGTCACGTAAAAAGAGAAAGCACGTTTTTCTCCATAAGGATTTGTTAACTGTGCGATTGAGCTTATGTTATTTAGCCTAGAAGAAACAGCGCAAACTAGCGTTAAAAATATAGTGAACTTATTCAATCAATGTATTTATAAAATTGTTTTCTTAAGAATAAGTACAGAAATTCCATATCGAATAGAAATAAGTTTGGCATTTGCCTATTCTTCAAAGATAACACAGCCGCTTTACCTAATTACAATTAAAATAGCAACATTAAGAAAATTCCTAATTATCAAAAACACATGCTTAGATATGGAATCTGAAAATGTAATATACACATGTGGACTTTGAATTAAATAAAGGACTAGTAACGTTAGTTGCCTAACTAAACTGACTTGAAATGATAAAACTAAATAAAGGACGAACACATTTACCTGCCTAACTAAACTGACTTTAAAGGATAAAGTGTAACGAACTTGTACATTCAAAAAAATAGATATTGAAATGGTTTTTAAAATTAAAGAAGTAGTAAATTTACAAATACGAAATGGAACGAAACAAAGAAATTTTATAATCGGTTCCTATTTTCCGCCTTATATTCTTAATGTTCATATTTAGAGGATGTAGTACTTGAAGAGTGGCATTTGGAGTTCAAAATACAATGTGGTTTATGCATGATCGTGCACAAGTACATTACAGTGTTACAGTACTAGCATTTCTTAATAAGCCGTACCATAATCTCTGGATATGTCAAAGAAGATACATTTATTGACCAGCAAATCACCAAATTACAATCCTTTAGATTATTATCTTTGGAAGCATCTAAGAACACTGGTATTCAGAAATCCAACTCCCAACGCACAGGTGCTGAGGGAACTTATTATTCAAAATGTCAAAGTAATAAGATAGGAGTCATTGCGCCTGTGAGGCGGACACCATCAGTAGCCGGACAAACCGTTTTCAAATTCTAATAACTTAATGTAGAACAGATTTATCATTAATTTAAATATAAGCCTGGTATTGGTGGATTTTGAAGAGTGATAATACATCTTAATATTTATAGTGCAGCTCTATATGTCGTTCATGGTGGTTATACATTTTTCAACCGGTACAATTTGCTAACAGTAAATTTAGAAGTAAGCATAAAATGCAGTGAGGTTGTGATGTACTTTGTTTAACATGTTAAGTGACTTGTAGGTATTGTAAATTACTCTAAAAACCAATTAATAGAGCAATTTATTATACTTTGTACAAAAAAATAGATGATCGGTCAATAGCAAAGTCTTTGCAGGTAAAATTTCAATAGTCATACAGCTGTCCGACTACTGCAAACATGTAACCATTAATATAATTTTTTCTTTCTCGCTTAATGAAGACAAACTAGCACCGTTGTGTTTGTCATCTTATTCCTTTACCTATGTTTTAAAACGTGGCCAGTAGACGGAGAGAATGTACTTCACTGGTGCGCAAAATACAAAAGCAAAGTTTTGTGTCCGACAGTTAGGGTCTGCAAAATTTTGAACTATACCAGTAATCGGACATCGTAATTTTTGTTAGTACTTTACAAAGTCACTTTGCCATTGGTTTTTAAATTTTTTGAAATACTGTTTATTTTTAGAATGAATTCCGAAAAAAGAAAATTTCACCAATATAGTGAAGATAATCTAAAAATTGTAGTGGAAGAAGCCAAAAAGGGGGAAAATTAAGAGAAATATGTCGGAAACACGGTGTGCCGAAATCAACCGTGCTGGACCGTGTCAAGGGAAGAATTGCTGAAAATGTAAAAAAAAATGGGCCTAGAACCAATATACATTAGTAAATTGGATTGTGGAAGTGGCAAATTGTGGTTTTACACTAAAAAAGCAAGATTTGCTAGCTTCTGTTCAGTAAATTGCAAAGAAAGAGCGTATAAAGACTCCGTTTAAAAACGGCCGACCAGGTCAAAAGTGGTATGCTGGTTTTTTAAAAAGGCACCCCCAATTAACCTTAAAATATTCCGAATCTTTTGAAAAGTATAAAGCACAAGTGACCGAGGAATATATACAGGCATGGTTTAAAGACATAGAAACCTTTTTAAAGGAAGCAGGTTCTCTATTCGTTTTAGAAAATTCAAGTCGAATTTTAAACGCTGACGAAAATGGTTTTAATTTTTGTCCAAAAACTGAGAAGGTGCTGGGTGTAAAGGGACAAAATTTATATGCTGGTAAACATGGTAAAGAAAAAGAAAATTTTACTGTTTTAATTACTTTTACAGCAGATGGAAGACTTGCTCCTCCGTTTGAGGTGTTTCCTTATGTTAAGCCACTAAGAGCCATTGTTGAAAGCTTGCCTTCGGATTGGGTTCTTGGCAAATCTGAAACGGACTGGATGAGAAGTGACTTATTTTTTGAACACGTTGCCAATAGCCTGAATGATTGGCTATACACAGAAAATATCCAAAAGCCGGTGTTGTTCTTTGTAGATGGGCATAGATCACATATGTCATTAGAGATAAGCAAATTTTGTTCCCGTAATGGCATTATATTGTATGCTCTTCCTCCAAACGCTACTCATCTTTTGCATCCAGCAGATGTGGCAGTTTTTAAAGCACTAAAAGAGTATTGGTGTCAAGAAGTAAGAAATTGGCAAGCAAAACACATCAACCGATTAGTTGTAAAATCCGATTTTTTTCCAATTTTTCAAGAAGTTCTTAAGCATCCCAACATGTAACAAAATTTTATGAACGGATTTAAAGCTACCTTTGAACCAAAAACGTGAACTATTCGAAATGTGTACAAAATCGATTAGAAAACTTAAATACTAGACTTATAATATTAAACCTAGTACGGCCATTTAGCTCAAAAGAGAATGAAATATCTCTTTTTACTGATGCAGATTTTAATGAAATGGAAGTAATTTTTTTGATGATTTGCCGAACAATAGAACTAAAACTGACCTTGTACTAGTCAACGTCCCTTCAAAACCGAATAGCGATCTTCCTATGATTGAACAAACTAAAGAGAATATAAATGGAGCCGAAGAAACAGTAAAATTAACTGCAAATCCTTATCAAGGCAACTTAATGGAAGAAAATACTGAAAAGACCGATGGCGTAATCGGAAACACTAAAAACGAAGTTGAAAAATTAGAAAATCAATGTGAAGCTGAAAAGGTATTGGTATTATCACAAAGTGAGCAAAATACTGAACCTGAGAGGATCACAAACGCAGATATTCATCAAAATACTGCATTAAGTAGTACTGTAAATAGTAATCATAAAGAACTCTTTCAAAAGCATCTAGTTTTTCCGAAGCCTATAAATAAATCTCTAACAAAACGTCGACAAGAAAAAATTCCAAGTGCGATTTCCTCGGCAGCTTGGAGAGAACACTACCTACAAAAAGCAAAAGCAAGAAAAGACAAAGAAAACGCTAAAAACAAGAAAAAGGCAGAAAATGCAAAAATAGCATTAGAGAAGGCAACTGCAAAAAATAGTTTGCTAACCACTATTAATGGTGAAAATCTTATCAAAGCCGATGAAAAAATAGTTCAAAGATGTTCTGTATGTGAGAAGGGCCTCGATAGCGACACCTAAATTGAAACCGAAAAAGGTGTCGGGTGTGATCGGTACCTAGATGGTTCCATCTTGGTTGTAGCAAAATTTTCGAGTTAACTTATGTTGAAGCCGTCAATCAGGATTATGTTTGTGAATTTTGCGAAAATGAACTTTAAGCTACGTATATGTGTAGTTCAGTCCAATTGCTATTACGACTTCAAAATATTAATTGTTAATACATACTTTTTACTTATAATACTTTCGGTCAACTTTCTTCTTTTAAGTACTACCATAAAAGTTACTTACACTATGGTACTACCTTTTAATCATTATACCGATAAGTTTAGTGTAAAATTATTTAATCTAATTAACTATACATGTGTTTTATTTGACTACGAGAAATAATAGGTAAATGTTGTAAATATTGCCAGTCTGATTACTAGCAATTAAATGGGCGAGTAGTATCGTGTACTGTCCGACTAATGGTCAAATGAGTACATTTTCGATAAAGTAATTATGAAAATATATTGATATATTTGTTTAAAAAAAATCTTTGATAGCAATTTCAAGGCACGTTTCTTTTGTAAGGTAAAAGAGATATCTTGGTAATTGAAATTCGTGCAGGAAAATAACGGAGATTTTTCACAAAAGTGTCCGACAACTGGCTTATTCACCCCTACACTCTAGGAATTTATGCTAGGCGCTGTCAAGCATGTATTATTGCCGTAGGAAGTCACTTTTAACAATTACTTTAGTTGTATTGTTATTAACTTGGGATTATTTATGCTATTGAAATTTTATATTCAAGTTGAGCAAATTTGTACAACCTTTTTAGAAAGCATCACCGAAGACAACTCATTCGTTTTGAGAGTAATAATCTCACATAAGTTATTTCAGCAGTAACCCATTCTCCAACCAAATAATATATTTAAGCTGAAATAATTATTAAAAATTTATATAAATGAAATTAAATCCGTTTTTAATTTCTCCTAGAAGGCCATGTACAACAAACGAAGTTTAATGTACTTTCTAGTATTCCAGCAAATACTTTCAGTACCATTTTATTACACACGCAACAGGTTTTAATTGATTTTGCCATAAATGGTGGCATTATATCAGACGCCGACGCGACGGTTATCTGTTCAAACATAACAAGAAGAAAATACAAGATTCCTGTTAGTTATATTACGTAGCAAGCCACATTATAAAAACCTACATGCCAAAGAGGGAATAATGATTGTGAAAGAAGTGTAAATAACTGTTAATTTCAAATTGAGCTATAGTATTTTTATGTGGATTTCTCTAATGAGATAGCAATAAATTTATAATTCTCGCGCTTGTTTGTATCTGCAATAATTGTATATTAATTTAAGACTAGATACACAAAACGGTTTGTATGCAGAGTGCCTACATGTATTCTCCATCCGAAGTTCGTATGTGTAAATATACATTGCCTTTCCTAATCATTATACAACAAAATGATAAATATAGAATGCCTAAACTCTTTGAAGCCTGATGGGGATAATTATGTCCCACCTACTTGATGGGGTTCGACGCATATGGGGATAGTTTCGATACCACCTCTTAGCCCAGTAAAATGACTCGAAATTTGTCGATTTGGAGAAAATAATATTGACTGGATTGAAACTTTGTAAACAGGCTTGTTTTAGGGTACTAATCAACATATTAAAAGTCCCCACGTGTAGATGGTATGTATGTTGTTGACAGGGAAGGGTTCAAAATGTCCAAAAAATTAGTTTTTCGCAAATAACTCGAAAAATATCAACTTTATAGAAATTTATTTAGATATCAAAATTGTAGCTTACAAAATCTCGCACAATATCGTTTTTTATTCAAGTCTGTACGACCAAATGGAGCAAAGATATAATTTTTTTAAACACCGGTAGTTTTGTGACGCAGCGAAATCGCGTAGGCGCGTCGCGCATTTTTGGCTAATATCTCGAAAATGGACTCTCGAATCGAGAAATGTTTTAAATAAAAGTTGTAGAGAAATCTAATTACCAACAATTTCGTTTTTATTCATTACTGTACGACCCAAACTCGCCGAGTTATTAATTAAAAGACAATTTTTTTAAGTTGATAGTGGATGTTTTACATGTTAAAATCAGCATTAAAATTCTTAAAGTATAGGTCGTACATATATAGTCTAAACTGAACTCTCGAATTGAAAAATGTTCGAAATAAAAGTTTTATAGATTGTAATTACGAAATTAGTTGTTAGACTTCTTCTTCTTCTTCATTTGCACTATTTGAATAATTTTCATCCGATTCGGAATCGCTCATTTCGTCAGATACGAACATATTTAGGAAGTGGTTCTGATTGCAATTAGCACAGAGGTCAGAACATCTTAACCCTGCCTTTTTGCAGCCACATGACCCGGTGCAATTCGATTTGCATTTACATGCTATTAATTTAAGAAGCTCCTTGGGTGCAGAAGGATCAGTTGTGAGAACAGGTTGAAGCCACCCATCAATTTTTTTCCAGCCCCATGATTACGGATCTTTACTGTTGCCCAGTCACGTTTGAATTTGATGGTAAGTTCTAAGCGAGTGCTGGGCAGCAGCATTTCAGGCGACTCATAGTGAAGATATATAAACTTATCTGTCTTTTGAAACGCCAGTTTCCCAACACGTTGCATTCAAAATTACATGCCACAAACTCTATTTCATAGCTTTAATTCCGGTTTCTTGAAGTTTTTCGTAAGGTTAATAGAAACGAAGATATTTACAAAAACACCGAATGCTAATGCAATTTTTCCTTAATTTATCAAAAATACAGCAATATTCATAAACTTTTTTTAAATAAAACATACTTTGCGAAGGACTTATACTACTTCAGCACGTTCATATGAAGTAATGAAAACAAGATAAAATAAATTTTTGAAAAATTATTATCCACATATTTTTAGACTAAAATGTTAATTTAACAAAAATTAATTTTTCTTCTTAAATATTTAAACGCTTGTAACTCGTCAACGTTTCAATGAAAAAAGCTCTACAACGTCTCATTTTAAAGATAAATTAAAATACCTTCCAGAAAAATACATAACATTACTGCCTTCAACCAATCAGAAAAAGCTATTTTCCAAAATGCACTTAAAAATGACATTTTTTCCATGTCTTTTTGCTCTTAACTTCAAGCTATCTTTACCAAAATGGATTCATGCATATATCAACATATTCAAAATTTTATTCTCCTTTACTTTCATTGTACATACTACCTATATGTGTACGACCTATATTTTCAGTTAGTACTGATTTTTACATGCAAAACATCCACTATCAACATAAAAATGATTGTCTTTTAATTAATAACTCGGTGAATTTGGGCGGCATAGAAATGAATAAAAAACGAAATTGTTCGTAATTAGATACTCTACAACTTTTATTTAAAACATTTTTTGATTGGAGAGTTCATATTCGAGATATTAGTGAAAAATGCGCGACACGCGTGCGCGTTTTCGTTGCGGCGCAAAACTAACTGTTTAAACAAAATTATATCTCTGCTCCATTTGGTCGTACAGATTTGAATAAAAAACGAAATTGTGCGAAATTTTGTAGGTTAGAATTTTGATATTAACATAAATTTCCGTAAAGTGGATATTTTCCGAGTTATTTACGAAAAACTGATTTTTTGGAGCTTTTGAACACTCGCCTGCCCGCAATGTAGCGTCTAGACATGGGGACTTTTAATATGTTAAATAGTACCCTAAAACAAGCCTGTTTACAAAGTTTCAGTCCAGTTAGTATTATTTCCTCCAAATTTTGTCATTTTACTGGGCTATCTACAAATTCAAATAATTTAGGCCCTAAAGTTTACATTCAATCCCGCGCGTATACTTTAGTTAGTAACTCCACCAACAGATGTCACATACGTTTTGAATTTACGAAAAGGCCTACAACTGTCAGTGTGTGTTCATTAGTTATCCGAAGTGATATTTTTTGTATTGATGTATTATTTGTTTTTGTTGTACACACATATTAAAAGGTGTTTTATGAAACATTACTTTTTTGTGAAGTGTTTGATCACTGTCTATGTAGAAAAATAACTTCAATATATCATACTTGTTGTAGATGTAAAAATAAGTGGGATAATATGTATCCCACGATGTAAATTACGAAATAGTAAAAATTTTAAGTTTTATATTTAGTAGTTTGATTATTTCGTAATTATAATGAAATCAAGTTATGCTAATAAGTATTAATTCTTTTTGATGCTTCAGGTTCAGTATGATAAGAAAAATAAACCATTGAGTGATGTTGAACCCGAAGCTTTACTGTATGACGACAACATTAAAGTGGTGTTTGAAGAAAACCTTCAGATTGTAAAACCTACGACGACTGTAGTGACGATGATGATGAAATTTTAATTCCAAATAAGAAAAAACGAATGCGCTTAAGTTCTTATTTGGAAGATGAGTTCAAGCATGTTTATTTTCCGGAACCCATTTTAACTGAATCGTTTGATTTAGAACCATTTTTAGTTCCATAAATATTCGTTTGAGTAAAATATTTAATCTTATATAATTATAAAACACGCGGTATAATTTGTCCCTCATAAACAAAGTTTCACTTTCGTAAAACTTTCAATTTACGATTAAATTCTGTCCAAGCTCAAATAAGGTAACTTCAAATATCGTGCAGTTTCGATACAAGGTCATGCCTGATGTTGTTTGTTCGCTACACGACACCAAATCTACAACGTTCAAAAACTAGTCAGTCGCTTTTATCTGTCGTAGAAGTATGTCTTTCCCGACTTCTAAGGCAAGCGATTGGAGAATCGTATTAAGTTTGCGATCTCCGTAATTGTATTTACGTAGAAAAATGGGGTGATGTTAATCAATGGTTCGTATAATTTTAATTAAGAGTCCTGTTTAATCTTCCCGTTTTTCTTGCAGCGCAGCTAGATGAGGTTACATGAAATTAAACAGAATTATGCAACGTTATACGAAAATATATGAAGCCATTTTAATTTATATCAATTTATAGCAAATGAATCTAAGCTATAAAATACACAATCTTTACAACTAATAATGTAATAAACTTTTACAACTAGAAGGCACTTCTTAAATATACTTCAATTGAAAAATATGGTTTATCGTATTAAATTTCTACGATGGCAATTATATGTAGGTGTATCTAGGTGGTGATTTGGATGAAACAAAAAATTCTTACTTCACATCTTTTAGAGTGGATGTCAATGACCTTGGCTGAAACTGGTCTAAAGACCCGTTCTACCCTTCTCGTTAAAATACGAAATTGATGCTAAGGGGGCCTAATGGGATACAGTTGTTACCTGGTTTGTCCGTCTTGTCAAGGTTTGCCAAAGTTCTTAACGTAGGAATAGATGGTGAGGGTTGAATTAAAATTCTCTTGTGTTAGGCGATTTTACTTTTAAAAGCTAGTTAAATATAAAACGTCCTTTTAAATAAGAGTAGTTTAATTAAAGATTCAATGCATTAAATTTTAGAGTTGAATAAATTCTCAGTAAGGATTAAATAAATATTTGATTTGATTAACTATTGATGACGTAAACTTTAAGTTTCTTATTCATAAAAAAAAATTTCAAGTATTAGTGTAAATCGAAAATACCAGATCTGCTCTCTACGATATTATATAAAAGTGTCACTAAAATTTTATAAAGGCCCAACTGTCAATCAGGAGCGTTTCAGAAACTCAAATGTCAATTAAAGACTGCACTGACAATATTTCAGTTATTATAGATGTATAAATTAGTATTAGCACTTATTCTGGTTGTCCTAAACAATAGGAGGCATTCACGAATGAAGAATTATGTCATAAAATTTTACCTAAAAAAAGTATTGAACCCATTATGAAAATGCTATTCCACATTTAACAGTATTTATAGAACTAAGAGGGAATAAAATTTAGGTCCGACTCAGCAGCGGAGAGAGATGTTTTTATATTTTTGATGTGTTATACAGGGACGCAAATAGCGATCTCTTTGCTTTAAATGTTTAACCTTTTCTTACAGGTACAAGGTTAGGTGTGCGTCAACGGGGCTTTTGTGCTCATATGCGTTTGTACACTAAGAGGTTTCTACTTTTTCCTATTAGTGCTTTCCCGTTAGAAATAAAATTTAACAAAGCAGTGGCGTCTTGATATTATTTGTCAATCCCCCCATAGTCTCTTGAAACAACAGCGGAAGTTAGAGTTCCAAGTTAGTCCGGAAAATACCAAAGGTCGTTATTTTAAACGGATGGATATTACAGTTTTTTCGTGGCCTTTGTGAATATAGAGGTGACGTGTATTTTTCTTGACAACAACCCCAGGGTCGGTGTTTCAACTTGTAATTTTTTAGTCCACCTTAATTCAAAAGTATTATAGTTACAACCGAATAGCTAAGACCCACGAATCTAGCGTTATACAAATACGACCGACTAAAATTATTGTTATAGAGTCTGAAATTATACAAAAGGCTAACTACATCAATAAAAAAAAGTACCTGGCAGAAGTATAAAATGGTACAGGGACAGAAAACCAACTCCACCTGGAACATTTGCTGGGATATCGGAGCCAGCCCAGAACATTGAAGATCTTCCAAATCCGTCTCCATATGACATGTGCTGTCAGTTTATATGGGACTATATTATTTATTATCTTACTTTTCAAACCAATTTATACGCCGAACAACAAGCCAAAGGATACACTTCAATGAATAAATAGGAAATTCGCACATTTATTGGAATAAATTTTATAATGTGAATCAATAAACTCTCAAGTTATGCGACTACTCGAGCACTGTACGTTATTTACGAAATGCTTATAGCTGCCAATTAATGACTGAATCGTTTCGGATGGCTTGTAAGTCATATTCACCTACGACAATATTCTAATGCCAGCCAGAGGCAGTCCTAACTACGACAAATTTTATAAAATTAGACCATTTTTAAAGATATTCAAAAAATTTTAAGAATAATTTTAACCCAGTCTCAGTCTGGCTATTAATGAATCAAGGATCAAATTTAAAAGTCGTAGCTCCATCAAACAGTATATTCCAAAGAAGTCAGAGAAAAATTGATACAAAGTATAGATCCTGACAGATAAATCTGGTTATTGCTACAAATTTAATATATACATAGGTAAAATTGGCAATAAAGTTACAAAAGATCTTAAAAAAAAAGTTGTAAATGCTGTTACTTCGGACCTTGGTGGAGAAGAATACAGGATTTATTTCGATAATTATTTTACCAGTGTTAATTTGATAGAAAATTTGAAGCTTAAACATATCAATGGTTGTGGTGTTGTAAATGAAACGAGAAAATATTCACCATCCTTCGATAGCAATATAAAAAAGCGAGGAGAATATGTCATTCGCAGTGATACAGGAATAGCTGCAACACAGTGGATCGATAATAAGAAAGTATATATTCTAACAAATTCACAAATTCACGATCCAGTCTCCATGGTGCAGGAAGAAGGGACTAAAATTTCAATTAGTTGTCCAACATTAATCACCTATTGCAATCATAATATGAATTCAGTGGACAAATTTGATCAGCTAATTAGCTATAATCTTAACCGTCGCAGCAAGAAATACTGGCACCGCATAATGTTCTCTTTTCGCGATGCAACTGTAATGAACTCATATATTTTATGTAGATAATTAGATAAAAACATAACATTGAAAGATTAATGCCGTGAAGGATTTGTTGCTGAGACTTTCATTCAAAAAATGTAATATCTGCAGTCATTTTACCAGTGCAAACAAGCAAACCCAAACCAACGGTTTCACTTGAAATACGTAGAAAAGAATCAACACATCAACCAGAACAAACTACTCGTAGACGAAGTGCCTTCTGCAGTACAAAAAAAAAGAAGTTCGTACTTCATGGTCTTGTACTGTTGCAACATGCCATTTGACTGACGCCTAACCATGCTACAACGCGTCTGTTTATTACTTATTTATTTCGATCTTAGCGCGCTTAGAATTCTTATTCTGTCTATTCACAGTACCTTATACTACATAAAGAGTTTCTAATACTAATCTTATATTACGTTTCAAGGTTAAGCTTTAACAGTTTCCCTTGATTTATATTTAAAAAAACAGTTTATTCATAACAAGTCTTTGTTTACGTTCCTCAGATAATTATCTTATTGGTCGAATTAAATGAAACGCCCAGTTTGACATAACTGTTGTAGTTTTGAAAGATTGAGAAATTGTCGGTTATGCAGCTGGTTGGTCGTTCCCTTTCTTAACCTTTTAATACATTTTACTTATGCCTTGGTATCGCTTTTTTGTTGGATCTGCCAAAAGGACGAGTCTAGTTGACAAAAAATGTGAAGGTGAGTTGAATCATGCGGTCTAAAACGGTTATAGGTTCGAAACAGTTTTGCTCGAATCGAGTTTATAGACCGGCCCTTTGCGTTACTAGACTTGTTCCTTACTGTTTTGTTTTTATAATTTCTCAGTAAGCATTGGTATAAAGTAATTTAGTGAGTCTCCCCACAACTAAATAATTTCTCTTAACCTTGATGATCTTGGTCTCTTGCGATCACCGCAATCCCGAAAGTCGAATTAGCTTTGCCAAGGTATGTCCTCATACTTTATTGTGTGTGTTCTATGTCCTCCATGTAAAAGCAGAAAAACGGCGCACTGTTTGCACAATGCACCAATGCACCTTAATTAATTACCCAACTAATTAATTACGTAACTAATTAACCTTTATTTACGTAAATTATTATATTTATCTTTCTAATATTTAAAAAAAACCTAATTTGTAAATTATTAATAAAATTTTTCACGCAACATGGATTTTCAATTTTCCAAAAGTCTATGCTTCAAAGAATTATAAAAGAAAACTCTCTTTAAGACAATAGCCGATTTTCAACGGTCTAGCAGCTTTCGAAAAATATACGAAGACTATTTTTCAAGATCCGATCGGTCCGAAAAAAAACACAGCGAAAATAAAAAATGTTTTATTTGGAACATTTAGATACACCTTCCAGCTGCTTCTCTACATGGTCACCACTCCGAATTACAAATTTGTCGTAGCATGGTACCGACTTTCCAATACCCTTGTGATAGAATGCAGCCGCCTATGCTTTCAGCCAATTCTCTGCGCTGCAATGAATGATTCAACATAAAAATTGCAAACCGAAGATTTTCTCGGATCGCCTGATCCAATTGCTGAACAAGGTCATTGGTTGGTTGACACTAGCTTTTTTCTCTTACAGCCAAAGCTTCAAAGTGCTGGCATTATTGCCATACTTTGCTGTCATTCATTACTCATTCGTCGATGAATTTTGGTTGCATTGCTCCCCCAGTACGAAGGAATCAAATGACCGCACGCACTTCTATTATTCTAGGCATGTTTACGTGCCTATTGAGCGCTCAGAACTAATAATTCCGACGTGACGCGATCGACAGGTATACTAGAGACACTACGCACACATTTGCAAACAGCGTCATCGTATTATCACTGTGGTTTCAATTTCGTGCCCGATCGGATCTTAAAAAATTGATCTCCTAAAAAAAGACAGAATGCTAGCATAGACTTTTACAACAGCGTAAAAATAGCAAAACCTTAAGCTTTTGAAATTGTTGGTCCTAGGTCTTCATAACATTAGCACAAGGTGATGTTTTCTAGTAAAGTTTGTATTTTTTGTAGTTTGTGCCTCGTGGAGTCTCGCTTTCCTCGTCCTCATTTTCCGGTGGTAGATGAAAAGCGACGGCTCCGTGGCGTAGTGGTATGTGTGTGACTCCTACGCCCAAGGTCTCGGGTTCAAATCCCGACACGGTCCGCTTGAAAAATGTTAGGCGAGCATTTTTCACAAAAATACACCCTCGTTCGGATGAGAAGTAAAATGGAGGTCCCGTGTGCGAGTGTTGTCACGCACGTTAAAGATCCTTACCTTGCTTGCAACAGCAAGGGTTTAGCAAAATTCAAAATTTTCCAGGTAAAAAAAACTCGCTTCCCGACCAATGTAGTACCTTCGGGCGGAGCATTGGAAAATCACATGTAAGGTAGGTGACAAGCGGCTATGTGGCATAGTTGGTTAGCATGCGATAACTACGCCCAATATTCAGAGTTCTATTCTCGACACGGACAGCTTGAAAATTGTTAGGCGAACATTTTCACAAAAATACGCCCTCCTTATGATGAGAGGTAAAATGTAGGACTCGTGTGTGTGTTGTTACGTTACGCACGTTAAAGATCCATACCTTGCTTGGAATAGCAAAAATTCGGCAAAATTCAAAATTTCATGGTAGCAAAAAACTCGCTTCCTCACCAATGTAGTACCATCGGGTAGAGGCTTGGTAAATCAGATGGTAGCGGCTCCGTGGATCACACAGGTTCGCGTGTGATTGCTGATCCTAAGGTCCCGGGTGATACAAACCGCTTGAAAAATTTTAGGCGAGCACTTTTTAAAAAAATGCGCGCTTGTTCAGAAGAAAGGTAAAATGTAGGTCTCGTGTGTGTGTGTGTGTGAGTGTGTGTTGTAACGCACGTTCTTGGAATGGCGACGATCCAGCTAAATTCAAAATTTCCAGGTAAAAAACTCACCTCCTGGCCAATGTAGTACCTTCGGGTGGTGCATTGGAAAGTCAAATGTAGAGGTATGTAACGGCATGAAAGGCGAGCACTTTCTTGCCACGATTATTACTATATTCATTCTATCGGATGTTCTGTTGTCGGAACGGGCGATTGTTCATTTGTCGGTAGGTGTAATTTGCTTAAATTACGTGTAAATGCATAGACATATTCTAAAAAATTTTGCATTTTGCAATTTAAAAAAATGAGAGTACTCAAATGTAAAATACTTGATAAAGAATTGATGTTCTTGATGAAAAAGAACATTTCAGTTTTATAACGTTTCTTAAAAGAAATGTATATGCCAATTTTTACGTGAAGCCGCGTGTATATTTTAGTCGAAAAAGAATTAATAACAATCGTACGTTAGTATTTCGAAGAAACCGTATTCAATCAAGTTTTAAACATCAGTTGCATATTGTAAGTAGTGAGGAAAGTATTTATTGACCTACGTTCTAGAACAATCAAATGCTAAAATAAAACATATAATGAACGATGTAAATAGCCAGAGGCACAATAAAATTCGTGAAAACCATAACATATTGCTAGTTAAAGCAATGAAAGCTTGCATTTTGATAATATAGGTACACGACATCAATTATTATATAGCTTTATGCGATAGAACGATAGATGTTCGAATGTCTAGAACCAATCCAAACAGTTTTGTGATAAATGCTCGCCTAACATTTTTCAAGTAATCCGTGTCGGGAATCGAACCCGATACCTTGGAATCAGCAGTCATACGAAAACCTGCATGATCCACGGAGCCGCCTTCTAGTGCACACCGCATACATATTATAGTAGCATGGTTATAAAGGAACCAGAATAAAAATTGAAGCATGTTGCAATAGAGGAATACCGTGGATAGTCAATTATCACCTTCATGACTAACATAAAAAAATATTTCACATGCGATCGATAAAAATTTGTATAGAATTGTTATTCTTAACATTAAACACGTCTTATAATAGCTACGAGTATGTCCGCATAAACTCGAAAAAATTTCAAAAGATGTGTTTACTTTACTGGATTCGATATAGTTTTAACAAGTGTTCCACAATTTATATAAAAACAGTAGTCAAATAGGACTGAAAAGTGCCAAATACTTTTGAAAATTATAACGTAACAAGACCAATTCTCATTCCCTTTACTATCGTTTTCCGTCCTGTCAAGAAGTGTGTATGTTAATAAAAATGCTCTATATAAGTTAGAATATTTTAGGAACAGCGTCATCTAAAAAACCCTACTATTTACAAGCCCTTTGAACGTATAAATATTGATTTCCAATCAAATCCAGAGAGTATTTTTGCAATACGATGACTGTCGGTCTTAGTTACGAAATTATGCTCGTTTTCCAAATTAGATTCGTTTCAGTTGAATGAACATTCCACAATAAAATCAACAAAGGAAGAATTTGTTTTCCAAATTCCTTTACCTAGACTGAAACCAGTATTTAGCAGACAAATTCCTGTTGCATTTTAAATGCGGAAATAAATCTCCGCTTCAGATCGTCATGCTTTATCATATACATATAAAGTTGCTTCTATTTATTGCGTGTTCGAATGTATGTTCCTGAAGTTAACGTGATTACTGATTACATTCATAAATAACTAGATGATTCTGTAGAAGATAAATTAAGAAGAGAAACTCGTGATGCTGCAGCCTCACGGACATTACTGGTTATGTCTATTAATGTAGAAAAAACGTAGGTGTTACCTATGTAAGATGTACTCTACAAATATTGTAATTAAACTGGGCGTACCAATTAAAACCATTCTTTGTTGATGACCAACAATCAACGCAAAATCTTATTTTTTAGAGGTACCTATTTGTGCAGCATTCTATCTTTTATGTTAATTCAAAAAGAGTACATGTTATAATGTTTTTGCTATTTAATTAAAATCACTAAATACAAGTCACTAGATGCAGACGACAGGAAAAGGAAGAAGCCACCAAAAAAGCGGATGTAATACGAACCCGAGCGTGAAATATTTGGAATCTCCTGTGGGTTAGAACACCTACGAAATTTGAGGTTCTACTGCAGTTAAGAGAATGTGTTTTGTAATAAATGGAAAAACAGCAAAAAAAATTAATAATATTCAGCAAGTTATTTAATAGGATAATAGCAGTTACACTTTGTACACAATCAACTAACAATAAGAGTTTAGGTTTATATGCCCAAATTAGTTCAGGGAACGAAGAAGTTGAAAGAGTTGTATGATAAAATTAAAGAAGTTACTCAGGTTGATAGAAAGGGATGGAGTTTGTTAATTACAAGGTGATTTTAGCAAAGTTATAGATTAAAATAAAGAGGGAAAAATAGTAGATGAGTATACTTTAGGAGTAGGAAATCATAGATCTAATAAGGCTAGGCATCATAAATGAATAACTGTAAACTTAGGAATAAGACTGTACAAATAAGCTAAACAGCTACGGGTGCAAAATAATTGTGAGCAAATGAAATCAGCAATAAATAATAGCGAAGTCAACATAACCCATTAAAAAATTTCCGCAAGAGAGCTAGTAACAGAAATGACAATAAAAATGAAGTACACATAACATTAGTAGGGGGCAAAAGAACGGCGAAAATTTTCACAAACACCCTTTATTTCGCTGAATAGAATGTAGCTAATACAAAAAACTGCAATAAAGTAGAAAATACAAAATACTAAGGACGAAATTTCAAAAGTCACCAAAGTAGCAAAAAAATACGAATTTCCATAGAAATAGAATATATAAAGAAGAAAAATTGTCACGCAGTTTGCAAAAAATAGACTGATGATATCTCCAATGAAAGAACGATCAAAATAATTGTTCAAAAATATTAACTAAAATAATATAAAACATAACATAGCAGAAAATTATTTGCATAAGATCAGTTTGGATTTATTAAGAATAGAGGTATTAGAGAACCAGCCCTAACACAAAGAATACTTGTTACGTATTGCGGTATCCTGTACAGACAAGGTAGAACGCAGTACACTAAGTAGTAGAAAATTGCCTACACCGAATACCACAACAAAACACAGGGACAGAATCGAACTCCAAAAGAATTAGAATTCGGGCTAGCTCAACAATGTCAAAGGATGGGGTGCGTGACCTAAAAAGAAAAGAATTGGAAACCTCAGTAACAAAGAAATTTATATTGCGCACATGAAGGAAAACATACAATGCCAAAAAGAATATTTAGAAACGTCGAAAATACATAGTTGCGTAATCATTCGTTACAACGTGATGTACATAAAACATAAGCTTACAAATAATATAGTGTAACAGTTTTTTTGACCATTGCAGAACGTCAATAAATTTTTAGTTTCACAAACCTTTTGTCTAGTTTATTATATCACGTAAACAATTTTTAAGTAAATAAATATCTGTATTGGTATCATGAGGTCTAACCGCTCTACAGAAATGCTAGTTTGGTTGCTAACATCAGGCGTTGAATGTTAGTATGAATATTATCAAGGCCAAACAGCTTTCCTGTGTTATGCATATTGCATCAGCTCCCACTTTAGCTAGAACTTTCGTCAAGAATTAACATGGAAATCCAAAAAGTTCTAGCAAGTAATTTGCGTGTGGCCTTGTGCCGTAGTGGAGCCCTGGTGTAGTGAACACTAGGCTCAGTGTTTTTAATAATGGTAAGCAGTTAAAAATAATTTACTAGACAAACTAAATAATTTTGTTGTAGCGTTCTTTAGATAGCTCTTTACATATTTCTTTAGATATCTCTTTAAATATCTCTTAAAATTGTTCTTTAAATAACTTCGTAAAAGTTTCAATTAAATATTTCTTACAACACTTCGTTAAAAATTTTCAATTAAATACTACTTAAAATGCTCCGTAAAAATTTTCAATTAAATATTTATTTTATAATTCTCCTACAAATGTAGAGGAAGAACTTTTAAGAAATCGTTTTGTATATCAATTGTAAGGCTTCTTCGTATATTCATTTGTTAGAATAATTCCGCCTTATATGGTTTTATAAAAATAAGGCCGTCTGAATGTTGTGTTTCAAGATGATATTAATTCTATTTTCGCATCTACAAGTACCAAGTTATAGTTCATTCACGTCAACGTTGCGATAAGAAAATATCGATCTAGTATGACCGTCCTTCAACCTTACTAGAATAGTTGGATTTAATGAAATGTTCTGCAAGAAATCAATATGTTTTGATTTTAAAGAAACGTTCTACAAAGTACGTAGAAATTTTTATGGTTTGGAACTAAAGTCCGATAATTAATAGAAATGGTCTTTTTGAAGTTGCAAGTGTGAAATTGCAAGTAATTAGGAGCACAACTACATGATGCTAATTATTTTGGTAACGATCTACATATATTGGAACGTCTAAGTTTTGTATTGGATTTTGGTTGGACCCGTTTGTGCGAATCAGAAAAACGCTTTAAGTTCATATGGTCCGGTCCAAGGATCACGCAGCTGATTGTGTGCTGTGCAACATGTGGAGCTTACGTCAATTGTTTGCCGAAGAACGTATGTATTAACACCTGTACTAACATGCTGTAACACCTTCACGTAAACAACATCTGTTGAAACGAGGTAAGAGATTAGTATTATTCTTACATCACGTCTACAATTGGCGATTTTTGATAAGGCTGCTTCAGGAAATAACTTTGTGAAGACTTATTACCATTAATCTGTTTAACAAACTAAAAAGGACTTTGATAAATTTTTATTGCCAATATAATTTCAGTGTAATCACAGTTACTATTTTTAATGAAATTAAGCAAACCTAAAAGTTCTTATTAATGTTTCATTTATGCATGATTTCACTTACAGTTTCTGAACGTTGAATTAATAGACAATTTAGATAAATTTTTATACATATATGTAAACCGAATAACAGATCTGTTATTTTTGGTATAAATTCAAGTTAAATTTTGTAACGAAAGCGACACTTAAATTTTGATATTTCTTTTGAATTCAGAATCCTACCTCAGGGTAGATGAAATTTGTATAATCTTTTCTTAAACATAAATTTTATACTTACATTTTTTATGAAGGAACAACTTTTAATTAAATAATCAACATTTAATTTTCTTAATTAATTGTTTTATTCTGAACAAGTAAGTTCAAAAATAGAGTAACCAGGTATATGAACAAATAGCATAAAGTGGTAACCCCTATTTAACAAGAAGCTTTAATAGCCTTTTCAGAACTTGACGCATAAAATCTGTGTTCATAATATTGATTGCTTGATTAATCTTTTCTGTTTTTTATATGAGGTAACAAGAGAATACCTCTTGTGTCCTCACTTTTGTTAATTTAATTAAATTTTCTTTACGGCTTCTGCGTTAGCAGTTAATACGAGATTCTTCTCTAAGGACTTCCAAGTCCCCCTTAGGGAAACCCTGTGTTTATAAATTAATGACTTGGTGGCGCCCTACTTAAACCCCTGTTTTGTTAAGAATCAAGCCCTAGTATGAAAATAATGCTTTGTAAAAAGCACCAATCCTCATAAGCTCTGCCCAAGGAATAGACCCCTAGCATAGTCGGAAGATATTTGCATCCCATCATTTTAAGGAAATCCTTCCTTAAAGTTAGCTGGTCACATTTGGGGGATATAAAAATAACCCCTAACTAGTAAACAACCAGTAGTAGCATACATTTTAATATTATAACTTAAACCTCAAAAATATCAAGCATAAAGCCTTACTATCTAATTACAAGCATACTTACAATATGTTTCAACCCTAAATATGTACAAGAAATATCGAAACTACATCGTCTTTCTATAGATGGCTATACAAGTATGTCTGGCCTTTGAGATTTGCAGAATGTTACAACAAAATTTGTTTGCAAACGTAACAAACCTTCTCGTGGCGACACCCGGTTCTTGCCCCAAAGGCAATTCATAATAATAAAAGACAAGTTATTTGCAGTCCGCAATAAGAAACTGGGTAGAACAATATATAAAATACATACTTGTATAGCCATCTATAGAAAGACGATGTAGTTTCGATTCAATTTTTGTACTTCCACGTTTAGTAGTGTTGGTGTTTTACCACCTGATGGCGGTATTATTTACTTTTGCCATAGTGCAGAGATTCCTTCAAAATTATTTCAGTATAATAGCGTCCATTACTTCATACGGTTGAAAACTAATTCGCTCTGAAGATGCTTAAGAAGGCTGAAACCGGCTCGTTAGTGAATGTTTCCTTCCCTGTGAAGTAATAAAGCTATTGTTTTGTAAATGGCAATACAACTATTAGCTCGATTTGTATTCGTTAATAAGCTCTTACTATTTACATAAGAGTTAGTTTACAGATACATCATATATATATATATATATATATATATACAAAAATTACATATATATATATATATATATATATAATTTTTGAAGCTTCTCCAACGGAAGTAGTATAAATATAGTTCGTAACATAACAGCTATCGTGTCAAATTGTAATTTATGGTCTGACGATTCGGGATGACATTTATGCCTTATTCTTAGACTAAAATTGATGAATTTAGTGATTACAATATCTTAACAAAGTATTACTAAACTACTTACACAATTACTTATGACTAGTGTTGTAAATACATACTACTATGAGTGATTGACAAGAATAAAAATTGCATAAAATCAATTTTCAAAGTTGACTATTTGTAATAATTTAAAATCGTAGCACTGCTGTAAGGATGCTAAAAGCAGGTACAATATGTAGATGTTGTTTCTGGTATTTTATATGGTAACGAACAAGATGATTGGAAGCTGACTATATTTGGATAATTTGAAGAAGATGCAAAGGATCTAATGTATCTGTTTGTGAAAAAGGTTATTGTTGAATTTGTAAAGCGCTGAATACACTACACTCAGGTTATTTGTGTCATCAGTGGTAAACAGCAAACCAGTTAGATTAGGTTCAAACTTGTTTTCCAATTGTATAAAAATTTTTAGAAAAATTTTCGATGCAATGCAAGGAGAAAAAAGTGATGTCCAATTAAAAACAGAACCAAGTATGATGCACTTTTTGAACGTGATAATAAGTATGAACAAGTAACAGGAAAAATTCTGCCAAAAATAAAAACAAATTACAAACTATATCAGGAAGTGTTAAGCCAAAAATTCAGGAAAGAATTAAAATAAGATCAAGAAAAACCTAGGCAGGAACTAAAACAAATCAGTGGTAGAGTAGATAATTTTATATTTTTTATGAGACAAGAGGTTGAGAGAGTGGTTGACACAAGTATGTCACAGATGAAGTCGAAAACAAATACGAGGTTAGATAATATTGGTATTACCATAGTAAGTCCACAAGAAACAGTAGAATAAAGTGAGCAGAACACCAGGTTGGAATATAGCAAAGTAAAACAGAGTACAGCAGTATTAAATAACGAAGTTAGGAAATACCTTAACAGACTGAAGGTAGAAGTAGGTGTGTGCATGTCACCTAGTATGGTTCCATCTCCAATGACGTGTCGCAGCCCTGCTTTACGGCATGGTCACTAGTATCCGAGGAGTACGAAAGAGGTAGCCGTTTGAAGTGTCGGAGCCTTGCCTACGTGCAAGGTCATTAGTATCCGAAGCGAACCTGAGAAAGCCGTTTGAGGTGTCAGAGCTATATATATATATATATATATATATATATATATATATATATATATATATATTACTATAACAACTTCTGTGTTTGAGGTCGCATAATTTATTGCTGTAACATAGGTACAGCAAACTGCACTTATGAGAATGCAACTAGCAAATTACTTACTTAGTTACTTTCTTTTTGGTTTCTTTGCGTGGCTAGTTCAACGAAAATTATACTGTGGAATTTACAAAGATGAAATAAAACACAGGAATCTCAAGAAACATCTATACATTCAAATACATTTTTCTTTCATACAAAAGAATTCATAAAACAGTTTACAGTAAGAGAAAATTATTCTCAACGATTACCTATGTAAAATTATCCTTACCTACTCTTTGTTAACGGGTACAAAATCCTTTTTAGCTTGTACGTAGATAATTTGTCTATTTTCTGTCATTAACCAATATCTCTCCACAGATAATTTATTAAAGGTCAAGATTCTGTAAACTCTGACATCAAAATTTTCTACAAACTATCCCCCCATTATTCTAACTTAAATTCAAATATTCTTATTAGTTACAAGCATTAAATCTACAATTTATACTAGCAATTCTTAATTAGCGGTTTTAAGAAGGTTCCATCAAAAAATCTTCATCCATTTATCAGTTTGTAAAAGTGCATCTTCTATTTTTAATTAACTAACTTCATCGTAGCTCTTGTCTCGAAGAACTTTCAATCTTCATAGCATATTTCAAAACAAATGATGCTTCATCAAATAATTGCATTTGATAACTTCCATGTTTCAAACTACTCAAACATAGATGTTTCATTGCAACTCTGCCTTTACTCAAGCTTACATGACCGATCTAGTAAATTGAAGAATCTCTGTTCTTATTTAGATCCGATTTATATACAAAAATTATCTCTATACGTCATTTTCCAGTGTTTTTCCGATTTGTTTAAAAGCACGAGTTGCCGCCGATGAAAGAATTAACATCGATTTCACGTTTTAATAATTCAATTAGAGTCAATTGTCGTGGTTTGTGATTATCGTAAAAGTGTCAATTATCCTTTTCTAACCACGGAGTTAAATGTTCGCTGTCTCTTTATCTCTTATTGGAAATTTATCCAACTTGCTAATCTATCTTTCATGGGTTTTTACTCATCGCGTGTCTCTTTAAAACGGGGCGCATATACTTTTATGCGAAATAATTGACTTTTACAACATTTCGTAGCAACGTAACACATTCTTTATAAATACAGAAAAATTCTGGAATTTTTGGTTTATTTAAAACCCTTAAAATGAAATTTGAGTTTTATCTACACACGGGATAATTATTTTATGCTGTGAAAGTGCATGCGTCCTCTTTTCAGTTTACACGGAATTGTTTAAGCACAAAAATATGCTTTGCTTTTAACGCGTATGAATTTAATTGATATTACTAGAATGCAAACTGGTTTTAGTAATCATTTATACACGAAAAATTAATCTTTGTTTCTATGAAAATGCATTAAAGCTCGCAATTGGTTACCATGGCATTCTTAACAATTAATTTGCATAAGATATCGCACTTGGCTGAAAAGAATTGATTTAAAAATAGGACTTTTAAGTTTTTATTCGTTTTATGATCTCTGTAATGAATGTAATACACGGACATTAAATATTGGGAGATTTTAACTTTTCCCGTTTTCTGGCTTTTTGGTTTTAGTTCACCTATGTTGAACATTTCTCCAGAAATAAAATTTGCTGACAAAATACTTTAGATCGAGCCCAACGGCAATAGGTTTATCACGAAAAATAAAACCCCTGAAAAAATCCCGTCTAAACAAGTAAGAGGTAATTCTAGAAAAAGCTCAGCTCGAAAGGAACGGTTTGCACTGGGTCCAGTGTATTCATCTACCTACTATTTAATAAGGTACATAATAGTTGGTTAATTTGCCAAATCGTGATATCAACATAAAAACTAATACATGTAATTTTGTGCAAAAAGCGTAAGTATTTTTTCAATATTGGTAGGTATATTGCTTTAGAAAGCGTAACCAGCACGCAAAAAGAGTGAAACACGAGGCCGCTCTTAATTTCAATTCCACATAATGTTCCAATGGTAAATAGCTATTAAACGTTTTTCAATTTGCCAGACCTAGTAAGTGTAATTAGTACTTTAAAAAACAACTCAAGAGTATATTGGCGAAAGGGCTTTAGGAATATTTTAATTTGCCCCCGATAACAAGTGATTACATTTCAATGCGGATAGTAGCTAACCACTAAGGACATAATACCTTTCGACACATTTTATCAAAGTTAAGTAATTTTGGCACCGTTTCAGCAGGAATATTCGTATTCCAATGTTATACGTAATTAAGAAGGTGCGTGCTTGTAATATTGTCAGTTCAACCTAGTTTTAGCTACCTGTGCTTTAGAACATTGTATGGAAAATGCGCTGCTCAGACAAAGGTATCCTTTCTCTAAATGTCTCACTTCAGTTCTTACAAACGTTGTTTGTTTCCAACATTACGCATATAGAGCAGCTCCACTGCAGTTGTGATAAATTATTAAACAATTACTTTTTTTTAATCCTCTGGCAAAGTGGTAGTAAAAGCTTGACGCTCATACTCGAAGACTTCCAGCATTAAAACTTTACACCAGTTTAGACACAAAAGGAAAAAACACTACGTGGAATTTAAAGCATGAAAATTTCAACTACGCAGATAATAAAAAAATCAAATAATATTGCAACGAAAACTCTATTTACTATAACAACAGTTCTTTATTTTCAAATTGATTATACAAGCCTTTTCAATAACTCGTATTTACAATAGAATATGATAAAAACTTTCCCAATAATTTATTTTCAGCTTATCTCTAACAGTACAAGCATTATCTTCTTAACACTGTGATGCTATTTTCTAAATTAATATCGAAGCACCATATTTAACTATCCAAAAACTAATTATTAATTTATAAAATTACTGTAGTAATTCATATCAGAGAGTAATTTATATCGAAAGTCACTTGTATCACACCTTTCAAAGCTTTAAACTAGAACATATTGTAATCAAAGCTTCAATTTGAACCGGACTGCAGAACCCCTTATCGACAATTTATACCTAATCTAAGTTATTCTTAACTTACCAGAATTTGCAGATAATGTTCTCGAGAGTTCCTATTGTAACCTAAATAACCCTTAAATGCAAAACCCTTGTACCAGCTAATCAACTCCTTTTAAAGATGTCACGCCATAAGGTGCCCATCAATTATCTTTTGTGTGGAGCTACTTCTGGTCGGAGTCAAACCAATCGGGGCTACAATATGCTTACATTACTAAGGTTCTTTGAATTTTCGTACGAGTTGCATAGCAAATGATTATTAACTTTACTAATTGCCCTACTTTTTACAAATATGCGTTGATACTGTACAGCACCCAAAAGATTATTCTTCTCTAGGGTACTTGTCTACTAGCTATAAAACGAAGGCATTGAGATAAAGCTTGCTAGAATTCATATGAGGTTCAACAGTGTATAAAAGGCAACTTTAAAAGCTAATTTTACTTTCCCAGTCTTTTAATATGTCAAAACAATACAATCTTCGATAAACGATTCTTCAAAATACAAGAATTAGGAACCGATAAGCCGTAGTTTTCAAAACAATTAGTACAAGTTGGAAAATCGTTCATTTGCAGAAAGAGTGGTAGTTCAACAAATTTGTATTTGGGGAATATTGGTAGAGAATGTTCGTGAAAAGGCGATTTTTAATCTAGCAACGTTGCTTCTATAATTTATACACTTTGCGTCAGATGATAGTACTACCGTTAAAGATAGTTTTCATCTTTAGGACATGTGTCGACTGCATTCTCTGTGTTACACTCGACGTGGTCGAGTGTATTTCCACGTACAGTATTGGACTGCAATCTGCTGAGACTATGTCTTGGCAATCGATATGTGAAACTATACAATTTTAACTAAACAAACTAATACCATGTATTCTTCTGATAAACACTTAGTTGTATTAGCAAGGTGTAAGTAACTTGCGAGGGAAAGAAATGTAGTAAAAAAAAGCTCTAAGAAAATATTGAATATACAAACCATATCAGATAAGACGTGAAGAAGACAAAAATACACAATTTATAATAGATTTAATAATTCTGCAAAGTTTTTGCTTCAGAATCGCCGTGGAAGAATATTAAGTAGCACTTAGTTTGCTGTTCTGAACAGACCTGCACCTTGAAAAAGTTTTAGATTCCTAAAACGGGTGGAATGACTTACATGATTCTGTAAGGTAAAAAGATGAATTGTAGGTTCAATCAAATTAGTGTGGTTTATAGTGAGAACCAGACCTAAACAGGTCACCGAAAGAGATAACATTTTTCGGTACAGCGTGGCAGAGATCATATGTGTCTGTATGGTATTTTAAGACACAGTACAGCGACGAGGAAAGCAACCGGACACCACCACATTACCTTCCAAGTACACGTCATACCAAAAACGTTTTAAAAAATTATGGCATCGTCTGAGGTAAAGACTCCAAAGGTAAAATAGTCCCCCATTCGGAACTCCGGTAGTGAACTACTTTGGAGAATGCGGTCAGCAAACCCGATAAGAAGAAAAGAAGTACCCATAACCTCATGGGAGTAGGAGCGTGAAATATTAGAAACATGAAGGAAGTAGGCAAGCTAAAGAATTTGAAAATTGAAATGGATATAGCGTTAGACATAGTAGAGATTAGTGAACTTCGGTGGTCAGAGACTGGATATTTTTAGAGCGGAAACATTAATGTCATTCATAAAGGTCCGAAGAAGGGTGCAGGGATCATTATGCGGAAAAAATAGGACACTGTGTAGATAATTACTTACAAAAAACGAAAGAATACCCATGGTTAGATTAGGTTTTAAACAGGTAAACAAGGTAATAATTCAAGTTTTCATACCCACATCTAGCTACAATGAGGAAGAGGTAAAAGCGATTCACAAATATATCAAATACATACAGAAATAAAAAGAATGCAAATTTAATAATTATGAGAGATTGTAATGTAGTAGTAGGTGAGGGAAAGGTATGAAGCAGTAGTAGGTTTATTTTGGTTAAGGGCCGCAAACGACAGGAGAAATAGGCTGATAGGACTTTGAGACAAAAACAATTTAACCATCACAAATACATTATTTCAAAATCATGCAAGAAGCCGATGCACATGGGAAATGCCAGGTGACATAGATATCAAATAGATTACATTCTTGTTAGACAACTGTTTATGAATCAAGTGAAAGACGGTAAAAGCTACCCGGAAGCAGATATAAACACTGACCACAACCTACAAAACAGTAGTTATGAACGTTGCACATATATTTAAACATTTGAAAAAAAAGGAACGAGAAAAATCATTTTGACTTTGAGAAACTAAAAATAAAGATACACACAAAAGATTTAAGAAAAAGTCAAACGATTTGTTGAACGACATCGGGAAAGGCCAAACGGAATAACATTAACTCCAGCTTAGTCATTGAGGCTAAAAATATTCTGGGGTATAAACAAAAAGAAAATAAAAAAACCATGGGCGACAGAGAATATTCTGAATCTAGTAGAAGATATGTGAAAATACAAAAACAGACCAGACGAAGCAAGCATAATTTTAAAATTTAAACATTATAATTTTCATCAAATATACTCAAACCAAATATTTCCAACATCAATAAATCAAAGTCACCTTCAATTTATGTCATAAATGTCAAACTTGAAGTTTTTATTATTTTGACAACGATTTTAGGTCATGGATCGAAACGTAAATAAAGATGATTTTAAAAACTATGAGTGGTTTAATTCCCGCAGAAGATTAAGAAAAATCTAAAAAAAAACACAACAAAGATACAGGGAGTGTAAAGAATTATTGTATGGACGTATTGGAGTAGTTCGGAAGTCTTCGGTGATCTTCGGAACTCTTCGGAAGACGTCGTGGTAGTGGTGCCTTAGGCCTCGTCGAATACCTCGCCGTTGAACTCTACGGGAGTGTTGTCCCGGAGGTAGAGTTGACAGACGCAATCGGTGTCATCACAATAAACGACTTCTCGAACGTAGTTTATTAACTATCTATTGATGAATTATAGTGGGGTACCCCAGGTACGGCGGCGGACAGTGTCACTGTCGGAGGAAAAGCAGGCTATGGAGAGCGCTACTCGCTGAAGTGTTAGCAGGTTATGGTGAGCACTGCCAGTTGATTCTTTAGGCTATGGGAAGCACTAAGGAATGTCTTTTGGAAAACATGTAATAGTATTTATACACTTCCATTTTTTATGCTGCCTGTGTTGAAAAACATTAATGATGTTTTTAACTAATGAAACTGTGTGCATCAATCTTCGAATGTAAAAGAATGTCCAAATTTGTTTGGCCAATGAGCGTGCTGATTTTTGGGTAGCACAAAAAATGAGTTGGAAATTCTCGCGATTCTCTAGTTTGTTCTGTGTTCAGCTCGTGCATTTTGATATAGTCAACACTATGTTATGCGGTCGGCTTCTGTTAACAAAAGTATTAGGCGACAATATTCGGATAACAATAAGTTTGAATTTATTTTGACAGTCAGAATGAAGCAGATTATATATATATATATATATATATATATATATATATATAATGATTACAGTTAATGAAGACATATATTTAGATATAGAGTGATTACATAATATATACAATGGTTACAATTAATTAATAGAACATAAATATATACAGGGATTATAAGTTAAACATAAACATAAAATATATACAGTGACTACAAGCTAAACATAAATATATACAGTCAAATACAAGCTAACAAGAACATAAATATATACAAGAGTAGTAAGGAGTTGCTCGTGTGCGTCGGTCCGCGACGTCTCGGTACGTCTTCTTCACAGCAACCTTCTAAGGATCGTCTGAATGGACGAGTGTTGGCTCCACGTCGAAACGTCGAAACGTCCTCTAATCCAGATTAGCTCAAGAACATTAGTACTAGATGCAATCTCAAGAGCCCGATGGCACTTCAGTATCGCGACTTCTGTTTGTGTAGTGCCATTAATGCTGCCCTACTCTCACTCAGAATACATATGGTCTTATTCTGGATGCTACGTGCCAGAATATCATTTGCACTGTGCATGATGGCTATAACTTCCACTGGAAAGGTACTATCCAGCGTGCCCAGTGTACACTTTTCACGAATGTCAAGCTTATCTGAAAAGATGCCTGCTCCTGTGTCTTCGTTGGTTTTTGATCCATCTGTGAAGATGGAGATGTCCACTGGGGTGACGTCTTCAGGATCAATACAGACTCTGCGCGTTAACTGAATATTATAACAGGAGCGATCAAATTCACCAAACATTCCATCCAACAGTAGGATTTCGTCGTGTCTTCCCACGCAACGATTATCAATCTACAGACCTTTGAGCGGCAAACTTAGTGCCAACTTCAAAGTCATCTCCTCAACATACAGGTCCAGTGGAGTGATGCCAATAAAGGCTTCTAAGACTGCAACGGGTTTAAATCGCATTGCATGCATGATACTTAGACAGGCCAGTCTTTGAATATGCGTAGGTAGTATGTAGATATAATTTTTATATATTTTATGATGGAAATGTTAGAAACCCTGCAAAAGAAAATAGGTGTAGGTACTCAAACAATCAATTTGTTCATAAAGTATTTAGTCTGACATCCTACTGACCTCGAAAAACAAATAACTCAGTAGTAAATACTGTCTTCAAAGGTCCATCATAGTACTCGCTGTACAAAAAAAGGACAACTGTCTTAAAATTTTGTGTGGCATGTGCTCAATCGAGACATCCGTACCTTTACACGTTAGAAAAGCACAACAACGCTTTATCATTTTGCCATTGAATTCTTCAGCAACATGTGAAAAATCATGTCTTCTTTTCACAGATATTATAGTTTTGAAGAATTAACTACCACAAGAGATGGCGTAAACAGTTATAGGTCTGAGCTGGTGGTTAATTTGATTAATATTGGTTGGATTTGTTGAGTAAGTATTTATAACAGTTTCTGGAAAGACTGCCTTCTGATCGGTTGAAGGGGAGCGTCTCTTCGTCGTTTGTTATGGTTTGTATGTTGTTCATCGGTTTTGTTCCTTCTAGTGCTGTTTTTTTTTCAATTAATGTGAAGGTATAGTTCCAGTTTTGCAATTACCTAGAGGCGTGATTGGAAATACAAGACTTCTAACATATTATTTTAGAAACTTTTCTTTTAGCTAGCCGTTTTCAAGCAGGTATATTAGTATACTTATTATAAAGTGTATTTTAGGTTGGTTTTTTAGAAATAATTTACTTAATGTTTTCGTATGGGTATTTTTGGCCAGAATCACTTTCCTGATCTTAGGTTTTGGCACCCTCATGTTGTATTTTCGGAGACTTTTCCCTAGAAACCCTGATTTACTGTAGAAGTTGGTAAAGACTAAAAATAATTAGGCGCCATTATACCTTTGGATTAAGGACGATATAAAAACTTGAAAAATAACACAAAAACGGGACAGTTGTACAACCGATGATATACCCACACGACTATCTGGAATAAAACAATATTATTTATCCACAAGAAACCGCAGTTTGATCACAAAAAAAATAAGTATAAAGGAAACAGTGTGATAACGGCTAAAACCAACTGAGTGTTCCAAGACCTTATTGAGCCTTTCTTATTTTTTATTTTACTTCATCACGTTGCACTTCACTTGTATAACATTCAATAAACGGTAACTTCAATTCATTAAGTTTTCCCGATAAAAAACCTTTTATAATGATTAAATTCTTCAACGCAAACCTTAAATAATACTAAGAGAAAAATAAAATGTCAAAGTCGAATTGAGACATAAATTCGTAAAACATTACTGAATATTTCAGACAATTGCAAAAGCCTAAATAATAAATAAACAATTTTTCGCTAAGTATTCGTAGTGAAATATCAAGTTCTTTGATTTTATAAACGCAAAGTACATATACTTTTAATTTAAACCAATTCTGAAGTGAGTTAACAAAGTCTAAATAATGACCTTGATAATGATAATGGAAAATAACATATAACAGTTATAGTACTAGCCAGATCTAGGAGGCTCACACTTAAAAAGCCTTAGTGCGAAATAACTCATTTTAATTCTGTCTCTAAAAGTAAGCACAAGTTACGCGACACATGAAACTGCTTAAACAGATATTGTTTATATCAAATAAAATCGAGCTAGACTAATGAAACTAATGTTTACGCAAATCCAACTTTTGCAGTAAGTTATAATTTTCTATTAATATATGTCAACAAAGCCGCCACAATAACTTGAGATGTGCAGTCTTCTCGATTTGTCAATGTTAACCAAAATCTTAACAAACTACAATACTTTTGAGTTTTCATAAAATTCGTTCGCCATATATTGACGTCGCAATAGCCACAAATGAAAGACTGAAATATCATTTACTGGTATTTGGACGTACTTTAAACGCGACAAAAGGTGACCTACAGACCGACTCGCATACGATCTATCTGCTGATGTAGATATCGACTCCTAAATTCGCTTTATCAATCCGTATTATTTTGTGTATGAAGCATCCAAATATAAAGATAAACAAACCATACCAGTACCATATAAGTTGATGCTACAGTGACGTATTAACCAAAAGGAAAAAACAACACCACGGCACGTATCTTAGTCGTTTATGTTCTTGTAGTAAACGGTTATATTAAAATCATTGATATATTCTATACTAGAAGTTAGTCAAGCTAAAAACAATGAATGAGTGGTATGAATTACGTAACGATATAACTCTCCATTGTTAAACATGAAATAACCTTAAGTGCGTCCAGGCGATTTTTCAATTCATTCCTTGACGAATAGTCATTGTGAACCAAGCAAGACCCGGAAATCGAATGCTCGCGAGGGGTTGAACTGAATTAACCACTGCGAACAGCGTCGTGTTGATGCTCGTGCATGCGAGATACTGTCTCGCATACAACCAACCGTAAAGACAAAGGCATGGAGCGGCAACCAGCAATACTTGGAGATTAAATTGTAATAACAATGTACAATAATCAGGGGCTTAGGTATATAGACTGCGGTAACTTGATTTAATGAGCAAACATAATGGTATGTTTTCTAAAAACGTTACTTTTTCTACTTGCACAAAGGTATAGTACCTTCAAACAAGGAACGGCCGAACCTCAGAATCTTTGGCATATAACTTATAGTAGTTATCGTCTCACAAAGCTGTGAAAATGGCGTTCGTCAATGTCCGAAAAGTCCATGGCTACGAAATAAAGATATAAACTATTATAGAGAGCGAACCTTAACTTACCAAAAGGTTAGGTGGGGTCCAAGATACTTCCCTATTTAGACATATTTCATACACGGTAGCATTTTGAACTCTATTCAAATACTTACACTATCCGTCCACTGAGTCGGCAACTACATTTGTTAGTACAATCGAGGTTTTCGGTACTTTACCGAAACAGAATTTTTAGTGGAGTACTTAACCGAGTTGTTTTTTTCCTGTGGATTACCGCCTAGATTTTCTGGCACCAAAACTGTACGTAACAAACTGTCTACTTTAATTGCGGTTTTTTGTTCACGAACATACAATTTTATTAAAAATTTTAGAGAAAGCTATAACTCATGTTACTTACGTCAGCAATTGCATGAAGCTTCAAATAAAAATAGAATAAATCCCTCAAGCGATTCTTAAAATCCATCATATCCAAATCATATGCTTTTGTATCTTTTACCAAATACGTGCAAGAAGTTCGCGAATTTTGATAATATTAAATATAATCATTTTTATTCCAGTGCATTATTCTGTAGTGGCTTATATACAAAATATTCAGGCTAGTTTTACAAGCGTTTTGGATGGGCAAGCAACTTGATGTAAGGTGTTAGAGGTTGTATGAAAATAGATGGTATAGTATGTAGTGAGCACGTGAGGTAGAGGTAGACAATCAAATGATTATGTAAAATGTCTTTATTACACTCAATGTATTTCAAATCAGCGTCATGCAGACACCCCAAACATCTTGTTCTGTACTGAAAAATATCTTCGCTGAACTACTTTTGCAGTAGCTACAGCTTAGGCCTCCACACTGCCTCTATTTAAAAAACGACTAGTATTGTAGTTATGCACAGTTCAGAAATCTACAAATCTCAAAATAGAACGCGCAATAAATCTATTGTGTATAAATTCTTTCTTTTTGCGAATTTATTGCTTCTATTTCAAATGTAACTATCACTTCCTCGAAAAATGTGTTCAACTCATTCTAGTTCAAGTGAGAAGATATGATCAATTTCTTAATGCTATAAAGTTAATTATGGTATCGCTTACAAGAAACTTGAAATAGGCTTACTTTTGCCTAACACGACACCTTATAATAAATATTATGTTTCCAAGCAAATTCAGTCATGAGGTTTCAGCTTCAATTTCATGTTGCTCAATTGATACTTATACATCTAGCGTTAATCATCCTACATTGTGCAGTAGTAAGGAGTTAATTAGGGAATAATAATATACGGTAATTAATTTACTTTAGTAGCTTTGGGAGAATAGACGTTGAGAAATCTGGCATACCACAGACTTCTAATCGAACTTGAGCGAAACAAAGCTTTACTGATGGGGCTGTAGAGTATAAAGCAAATGCGAGGCACTTTAAACTAGCGTTTTACTAGGTTATCTGGTGAAATATAAAACCAGGAGCGAGAGGAGTATAGCTTTCTGTACCAAGCAGTTTTAATACTGCAGTTATGTTAACGCATTTTATATTTGAGAGAACGGATGATGGACGCGCGTATCTAACTACATCTCTGGTATGTCAATTGGTTATAAATCCATGGAACAAAAGAACATTGTTACTCATTTCCCATTTCCGTTACTGCTCAATGAATGATGATTATAATAACATTGTAAAAGTATTGTATAGTCACGTTAACATTATGAAGTTGAATAATTAATTACAATTACATCGAAAGGGATAATATTTGGGAAAAATGAGTAAAGAATATAAACAAATTCTTTATTGGCGTGAAGGTATTCAAATACAAACAGTTGTGGTTAATTAAACTTCAGACGAGACTTGATTACTGCTTATGAAAAATCAGAAATTGGAGTACTGCTTATACCCCTTTATACAATTTCCTTAAGAGTCGAATGAATATTTTAAAAACAAAAGTTTGTTTTGCTCAGAAAGTACACCCCACGTCCGTTAAATTTTTTAGACAATCGGAGGCAATGAGCGTAATTAGTAGAGTTCTAAAGATTGTACTGGAGATAGAAGAAGCAAGATGTTAAAAAGTTCATCAAAGAAAATACAAACGTTGAATGTCATTTCAAAAAGCACCGATGCCTAAATTCCTTTGTACCGTCTTTGTAAAACGAGTAAGTTAGTAATCCTGTATTGAAATCTTTAGAAAGAAGTTTTAAATTCCGTTCTAAAAAAACATCCTTTCTAGGTTTGTTCCAATTTTCCTTTTGATTTCACCTCGAAAAATAATTAAAGACAAACGAGATTCAAAACTGTTTTATATCTTCCGCCGTAGAATTTTTATAATTCTTAGATTCCGTTTATGGAATTAATGGTTGATTATTAGAATAAACTGTTTTGATAACCTTTAAAATGCGCAAAATTAAAAGTTTTAAAATTGTGTAAAATGGGGTGAATTGATACAAAGCGCTTGCGATACTGAAACAGGTATGTGGAAATTCATGGTGGCATTACTATTTTTCCGACGTGTTGCATATTGTTCATAAATATAATTAAGATACGTCAGAAATTTTCTAAATGCATCCAAGTTGTTCTGCTTGACAATATTATAAAACAATGTTAAGATCTCGAGTATTCTTGTAAATAGGCGATGCGGTTCAACCTTGAATAGTTGCAATTAGTGAGAAATTTGACATAAATAAGTAACATGGTCATGTTCAAGTTTAGCTAAGTAGGTTGTTCTGCGCAATATACTCGGTGGTTATCCAAACCTAACAGGATTTATCCAGACACGCACGATTTACCACATAGATAACACACGCGAAGTGTGACAACTATTCACAAGTTGAGATCGCGACAATAATACAATATATACAAAACGTTTAAATGTTATTTACACGTTCTAAATTTACTACTAAAAATACTTAGATCACTCCATAAGTTCCGAAACTGACACATAGATGGCGCCACTGAAGAAAAATCCATATGATTTTTAGAAGTAGCAACCTTCAGTTGATATGTGTCAAACTTTCTTGAAAATCGGCGCATTAGTTCACAAATTACAATGGTTTCAGAGACGACAGCTATGATGTCTGTTAAACCCCCCAAGTGAAATTTGGATGGGTCAGTTAAAATATTTAGTGCTAATTATGCCGTAATTAGTTACTCTAGTTCGGCTTTTTGTGGCTCCAATCGTTTAGCAGGAATTTAAATTTGAAAATTGGGGTTAAGCTGCCCCATCATATATAAAAAACTGCAAACCATAAAACAAGCATGTCTGATTTATGTGCTATTTATGTGCTAATTAGATGCTCCAGTCCAGATTTTTGTGCTCCAACCGTTTACCGGCAAATTAAATTTGAAAATAGGAGGCCAACTTGATGTTAGCGCCCCATCCCAGTATGTTCAATTTTTTGATAGCATACTATATATTTTGGAGTTCAGGGGAGGGCTTTTCCCGCCATAACCATCAAAATCGTACTGTGCTGTGATCGAAAAACGTATATGCCCGATATGTGCTTTCGAAATGTCGAAGCATTTAGCAAAAGTGAACCGGGTTTGCAAAAATGCAGATATGCAGGTCTTGTTCACGCGCGGGGGGTCTTATAAATTTATACATCGACTTACCTCCGCGGTGTTTTGTTGTTCTAAACCGCAGTTCCTCTTCCTTCAACCAAGTGGACTGTATGCGAATTGAGTTTATGTTACGTTACACACTTGCACTGTGGTTTTTAGGGTTTCACAAATAAAGACTGCGGCACTTGACTAACTTACGATACCGAACGAAGAAACCGACGACCGTTCTGCTTCAATATCCATAAGAAAGTGTTTGTTCACTACTCTGTCCACCTTATTCGCACATGCACAAGGAATTTTTATGGCAGGATATAAGGGAACAAGGGATGACAGTTTTACTATTAGATTTACGACTACAAATTTAAATAACTTAAAATTAATCACGCGAACGTGCGACAAAGAAACCGCACATCCCGCCCACCAAAATAAGTATGAACTAACTTATTTTATATTTAAAACTAATTAGAGCTATTAACTAATAAACCTAACCGACAAACTTATATAAGTGAATATATGTGTACATACCATTAAATATCAAGTAACTGGCAGTAAACATAGTTTCACTAGAGGGCGTTTAACTAACCCTTGGGATGTCTTGACTGTAGCTACCCGAACGATACCGTCTCTACCAGGGTGAACATCTACGACTCTTCCTAAACGCCACTGTAGAGGGGGGTTATTTTCTTCCTTTAAGAGGACAAGCGAATCAATAGGTAGGGTAGCGGAATTCTTCAACCACTTACCGTTCTGCTGCAACGTGTGCAGGTATTCAGCACTCCATTTCTTCCAAAACCCTTGTTGCATTTGCTGCAACAATTGCCAGCGATTCAAACGAGAGGGGTTTATGGACAACAAATCTGGATCTGGTAACACCGAAACTGGTTCAACATTAAGAAAATGACCCGGGGTCAAATACGAGAAATCATGCGGTTCGCAACTCAGTGCGCATAGTGGACGTGAGTTGAGAATCGCTTCGATTTGAATCAATACCGTCGAGAATTCTTCAAACGACAAAATTTGTGCACCGATAATTCTCTTTAAATGGGATTTTACCGATTTAATCCCGGCCTCCCACAACCCACCAAAATGAGGAGCAGCAGGAGGATTAAACACAAATTCGATTCCCTCAACGCCTGCCGAATGGCGCATCAATTGAGAGATTTCACGAGAGGCCCCAACGAAATTAGTACCATTATCACAATGGATTTGAATACATTTGCCTCTTCGGGCAATAAATCGACGTAAAGCACCCAAGAAAGCGTCTGTCGACAAGTTAGACACTAGTTCCAAATGGATAGCTTTAGTGTTGAAACAAATAAATAAGCAAATGTACGCTTTCAATGATTTTGCGCTACGACATCGATTCATCGTGACAGAGAAAGGTCCACCAAAGTCGACTCCCGTATGTAAAAACGCCTTACCTGGAGTTAACCTGGAAGCTGGTAAATCCCCCATAGGGGGGCATAAAGCCACAGGGTTCACACGAAAACAACGAATGCAGGATTTCAGACATTGCCGAATAGCCCTCTGGGCGCACAAGATCCAATAATTTTGAGTTAGTAAAAATTGAGTTGTTCGATTTCCAGGATGTAAATGTCTTTCATGACAATCTAATATAATAAGTTCAGTCAACCGATGCGACCGAGGAAGCAAAATTGGAAATTTTGCATCATGCGACAAGTCAGAATTACGTAGGCGACCGCCCACCCTCAACAAATCACGACTATCTAGAAACGGACTAAGGCTACGAAGTTGTTTACTAACAAGTTTTCCAGTTTTAATATTAGCAATATCTTGGGAAAAAACATTTGTTTGAACTCTTTTAATCAATAACTGTATAGCCTCTTGCTGTTGAGCTAGAGACAAACCATCAGAATATTTTGAACGCAAATCTGGACATTGAACATTACGAATGAAATGACGAATACAGGTAATAATCCTACAAATTTTCTGCAGGTTTGAAAATTTATCCAACAACATATCTAAGAAATTGTCAGACATAACGACTGTTAACGACAGAGTACGATATTCGACGTCCATCTGAGATGAGTCGATAAGTTTTGGCAGCGATGTTACTGGCCATTCTTCATTACGACGCACTAACCAGGAAGGTCCTGTCCACCATAATGGATGATGAACCAACTCTGAAGCCAAAAGTCCACGTGAGGCACAATCCGCAGGGTTATCCTGGGACTTAACATGAAACCACGAAGATGGAGGAATACGTTCTTGAATATGCGAAATACGATTGCTAACGAATGTCTTCCACTTATGCGAGGAAGACCGAATCCAAGACAAAACAACAGTAGAATCTGACCACGCGAAAATATTACTAAATGATAAAATATCTGTATAAGTCTTTTTGACGAAATCTACTAAATCTGCCAAGAGTACGGCAGCACACAATTCGAGACGGGGCAATGAAACGCGATTAGTAGGAGCAACCTTCGATTTTGCGCATACTAATGAAATGGTAATATCACCTTCTAGATCGAACGAACGGAAATAGATGACAGATGCATACCCGGCTTCAGAAGCATCACAGAATCCATGCAACTCCACCTTTTTAAAATTACGACATACGATGTGACGCGAAATCTCAATATTCGAAACCGCTGGCAATTCACCCAAACAATGTTTCCATTTTTGTATGACTTCCAATGGAGGCTCTCGGTCCCATCCGAGACCTAAAAGCCAAAGATCTTGAACTAAACGTTTAGCGAACAGTACTACAGGTGCTATCAACCCGAGAGGATCAAAAATTTTTGCGATAGCCGACAAAATATTACGCTTAGTGCAAGTGCGCTCTTCAACGTCTAAGTTGTATAAAAATGCATCTGTAAGAGCACGCCACGAAAGGCCCAAAATTTTTATTGAACCACTATCTTTATCTTGAAATGTAATTGCGTCCGAACTGGACAGGGACTCCCTCAAGTTGAACATCACTTCCAGGCAATTACTACTCCATTTTCTTAATTGAAAACCACCACTAGAGCAAATACTATTCAATTCACCAATTAATTGATTAGCAGCTTCAATCGAATTACATCCAGTGACTAAGTCATCAACATAGGTATCGCTCGCCAATACCGATGACGCGAAAGGAAAATTAATCGACTCTAACCTTGCCAATTCTTGAACAGTACGCAAGGCCAAAAAAGGCGACGACGAAACTCCATAAGTTACAGTATTTAATTTAAAGTCCATAATAGGATCTGACGGAGAAAATCTCCAGACGATACGTTGATAATCACGATGAGTATCTTTAACCAAAATCTGCCGATACATTTGTTTAATGTCAGCTGTAATTACGATAGGATGTACACGAAAGTGCAATAACAAAACTGCAATGTCCTTTTGCAAAGCAGGGCCAATAGCCAAGCTATCATTTAACGACTTTCCAGATTGATCCTGACACGAAGCATCGAAAACCACACACAATTTGGTGGTAGTGCTATCCCGCTTATGTACAGCATGATGGGGAATGTAATACATTTTTTCATAACCCGACGAATTTTCAGGCGATTTCACTTGAACCATGTGACCGCTTGTCAAATAATCCTCCATAAATTTTTTATAATCTGAATACAATTCAGGATTTTTAACAAACGACATTCTAACGACAAAATCTTTTAATACAAATTGATCTCGTACCCACAAATGAGGGTTCCGAAATTTTAAAGGGCAAGGACACTACAAAACGACCGTCCTTGTTACGTCTATAATTTTCCACAAATTGATTTTCACACCTTTCTTCTTCAGGAGAAATGTGTTTTTTGAAGGGAATATTTTCTAATTCCCAAAATCGACGAATGTCACTGTCTAAGGGCTCAACGAAAGCACACAACGACGTAATAGAACTATTCGGGGAAACGACCTTTCCCGTTAAAACCCAACCAAAGGTTGTTTTAATAGCAACTGGCTCGTTAGCGACACCCCAACGAGACTCGTTCAACAAAACCTGAGCAAAGATTTCCGCTCCGAGTAGCATGTCAATTTTACCAGAAACATTAAAATTAGGATCAGCTAAGGCCAAACCTCGAGTATGCGACCATTCCTTGACCCCTATCGACGACGAAGGTAATTGATTACAAATGTTAGGTAAAATATAACAATCAATTACATATGCTGGAGACCGTGCTACCGAGGGGCTGACTACACACGATAGTGCGCCAGACACCAACGACGAATTCAAGCCAAGTCCTTGAACAGTGACATTGGCTCTCCGTTTCCTTAAACCTAATTTCTGACGGCACCTTTCAGTCATAAAACTTTCCATGGATCCGTTATCTAATATTACACGAACAGATTGCAATGTTCCTGTATAATCAAGCACCGACACCATTGCCGTAGCTAACAGCGTGGTTGTGTGTTCTAATGACGTCGAAATCAACGAGCTAGTGGCAGGTTGTTCATGCACAACCGACGACGACAGATTGTCTTCACTAGGTCTACTAGTAGAAGTCAGTCTAGGCGCCGCTCTCCGAGGAGACGCTGACCTTTGACGATGGGTTTGTCGGCGTGGCGACACCGATTTTCTTGTTTATCGAAGTGAAGCAACGAATTGTGCGACTGATGACATTTTCTACACGACCAATCTAACGTACAATTTTTCATCGAATGTGAAGGATTTAAACATTTAATGCAAAGATTTTAAGCTTTACCACCTCAAATCTTTCTCGAGGGTTTTATCGAGAAACTGCTTACATCTATAAATAGGATGCACAGCTTGACAGAAACTACAATTTTTAACATCATTGGTGGTACTAACTAAAGAAGTTTTAGCCGAAGTGCTAACGAACCTTCCTTTTTCTCTTTCTTTTACCGAATCTCGAGATTTTAAGCGTGTTCCTAAAGCAATGTCATTGATTTCCAACACTTTACATTGTTTTTCAATGTACGACCTTAAATCTTTAAACGAAGGAATTTCGTCACTATTTCCTAATTCGAAACGCTTTAAAATGTTTGTATCTAATTTTTTCGATAACAGATTAAACAACATGAAATCTAATAAATCTATTTCCATCTGCCTTAACGCGAATATATTTTCATCAAAACAACTAATTAATTGCCGGAGTTCCTTATGGCATTTTTCGAGAGCATTAAAATATGTTGAAAGTAATAACCTCTTGGACTGAAAACGATTAGTAATGATTTTATAGGCTTCCACGTATGCATAATCATTTAATGGCAAGTGTTTTATCAACGCACGCGACGACTCATCTAATGTATCAACGAGATAGCAAAATTTTTCAACGGGTGACAAACTGACATTATCATGAATCAACCGCTTATAGATTGCATTGTAACTCTCAAAATCTGATATGCGTCCGGAGAAGCGGGGGACTGAAAGATGTTTCAAGCGAATTGCACAGTTTGACGAAAAGGAATTATTCATATTTTCCAACTTTGGCTTATTTTCTACCCGATCTAATTCGCATTGTTCAGCGATAATACGAATATCTAATAGATAATCATCGATTTTCACCCTAAGAGCCGAAAATTCATCCAATTGTTCACTTTCTTCATCAAAGAAAATGTCCTTGCAAAAGGATTTGAAAAGCGTTTCAATCTGTTCGACACTTTTAATCGACGCTCTAATTAAAGCAATCGATACGTCTTCCGGTTGGTTGATCTTACTGTAAATGTGATCCAACCTTTTAACTACAAATTTAGCTTCAAGAATAGCTTTATCAATTGATATAACCATATTTGATTAATGATTAATGAACGACAATAAAAATTAATGTAAACACAATGCGTGACTCGAATACGCTAAATTACTAATTCATCTACGAAATTAAATTATTAATAGAGAAATGCAACTAACTACAGTGCTTGCCCGACAAAGCTTTTAAGGTTTCAAATAAATACCAATAACCCCTTTGTTATACAAGTTGCATGAACCCGAATGGTTGCTCCAACTTGAAGTGACAAATAAGGTAAAGATCTAGGATACAATAACACTCATAAATAGTTTACATAAAAGGATACCGACGACCACCCTAATCTTTGCCACAAAGGATAAGGAATGTATTGTAAAATCTACAGTAAATGTGTAAGCAAGATGTTCTTTTCTGTGTAACACGTTTAACCATAATAAAAACTACGACAATTTTATAAATTTAAGTATAAGGAGCTTAAAGGATAGGAACTAATTATTTAATTAAAGATCCAGCGATGAAGGCCAATTTTGTTCACGCGCGGGGGGTCTTATAAATTTATACATCGACTTACCTCCGCGGTGTTTTGTTGTTCTAGGCTGCAGTTCCTATTCTTTCAACCAAGTGGACTGTATGCGAAATGAGTCTATGTTACGTTACACACTTGCACTGCGGTTTTTAGGGTTTCACAAATAAAGACTGCGGCACTTGACTAACTTACGATACCGAACGAAGAAACCGACGACCGTTCTGCTTCAATATCCATAAGAAAGTGTTTGTTCACTACTCTGTCCACCTTATTCGCACATGCACAAGGAATTTTTATGGCAGGATATAAGGGAACAAGGGATGACAGTTTTACTATTAGATTTACGACTACAAATTTAAATAACTTAAAATTAACCACGCGAACGTGCGACAAAGAAACCGAACAGGTCTTATGACCTCCGAGCAGACACTATCAAGGCCTAATTTTTATCGAATAATTTGATGCTGTGGCGTGCTCAATGTCAATATACTTACAGTGAAACATACTTTCGAAATGTATTAATTATCGAATTTTGTTACTCTCCGCTATGTGCGATATACATACCCAAAAGTGCTAGCGCAAATCATAGAAATTAAACAATCAAACAATCGACTGTGATGGGTCAATTGGTTAAGTTCTAGGACTTACGACATTAATCATACGATCCTGCTTACTAGCCATAGGGATTGATCGATACTTCGGCATACCGATACATAAGCTCCGATAACGTGATGCCTAGAGCGTATCGTGCATCAGCGAACACTGAGCCATGTAAATATCGGTATCGGCCAACAAATTCGCTAGTTGCCGATACATTTTGTCAAAAGATCGAATGCATAAAGAGAAATGTCGGATAACCTATGCACAGAAGCAATAAGCTTTGTACTTCGCACCACGTACAGGCCGAAGGAAAGTGCGCCCTGCAATTACGAGGATACAAAACTCATACAAACTAAAAACAGTAAAGTCATTTCGGAAAACGTAGTTTTTTTCATGCATATACACTTAAATTAAAGGTAAGTCATTTCATACACTCATTCGATTAGTAACATTCGTCTGCGGCTCGTGTTGGAAACTCTTCATTCGTGTACAAAATATGACTTCATACACTTGTTACACAAAATACAATTTTCTTATTACAGCTCGTTTCATATTTTTTCTAGGAACCAAGGAGGGTCCCCAGGGGATCTTCTCGGTGTTGCGGAGTTTGTGGGAGCCTTATTGCCACCACTAGGTATATTAGGACGCGACATTGTATTATTCGCGTAGTCCGACATTTCTTTTTATTCATTCGATATCTTAACAAAATGTATCGGCACTTAGAGAATTTTTTGGCCAATACCGATATTTACATGGGTCAGTGTTTACCGATGCCCGATACACTCTATGCATCACGGAATCAGCATCGATGTATGGGGGCGGGGGGGCTTATCGTCGCCACTAGGTATATTAGGACGCGATATTGTATTATTCGCGTAATCCGACATTTCTCAATATTCATTCGATATTTTAACAAAATGTATCGGCACTTACAGAATTTTTTGGCCAATACCGATATTTACATGGGTCAGTGTTTGCCGATGCCCGATACACTCTATGCATCGCGGAATCAGCGCCGATGTATCTGGGGGCCTTATCGCCGCCACTAGGTATATTAGGACGCGACATTGTATTATTCGCGTACTCCGACATTTCTCTTTATTCATTCGATATCTTAACAAAATATATCGGCAATTAGAGAATTTTTGGGCCAAAACCGATATTTACATGGGTCAGTGTTTGTCGATGCCCGATGCACTCTATGCATCACGGAATCGGCGCCGATGTATCGGCATGTTGATGTATCAAGCAGGGTCGTATGATTGAGGTTGAAGTCCTACAACTTAACCAATTGACATATCACAGCAGATTGTTCCCTTGTTTAATTTCTATGATTTGCGCCAACACCTTTGGGTAAGTATATCGCACGTTGCAGCGAGCAACAAAATTCGATACTTAATACGTTTCGAAAGTAGACTCAATATATTTCCAAATTATGTTTCACTGTGAATATATTGACACTGAGCACGCGCAGCAACAAATTATTCGGCAAAATTAGGCCTTGATAGTGTCCGCTTAGAAGCCATGAAAGCTGCATATCTGCACTTTTGCAAAACCGCTCAACTTTTGCAAATTGTTTTTTAACTTTTCGGAAGTACATAAATAGCAAATATATCAAGCGTATTCTTTTTTTCGATCGCAATACCCTGAGTGCGGTTTTCATGTTTAAGGTGGGGCACCTTATAGTCAAGGCAGTCCCCTAAAGGGCCCAAAAAATATATAGTACTGCTACTAAAAAGCGAACACGATGGAATTATGTGCTATTTATGTGCTCTAAAAAAGTGGAAAAATATCTCAAAAAAGTAAAGCGGGTTTGCAAGATACGAGTGTTTTATCTCATTCGCGGACTACGCACAGCGGTCTGCGATCAGTTTTTCGGCACTTTGCAACGAGTAACTAATGCAGTGCTTTATGTATTCCAAAAGTGCATTTACATGCCTGCATTTCGATACCAAGCATATCACACCAACAAATTATTTGACAAAGTTACGTCTGGATAGTTGTTGAAAGGAAGGTCGTAAAGTCATACATTCACGTTTTTGTAAAACCGCTTAAACTTTGCAAAATGTTTTTGACACTTCCAAAGCACACGTATAGCACATAAACCAGATATGTTTCTTTTTCGATTACAACTTTTTTTCCATGTGTGGAGGCCAGTTAAACAATAGGCTGCTCCATCCCCCGCCCCAATCTTCAAATTTAATTTCCCGGTTGGAGCAAAAAAACGAAACTAGAGCAACTAACTTAACAGACATTTTTAAAACAATGGAAAAAAGGAAACTTCTTGTGTTGATTAATTACCGTGTTTTGGTGGGAAAAAATTATATCCGAGCAAAGCAATGATTTGATAAGTGCTATGGCGAGTTTACTGCATCGAAAGCAACCATCAAACGTTGGCTTTCCTAGTTTAAACATGACCGACATACACCGGTGATGTTGAACGTTCTGACTGCTCAAATTTGACTGTTATTCCAAAAAAACATAATAAGTGCACAAAATCTTGTTGGAAGACCAAAAAATGAAGTTGCGTTACGTAGCTGACACCTTTAAGATATCAGAAAGCAGTGTATATTCTATTTTGCACGAACATTTGCCCATGAGAGGACTGTGTTCAAAGCGAGTGTCGCGTTTGCTGACAGTGGATAAAAATAGCAACACAACGATGATTCGAAGCGCTCTTTGGACTGATTGGATCGTAATAAATACGATTTTTTGCATTGGTATGTGACTACGGATGAAACATAAACCCACCACTTGACTCTAGAATCACAATGTTGGTCAGCTGAGTGGATAGCAGTCTGTAAAAGCCGTCTGAAGCGAAAAAAAACGCAAATTCGATCGGTAAGGTTTTGGTCTCAGTATTTTGAGTACGCAAAGTCGTTTATTCGTTGACTATCTTGCGAAAGGAAAACCTATCAACAGCAAATATTGCATTATTAGTGCGTTTGAAGGAAGAAATTGCGGAAACAACGGCCCCGAATGCAAAAGAAACAAGTGCTCTTTCACTGAAACAATGGACCGTGTCACAAGTCGCTATCTATGATGGCAAAATTGCACAAATTGAAGTTTGAATTGTTTTGTCACCCACCGTATTCTCCAGATTAGGCTCATCGACTGCTACCTGTTCACAGACCTCAAAAGAATGCTCCAGAGAACAAAATTTGCATCAAATGTTGAAGTCATAGTCGTAACAAACGCCTATTTTGAGACCAAAGATAAATCGTTCTAGTTGGAATGAATATGTCACTCTTGAAAGAGATTATGTTGCTAAATGTACAATTTTGAAAAAAGTGGTTCCTTTAGTAGTTAGCCCTGGAACTTATTGATGAGTGAATGCGCGATTAGCTATTAAAACAGAAGAAATCTATGAAAAATTTAAAATCTGTGTTCTTATAATTAGTGAAGTTGTTAGTTTAAAGTCTATAAACGCTTTATTACAAATCCCTCCCCATGAACTCCGTACAGATATGAAGACTGTAAGGATAACAATGCTCGCGTTTTTTTCGTGGACTTCTTCGTTGTGCATATAGCACTCTTTCGTAGTTATTTTGTACAAACAGTCCATATTAAACCATTTTTAGCAGTGCAATAAACAAAAAGTCTCGAGTACATACAGCGAACGGTGATTTTAATTAACCTCGTCCTTTTTGATTGTCAGTCCAAATTTCATAATCCAATCCGGCAGATTTATTGGTTGCTAATATTAATTATTATGTATTTAGTCTTTTCTCAAAATATAGGTTGATTGGCAGCATTTTTTACAACACGATTTTGTTTAGGTATGGCAAAAAACAAAATTTGAAGGTGCCACGGCGTAATTTTGAGCGCCGTTTTTTGTTTATAACTGACATAAGTCCAAAACTTGACAATGTCAGATATGATCGACAAAAATGTCAAACGTAATTGCACGTTAGGTTAACGTATGGTTATGTACATGATTTAGATTTGTAAATTTTCCGATTGTCGTCATGGGTCTCGGTGGCGTAATTGGAAAACGCATGGTCCGCGAAAGACCAAGGTACAGGTTTTCCATCTTTCAATTATTAGCTAGATTTGAAATGATCATTTGGGCTTTGCACAAAAGTTATTATTTCATCTTATTAACTATAATACGTTAGTATTTTTCATCATACCTTGTGTAATTAACTACCTAATATGTTTATATATCAAATACTTGGCTTATAGCCGCAATTTTGAGCGTCGCTTCCTGTCTATAACTGATATAAGTCAAAAACTTGACAATGTTATATATGATTGACAAAAATGCCAAACGTATTTGAAAGTTAGGTTAATGTATAGTTGTGTACATGATATAAATTTGTAAATTTTTCAATTGTCGTCATCGGTCTCGGTGGCATAATCGGAAACGCACGGTCAGCGAAAGACCAAGATAAAGGTTCGAGTTCTGTCCTCGATTTGAAATGATCGTTTAGGTTCCTTCGATTTGATTATAAAGCTGCATCTGCAACAAGTTAGTCTCGTACGTTAATCGTAAGGAAAAGTTATATTATATGTAAAATTTCTATTCGGGGCAATATATTAACCATTTCCTATACAACAGCGTAAACGAGCCACAACTCGTAAACGGAATTAATTTTCAAAACAAAAACACTGACACGACCAACCATTATTGGTTTTGATTAATTTGCGGTGGTTTTCATTTCTGTTTATACTAATTGCATAATAACTTTAAATACGGTGCAAAATTAGTCTAGTATCATAAAAGCATTTTACAGAAAACATCTATACTATCCAAAGCCCATAATATGAGCCACAACGAACATATTAAAACAGTATGGGGTTCCAACCGTAATAGTAATAAAATAATCATATACAGTAATCCTCAAAATATCAAATTTAATAAATCACTCATGTACAACGCCTTAGGCAAAATAAATTTCTTATATATAGCAAAAAGGAAACTTTATACTTCGTGTGCCTCGAAGCTGTTTTAACACCGTATTCATGAGATTATGTAAGGAAAATTGGACGGAATATTTAGGGGTGACTTGGTAACAATTTCATTTCGCAATAAAATAGGATTATACCTCGATTACTCGTAAACTTAAAAAATTTGAACAGCTTTAAAAAAAAGAATTAATGCAAAGTATAAGGAAATATTAATTATTTTACGTTTACAACATGCGTATTTGGATATTTTTCAAGCTCCATTATATAAAGAAGGTGCGTAGAATATAAATTAAAACAGTTCACTAAAAACCTAGTCAACAGCTTAAAGATAAAAATCTATTTAAAAAAATTGTATCTGTGTGAGTAGGTTCAATTACGAAAGTGTTTCAAATAGAAGAAATATCTGAATGGTTAAGAACAATTAACTAGAAATGATTACAGAAAAACCAAAACGATAGTCTTCAATCATGTTGGTAAAACGTTCATTTTGGACCTCACGGGCATACCATATAACACAGCAACAGAATCGTATACATATATATTGACGTGATAAAGAGGTCACGAGACATCACTGAACACCCAAATTCTATGAAACCCCTTCCAAATAGAAGTAAACGGAAAAATAAAAATTACCCTAATATTTCATTTCTCTACCCTGTATAAATATCAAGCGTAATTGTTTGATGAAGCATAAAGAAGCACTTATTAATTATGTAGTTAAATTCCGTGTAATGCATTTATTACAGAGTATGAAAAGAACATAAGCTTAAAAAAGCCCAATTTTTCAACCATATGCATAAATAATACTCTTGAGAGATACCTGTGCAAATAAAGCCTTCTATACTTAGTAAAAACAAGTTTTTATTTAAAATATGGTCCGAATTACTGAAATGTAAATTGCATTTAGGATCATTACGAAAGTCATTGAAGCTTTTATTAATTATGTAGTTGACTCAGGTTGTGGATTGTTTGAAACCAGAAATAAAATACCAAGCATATATTACATGTATACAATATTCGCTTCATTCACCGTACAAGTAACCTTATTGCATTTGCATAGCATAAAGAACGCAATTGTGAGCTTGTAGTAAGTAATTAAATTCGTTTTAAGTCATTTTTACTATGGAATATTGAAGGGGGTGGGGTAGGATCTAGGATAAATACCTGTTTCAGAAATCACCTGCCCCGTTGGTTTGCGGTTGTAGTGGAATGTAGGGCTGATTCTCAATGTTCAACAAGAAGATTGAAGGGCAAGTTTCTTGATATGCACTGAACGAGAGGTTTTTGGTACACTTACCCGGTACACGACACGTGCTTGTACACAAAGCTAACGATAAAGCCACACGATAATTTATGCTGTATTGTCTACGACGGACGGAACTGTTTTCTCTTTGCCGCAAGTGGCGCGGCTTCGGCAGGTAAGTAGGAGGGAGTGGCAGGAAATACAGGTTTGGGGATACAAGTGGACCCAACAAATGTTTTTAAAAGTCAATTAAATAAGTTGTTTGTTTGTACCAATGAAATAAACGTCTGTTCGAGGAGCTCGCGTGGACATTAAAATTAATTGCTTTGCGTGTTACAATAAGAAAGAATGAGACCACGAACCATTAACTTCGTACCTTAGAAAGGATAGACCACACGTTTTATGATAAACATAAATCATAGCTTTACACTAATTAGATTGTTACGGTAAAACGCACAAGTCAGGCAGAAACCGAAAGGAAAGGAAAGTATAGTAAGAACCCGTAGGAATCACGAAAACGTATAAAAAGAAACCTAAAAACTACAAAAGCGAAAAGGCGAGTGTCCACAGACAAAAAAGGACAACTCCATCAAATTTTTATTTACAATAAACAAAAAATTCTATTTAAAAAAATTATATTCTACCGACAATTTTTAATAATTCATACACTAGTGCGCATTTCGTTTTGAAACATGTAAAACTGATCGGAAGTAAAAAAGGCAATGCTTATACTTTCTTTTAAACAAACGTTTTGAGTTAAAATATTCAATTTAGAACTATGCCTAGTAAGCATTTTAAAAAATAACAAGAAACACCAAAGAAGCTAATTTCGAAGCGGGTTTTGTAAGCTTGCTTCGTCCGTCGAAGTAATGTGACTTGAGGTTATTTGTGGTTCATTTCCTACGCACAAGCATCAAATGCTGATAAACAATATTCTCTTGATATGCAAAAAATTATTGTAACATACCTCAATGTGTCGAAATACTTATCTTGCACCAAAATCAGATGAGGTGAAACAGCTAAACATTTTCATCTCGCGCAATGATGAATCGTCAAAACGGTAGCAAGACTCGTTAATGTTGTAAACATAGCTGAACCGGTGGGTCTACACAAAAGAGCAAAAACGAAATTCCTTCCATTCATTACTATGTAAGAAACCTACTAACGCACAGGGAATCTAAACTTATTCGAGGAGGCGTGCATTGCTCTCAAATTAATAGAATTAGTAACGCAGAAAATACATGTTAGGACGAAATGCAAAATAAAATTGAACACAGTTTAGAAACGATGTGATAATCGATTAAAATATTTGGATATGATATGTCAAAGAACACTTTTGGAGTATTTGCAATGCATATATAGATAAATAAACCGGCATATTTGAATTCAATCGCCTTCGCTAATCATACACGTAGAAAATCTATTCTACGCAAACTTATGGTACTACTTTTAATAAAGCGAGCATATCCTTTCAGGAAGAAAAGGTTGTTGATAACCGAATACATTTGGGGTGTTATGTAAAACAATAGAAATATATTGAGGTATTTTGACTCTAACCCTTGGTGCATTTTCCAAATCAGACCAATAATTATTTACCACTAAACGAAGCGATTCATTTCTTTGAATAAGAATGTGATATGCTAATTCCAAATTATGATTTGTGATGAATTAAAATCTAATGTAATTCTTCGAATCTTGAAGCAAAGAAATAAAATTTTCACAACTATTTAAATTTGTGTTTGAATGTTATTAAATGTTATCAAAACATGCGAAATTTCGATTGCACTTTCCAAAATAACTTGAACAGTGACTAAGTTTTCTAATAATTTCTCAAGATTTGTTAATGTTGTAAAATAATTCTTCAGCCTGTATTTACTTATCTTGCACCAAAAACAGATGAAGTGAAACAGCTAAACATCTTGATCTCGCTCAATGATGGATCGTCAAAACGGTAACAAGACTCGTTAACGTTGCAAACATAGCTAAACCGGTGGGCCCACACAAAAGAGCTAAAACGAAATTCCTTGCATTCATTAATAACTATGTAAGAAACCTACCAACGCACAGAGAATCTAAACTTATTCGAGGAAGCGTGCATTGCTCTCAAATTAATAGAATCAGTAACGCAGAAAATATATGTCAGGACGAAATGCAGAATAAAATTGAACACTGTTTAGGAAACGATATGATAATCTATTAAAATATTTGGATAGCATATGTCAAAGAACACTTTTAGAGTATTTGCAATGCATATAATTATAGGTCTCGCTCCGCTGTTTCCATGTTAGCACATACTGGTCATAATGTCCTGAAATGTCCGTTTGGTCACCAAGACCATACTCTTAATCGTTGTAATGATTTCGCTAAACCTTCTTCTCAGGATCGCTACAATGCTGTTAAAAAACATCAACTTTGTATCAACTGTCTTAGTAGTGCCCACATTTTGATGAATGCAAATCCACTATTTCGTACCTCCATCGTTCTTTGTCACACTTCTACCACATTTCGTCTAAACCTGCTTCCGAAACTAGGACCAAGGCTCGTTTCAGGTCTGCTCTCGCATCCTCTAAGGTTTTACCTTGTACTAGTTCGGCTATTTAGAACCCTTACACAACTTTCGCTCCTCCTGCCTCTGAGGAAACATTGACTTCGTTTAGCAGTAGTGGCCCGTCGATTTCGGATCTTGTTTTATTTAATTCGTTCCCTAAAACTTCAGTCGTGTTACTTTCTACAGTTGAAGTAGAAATCGCTGACCGGTCTGGTTCTTTCCAGAAATTTCGTTGTTTACTCGACTCTGGTAGCCTGAATGCTTTTATTTCGCAAAATAGTGTGAAACGTTTGGGTTTTCGCACTACTCCGCATTCTATAACCCTTAGTGGTTAGGCTCTATGCGCAACGCGGCTATACATGGCGCTACAACCGTATCAATCAAACCAATAGGAGCTTCCTTGCCTATTATTAATTTCGAAGCTGCCGTACTTCCTAAAATTTGTGAAAATTTACCTACAACTTATATTTCTTCTGAAACTTTCGCTCATCTAGCTAATATCAAACTAGCTGTCCGCTCTTTGCTCAATCTGGACCGATTGATTTATCACTCGACGCGGATATTTTTCCTAAAGTTTTATTAAATGGCAGCATCCGAAGTTCAAATGATTAACCTGTTGCAATTAATACTGTTTTTGGATATGTTCTAATAAAAGCTATTACTGCATCATCCTCTTCACAGATCACTAGCTTATTTTGTATGACAGAGTCTGCTTCCCCTTTGGAAGATATTGTCGCTAAATTATGGGAAGTTGAAGATGTTTCTGATGTTAAACCTTTCGCACCTGATGCAATCCTGATGCATCTGAATGCGGCTATTGCGCTGTGGTTTATTTTCTTTTTGTCACCTATTCTTTTATTGAGGTCCGCTTAGTCTGTGCAAAATCTACAGTTGCTCCTCTTCATACCCTTTCTTTGCCAATCCTCGAACTTTTAGCCGCCAGCTTGGCATCAACACTATTAACCTTTATCCTCAAAACCTTTGATTGCCATCTTACGTTTGATAAAATTTTTTGTTGGTCTAATTCCATGGTGGTTCTTTCTTGGATTCGTTCCCCGCCACAGCGCTGGAAAACCTTTTTCGCAAATCGAGTCTCCTATATTCTAAAAAACACTTCTCGCGCTTCTTGGCATCACATTCCCTCCAATGCAAATCCTGCCGATGTCGGGTCACGTGGTTTACTACCTAGCAACTTGCACCAGTGTTCCTTATAGTGGGCGGCACTCCCTGCCTTCTACCATCTACATAATGCTTCGATCTCTTTGATTAAGTATACTTAAGAAACTCATTTTTTAATTGAACTGGACGCCATCCAGTCTGAATCAGTTCTAAAAGAGAATTTTCGCAAATTGTCCCCCTTTATAGGAGAAGGAATCGTACGGATTGGTGGCCGGCTGTCTCACGCACCCTTATCCTCTGAAAGGAAATTTCCCGTCCTTTTGCCTAATAAAAGTCGCTTTACGGAGTTGTATATCAGTTTTGTCCATTTGAAATACTTCACGCGGGTGTTCAAATGGTTCATTTTATCGTCCGTCAACAATGAAAGGATTTACTGGAAAACTATCAATTTGGTAAATATCTAAGTGTTGAGGGATCTTGGCAGCCACAGGCTGATAAACCCCCTTTCATATACCACTCAATCTCGGTGAAATTGGGCATATAATTAGGAAACAATAGAAGGGAGCCGAGCTGTATACAGGCTGTGTGAGAATTTCAAGGAACTGTGTAGCTTGCTCAGAATATAAATAAGTGGAGGTACGTATCCAACCAGTTTTGAGACGGAAAACCCAATGACGAAAAAATAAGCGCAGATCAATTTAATAATTATTATAAACAACTATAGGTGTTGGTTGTGAAATATCTGCAATTAATGTTGACTGTGCGAAAAAATATATTGGAAAAAATATTTAATAGGTAAATGTTTAAATGCTGGGGGAACTTGGCAGCCACAGGTTGCTTACCCCCCTTCACAACCACTGAATGTCGGAGAAATAGAGTATATAATTGTAAAACAATAGAAAGAACAGCGGTTATGATCAAAGACAACAAACATAGAAACAAGAAGAAAATTGTTGAAAGCATATCTGGGGTGCAGTGCACAGTATGCCGAAATACGGGCAGTAGGAAAAGCAGACAGAAAAACGGTAGCCGGCTTTTAGAATGTTGTGCTTCAGATGTATGAGGATGATAGCATGGACAAACAAAGTTAATAACAAATAGGTTATAGTAATAGTAGGGGAATAAAGATATCTGTGAAAAAATAGGAGAAATTGAAGGGCAGAATACGTTCTAAGGCATTTTATGGAAAAAATAAGGGATATATTACAAGCAGAGATAGAAAAAAGTAGGTAGATGTATACCTAGATCAGATAGTGATAGATGCAGACTGTGCAGATTTCAGGGAAATGTGTAGGTTCAGAATAGGAAACAATGAGGGTACGCGTCTAACCAGTTCCAGGACTGAAGACTTAATGATGATAACAATTATGGATTGCTTCTAGTAAGCAGTCAATTCGTCGTGTTCTGAGTAGGTGTGTGACTTGTTGGAAGACTGCTCTTACCGCATCGTAGCCTCCTATGGGCGACCTTCCTGCATGTCGAGTTACTCAAATCAAGCCCTTTTTGCGTTTGGGCGTCCCTTTTTTATTAACATGTTATAACATGATTTTCTTACTGGTGGGGTTAAATAGCTAGGGGTTATTTTTATATCCCCAAATGTGACCAGTAACCTTTAAGGAAGGATTCCCTTAAAATGATGGAACGCAATTATCTTCCGACTATGCTAGGGATCTATTCCTTGGGCAGAGCTTATGAGGATTGGTCGTGGTTGTTTTTACAAAGCATTATTTTATTACTAGGGCTAGATTCTCGACAAAACAGGGGTTTAAACAGGGCGCCATCAAGTCTGTAATTTTAAACACAGGGTTTCCTTAAGGGGGACTTGGGCGTCCTTAAGGAGGAATACCGTATTAACTGCTGACGCAGGAGCTGTAAAGAAAATTTAATTAAATATACTAAAATGAGGACACAAGAAGTTTTCTCTTGCTACCTCATCTAAAAAAACAACAAAGATTAATCAGGCAACATTAATATGAACACAGATTTTGTTCTTTAAATACTGAAAAGGCTATTAAAGCTCCTTATTAAATTGGGTTTACCTCTTTACTCTATTTAGTCTTATTCTTTGTTACCTTACTTCTGAACGTACTTGTTCAGAATAAAACAATTAATTAAGAAAATTAAATGTTGTTTCTTTAATTAAAAATGGCACTTTCATAAAAATTGTAGATATAAAATTTATGTTTAAAAAAAGATAATACAAGCTTCATCTACTCATAAGGTAGAATTATATATACAAAGAAAAATATCAAGACTTCAATGTTACTTTAGTTACAAAAATCTAACTTGAATTTATACCAGAAATGTCAGATCTACTTTTTCTGTTTACACTTTATAAAACTTTAACTACTTCTCTATTAATTCATTATTTAAAAATTGTAAGTGAAATCATGCGTAAATGAAACATCAATAAGAACTCTTTAAGTTCACATTATTTTATAAAATTTAATAACTGTAATTGTATTGAACTAATATTGTCAACAAAAATTTATTAAAGGTCCCTTTTAATATACGAAACGGATTTGTCAAAATAGATAGTTACAAAAATATTTTCTGAAGCAGCCTGGTATTAAAGATCGCCAAATGTAGACATGAAGCAAGAATAATTTAATCTCTTACCTTGGCTCTGCAGGTGTTCTTTACATGTTGTCTTCACAACATGTTAGGGCAGGTGTTTATACATACATTTTCAGAAAACGAGTGACGTCAAATCCACATGTTCCACCGAACACAAACAGCTGCGTGACCCTTGGACTGGACCATGCTAACTTCCATGCGTTTTTGTTATACGCACAAACTGGACCAACAAAATTCCAACACTTTCAAAAGCATCTTCGGACTTAATTTATAAACCATAAAAATTTCTACCTACTTTGTAGAAAGTTTCTTTTACATTCCAACTTATTGCTTTTCCATAACATAACACAAAATCCAACTATCCATCTTACAGTTGAAGGACGTCCATATTTTACATTCACAGATGCAAAAGTAGAATTTTATCTTCAATTAAATACAGCCTACTCGCTGCTTTAGTTTTGTAAAACCAGATACTACAAAACGACTTCTTAAAGTTGTTAATTATAATATAAAAATCTAGTTGACGAATTCTATGAAGCGTTGAAAAACATATCTTATCGTACTTTTACGAAATCATTAAAGAATTGTTTTCTGTGTTATTTACACAAATGTCCAAAGAATTATTAAATGAGTTTATCTCATTATCGAAACGAAGTTATTTATTAGAAGTCATTTAAAATCGACTTTTAAACGGAACGTTATAACAAAAATATTGAAGATTATTAAAAATAAAATTATGAAGAGTGTAATTATGAGAAGGGAAATTTATCAAACGAACATCTTCTATTAGTTAAATTATCAAAAGAGCAATTACCAAAAGAACGCTACAACAAATTATTTAGTTAATCTAATTAATTATTATTTTAATTTTTACCATTGTTAAAACCACAAAGCCTAGTGTTTTAGCGCACTAGGGCTGTAATCCGTACAAAAAGCTAGGCGCAAGTTACACGCCAGAACCTTTAGAGGTTCCATTATTTTCTCTACGAGAGCTCTGGCAAAAGTGGGCGCAAATGTGCTATTCACTAAACAGGAAAGGTGTTTGGCTTTGATAATAGTTGTATTAACTTTCTGCGCCTGATGTTAGCAACCAAACTAGCATTTCTGTATGACGGTTAGCACATACAATATCGATACTTGTTTGTTTTAAAAATGGTTCGCATGATTTAATGACTTTACTTGAGTTATTAGAACTAAAATTCGTTGATATAGTGTAGCGGTCAAAAAAACTGTTACAATGTCTCGAATACAGTGTGCCAAAGTGTTAAATGTCTCTTTATTTGCATCTTAAATTAGTTTCTGATCGGTCAACCGACGCCTTTCTCGCAGCTTTACGCGGATTTATTGCCAGGCGTGGCCGTTGTGATCATCTCTACAGTGACTGCGCACGAATTTTGGTGGCGCCCACCGACATTTAATGTCCCTCGCAAAGTTCGCTATCTCTAAAGAACATATTTCTTGGCATTTTATACTGCCCTTTGCGCCTCATGTTTGTGGTAAGCGGGAGTGAAGTCCGTTAAAACCTTGCTTCTTCGTACCATAGGTGAACAAGTATTAACCTACGAGAAACTGGCCACTAGCTTTGTTCAAATTGGACCCATTTTAAACTCGCGTCCTCTCACACCCATGAGCAGTGGCCCCAATGACTTGACTTGCGTTACACCAGGTCACTTTCTAACTTTGGCACCTTTAACCGCTATTCCGGAACCTGCCCTATCCGGCATTCCGCTCAACCGCCTTTCTCGTTGGAAATTGCTCCAACGAATTCATCAAAATTTTTGGTCCCGTTCGCCTAAGGAGTATTTGCATATGCTTCAGCAATAGTCCAAGTGGCACAAAACGTATCCTCCAGTTCTTTAGGATACTTTAGTGCTGATTAAAGCCGAAAACGTTCCACCTCTTCGTTTGGTTTCTTGGACGTGTCGTGGCGGTACATTCGAGAACTAATGGTGTCGTTCGTGTTGTCACCATCAAGACCGCTCAAGGCGAGCTGAAGCGTCCTGTCGCTAAACTCTGTCTTTTACCTTGTTTGTAATTTTTTTTCTGTTCGCATTAATTGCTTCTTTGTTTCTTTTTATATTAATTTAATTTTTTCTTATTGTTGGCTTTTTCTGCATTTTTGTCACACCCTTGGTAATTATTTTCTTTTCAAAAATGCCTTGCATTTTGGTGGGCGGTATGTTCCGTTTGTATTTATAGTTAATTTACTGTTAGTTATAGTATAAGATAAAACCTGCAGGTAAACTCGCATCCACCCTGTGGCCATTAAATGCCATTAGCTTTGTCGCGATTCAGCCTTTAAGCTACTCTGTGTCAATGATGTACCGCGAAAACTTAGTTTAAAGTGTGCTATGCGTCGCTATACAAACTTCTGTCAAAGTCGACGTTTTTAACTACTAGTTTTCGAACACCGCTAAATCTAATAACTTAGGTAAGTACTTAAGGGTTTCCGCTATTCTTACTGTTAAATATACATGTCCACTGATCTCCACCATCTGTGGTTATCGACGTTAACCGCCGCATTAACAACTTAGATCCAGTTTATCGTTTTCAAATAATAGTCAGTTACTTCAATATTTGTAGTACAAGTTGAACTACATTATATATATTTATATGGTGCTTAGGCAGTAGCAGATGATGGCATAGCGATGACCACAAATTTTTGAGTTTCTTTAAAATCGAAAAGAAGTAATTGTGAGGAATCTACAGTATAAATTCCTTCTGAACTTATTTTCACTTCAGTAAATGCAATTTTTTATGTAATGTGGATTCTATTAATCAGTTCCCAAATTGGCGACAATAGTTTACACTCTTTTGGCATCTTTATATTCAAAACATTTCAATTATTTTATTAATTTAACCAATTAAAGATAAGAGTTGAATTACAGTAGTTGCATAAGAACTTTCATTAATTCTTAGATCTTAGGACAATAATGAAAGTATAAATACAACCGGATACGCACTAAATATATAATTTCATCTCATTTCATTCATTAAATGTTGTATCGTTGTCATCAGACCTCTAAGGTCAATGTACATGTGAAATCTTGTTATTATTCTTAAACCATAGTTGTGAAGTAATTATTATAAATTAAGAGAGATAAAATTAATGTGCAGTTGTCCTACATTGGGCTATGCTTTTTCTTCAGCTAATTATACAGCACAGCACGAGGCAACTGAAAAGTTGTCATGCGAGAGGCAGTTCTCATCGTATTTGTAGGTGGGTTTCTGTCTCTATTGTCGGAAGTGTGCAAATATAGGATTGATGTAATTATTGCAAATTTTACAATCAACACTTCTATTTCCGCTGTTTTTATCATTATACAGGGTTCGGCAATAGATACTATTAACTTTTATCGTGTGATTATCAGCAAAGTAATTGAAACTCGGAGATTAAAATAAAACATATTAATGGTCTATATAATGCGGTTTTCAAATATTTCAAAAATTACGTTAAACAAATGTTTTCATTTTTGTTTTCGCATTCTTTGACCGGGCTGCGAAAAGATTTCATGACACGGGACAAAAGATTTGGGCCAATCGCTCTAATTTTGTTGGCTATGTTGTTCTTCAACTACTATAATGTGTGAAGCCTGTCGACAAACACTTTGGACTTCAGATATCCCCGTCAAAAAAAATCGCAGCAACTTAAATCCTGAGCTCTTGCCGGACAATAAACATCGCCATTTCGAAATACGAGTCGTTCAGGAAACATTCGTCTTAAAAGTGTCATACACATACGAGATGTATGACTTGTTGCTCCATTTTGTTGGAACCATAACTCATTATTGTCTAAGTCCTTTCCTAGGCGATGCAATTCAGCAGGTAAAAAACATTTCGATCATAGTTAAATAGCGTTGCGAATTGACAGTAACTGTCACATCGTCTTCTTCGAAAAAGTAAGAACCCAGTATCCCGAAGACAGATATACCGCATGCGACTGGGATCCCCAAAGCGCGCTGGCAGTAATCTAATATGTAAATGCGACCTTCGACAGCAGTGAGAATGTATCGGACCACAAGACACCGGGATTCAAACACTACAAATCCAAAGCTACTGGTACTTACTTCACTTTGCCTTCTCGAAGTGCTGCTCTTGGCTTGTTGTGGCTATGTGGGACCGACCCTCGCGTTTATTCTGAAAGTACTGGTAACTGCAATAGTTATTGGTTTAGTGATAAAAATAACGAACTGTACTTTTTCGAGCAACGGTTCGTAAACTTAAAAAAATTTTGTTTTTTGTTCAAGCGACGCGATTACTTTTTTACCCGAGCAATTGTTGGCAGCTTGGAACAGGGCGTCGAGGCGAGACACCGAAGGTACTAGCACCATCAAACTCGCAGATGTCGGAACCCAACTTCCTTGCGGCGCGAACACCGCACCATACTGTTACCTTCTCGGAATGTAAAGGTTGCTTATGTATTTTGTCAGGCTGTTCTGCCGACCACTACCGTATGTTCTCTTTATTGACAAAACCTGTTAAATAGAAATGTGCCTTATCGAACATGATAAGATTATTTAAAACATCTGGGTTATCACTAAATAAAAGCACGGAAGTCTCGGCAGAGCTGTGTGCGTACTGCAAAATTTTGCGTATAAAACTTATGTACAATCTGAGTTTTGTAGGAATGAAATCCCAAGTCAACTTGCAAAATTCGCTGAATACTTCGTCTGAAAGATTTAATGCTGCTGGTTGACGCACTGCTAAACACCTAGAACTTCACACTATCGCTTGTCGTACCCTTTCAATGTTTTCTGCCGCACGCACACTTCTCTGGGTTACGCGGTAAACGTTGTTCACATTTCCACTTTTATTAAACCGTCGATGCTATTGTAAAATTGTGTTTTGTGTAGGAATTCTACCACGCCTGGGAACATTATATTCTTAACGAAATTGCCGCTGAACCTCGACTAAGGATTACGTTCGAATGCACATCAAAACACAAAACTACATTGATGCACGGGCCAAGAATTCATGGCTACTGAAACTGCATAATATAGCAAACTTATTGCTCGCTATACTGTCCCCCACTTAGTGTCTGTCATCCCACTACAGCCCTTACAAATGCATCAGTATCTATTGCCAAAACCTTTATCACATTGTCTGGATTACTGAATTTTGTGAAATGACAAATTTGCACGAACACTGTGTGATACGTCCAAGAAAAGGAAGGAATTCACATTAATCAAATCTATCTCAATAGTTCAATAAATGGTAACGATAATCCGTACAAACTTTCTCATAAGCTGAACTGAGCTATTAATTTTGTATTTTCAAACTGACGAATTTCATTAAAATATTTGTAATACAATTTTATACAGCTACACACCAGCATAAACGGACACATGCGCACGCACGCATCTATGTACGTAGCCTATATTTAACTTTTGCGCTGATAGGTCAAAGACGTATTATCTACCACAAAGGAAAGCCTAGGTGACAGAAGGTAGACGACTTTAGAAGATGATGTAAGCGATACTATGGCATAGCTGAGGCATGAACCCTGCAAAGGCACGAGAGTGATTGTAAGTTTGTTTACTTGGTTTAATAACAAATGATAAGGTTGTAAGAATGGGCGCTACTACATTTAATACTCAAGCTGGATCAACGCTCAAGGAGAGAAGTAGAAACCCGTTTGCTCAGGACTCTAAAACAAACGCTCTGAGGATATTCGAAGGTGGTTAACACTAGAAAAGACTGCACCTGAAAAGGAAAGTCACAGTTACTGAATACAATGACATCACCGTTTGTAATCCAAGATAAACGATACTATTAGAAGTATTAAAACTTACCGACTTTCAATAATTTTGTGTTGGACAATCAAAAATAATAAGAGATTACCCACGAAAGTATTTCTATTTTTCAAATTAAATAAATTTTTTATGTATAATTAAAAGTCTTCATAAAAAATATACAAGAATTTTTAACGATCGAACTATGTAGGTAAGTTCATTCGTTTCGTTTAAAGAAATAACATTAATGGGGCACGTATGTTTTGTATGAACCCAATTGGCTTTCAGATTTGAATACCTTACAAATGGTTAATGAAATTATCAAAATACTTAAGGTCAACCTAGAAATATTAATAGATTATCGGTGTTAACTTTAGATTTGGTATAAACCCGATAACAAAGTAGTCAATTTCAAGATATGCATCCCAAAATAATCTTACGTATTTTTAACAGGGCAAACAATTTGACTACCCAAAGACACAAGAAGACGGCTGGTTCTACATTATATGATACTTTCTCCAAAGGAAAATTCTTTAAGAATTGACGATCTAGTTCTTTAAACTACTAATAAGAAATTCTGTATGAAATTGCAAAGAATTAAAAATTAAATTTTATACCTACATTTATTTATTACTTCTACTAAATGAGATATTAAATCTGTACCAATAGATTTGAAACAATTTAGATCATAAAGAAGAAATTTGAAGTCATAAGAAACTTCAGAATAAACGATAAGTGTTGAAATTACTTTACCAAACAGTAACGATGAAATATCAAATTCATCCTGTTTGATGGATGATGCTCACGACCGATTTGTTCAAATTTTCATTTTATAATCAGAGGAGTACTTGCTGCTCCATGCGTATATAAAACGCCACTACAATCACCAGCTGTTTCAACATTAACTAACAAAAGAATTCTGTTCCTACATTAATACGCCATTACAGCCAACAGCTGTTCCAACACCAACCAAGAAATGAAACACCTTCTTAAATTAGCGCTGTATATAAAAAGAATGACTAATAATTAAAATCAAACTACTTACGAACCATCAACAAAGAAATCACTAGTGAACCAACTAGGATTCACTTAGTTTAAATATAGAGTAACTCTCAAATTGTACGCCCTTCGAAGAAGCTTTATAATCTTGACAAGTTCTAAAAAGACACATAATCTCGCTTAGTATTCGTTTCGGAAGAACGTTCGTTATAGGTGCAGACTTAAAAAAACCTTCCCACTATGTTTAAAACGACACGCTATCGTTTATAATGAATGCGTTTAGCGCCTGCATATCAAACAACTCACAATACTTGTAAGTATAGCTTAGCGGATTTTTAGTTTAACCGAAAGTAAAAATACAACCTTTGAAGACATAAAGTAATCGATTACAATAATTTGGATAAAAAACACTGAAAATAAAGAGTGCGGCATTTATACGTGCTACCTACACAATACTTCCTTTTGATAAATTAGCTGATCTTGAAAATGTGTATCTACTGGAACGTTATTCGGGCGGTATATTGATTTCAAACACTTACCTTGTAAGTCGTATACTATAAAATTGTTCTGACAAAAATAAATTTTGGTCAATAATCAGGTAACACTTATTTGTATTAACTTAAAATTTCCAACTAGTTGCTTTGAAACTATGGTAACAGAAATAGTTTTATAAGAATAAGAATAGTTAAAATAACAAACTACTTATAAATTAAAAATGCTTGGGCATTCCTGTTAACTTGTAAATTTTGTTGGTCATAGCGTTGTAAACGTTTTGGAACTACATGTTTAGTAATTTGTTAGATGAAGTGTATTAGTGAAGACGTCTATTTTTAAATTTAACGTTTAAAAATACATAGCAGGCAATTTACGTAAGAAAGGGAGAGGGGGCAGTGCAAAAATTACGGTAAGTTTAAAACTGATTCCGAAGCGCTATAAAACGTCAGTTATTATGTTGAAAACATGGTCAAACTGGTCGGTGTGTACAAACATGAATTGGATGGTTACAAGTTCAAATCTGTACAAGACCTTATATTTTTCTTTCTTCGATTATAGCTCGATTTGTAATAACCGTTTAGGCTTGCCATCTTATTAATGATATATATATATATATATATATATATATATATATATATATATATATTGCTGTGATTGATGCGGCCCGACATTGTGCACCAACAAAAGTACCGTGAATTGATTCTAAACGACCCTAAATAAAAGATGCTTCTGATAAATGTTTCGAATTCCCCGTTGTCCAATTATTCTTGCTAGCTCTTTGACTAATAAAACCACTGCAATCATACATCAGATTTATAATAATACGATCGATTAACCACTTTCGCTTATTCTAACGGGAACCGCCATACATTCCTCCACACCGTTCTTTTTGAATACAACGGTCCGATGAGCTTTCACACACTAACACCTAACGTATCTTTCCTACTATTTGTTAAACAAAAACTACCGGCATCGCCATGTCCGTATACGGACGTAAGCAGATGTTTGTGGATGTGTACGAGAATATGTAACCATATACATTAATCAGTCTAAGCTATTTTATTTAGTCCACGAAAACTACTATTTTTCTAAACCACAATTAATAATCGCCTTTATAGGTTTAACATTTCTACCATTACCCAATAACTGGTGCTACGTACATGGAAACTTTAATTTCTTATTGGAGAGAATCTTTATTCTCCCACGCACTGCTGCATTGTTGCATGCCCACCCCTTTTGAGGATATATGCTCGTTATAGGTTGTAGCATCCGCGGTTTTACTTAACTACACTTCGTGAGACCCCTTTAATCTTTTTAATCGTGTCTTTCTCGCTTACAATACAGTAGGACTTAGCCCTACTACCAACAAATTATAATACTAGATCCCCATTAAATTCGTCTTTAATTTTCCCTACAACTTTTTTGTTGACATGCGGTATATTGTATTTATTATCCGCGAGGTAGTCACTCTTTTAAGATAAATATATCTTTTTTTTGGTATCAACTAATATTAAATTTTTCTAGGGAGTCCAAATCTGTAAATAGATTTTAAATAGGGCCACCCCATACAAAGGTACGCTTTTTAAAGACCCCAAACCTCTAATTTTTACCCATTTTTATTTAACTCCATCTTTAGAACCTTTTTTTTCGCTACCCAAGACATATGCTTTAACCATCCATTTCCCGAGAAATCTAAAACCGATGTGTCCCGCGAACACCACGTGGAGGTAACACGTATACTCTGTCAACCGAGATAGAAGCAGGAAAGATTTGGAAGGTGGGCGAGGAACTTAAAAATTAAGGAATCTTAAAACTAATATATACAATAGATTTACAAAATTTATACAACTATTTTATATCTTTATGCCTCCATGCGTAGATTGATATGCTTCCAGGATGACGTTACGCTAGTCATCTTCGTTCGATAAACTAATTTTATTAATTACGTGTACAAATCGTGTTTTTTACTCCGGATACATACACCGGCAAGTACTCAATACCAAATAAACAATTAGATGCTTGGTGACTGTTAACATCTGCTTCCCTCGTGTACACCCAGACACATCCCAGCCCGTGCGCACCCCTACCCAAGTGCACCCCTGCGCGCGCGCAACTCCTGCCCATGCGCACCCCTCTATGTGCGACTGCTATTTCGTGATAACGTCACAGCCTTTTGTAAATAAAAAACAATGTAATACTATTCTAAAATTTTATATTCTGACATACATAACAAAATTTAAAAAAATGTAATGCCAAGCATGGAGCCATTTAAACTTAATTTGAATACAAAGTTATACACAGAAGACAGTCCTTTCTTTATGTTTGTTTGGAGCGGTTTTAATTTTATGTAATTTTATTTGCAGCTTAAAATTTAAATCGACACCCAAGTCTTCTATCTCCTTTTCTAGTCAATAGTTTGATACATAGAGACCGTCTAGGTTTTCGAATTGCAAAATGTGCCGAAGTTTGCCTCTATATATAAAGTCTTTGATTCCACCGACAACCAGATCCATTCCTTCGCGTAATTCTTGCAGCTTGTGGCAATCTTTTAATCGCGGCTCTCCCACTATATCCTGCATACGTATCTTGTTAACTTGATCGACTTCTTCTTGTCGGTATTGGAGGAAATCCTTATTCTCCCACACACTGTTGCGTAGTTGCATGTCCACCACTTTTGGGAATATATGGTTGTTATAGGTTGTAAGACCCTCGGTTATAAATGATCCGAAAGGTTCTTTACTAGGCAAATATACAATGTTTAACGGGCCCCCTTTGCGTGAGGTGTACGCAAAGGTTACGAAACCCGCATTCCTTAGATCGTCTATGTTATCTGCCATTTCGATAAATACGTTTTTAGAATAACCTTTTAAAAAATATACGGATTTAGTACCATCCCTTTCCGCAAGGGCGCCTACATAACTAAAAGAGTCTTTTTTACTAACCACAAATGCATACAACTTGTAGAAACCAGATGTATCTAAGTAAAATAATCTTTTAATTCTTCCTCAATTTCTCTAATAAGATGTTTTTTGTATAACACATCTTTGTATTGTTCGCGTATTGTAGCAGTGTTTTCCATGTAGTCCAATTTTCGCCTTTTTGCATCCATTTCCTCTAATTCCAGTTGTCTTTTCCTTCCACTTACAGCGTATGGTATGCATAATGGGGCAATTTCCTTTAGCGTAAACGGATAGAGTTTACTACCAATATTTACGCGTTGTCGTACAACCTCTGGGTGAATGTTAGGCGCATTTATCAATCCCAATTCCGAAATGACTATTTCTTTTGGAATTGTAGAATATGGTGTTGCAAATTGTGTAAATTATGTACTACCTGCTTTAATGTAGCACTTGTGTATGATTTTTATTTTATCTTGGCTATCCTCCTCCTCTACTATCTCCAAATAATTTACAGGTAAATAGTTAAAACTAAAAGCCGAAAGCACATACTTTATCAATTTTTCTCTTTCCTCTGGTTTTTCGGACAACTTAATTTGCAAGCCCGTCAATTTCTTTGTATTGCCATTACCCCAATACACGTACTGTAGCAGGTTATTATACACTAAACAGCAGCTATTTTGTAGCTTGGCCGATAGCTTACTCCACATTTTGGCAAGTGGTACCGAGTACATTGGCGCCTTTAGGAAGTATAACTTATTATCTTCCAATAAGGTTAAATAGTCTTTTAAGGGTTTATACACCCGTTCCGCACTGACATAGCTTCCAATTGCACAGTTGTATATTGTCGCTTCCAATCGCGTAATACCATGTTCTTTGGCCAAAGTAGATGCAAAAGTTTCCCTTAAACGTACATCTGGGCAACGTAAAATATCTACTATATGATTGCCAAGTTGTTTATTAACACCAGGACTTGTTATCTGACACACAAATTTGTTGTATATCTTAATTCTTGCATTGGTTGTTAGCCATGTTAAACAATCAATTCCCGCAGTTTTATCGTTGTCAACTATAATATTACACTTTGCTTCGTATTCTCCCTTATAGCAAAAGTTATGCTTTGTAGTTAAATAATTACACATCTCCATTTTGCTAAATATGCCAGCAAAATCTTGGGTTCCCCGCTGAATCCTCAACATCGTTCGACCGTCTTCGGAAACTTTCGGTATGCATTCTATAGGGAACATAAATCAGGTACCCAAGAGTATAACTTTTAGTTATAAGTTAATTCGCTTACAAGTTTAACCAAAGTCTTATAGTGCGGATTTTGTTTTGTTCTAAAATGGTACCTGCAAACGTTTTTAAATGCGACTCGTGTGGTGCTTCCTATACCTGGAAAAATGCTCTCAAACAGCATCAGAACAAAGGTCGTGGTGTAACATCGTCCACGGTTAAGCTTATACATCCGTCCGCAGCAAAGTACTTAAACTGTGGGTCTTGCGGTATCGCTTTTACGAGAATAGCTTACAGCGACACAAGGAAAAACAGCACGGTATGTCATTAAGCAGTAAACGTTCAGCTCCGCCAGCAGTTGGAGAGCCTTCCCCGAAGCAGTCACGGATTCTGTGTAAAGTGTGCGACATGGAGGTGTTAAAGTCTGAATACCCTGGTCATCTACGGAGCAACAGACCTAAATATGCATCAGTTACCGCTACTAACGACGATGGTGTAGAAATGGTTAGCACAGCGTTTAACAATCGTATGGCTAGCTATCGCATAAAGAACACCAGTGTCGACTATGGAGTGTCCGAGTTTCTTTGGAAGCAGAAAGAACGATTTATTCGATTAATTAATGAAAAAAGAATACAACATACAGCAATAAAAGTCTATTGCGAACTCTACGACGTTTACACCAAAATGGGGAAGAGACTACCGATGTGAAATCCTTTAACACAAAAATGTAGTTATAACGTCTTCTTAATCTGGAAGACAATTAATACATCCACAACAGCTTTGTCTTACGAACAAGATCCTAAATGTAATCAATAAAATTATATAACTTCCTGTCAACACTATCTTATATACTAAAATGGAGTCCAAAATCTGCACAACAGCTTTGTCTTACGAACAATATCAATAAAAATATAATTTCCTCTCAAAACAAACCTTATGTACTAAAAATGTGTCCAAAATTTTGGCAACAATTTTGTGTTAGGAACAAGATCTTATATATAATAACGATAAAAAATATAACTTCCACTCAACACAAATGTTATATAATAAAAATAGAGTGCAAAACCTCCCTTTAAAGCTAGGATGATTACTCAGTTAATTGACACAAATCTTAATCCCGTAATTATTGTTCGTAAACCACCCCGTAATTAAATTTTCCTTAATATGTACAAAATATACCCAAATGAGTCGAATAATTTAAAATTTTTCCTTAAACCGTTTAAACTTATCTGATATCAGTTGGGTTCAATTATTACCTTCTATAATGGCCTTTTTAAAATTAAATCACATTGATTTTTACACACTCTTCTAAATTCAAAATACTTACACACATAAAAATCTCATTCAACTTAATTAATCGATAGATATATGTACTTTAAAGAATTCAAACAAGATACAGCTATTTTACTGTTACAGAATTGCTTGTTGTTGACTTTGTCTATAACGTAATTATCAATCAATGCTCCATAAATCGTTCAAATCATTTTAGAAAATAAACATTTTCACACCAAATGATATGCATTACGAACCAATACATTCCAACTAAAAAGATTTTATCTTGCAATAGTTTAATTATTTTAGTGATCTATTCTACATTTTAAAACCATTGTAAGTACTTCAGATAATCTACTCCCTACTGAGTATCTAAAATAGTCTTCCGTCGACTATTTCAGTAACATACCTCTTAAAAGCATATTTAAACCAATTTCACTAATACATACTGTAGTACTTTTAGTACGTGACGTATCATTAGGCCTACTATATGCCAACGTTTCAATTAAGACTGACCTAATGCAACATTCATTGGCTTTTAAAGGCAAGCCTCTACTGACGTAGCACCTATGAAAACTTTCGCGGTAAATCTGGTTGTCTGCATGTTCGAATTGGTTTGTTTTCGAAGGTGTCATACATCTGTAATCGACATTGGAAGATTTATTGTATTTCTACTGCCTTAGGTTACATTATATTTGACGATGTCGTTTACTTATCTTAGCTTATCATTTTCAAGAATGTCATCGTCGCTCCGGGCTATTCGTGTCGTTCACTTATCTAAAGATTTAAGTTCATTGATTCTTGACCTTCTGGCTATTCGCCTTAATTTGAAATACAGGCGAACTTCTATTATGAAATTTAATATTTTAAACTTAATCAATGCGCTTTTCAAACAACGTAAATTCATTTTTACTAACGAAAATCAAAACATCCGTACACGCGGTCCTAGATAAAACTTAATAATAAATTCCTTTTAGAGTATTCACCCATTTGAACAGGACCAATTACTTATAAAAATCTTTTAGCATTTGCAATTATACATAACACTGAGTACTTCTCTAAATACAATGCTTTTATTATAAATTGTGGATAAAACACTTTTGGAAAACGATCGTTTACGTATAATAAATACCGCAATTCTTATCTAAAACATTATTCTTTTATCATTGATTTACCTAATAAGGATAAAAACTCCTTCCAGTCACGGTTTTCACGCATTGCTATAGTTTATACCGGGCGTTTCACAATACGTTTTTATCAAAAATACATCTCTGCATAATTAGGTTTTCCTTGAGCTTTTTCGGACGTTCTCGAGTTTACGATGTTGAATGTTCAAGACATGATGCAATACGATATCTAATCACATCAATATATATATATATATATATATATATATATATATATTACTGTGTAGTTTACTGGAATCAATCCCTAAAATCGAACCCCCGTTGCAAGTCTATCTTCGAATTCTATTATCCTAGTCTACCCCATATTTACAACTTAAAATCAATTTTGTCGTTAGCCTCTACAAATTATCGCGTGCTTTAAATTGCTGTTTTGTCCAACGTGTGTTATCTTTCATCCTCCTTTACCCTGTGCTATTTATATTCTGTCCCCGCTTTGTTTTAAAATTACCTGCTGTTTTTCAACCTTCGCTTCGGTCGTTAGCTCAAATTTCTAAAGAATTCTGTTTCAACTTACATTATGATTTCTCGAATTGTTTATTTATCTGAAAGTCCTTTCTATGAACTGTTTGACAGTTTGAAATTGTATTTTCCCAAGTTGTTTAGCCTGTAGGCTTCCTAGGAATTTGTTTTTAACGGACGCTTTGTTAGTTAAATAAATATACGCGTTTATATTATCAATTTTATATACTGCAAAGCTTTTCGTACAACACATTACTTATATGGAATTAAAACACGCTTAAATTATTGATTTTATATTCTGTAAACAAATGCTTTCCCCCTATTATTTGATGTGCTCGATTTTCAACCTTAGAATATCAAAGCTCACTGTGCTCGCATTATCCTTGAGTTTTTCTATGCACTGCAAAGCTTCCACACTAGGCAAATTTAGAATTACAACTTATTGATGCAAATATATGCTATTATACGTTGTTTTAAAGTCAAAATTAATTAATTTGAAGCATAAATAATATATTCCTGTTTTCTATATACACGGTCCTTACAAAATTACTTTCTTGACTTATCTATCCACTCTTACATATAACCTACACGATAATATATATATATATATATATATATATATATATATATAATTAGTAAGATGAAATAATAACTTAGACTTTTATGTAAAGCCCAAATGATCATTTCAAATCGAGCTAATAATTGAAGCAAGAAAAATATAAGGCCTTGGAAAAGACTTGAACCTGTATCTTAGTCTTTCCGGGACTATGCGTTTACCAATTACGCCACCGAAAACAATGACGACAACTGGGAAATTTACAAGTCTAATCTAATCTAATCTATATTTTACTGTGATTATAGATCATTAGTTCATATTATAGCATATGACAAAGATTTTATTCAAAAAAATTCGGAAAAAGTAATTTATTTAGCCATTTATTTATAGATAGGAACATATTTGTGAAATGCCATGTATAAATGTATTAGTTACATTTGACGCATAAAAGCGTGGTTAAAAAGTAGTTTCATTCATGTTTTATGATTGAGAAATCGTATTTTAAATAAGCTTGCCTTCAATAAATAGAACCACTCTTAAAGAATTTAGATTACATATAACAACAGTAAAATCGTATGTGTAAATATCCTAAAAGAATTTTAACTTGTATTTAATAAGAATAGGACATCTTTCTATGTGAAAATGTCATAATTTGATCAATTTCAATTATTAAACAGTTTAAATTATTAGAAATGCGTGGAAATGATTCCAGAATCTCGGAATTACAAGAACGGAACATGAAGGATACGCCGACATTTTCGGACTTCCTAAAATAATTATGTGAGAGGGTGCTTGATCAATTTAAAACCAATACGCGCTTTGTTGATCAGTCAATTGTAATTCAAACGTTGATGTGAGCATGCTGCTGTCTATAGGCCAGATACGTTACGTAATTAAACTTGTACATACAGTGGACAAAATCTTGCAGCTAATTATGTAAAATACAAAATCGATAAATTAACAAACTAAAAGTATTACAATATTAAGTTTAATTAAACATTGAAGATTAACTGCAATAAACGTACACAATTTAAATGAGACGATGGAGCATTGAAATTAATTCATAAAGATTGGTGGTTGCTATGTTTGGAAGAGAGTTCTGATGAATTTAAACATACCATGAGAAGACGCAAACGTTAAAAATAAAATATTCTGTTTGAATTGAGTCATTTCATAAAAGACAATTTTTAGATTATGAATTTAAATATTCGTAATTAGACCTGTATGCAAGTTAAATAATTTAATTTAATGGGTTTTGTCAAAACTACGTACAGGATTTGTAGTTTCATAAAGTGTAATAAACATACTGAATTCAGTTACGTTTAACACAGTTTTTAAGGAAATGGATATTAAATTAGATGACTTCTAAAAATAATTGGTGTATATGATAGCTTTTAAAAATAATTTGTGTATATAGTAATTATAATGAAGATCTATTAAGAATCTATTAATAAATATCATATGTTTAAAAATTTGTTTATTAGGGTAGTAATGTAAGAGAATAATCGAAATGGGTGTATATGACAAGGAGATTTTAGGCCATTATAATTACCGGTTCAACAATTAGTTTAAGTAAATCAGTAGGTGCGTATGTGTTCATTTTGGGTTTCTGCGTAAATCGTTCCTTTCGTGTGTACTGGGTATTATTTATCGTAGTTTGTATATTTTGAACAAGCCCAGGTCTTATCAGACGACGTTTCCTTAGTCATATCTGTTATTCGCAGGCTTTGAATAAGGTTTTCTACACATTCATTTTTTTCAATGCAGAAACACTCTCGTTATGATGTACTGCTGTTAACTTTGTTCCGTATAGATCTGTAGTTAAACGCATATTATAATGACCTTGTCTAGTTTTTCTTATACTAGGACATGAAATTTTGCTTTCGTAACCTAATATATAGCCAAACAGACACACAAGATTCATTTCTAAGTAAATTTTTCCTTTCAACTGCCAATTTTAGTTTCCTTCTAAATACAACTCCATAAAGTTTAAAAACCAGCTCCAGTTTTTATTTAACCCTATTTATATTGTGTGTGCATTATTTATTGGTTTGTGTAATTAATTGCCAACAGAATATAAAATGTATACATTTATGCTGAAGTTCAATAAACAAAATTTCGATAAAAAATCTAGAGCGTGAAAAACACAATGTGTGAGGTTACGAAAACTCCTAAATTTTCTGAATTGGACGAACTTTTCTGAAACCCTAAAATGCTAAAAGAACGTGCTTTGTAACAAAAAACCTCCACAGCTTGAACAAACCCCTGCCAAAACTTAGATTTCCAAGTTTATTTAATACGATTTATACTCGTTGCACACTTGATGAAAATATAGGTCTCTTCTCCCCTATTTTATTGACGTTGGGATTGGCATTCCGTTAAACTTTACGCTCCTCTAACAGTTAATTCAAGAACTTCCCCATATGTGATTTAGTATCCCGCAGCTTCAATTTTTAAGCGGTATAACACCCTAATTTTAGCTCAATTTATATGTTTCATTAAAGACCCTTTAATTGTGTAATATTCCCTCCTAATAACCAATTTATATGACCAACATCTGCTCAGATGATTTGATTGAAATCGATGTAGACCCGTGCAAATTAATTATTCCAAGCCGTAGTAGCAAAGCATCCGCAGAAATTAGGTGAATGTCCGCCTATAGCATATACATATATACAAAATATAATTTTGTAACATCTGGTATCACAGGCAGGTTGCATGTCGAATTTAATACCTCAATGCGTGGTTTCTGCTGTTTCCGGAATACTTATTGCCGGAAATGTAGTTACTAACATATGTTTGCGGACGTAATATGTAAGGATGATGTAGAATTGCTGATATTAAATGTATCTTGCCGTTGTATGCATTTGTGAGACATAAATCCAAACAAATAGAATGTAAGGATTATGTGACTAATCTAAACTAATAATACGTGTTCCGACTTTGAACTACACATTAAAAATTAATCAAGGACAACATGTGGATAACTAATTCAAACGTGCATAAGCCCTCAATTATTATTAGTTCGAACGAAAAAGGTGTCTACAAATCAAAACCACACTTTAAGGTCTGAGAATTCTATAATCATAGATTCAAATGGCTTTGGAAGGAAGTTGGTCACAACAGGAGATAAGGTGAGGCCAGGTAGTTTATTTTAATAACGTGGCTATTTCATTATAATGTTAAATTAGGACGTAGAAATAAACAGGAAAGCACTTAGGTAATTTATTTATACAAAAAGTAATAAAGATAGAGACTTTATACTCTTTGTATTAAATTTAGAAAAATGCAGACAAATTTTGGCAAATAACCGGCCTATGAAAGCATATTTGTAAATCCACGCGAGTACAAAAAATTCATGAATTATGGAATTAGACCGACACAGCCTACAATACCAATGGTCCCAAACCCGTCATAAAAATTAAAGCGTTACATGTAAATCCTGGGAGGAATTAACAGCTCACACAAATTAAAAAAAAACCGAGTCATGGTAGATTTCCCCCAATAGTAATAAACTATTAAATTTATAGTCATAAAAGATATGTTATAGACGTCAACAAACACACTGTTTTCAAAAGTGTGAGAAAAAGATAATCATGGACATAAACAGAATAACATTAAACTTGACAGTAGAAAAGTTTCAAATGCACATCCGTGGAAAGGAGGAATTCGGGTAAGTCTCCGAGACCTTGAAACTTATAAAACCGACGAACAATAGTGGGGACTGGGGGAGTTACTAAAACCCTTTTATCTTCAGTTATTCAAGTCTAAACAGAGCCACGCAACCATCGGCTGGCGCATAAGTTGGTACATGCGTAGCAAAAGTATTTAAAACTCCGGAATTTTTAAAAACAAATTCCCAAACGCGAGTATAAACGCGGAATTTAAAAATACCGTTACAGGTGAAAACTTGTCTTTAACGCTTTCATTAAACGCTAAATTTGGAATATTGGATTATCCTCAACTCTTTTTCTGCACAAAAAGGTCGATTGAGCTATGCGCAAGAACAACAAATCTGTAAAAAATTTGAATTTTTGCTTTCCACCTGCTTCATGTTTCATGCTAGTGTATACTTAGTAATTATAATTTATTGTAATCATACCAAAGAATAAAACTAACTATAAAGAAGACTTTTTACATTACTGCACGCTTCGTGAAAGGGTATTCTAAACCGAAAATTCTTAAATGGAAAAGCATCACAATTGTATCTGCAAAACCTATTTGTACAGTTAATTTGGTTGGATGATGGACTTAATATGCTCCTTTTCCTTTAAATACACGCATATTTGGCTGGTTAGGGTCAGAGAATAGTTTGGTTACTTCTGTTATTTATGTGATATTCATTTTTGGTGATGTAGGTTTGGTGAACAAAACTTACAGTTTTCTTACTATTTTAATTAATAGAAGGTGAGAAAAAAGTGTAAACTAGGCTCCATTAACCAATATCGCAGTAAGAACCGTTAAAATCGTCTCTCGAAACACTCATATTTCAGGCAGGCATTATTTAGGATTATCCAGGTGAGTTTGCGCCCGGAGGTTTTATTAGACAGAGAGTTCAAAGACCTTTCCAGGTAAGCGTAGGAGTATTTAGTCAAAGTATTACAATTTGTATATCACTATAAGGATTTGCATTTGGTTTTAATAACTCACCCCTCACTATTGAAAGTTAGCTGGTGTACTACTTACTGTTACGTCACTTCATCTTTGTAAACTAAATTAACGCAGGTAATTTACGTTAATTCAGTGCGTTATGACAAAATTGATTTGTATATCACTAAGGTTACGGATGATATCTATATTATTTGGATAAAATTCAAAACATTGGATGAACTATTTCCAATTTCACCGAATTGGGCTTCAAAAAGTTACCAGGTGCTTTGTAAGATTTTGAATATATCGTACTTACTATAGGATGGAATAAGACGTCTGGTTTGACCATCTCTGAGAAACCATATAACCGTGGTGATTTAGACCTGGGTATCGTAGATTTCTGAATATCCATGGAAATATTAGATGCTTTAATGAGGTAAGAAATATCGCGTTCAGATTTTGATGTTGGATAAAAGTATATGGAACAACCTCAATGGTAAATAGTTTACATTTTTCTTATATTTCTTTCAGTTTATAATCATGGTGGCATTACATTTCTTTGTAAGACAATTTGTGGGTGTGTACGTAGTACCCAAGGTTCCGGGTTCGAATCCCGACACGGTTCGCTTGAAAAATGTTAGGCGAGCATTTTTCACAAAAATACGCCCTCGTTCGGATTAGAGGTAAAAGGAGGTCCCGTGTGTGAGTGTTGTCACGCACGTTAAAGATCCCTACCTTGCTTGAAACAGTAAGGGTTCGGCAAAATTCAATTTCAATTTCAGGTAAAAAAACTCGCTTCCTGGCTATGTAGTACCTTCGGGTGAAGCATTGGAAAATCACATGTAAGATGTGTACGTAGTTGATTTAGTGCAGTATTTTTACCCTTATTACGTTTTGTGGGAACTTTGGCGTTCAGAAGACATTTTGTGTGTGTTTATAGGCGTATATGATCGGTGGAAACCATTAGTTTTGTGTGTTTGTGTTGTTGGTTTATTGCAGTTTATATTATTTCTATATTCAGATCCTTACAGCATCTCTGTCATTTTATACTAGTTAGTTGATAGATTTAGTCTGAACGAGATTACTTATCACTTGGTGTTGGACCTAATTCGTCTTACTACAATCGCTCAGAGGGCAATTCTGATGCATCCCCATTACTTTTACTTTTTAGATATTCTGGACATGCATTATAATCGTTTAGTAGATTTTGTACTGTATCAGTTATAAAACGTTAATTTTCTTCTCACACTATTACTTCGCGGATAGTTTCTGTTGAAACGTAAGCTATATTAATTTCAGAAAATCATACTGCTCGAACTATAGTTGCGTGTATAACTCGTTAATTCATTAAATCCTACATCTTGTTGTAAATCTAATTCTTCAGTAATTTCAGGAACCAATAACGATCATTTCAGAGTTGTGTTGCGTTTCTTTTGCTTCGTTAAAATTTGGGACGAAGATACTGGTTGTCTGATATATTTTGGGATTGCGTTAAACTAGTGCTTCCATATGGCAACTAATGTTTCTATCGTAAAGTTTGACGCTGTTGATGTTACGAACGCTATTTGTGTTGTTTACAGTAACTTAAAAATGGAATTAAATCATAAACATTTTCAAGCGATTACTTTTTACAACTTTAAACATGAACTAACCCAACAACAGTGTGTCAATGAAATTAATTCGATTTTGGCGATGAAGAACCATCAAAAACTACCATCTTTCGATGGTCTGCAGACTTCAATCGTTGCTATACTTCAAATAATGAAGACTTTAGTAAAGTTGTTCAAGATTTTTGTTTCGTAAAACATTGATGTAGTGAATGAACCGATACTGAGAAACCGTCTTGTAACTTATCGTGAGATTATGACATCATTGAGCATTAGTGAGACCAGCATACATTCAATGTTGCATAAATAATTCGCGTTCAAACAGATTACGTCGCTTTGAATCCCACATAATTGGACAATCGCTTAAAAATAGGTGAATGTCGATTGTCCGAAATAAATGATAAAAAATACAATCACGGCGCTTCCAAGTACGTCTGCAACTTCATGACAGGTGACAATTCATGGATCTACGCGTATAAACCTAAAAGTAAACAGCAGTCGACTGTATGGGTCTTTCACGATGAGCCAAATGCAACAAAAGTTGCTTGTGTACGAAGCACTTTGAAGCAAATGATCGGCCTTTTTACAGAAAACTGGACATGTCGCAACCGCTCCTTAAGAGAAGCGTTTTGCGAGGCAATGTTTTTTGACACCTGAATAAGCGGCTAGTTGCGTTCAAAATGTCTGTTTTGGAGGTGCCTTAATCGGAGTGGAAAAAGTGTTTCAGACAATTGATTAAAACCCATGCAAAAGTGAATCGATATTCATGGAGAATATTTTGAAAAACCAAAAAGCCATTTTCGTTAATAAATAGTTGTTTTTGATGACAAATCCCGAAATATAAATGCAACTCTCGTATGGTGCTTCTTCAGCGGCAGATTCTGCTATGTAATAATAGCAAACTTTAACGTTAGAAACCTGCCACGTCAAAGTCGTAAGTATTAGCAATTTGCAAAACCTTTTTCTGCAATAAAGCACAATTTAAAAAGCAGAAAATGTTTTGCTTTTATTGATCGCATACAATTACAAACGAAATTGATTACTAGTGGATTCTCGTTTTTATATTTCCAACATTTATTTTTAAATAAAACAGTTTTCACTTTCTTGAATGTGTCTTAGGAGGTTTGCGAGAAATAATCGAAAGTACACAAAATAATTTGACATACTTATATTAAGCTCAAAAAACACCTAATTCTTATAAATATATTACACACACGTGCAATATTTTAGACTGTAACGAAAACTTTATTTGCACAAACAAGAGTTCTTTAGTATCAAACTTTATGTAAGGTTTTTCAACTCGTAACTACAGTGAAATTCTCAAAGCATTCACTACAATTTATTTCCAGCTAATCACTGACAATACAAGTATTAACTTCTTAAAACTATTATGCTTTCTTCGATAATTAACTTATATGGATGCACTAAAATTGATTTATATAGATCACTATAATAAATTTATATCCATCACTACAATAATTTATCTCACACAGGGCAATTTAAATGAATAGTATGTGACAATAATTTATATCACAAATTTATAGCTCGAATAAAAACGTAATTTTGTAATCAAAGCTTCAATTAGGACTGAACTGTCAATTAAATCCATCTAAAGATGTCGCGCCGCAAGAAATCAGCAACAGTGTTTTGTGAACAAATGTCTCATTATGTTCTATTGTATTATTCTGGTCAGAGGTGGACTAAACGGCGTTACAATATATTACTATTTAAGCAAATATATCACGTATGTATAATGATACGCCGCCTATACCAACCCTTTAAAAATAGTTTAAGTATTCAAATTCAATAAAATGTACTAATTTTTTATTTATGTAAACGTGCATCTAATTTGTTCAGAAATTATACATCACATCATAATGCGACTTAGCATTTAAGTGTTCTAAGTAAAGTAAGAACAAATTAAAAGATTTTGGAATTCGTTCAGTCAAATACAAATACAAGAAATTGTGTGCTTGCTAAGTTTTGCAAATATAGCCTTACATAAAATCTCGAAAATTGGGTCATCCATTTACAGAATAAAGGATAGCATAAAATTATGAGCGCAAGCTATCTGCTGGTTGTGGGTAATACACGTTGTGGCGATTTTTTGAATCTGTTTTTCTGAATCCCAAAACATCGAAACAGTTAAAGTACGGGAGCAAAATGTAAAAATCTCGAATATGGTAAGTACGAAGTATTAAAATCAAGCCACTTTTCACCCAGGTGAAATGTCAGTACACACACAGTTTTGACACTGACAGAGTGAGTGCATTTGATGTAATTTCAACAACTCGAACTAGAACACTATAGCATACGTGTGGTCTTGTGATTTTATTCTGAAGGAGTAATTAAGCACATTAAAAGTAAGTGATTAAACGTAAAACGCCTTAACAAAAGTTGCATCATAAGAGTGATGATTTTTTGTAACAATTTATCAACTAAAATTTTTTAATATTTTATTTAACTTACAACACTTGTTCGAAGTTATTTCCCCTGTTGTGGAACGCAACCTCTCGCACAACGCATCCACGTATTTTTTTACAAGTAGGCCGATGCCAATAATTTTTCCCAACAGTCAAGCTATTTCGTCTGTTTTTACTACATTGTTGTTTTTTAAATTGTTCTGATAATTTTGCTCAAGAAGTAAAAACGAATGGCTTATCGCAGTAGTAATGAATATGTTGACATGTTGTTAATTTACAGAGAAACGCACCAGAATTCTGCTGCCACTACCCGATCGTAATCTGCGCGGCTCCCTTACAGACTAACATCTATTCCACACATATTTTCTGCCCTAGTAGACCGTGTAAGAGGAACTGGCGCACCGAAACCATGTCAATAACGTGACGGCGGACTTGGCCGACATCGTCGAATTTTAGATGCCGAAAAAAGAGTGTTAAATCTACCTTAAGAAGATCTTTGTACTAGTACTCGAAAAATATCTTGCCAAGTACGTGTCTCAAAACGATTGACTGGCGAACAGGACGAGAATCAATTGTATCCGTTCCATTTATAAAAAGTGTATGTTTTACAACCTAAACACCGTCCTCTTTGTTTGCAATTTCGCAGATGGTTTCTACAAAACCATGCTTAAATTTCAAACTTTTCTTCCTTTGTATTGGCGGCAGATGAAGCAACTTTTACATGTCATGGTATAAATAAGTTATAATACTGATGTTAACGAACGAAAATCTACATGCTATTCGTCGCAGTCATTCCTAGCACAGATTTTCGATAAGTGTTTGGGCCGGACTTATCAACGGACAACTTGTCGGCCCTTATGTTTCCCAATAGAATAACCGGAAATGATTAGTTATTATTTTTTACAAAATCATTTGCCACACCTCCTAGAAGAGGTTCCTTTAGATGTACGTAAAAAATGTGGTTCTTAGAATATGGCGCACCAACGCATTTTAGTCGTTTAGTTTGATAGCATCTGAACACTGCATTTGAAAACAAATGGATTAGTCAGGGTAGTCTGGTTCCGTGGCGTCCACTGTCACCCGATCAAACACCCTTAGATTTTTATTTAAAGGGCCTTATAATAAGTACGATATACATCAATAAAATACTTCACTTGGAAGATCTTCGTAATCGTGTTGTAGCACCTACAACGACAATTCGACGGCCAGGCCTAGCACTAGGCCTGTTTATGGATACGTCGAGCGAAACTTTGCGTTCAAAAACCGAGCGCAACTTCGAACAATTGTTGTAAATAAAATGAAATGTTAATCATTAAAAAATATTAGTTAATTAATTGTTAAAAGGTCATCCTTTTTATGATGCAACTTTTGTTAAGGCGTTTTAGATTTAATAAACTTTTTTTAAGGCGGATAATTACCCCTTAAAAATAAAATTAGAAAACTCAAACACTCTGTATACACAACAACAAAAAATAATTTATCGTTTTCAAATTTCTTGTACAGCTCTAAACTGCTTTGCATCTTCGGCAAGTATCGAGGGATTTTTCAATTTTGGTTATATACAAAATTGAACCTAAGTTAAATTTGAAAACTGTAACAGAATCGTAAATAGAACTGGAAAGGAGACTGTAGATGTAAATAATTATTTCAGGTACATAATATTTAACCTTATTTTTAATACAATAAAAAACTTTTGTTTCATAGGGTTATTTTTATTTTTTAATTAGATTTGCTTTGAATTGATTTTATACATTGGCTTAGACATTAATAATCTCTTTGAAACTTTGAAATACAGAACCATCTGCCAGAAAAGCTTAAAGTGAGTCTGTGGGTGATAACAACCGCGTTTGGTAGTAGTTGTACAAGATTAGAACCGTTCCTACTTTGTTCTAGGAAAACTTTGTGGTCGGTAGCAATGTGTAGCAGATGCCTGGCGTGTAATATTGGAATTACTCCTAAAAGGAACGAAAGTTGGTGGTTAGGGTATCCTAATCTCCACATTGAGATAGTAATAAGGTACCTTCTCAAGTTGACAACGATTTCTAAAAGTCAAGTTCAGTTCCTTATAGAAACAACGAATTGAGAATATACTATTTTTGTTTAAAGCTATATATGTTGAATTTTGAAGCAAATAAGTTTTATTTATTTATTAGTACTATAAACTAGCCATGCTTACAGTTTAATTTCATTCATTAAATTATAACTTATTATATAAACGTTGCGAGCGATTTCTTGATTTGATAACATACAACGTTTACAATGCTTGCGAGCAAAATGATAAAACCCTCTCAAATTCACGCCACCTTATATTCATTTTGGAATTTTGGATACCCGCGCTTGACCTTAGGGAATGTTGGGTAAAGCATACTGTAACAAAGGTGCCAAATTGTCTAGAATCAAAAAGGTCAAAGACGTTAAACCAATAATAGATCGATTGACAGTTACAAGGGTGCACTTAAAGAGCTAACATAACGAATACAAAAGCTATGAAACTCTAGAAATATCTGAAAAGTTCCTGGTAACTTCGCGATTCTATTTTGCGGCTCATATAAAAACCAAAGATCTCGATAGAGCAATCGGTTTCAATCAAAGTATGAATTCACGAATATAATGAGATGATGCATTAAAACAAATACGTTAAATGTGTATATAAAAAAGTGTTTGTGCAGATAAATTTACTTAGTCAAACTTAATAGCAACTAGTTTAATCATCGTGTTAAGAATAAGTTAGTGTTAGTAAATAGTATTTCAATTGCCATTAGCGAATTAAGACCTATAAACGACCAATAAAGAACAATAAGCAGACGCTTCGCTAGAATACCTGCAACGAATCATTCTGCCGATCTGATATAATTACTCTTTACGTCTTTCATAAATAAAGCGACTTGAAGCTGTTGCTCGTTCTCCAATTTAAATCTCTATAATTTTTGGCACAATTCTCGGGCTGGCCGTTCTTAGAACCAATAATTCTTCAAATACGTAAAGATAAAATAGATTTTTGGTAAATTGCAATGTGTTAAATACGACATGTTTATAGCGATTATTTTATAAACAATTGCGCATTGATGTTAATTTCTATAGCATAGAATGGTTTAATAATTCTTTTAAGAAAACATATACACATGAATAAGCCATTGCCTTAATTTCTATTTTTATCTCTACACCAAAGAAAAAGACGGGGACATTTTCATGCTCGAACACGTTCGGTTCATAAGAATAGATCTAACTGATATGAAATACCTCTGTTGAGATCTGAATAGATTTTCTTTAATCGTTATTTCATTATAAATTATATCAACTAAAATACATTCCTTACCGATTCGATAATCTAAGAAAAACTACCTTGGCAAAGTCCACGCTTGTACAAATTTAACTTTAATCCTAAACTATTTAATTCAAACTGGTTAGCTTTGGCCTCTGCACCAACCAACGTTTTCAACATTGTATTCTCCAGTGCTACATTAATGACAGTATAATGAGTTTTTTTACTGTTCTCTATTGGAAAAATGTTAACTGGTTTACTCACAAGTACAGAAAAATCTAAAACATACTAGTGATAATAATTATAACGTTTACTAACGCTAAATTAGTTTTAACACAACGAATAATTGTTTTGTCACTACGTTCGAATATGCAATTTATCTATACAAATACTTATTTATATTCACATTAAACGTATTTATTTTAACACTTTAGCCTATAATCCTGACTTTACACTCCGATTTAAGCTGCCCGCTCTTTCGAGTTGTAATTTTTTGGTTTTCGAATCTTTTGAATTTTTCGCTTTTGCATGCTTCATATTGGTCCTTTAAGTGCGTCCTTGTAGCTGTCAATCAATCAATTGATGGTTCAATGGCTCTGCGTCTTTGGATTTTCGACACTTACAAGCCGCTGTTACAATAGGTAGTTCACTTGTGTAAATGCAATTTAAGTATTTACAACTTTTTCTTTGTAATACTAGATTTGTGAATATTATTTCTGTTCAATTTATTTATAGCAATTCAAATACGATCTTGAGTATTAGTCCAAATCTATTTTATCGCTAAAAATGGTACATAAAACCGCAATGGTCAAAATATAAGGTATGTAAAATATGTAATAATACTGGCAACCTAGCGTTTGATACGGAAACTTTGGAAACGTGGGATTTTGATTGGTAACTAGTCAAAATTACGCCTTCGGTATGAGTTTGAACTTGCTAAAATCCTTGCTCGTCCGCAGCGATTATTTTCGTATAGTTTTTCAAGTGCGTTCTAAAAATGAGCGACATCAATTTCGAGAAACGAAGGGCTATCAGGTTTTGCTTCAGACTTGGGCACAGTGTAACGAAAGCTTCTGTAAAACCTCAGAAGACCTATGGAGGCGGTGTTTTGCCAAGAGCCCAAATTTTCCTATTGTTAAGCCATTATCAGAGAGGCGAGAGGCGATTAAAGATGCACCACGCAACAGAGGGCTTTCACCTTCAAAAACCGATGAAAATATATACGGAGTTTAGGATCTTGCGCGTTCTGATCATAGGTAAACGGTCAGGATGATCGGGGCGGTTCGGTGGCTTAGCTGGTTTGCATGTAGCTACTAAGCGCAAGGTTCCGGGTTCGATTCTCAAAACGGACCGCTTTGAAGAACGTTAGGCAAGCATTTTTCACAAAAATACGCCCTCGTTCGTATGAGAGGTAAAATATAACTCCCGTTTGTGAGTGTTGTGACGCTCGTATAAAATTCCTACCTCGCTTGAAACGGGCAAAATTCAAAATCTCCAGTTACAAAAAAACTCGCTTCCTGGCCAATGTAGTACATTCGGGTAAAACATTGGAAAGTCAAATATAGGGGTCAGAATGATAGGGAAACAGTTGACTTTGACTCTTACCTTCCACCGTTCATCAGATTTTAACTAAGGAATTGCGTCTGAGAATAATCTGCGCAAAAATGTTTCCAAAATAACTCTCTCACTATCAAAAGGTCATCAGGGGGAAAAATACCTTGACTATTTGGAATCTATTAAAATTATTCCCCATTTTGTAGAACGATTCAATGTTGGTATAGCAGATTCCAGTAGTGTAATATTAGAATTATTCGTGAAGGCAACGAAATTGGTGGGTGGAGTATTCTAATCTTCAGGCATTATTTCATGCTGACGCCGATCTCTAAAAGACATGTTCAGTTCCACTTGGGGAAACGAATTAGGAAGATACTATTTTTGTTTATAGCTAAATATGTTGAAGTTTGGAGCAAATCAGTTTTGTTATTAAAGCAAATTCTGTTATGATTAATATGGTAGTTTGAAGTAATAAAGTTGGTTATATACTATTAGTATATAGAAGCTTAATTAGTAATCAAGTTTAATAAATTTATTTAGTTTGACAAATAAAAACTGTTCAATTAAAAGATTAGAATTAAATGGGATTTGAATCCCAGCTCACTATTGATAAGAAGTATTCTACATTGAAGTTGGTGTCCGTATATATCTGCAAGATAAGAATTTCGATCGACAGTCTTTTTAACACAGAATTAATTGTGCTCATTGAAGCTTTTCACTTATTTAATAGGCTTTTATTGCTAAATAAAATCTTAAGTTATCATTAATATTATCCTGGACTACCTTAATAGAAACTTCTACGATCTACTGTCAGTATTAATTAACAATGGTCAAAATCTCCCAATTTCTGCAAAGTATAACAATGAGTTCAAATAGTAACTTCCACGTTATTTAATTTTAGTTTCCATTTGATAATGAAGAGTTTACTCTTTCAATTCTGGGTAGGTATTAATTAAAATTATTTAGTCTATAACCTAGAACAAAAAAATTATTTAATCACTTAAATTCTGTTTTTAGTAAGTCCTGATTCACAAATAGTAGCTTTTATATAATTTTTGTTTATTTATTAGCAATTTAAGCCAGCCATATTTACATTTCAACTTCATTCATTAAATTATCACTTTTTCGTAAAAGCTTTGCGAGCGAGTTGCTAATTTTACAAATATACAACACTAATAATGTTTAATTCAAACGAACAAAACGATAAAACCCTCTCAAATTCATATCTTCATATTGATTTTTGATGCTCGTACTTGACTTCGGGAATGTTGGGTAAAATGTACTGTAATAAAGGCGCCGAACTGTTTAGAAAAAAAGGAACAAATACATTAAACCAATAATAGGTCAAATGACAGTTACATGGGTGTACTTAAGAACTAACATAAAGCGTACAAAAGCTATGCATCTAGAAAAATTTGAAACTTGCTAGTAACTTCTCGATTCTATTTTGCGGCACGAATTAAAACCACAAAGCTCGGTAGAGCAATCAATTTCAATCAAAGTATGAATTCGTGAGTATTATGATATAAATTATGGGATAAAGCATTAAAATAAATACGTTAAATGTGTATATAAATAAGTGCGTAACTGGTAACTTCGCGATTCTATTTTGCGGCTCATATAAAAACCAAAAATCTCGTTAGAGCAATCGGTTTCAACCTAAGTATGAATTCACAAATATAATGAGATGATACAATAAAACAAATACGTTTAATGTGTATATAAAAAAGTGTTTGTGCAGATAAATTTACTTAGTCAAACTTAGTAGCAACTAGTTTAATCATCGTGTTAACACGAATATAGTGTTAGTAAATATTGTAATAATTATCATTAGTGATTTAAGGCTTTTTTGTATTTGTGAGCAATCGGGCTTATAAACGATCAATAAAGAACTGCAAAAAAAGGCTCGTTGCAATACCTCCGAGAAACCATTATGCCGATCCGAAATAATTAGGCTATACGTCCCTCATCAAATAAAGTGATTTGAAACTGTTGCACATTTTACCGTTCCAAACACTGTAATTTTCGGTTCAATTCGCGCGTCTGGCCGACCTTAGATTCAATAATTCTTCAAATACTTTAAAATAAAATAGATTGTTGTTAAATTCCAACATGTTAAATAAGATCTGCAATAATAAATGTCTGTATCGATTATTTTTAAAAATAATCATACATAATTTTAATTTCCACAACATTGAATGCTTCAATAATTCTTTAAAGAATGGTTATATAAATAAATAAGCCATTTCTTTAATTTCTATCTTTATCCCTACGCGAAGAAAAAACGGAAACATTTCCGTGCTCCAACACATTCTGTTCATAAAGATAGAATTAGTGATATAAAATGCCTGTATTGAGATCTGAACCTATATCTTTAATCGTTATTTCATTAAAAATTATATCAACAGAAATGCATTTCTCACAAATTCCATAATCCAAGAATTTTAAATAACATTGGTAAAGTCCACGCTTGCGCAAAAGTTAACTTTAATCCTACACTATTTAATTCAAACTGGCTAGCTTTGTCTTCTGCACCAACCAACATTTTCAACACAGCATTATCCAGTGCTATATAACTGATAGTGTAATGAGTCTGTTATTGTTCTTTTTTGGGAGACTGCTAGCTAGTTTATACTCACAAATACAGAGAAATCTAAAATGAACTAGTGATAATTATTATAATGCTTACTATCACTAAATTCGTTTTAACATGACGATTAATCATTTTTTCAGTACGTTCGAAAATGTAATTTATCTAGAAAACCGATTATTTATATTCACATTAAACGTATTTATTTTAACGATTTATATACTTACCACTTTATACTTTGATTGAAACTGCCCGCTCATTTAAGCCGTAATTTAGATGTTCTCGGAACTTCTGGCTTTTTCGCGTTTATCCGCTTCTTATTAGATCTTTAAGTACACCCTTATAGCTGTCAATCAATTTATTGTCGGTGTAATGGCTTTGTTCCTTTGGATTCTAGACATTTCGACAACGCTGTTATAACGGGTAGTTCACTTGTCTAAATGCAATTTAAGTATTAATATTTTTTTCTTTGTAATACTAGCTTTGTGCATATTATTTCTAATCAATTTATTTCTAGTAATTCAAATACTATTTTCATCATTAGTCAAAATCTATTTAATTGCTAGAAATAGTATATAAAACAACAATGTCCAAAATATAAAGTATGTAAAATAAGTAATAAGACTGGCAACCTAACGTTCAATATGGCCACTTTAGAAACGTGGGACTTTGAGAGGTGAACGGTCAACATGTGATGCGCCTTCAGCATGTGTTTAAACGTGCTAGAGTCATTTGGTTGTCCGTGGCGATTTTTTTCGTAAAGTAGTTTTTTCTGGTGCGTTCCTTAAATGAGTGACATCAATTTCGAACTGTGTGCTATCAGGTTTTGCTTTAGATTTAGGCACATTACAAGGAAAACTTCTGAAAAACTTCAGCACACCTACAGAGACTGTGTTTTGTCAAGAGCCCAAGTTTTTCGATGGTTAAGACGTTATCAGAAGGAAGAGAGTCCGTTAAAGATGCACCGCGCAGCAAAAGGCTTCATTCTTTAAAATCGATGAAAATGTATACAGAATATGAGATCTTGTGCGTTCAGGTGGTAGGTCGACGATCTGAATAATCATAGACGAGCTAATCTTCGGATCCTGGAGAAAAATATTCGGGGTATTTAAAAATATTGTAGTGGTTATACTCGCATAAACATTGATTTATATTATAAGTAAATTTTGCAGTTAATTTTGAACGTACACGTTTTAGTGTGCTGGTGTTATCCGACATAATGCGTACAGGAGTGCACCTAATAATTTAAAAGAAGCTTCCTTCTTTGCTATTCTATGTTACTGTTTTATGCTTATACGTTTAATGCTTTACTTACATATTTACATGTTACATTTAATACGTGTATTGTACATTATATATTTTACCGTTCTGCCGTTTGATTTGTTTTGTTTGGCGTTTTGTCTGTTTTCGGTCGTATTATCTATAAAAAGGACGATTGAAATTAGAATAAGTAAGTTAGGGAACGATAGTGAACGTTATGGACAAATTTAGGCTTAAGTTAGGATAAATTACTTAGATTAGAGCGGGAAATATTGTAAATTTATATGGTAAAAACAAAATTTTGCGTATGCTTATGAATCCATTAGTAAATACTAATTTAGTTAGATTTGGATAGTTTTAAGTCGGCTTTTCAAGTCGCATCGGTAAGCAGAGGCGGCATTCATTATCCGGTATTGCGGATCCCCCCTTTATTTTTTGCATAGTGTTTTGTTGATCAGACACACTCTAAAGTCGCACTATGGGTATCATTATTTAAACCCTAACTTTAATTTTAGTTTATAAACTATGTTTAACGATTAACTAATTTTGAACAATTAAATTTGACTCACGCCACCTACCGTTCATCAGATTTTGACTAAGGAATTGCGGTTGAAAAAAATCTGCGTAAAAAGGTTCCAAAAATCTATTCGCCGGACCAAAAGGACATTAAGAAGAAAGGTACCCTGACTTTTGGAATCGATTAAAAATGATCCCTATTTTGTAGAACGCGTCATTGCTGATGACGAGTCTTGAGTGTTTGAGTACGACCCGAATACCAAACGTCATAGGATAGACTAAGCACACACACACTTCAAACCCTCCACGGCCCATAAAAGCAAAAATAAGCCAATCAAAAATCAAATGCATGCCGATTTGTGGAATCGACACAAAAGAACTGTGCATCAAGGTCAAAGAGTGAATCAACACTTTTGCTAAGGATTCTTGAAAACTTCAAAAAATGGTTATAAGTATGGGTCCAAACATCAAGAACAACAGGATGATACATCGCGACAATGCGCCTTGTCACACAGTAATGTCAGTAAACGAGTTTTTTGCACAAAAAAAAAACTCTTCTTTAATAACACCTCATATCGAGCAGAAGTTGTAAATTCCTACCCATTCAGAACATAAAGTATTATATTTCCTGCGTACTGTTTTTACGACTTAAATTTGATTTGTTTAGAAAGTTTGCTTATTCTTGTGATGTAGTTTGCTTGATGGTATATAGTTTGCATTAAGTGTGGGTTTGAGAACAATAGTACAAATGCTAAAATTATATTTTAGAAAAAAAAACAAAATCTTTTTGATTGACATTATATTAATCAATTGCAAAAGTATATTTGTAACTAAACAACACAATTTTTTTATTAAAGTCATGTGATGTCATAGTGCAGGTAGTGACCAACTGATGCAGCATATTAACACTAATGCGCCAATAAAATGCGCGCCTTGAAATACCAAAGGATTTCAGCATATTTTAAGTTAAGTACTGAAAAATAAATACAATATAGAAGTTATGAATGAACGTAAAACATAGCAGGTATGTATTCGACATCCATAAGAAATGTAACTAGTAACTCATATGTATGCTAGTAAGGCCATACAATAACGTATGGATTAATACAAGAAAAACTCTAGTCATTGGTTGGTAACGCACAAATTTTTGCTACCGATCCCTTTAGCACCCCATTAGAGCACTTCACATCAACTACTCGTGTGATTCCATCTGTTCCAGGATGACACTTTGCGACTCGCCCCAACTGCCATTTATTAGAAGGTAAGTTTTCTTCCTTGATTATAACCATAGTTCCAAACCTTACGCTGATTTGATTTTCTTCTCATTTGCAACGTAGTTGGATATGGGGAATGTGCTCTTTGGACTAACGTTTCCAGAAGTGTTGATTTAGTTGTTGCAAATACTGATAACGACTATAAGACGGTTTTGTCTAATATCAGTCACATCAGGATAAGCAATACCAGTATATGTTCGACCGATCAGAAAGTGGGCTGGTGTAAGAAATTGTAGATTGTTGGGATCAGGTGATATTGGTGTTAAAGGTCGAAAATTAAAAACAGCTTCAATTTGTATAAGCAGAGTGTACAAATCTTCGAATGTTAATGACATTACCGACATAATTCGTTTTAAATGAATTTTGTGCTCTTTATACCTGCCTCCCACAATCCACCAAACTGTGGAGAGTGTGAAGGAATGAAGTACCAATGTACACCTTCGTTATTAATTTTTTGAATAATGGAAGTCGTATTATTTTGCAAAAACCCATATAGAAACTTAATTTCTGTATTTGCACCTACAAAATTGCTCGCATTGTCACTGCACACATGCAAAGGCGTACCTCACCTAGCCACAAACCTACGAAAATTTTCTGGAAATGCGTCTTTAGGTAAAGACGTGACTAGCTCTAATTGTATAGCATGTAACATTTACTGGTTTTACCAACCCTTCCTTGTCTGTCATGAATTGCGATTGGGCCTGCGTAATTCACCCTCAGCACATGGAATAGTGCCATTGGAATAACCCTTTCTTCAGGTAGATTTCCCATTATTGAAATGTTTGGTTTTGCATTAAAACGAAAGCATTTTGCGCATTTTTGAACTACTTGTTCGGCAAAGTTTCTACCTGATATTGGCCAAAACGTTTCCACAATTGTGCTCAGTAGCAATGTAGGACCAGCGTGAAGCAATTCCAGGTGTTTGTTTTTAAAAATTAATTTTGTTGTGTTGCTTATTTTACAACAGAATTGGATTTCGCTTATCAAAATGAAATTTGGAGGATCTTGGTTCTCCTTTGGAAATGATTGTACCTGACATTGTTTAACAAGAAGAAGTAATGCATTATTTAGTTCTTGAGGTTTTAATGGACCAACCGTTCTCTCGTTTTTTGAATAAGAGCAATTTAGTTTGAACGGGTACGCACTTCCTCGAGAAATCAAATCCACCGGGTTTTCGTTAGTGTTAACATGATACCAATTGTGGGCCTGAATTCTAGCCACGCGATTTGCGACAAAGGTATTCCATTTTCTTGAGGAAGCCCTTATCCAATTCAGCACAATTTTTGAATCAGTTCAGTAGTATTCTTTATCCCATTTTAATATGTATTTAAATTTGTTGACTAATTGGACTAACAACACAGCTGCTAGTAGCTCAAGTCAGGGTAATGACACGTTTTTTGAATGTCAGCCATTTTGTGTGTAAATTGCTCGGATTGATTCGTCCCATTATAGTTTTAGTTGCCATTGAATTATTAACTTTGCTGTGATAATGATTGGCGATAAAAATCCAATGGGATCAAATAACTGAGCCGTAAGTGCTAGAGTGATCCTTTTATTAGCTGTGCTATAATGTTTTAGATTATCTACCTTGTAAAAAAAAAGTCTTCGAAAAAATTTCCAGAAATTCCCAATATTTTGCTGAGATCCTGAACGATTCCAGTAGATTGGGTGGTCTTTGAATCACTTAATTCTGAAACGTTACTTTTCCATTTCGTAAGAATGAAGCCCACTCGCTTTAATATTAACAAAATATTATGTTTTCGCTCTCGGAGCGTTTCAATAGAATTCTCACCTGTCAAAAGGTCATCAACGTATGTATGAAGTCTTATTTGATATGTGCTTCTTGAGGAAATTCTGTTTGATTTAAATTACCAATTTCAAAAAGACATCGTATGGCTAAAAAGATGATGCTGCCATTCCAAAGGTTACAGTATTTAGTTCATATGTCATTAAAGGTTGTTCTGGATCGTCGCGCCAAAGAATGCTTTAGAATTTGCGCTCTTTTAGGTGTACCCAAATTTGTCTATACATTTGAGTGATGTCGGCAGGAATGACAGATTCGTGTGTTCCAAAACGAGTAATGATTGAAAATATGACTTGTTGAATAGAGGGACCAACACATTGCAAAGCATTTATTGGTACTACTGAAGTCAATCTGCAGGAATCATGATAGACAAGTAATACCTTTGCAGTTTCGCTTAACCCCTTCAGTCAGCACTGCATGGTGTGGCAGATAAAAGAATTTTTAGAATTCAAACATGCCCGTGACATATGGTTTTGTTCCTTGTAATCATGTATGCAATTAACATAAGCCCTCGCGTTGGAAACTTCTCTCTAATGATTGAAATCGCGCTTTTGAAGTTTAAAAAGAATCACCTAAAATGTTTAGGTTGGACCTCGATGGAATTTTTACAATGAATTTGCCATCAGGACGGCGAATTGGGGTTTTTAGAAAGTTTGACTGACAAGACTCCTCTTCATGTGTGAGAATCTCAGTTCGAAAAACGCCTTCGTCGATTTTCCAAAATTTTTGTAAGTCGGCATGCAAATCGTTCAATGCAAAAAACGTTGAAGGTTCTATGGATACGCCTACGGAACCTGAAATCGCCCATCCAAGCTTGGCTTTTTAGAAAATTGTACCATTCGAATTTTTAATTTGTCCAATGCATAAAAGCTGCCAAAAAAATGTCGCTATTAGTAAATCAACAGCGCTGGGTTGATTTAAGGTTGGATCCGCTAACCTTATGTTTGAAAGAATTTTGAGGCGTGAATGCTGGCAACGCGCCTCTTATTTAAGGTATTGCAAAGCATATGTTTGCGTTAAAATTAATGTTTTGATGCGATTTTCAATCAGTTTGTTCCTTAATTGTGCACATACCTTAATTTATTCCTAGAACACAAATGTTTACGGATTCAACCTGAAGATTGAGTAGACTGCATACATATTCACTTATAAAGTTTGACTGAGATGCAAAGTCCAGTAAAACCCTTAAGTTACATTGACGCCTTGAAGATGAATCCAATTTACTATAGCTGTTGACAACAAAACTTGGCCAATTTCTGTAACCTTTGATGTGGAGGAACAATTTGTTGTTATTGAGTTTGAACACTCTTGATGTACTTCGTGTTGGATTATTGAGGAATTTGTTTTAATTTGTGGTTCGCTATCATCGTTGATTTTGTATAGTTTAGTGCAGTAGAGTGATGTGCTTTTTTGGAAAATTTTGCATTTAGATGATTGGCATTTTGGAACGAAATGCCCTTTCTGAGACAATTTAAACATAAGCGTAAATCCTTTACCCTTTCGTTGCGTTCAGTTGGAGTTAAATTTAAAAGAATTCACAATTTTGAATAAAATGATTACCTTCACAATTTGCACATGTCACATTAATTGTTGCGAATGTTTTTGAAGAGCTTTGATTATGATAATTCTTTGAGTCGCCCGCTATAAATGATTTATCTTTGCGTCGTTTAGTTTGCATAGAAGCACGAATTGTGGTAGTAGACTCATGAGTGGCTTGTTTCGTATTTAGAAATTCTAAAATGTATCGTAATTCGGAATTTCATCGTTATTCGAAGGGTCTGAATTTAACATTAATTCCCATTCATGGGTGGTTAGCTCATCAAGTTTATTTAAAATTATCGTCATAATAAAAGCGTTCCAAGATTTCGTCGGTTGGTCTAGGGACTTAGACACTGCATGTGATTTTGTACAGAATTAATTAATTGCCTTATTTTTAAGTGCGATTTCTTTATTTACAACATTAACTAGTTGCACATCAAACAATTCACGTACATGAGTGTCAACAATTCGGCGTTTTTTGCTATACTTTTTGCATAAGAACTCGCAATCAATTTTGTAATTTAGATTGATTGTTTCAAAAGACCGTAACATGTTTGCCGGTTCTCCATTTAAAGATACCTTCATGTACCAGAGCTTTTGCGAATCTGCTAAATCCTTGACGTCTATCATATTCTTAAAACTGTCGTAGTACTTTTACCACATAGTGAAAGTTCCATCAAAAGTAATTAACTCTATACGAGATAACTTAAAGGTTACCGATCTGATTGGTTTGAAAATTCAATAAACCTCCTGACTGAATTGATTGAGAATCAATGCTGCTATTTTTGGGACATCGATTCGTTAAATCAAAAAATAAGTTTTGGAAAGCTTCCCGTTCGTTAAGATTTTTTTGTTCGTCAGTTTCTAACGTGTCAATATCGTTTTGTACACCGTTAAAAAGCTCAAAAAGTTGTTTTGAATTTTATTATCCTAATTTGAATGTTTATTATTTGTCTAGGACTAGCGTCAATTACGTTAAATTTATCAATGCATTTTTTTATAACGTTAATTGAACCTTTAAGTTCCCGCGTTTTATAATTAAATCTTTTAATTCTGATTCAACATTTCTATAAGTTCAACACTACATCCAATGTAGAAGGATACGGTGCCGATTGAAATTTATAGACCAATCTTTTACTTGATTATTCTGATTGTTTGAACTACCACTTGTGACAAATTCGTCAAAGATTTAGTACAAATATTGTTCTTGGCGGTTGTTATGTGCAAATGCTTGTAGTCTTCAAAATTGACTGTAATGTGTACTGCTTCCTGTAGATAAATTATGCCGATGAAACTTATTGTAGTATTGTAATTGCTTTTTTTGGTATACAATAAATTCTTCATCAACATCCGGCTCGAAGAGCCATTTGCTTTGGTAGTACTTCATATCGAGCAGAAGTTGTAAATTTCCACCCTTTTAGACCATAAAGTATTACATTTCATGCGTACCGTTTGTACGATTTAAATTTGATTTATGTGGAAAATTTGCTCATTATTATGATGAAGTTTGCTTGATGGTACACAATTTGCATTAAGTGTGGGTTTGAGAATAATAGTACAAACTACTAAAATTATACCAACATTTTTTTAATTGACATAATATTAATTAATTGCAAAAAGGTATATTTGGTAACTAGACAACACAATTTTTATTATTAAAATCCTATGTAATGTCATAGTGCACGTCGTGACCAAATGATGCAGCATATTAACAGTAATGCACCAACAAAACCATTCATGTGGCCCCTTGACTTCGTCATTCGCAATACTTGAATCTCTACCTCTACCCAACATTGAAAAATCACCCGAAAGGACGTCATTTTAGGACACTAGAAAATATTCAGAAGGTTATAATCGATTTGATGAAAGTATTACAGTATTTGAGCTCCAGCACTGCTATGAGGATGGAAGAACATCTCCAGCGCTGTGTGGTTTCCCAACGAAGTTATTTTGAGGGAGAAAATATTGGACTGTAATTCAATTCGAAAAAAAAATTAGTCCCATAATTATACACCCGTATGGTACGACTCTGATCACAGAAAAACATTTATCATCAATGTAGGATTCTAAATAACTCAAACAAGCATAGATTAAGGATTGCTGAAAACACCGCATTTAATAGAGGGTTCATGCACAAACCTATAAAACGTTTTATATTAAAATTTTTATGGAATGCCTTAAATGATATCCTACCCCTAAATGAAATTGTAAACGTTAATTAAAGTTATTTTAAACAGGAAGCTTAAATTACTAAATTTTATTACTGCATCAAAGGGAGACTGAAAACAACGGTACATAACACAATGAACTTTTTTATCTGCATAGCCGGTGTATACCATCAGTTCTAATGAATATTACATGAACCAAATACTAAACCAGAGAGTTAAATTACCGTTGAATACATTATTTTACCTCAACAAATTTCACAACAGAAACGAAATTCAAATCGAATATTCAAAACAATCCATAAAATTCTACCCCTGGAGAAACACTAATTGCAAAACATGCAATTTATTGGTAAATAAACTAATACACATCTTAAGTAAACCTCTACCCGCAGTAAAATTGATGATAGTTGAGCAGGCGGGTATGTATATACATACGGTCATAAAATGGTGGATTATTTATGTATAACTGTGCATGCGCTTGGATGCAGAGACACACATTAATAGATTTGTTTGTGGGTAGTACCTTAATTAAAATACCTCTCGTAGGCTATAGTTGTATATGAAAATAATGGCCATTTAGGGTGCTTAAAGTGTAGTTATGGGCATTACACCAACAACAAATAACATAAAGCTCATTAGGCTCGTTAATGTTATTTCGAAACTTGTTCATTAGCTATTCCTAAGGTAAGAAGTACTAGTACAATGCGACAGAAATAGACAACCATTTAAAAATAATTAACCTATATTTTTATGCAATTAACTTAAATTATTAATTTGTATAGGAGAGTCGAATGTAATCGTACTCAATCTTTAAGATTCCCTCCAACTGAATATAATTTGTTAATTGTTAAATACTACTAACCCTGTCGTTTCCTAAATTGGATAGTGACGAGGTACAATATACTTAAACGGGCGTATATTAGAAGTCTGATGAACGTTCATGTTATGCACATATTCCTTAGTAGGGACAAAACAAACTCAAACAGACTCTTGTTACGTTCGTCTTCCTACTTTAACATATTACAGTCACTTCCTTAAATAATTAAATATCACGTTACCATATATTCAATTATTCTAAAGTTATAGTATGTGCGAATTGAGACAATCCGCTTTACACAGCTTTCATTGATATTATAAATTCTGATTTTACTTATCTAAACATATGCTTTATATTCAAGTTGAAAGGGTGGTTATCAAAATAATTTACAAGTTGCTCCTTGAACTGCCTTACTTTAGGTCAGTTCTCGCAAACGCAATCTTCTTAGCGAGATATTCTATAATTTAAGCGCACAGATACACGAATATTTCTTTTTACCACTGGCCTCGTCCGTGTATTTCCTCATATTGGGATAGGTTTCATGTTATTACGCACGATTCCTGTGGATTTTACGTAATACCCAGGATTTCTGAGAGTTGATAATCACCCCCAACACCTGTAGCTTATAGTAAAGCACGAGAGCGTAAATAAGTGTTGGAAAATCACACGTTTTACTAACACACGTAATCCCAGATCTAAAAGTATTTCACACAAAGTTAAAGATATAAACTGGTTAAACATGAAATCCATGGGCATTTTACAAAGCACATTATTTACTTTAAAATCACCTTACTCGCTTGATACAATCACGTCTAGGACTGACATTCATAATTTAAACCTAAAGTATCGGGGTCTTTTATCAACACCTGCGCATAGGTCGATTATTCTCCAGCGCTCGTTTAGTTATAATATACAAAAAGCGATGAATGGATTACATAGCAGTCTAATCACTGCAGAAACTATGACCAGTTTAAGTCTTAACTTTTAAAAAATGTTAGCCATGGGTTTACAATATACTTTTACGTTTCGTTCTTCTTTGCAAGTCAAATATAATATTAATATTAACATGTGCTGTTTTGGGTTTTGCAATATGATGTTTTATTTAATTTGCTTTTAAGAATTCAGAGTCATCAGACATCGCAAAGTTACGTTTTTCTTTTCATAGCTATAAGTTACTATATTTAGGTATATATATTATAGTGTTTTTAAAAGATCAAAAATAAATATAAGCGAAACAATTTCAAAACACCCTGTATAAAGGAACAACCAGAAATTACGTGCGAAAATTATATTAGTTAATTCATTTTTAAATATCCGATATTAACGAAATTTTATAAATAATTAATGAAATTTAAGTAGGTTTGCAAAGAAATTAAAGGGTTGAAGCCAATTCCATTAATTTAGTAATTAATTTGAATTAATTGAACGAGTATTGATGTATAATATGCATAAAAGCGTTTAAAAACCCAATAATACAAAATGAGACGCATTTGCTAACGTACAAATATATCAAGAGGGTTAAAATACGTGGAAAATCCAAATCGTAGAAGTGTTAGTTAAAATATTACGTTTGAACACCTGCGTATTTTTCTAAAGGTCAAGTTCTGCTTAAATTGTTGTAGATAACAAATGGTTACGGAGAAGGTTGGATAAACCGTCGCTTATATTTACGGGAAATGCTAATAAGGGGGTTATTTAACGCTCGCAGACAGTCCACGTGTGTAAACAGTGAACAAACAAGGATATCGATTTTTCAACAATTCCAGCAAAGTTAGACTGAGACGTACAAAACGTATAAGCATGCGACCACAATAGTAGAGGAGGGATTTGAGAAACGTCATTAAGTCTACGATTAGTCGATATGTTAGTTCAACTTGGCATAGACGCGAGGATAGTGTAGCGTGATTTTCTTGAAATTTTATAACGCGGTATTGAAATTCGCAGATTTGAAATTGGGGTTGAGTGCAAAATTGTGGGAATGTGTGTGGTGTGCAATGGATTTCGAATAACTGGGGACCTAGAGGTGACAGTCGAACGACATAAATACTCTAGAGAACGAGGACTCTCTCTCTCTCTCTCTCTCTCTGTCTTTTAACTTCGTGTCTTATTATGTCGATCGTCCCGAAAGCACATATGAAAGTTAAACATGAGTTGTAAGTATTAACAAATAATTTAAAGTGTATTGCTTAGTGATAGCCTCTAAATTAAATTAAAACGCGGTTAATGTGCCGAGATTATTTTATTGAGGTATCATCTATAATTTATTGTCAACTCGTGTCGGGAAATTAAATAAGTAACGTAGATTACTGTGAAATGAAATTTGGAATTTGGTTACACCGAGAAGGAGGCGTTGGCAGATCAACTGAAATGGAATTCGTCTAGTAATTGAGAGAATCGACCTGCAGACCAGATAGAAATTTACATGACAGCATCTATAGAGCGAAGATCTTCTAGAAATTCCAGGTAACGATTTAACATTGTGATGCCTATAAACTGTAAATATTGGGGTGGCGTATGAGAGTGTTTTTCAAGGTAGTGTGAATTATTTGAGTATTGAACAGCGCGCACTATACCATTATCGCTAGTTTAAAAGATACACGGAGTATTCAAAGTTTAAAATTTAGTTTAAAATTTCTACATAATTTTAAAAGTTTTGATGCCACGAATCCGAAATTTTACACTTTTATGTTTTTTGGCATGAGAATTACGAATTTAAAACTTACTTTGGCATTACTCATAGAGCGCTCTAGTTACAACCTGTTTCTACACTAAACCAAAACATAGCGTTCTGGTTTGTTGAATTAAGGTTAAAACAAATAAAACATATGAAAGGTCGTTTTAATGTACACAAAAAGCTATTCTTGTTTAAAATTCACGTAACTCTGTTGGTTTTTGAGTTATTAGCTTTTAAATGATGTAATGCATTTTGCTAATAAAATTTTTATTCCTTTAAATTTCAAACTATGCAAAGTAAAAATAAATAATTACAATAACAATCAGTAAAGATAACAATTTAATTAATAATTTGTAATTAAGTTACCTTCGATTTAGGTCCTTTGTATTGTAATGCCGCACCGTTTAGTCTACCTTTGACCAGAATTATACATCAGATCATAAACAAGGCATTTGTGCAGAAAAGTTAATTGGTAAGCACGCTATGGAGCGACATCTTCAGATGGACTGACAGGTTACAACAATTTGCATTTAAGAGCTTTATTAACATTACAATAGAAAACGTCTAGAATATTATTTGCATAATTTCTGGTACATCCTCAGAATAATCTATAATAATTGGATAAGGTATAAATTGCTGTTAAGGGGTTTTGAAGTTGAGTTTTAAATCAAGCTCTCATTATAAAAATAGCTAGAAAGTCTAGATATGAAATCAATTAGTGGTACATACTGTTAAAGTAAATTGCTCTATGTGATTTAAATTATTGTGCTGATTGATATAAATTAATAATTAAATTTAAACTTCTGAAATGAATTATCTACATTTAAAAATGAAAAAAGTTTGTTTTAAACCTAAAAAAACTTTCTGCTAAATTATCTCCGAAATATATATATGTGAAGTGCGACGGGTTGTTAGTCCAGTTGTCTATGAGCTTGAAGATTTAGATGGTAAATTACAAAGCTAGTGGCATGTAAAAGACCTAAAACTTTATGCTGATCATACTCCTCCACAATATTAAATACAATTTATTTTTTTTAAATACATGTTGTATTATAAAATGTTTTATATTTCATAACATCTGTTGTAGTTCCGTTTAGTTATCTTTTCCCCATATATCAAGTAAAAAACCTATTCTACCTTTGATTTTTAAGTGGGTAAACCATTTTAGTTTTTCTCAATTTCTTTATTCTTTAGATAATTTGCTTTAATTTTTTTCGTCCTTATTTGATTTTTTATCTGTACAATACACCTTTAATTTTAATTTTTTGGATCAAATATTCAAAACAGTTTCACTAAATTCTATAATGCTTCTTCAGTTATTATTTTTTCCGAAAGCGTCTCCTCGCCCCCATGATTGATACATCGTTGGTATGAATAACGCAATAAATCTTTATGACTTGTTGAAGCTGAGGTTGAGTTGATGCTTTTCAAAATGGTAAACATGATAGTTGACAAGCATGCCTCTTTTGATTACGGTTATGTAAATTTAACGTATATATTCTTTCTCTCGTTGATTTTTGATATCTTTGGACTAAGTATATTTACTTTTTGGAATAGCAGGGCGTGTGTTTGTGTTTGTTCCCTTGCGAGGTAGAGGTCCTTCAGACTTCCCGTTTCTATTACTTGGAGACATTCCTCGCTTTCTCTCTTATAGGACTCTTGGTCCAAAAAATTTTTCATATACCGGTGTCTGTTTTTCTGCCTTATTTTTCTCTTCGACGGGCCTGTCTTAAAGCCAAAGATTACCGCTTGTCACATAGGTGTGGTGTTGCCCCATTCCGGTTTACCGACTGTTTTGGCGAGCTAAGTAACGCTTTTCTATCCACCTCGTCCACTATCCTTTGCTCAATACGCACTATTCTTCTTCTCTCTTCGTTTCAGAAATTATTATGGCATCCAAATAATCCCAATCCCTTCTTTTAATACTTTTTCCTTTATCTATCTTTTTCTTCCGTTAGTCACCGTATAGTCTGGGGACCAAGCAACCTATAGCACTGGCCATGTTGTGCAGACCTCGTATTCAGCCATGCGTCACCACTTTCCTTGCCTTTACTCGTGGCAGTGCTCTTGCTGTCAATTTGTTTACGAATGGCATATTTTATCGACTCTACACCTGGGGCACAGTTGATCCGGTACCCATAGTAAGCCCGTCTCTTGTACCTTCAACAGAACGGGTATCGCTTCTCAAACCTCCATTTTGAGCACAAGAAAACTCTCTTTTAACGGTCCTACGGGACCAATATCTGAATTTAAATTTAAGTATATCTATGTCTTTATTTTAACATGTTACCTCTATCATCGCGTTATCTTTGGGAATTACATTGGGAGTTTGCCTCTATCTTGAGCTCGTCTTGGGAAATTATCTCTTTGTTCTCATAATTTGGCGCAATTTTTGAGAACTTTTAATTGAGTGATATTTTGAAACCAACATTTGCACAATCCGGGTGAAAAATAAAAGTTGAAAGAAAGAACCTACCTGGATATAATTTAACAATTTGATAGGGAAGTTAGGGAAAATTTGTGTTAGTAACTTCATAGTAAATTTGATTGATTATAGTAATAATTTGTTTGATTCAAATTCCAAATAGACATGGTAAGATTTGAATACTTATCTGTGTTTTTGTAAATATCTTTTGTAAAATGTCGTATATATATATATATATATATATATATATATATATATATATATAGAGAGAGAGAGAGAGAGAGAAAGGCTACTTTCCTTTTCCGTTTCCTGATTTAGTGCGGTTTGTTATAAGAAAAATCATGTGGCGTCTAAAAAACTTTATTTAGTCATTAAAGGCTCTATGTTATAAATAGCTGTCCAAAACACGTCGATTGTTTTCTCTCTTATTTTGTAGTATTGCCGCGACTGTTTCGTGTTAAGTGAATTAACTAGTAAAATGCCTCTCATTTATTGGATATCCCAGTTTCGTTTCTTATATTTATTAAATCTATTGTACGTTGTAGTAAAAATGATACCCATAAAATGATAGCAAACACTTTTTAAGAGAGGTTGAAAGAAGAAATAAAAAATTATTATTCCAAAATTGCACCACCAAAAATATACACATCCATTAAGTATAAGGACTGCTTCAGAAAATATGTGCGAAACGCATCCTCAAAGTCTTCCGTTTTGAGTAGTTCAACGAGATTAATCGATTTTTAAGAATGAATATTCATCTCTGGAAAACCACCAATGGTTATTTCAAAGTGTCCAAAACACCTTATCCCTACATCAAAAACCAAAGAAAATGTTATGACAATATGTAACGAAGGATATGATAACTAGGTGAACAGAACTAAATATATCTTTCATTATGCTAACCACATCTAAAGTAAGGCATCGTAAACTAACTGCTTGAAGAACTACAGAAAAAATTAATTTCAAAGTTAACCTTCGGTAAATATCTTAAAACCAAATAACCGTTCTATATACAAAATCACCCAAGTATACATCATTAAATTTCTCCTTTCATTAAGATCACTATATAGAAGAAAATACTTGTCCGTTTCAAGATAAATGCGTCGCCTTACAAACGTTCTCACTTAATGAATTATTCCTGATATGGTCATGGGTAGGGATTTGAATATTATTAACTTTGACTAATGTTAAAAAGTAGAACGGTTGATATACAAATTCAAACTCGTATACGGCACTAAAATTTCATCACAGCAGCGTATTTTACTGAAATTCCAAAATGGAAAAATAAGACCTAATTTTAAAATATGCTCATCTTTATAAACGGGTTAAAATATTTACACTTTAAAGCCAAGAAACTAAATTGGCAGAACTCCTATGTTTGAGAGGATGGCGTATTTTAAAAAACCGCAATTAAGTAGAGTTTATATATCAGCAACAGCTTGCCCAACATTAATATATGCACTTCACATTAAAAATTGTCTATACGAAGGATATGTTAGATCGCGCAAAAGTTTTTGCAACGTAGCATTAGCTTCTAAATTAGTTTCGACTTGAGGATTTTTGCCTGTCTATGAAAATAAGGCAGCTGTTTTGCCTTTATTTTGAGTCTGAAATATGTATTAACAAAAGGTACATAAATAGAACATATATTCTCCAGCAGCAGACAACTGATGGGAAATTCTACAAAAGAAATTGCAAAAGAAATACGGAGCTCGTGCCAGAAATCGCCAGGTGGCGTTCTATTTAAAGGAGTCTTTTAAGTTATGCGATGATGCGTATGCATTAGGGGTAGATTAGTTATTTCAATCCAGATGGATCTTTAGACATTAGCCTTGCCATGTGTTCTCTAATCTGTTCTCATTTATAGGCAAACTGTTAGCTATACAATAATAATTAGCGCTCTTACAGAACTTGATAGGAATAATATGTCATACTATTTAATCAAGAATAATTGCTACATCCACAAGAACATATAGAACAAATTGTATTAAATCTTAAAAGCAGCCGCTAAGCAAGAACTAAATGTTGAATATTTATTTAAGGATGGGATAAAAGAAGTTTTATAAGTCTGGAAATTATTTGATTTGTGGATAGATATCTTCCTCCCAGGTGTTGGGTAATGTACATGATAGCATTTAAATGGCTTCTTAAAAAGTATATCAAGAACTAATGAATGAACAATCAAAATTTAATCGACATTAGAAATTATTTATAATTACAATATGTTTTTGTTTAATTGATTTGCACAATATAGCCAACTATTTATTTTTCTTTTTTTGTCCGCAATGTAGTTACAAACCATTTCGAATGGACCTGCACCTTGCCGAAGTTCTAGATTACTAGAACATGTGGAATGGCTGGCGTGTTCTAATGAGATAAAGAGCCAAACTACAGCTCCAACCAAAGTAGTAGGGTCGTTAGTGAGGAACCAGACTACGACAAGTCTCCGAAAGAAGGCAGCGGCTCTTTCGGTACTTAGATTGGCAGAGACCATAGGGGTCGGTATGTCAGTCTAGGACACGCTATCGCGATGTGGAAGGCAACGGGAAACCACCACATTACCTCCCAAGTACACATCGGACTTAAATTGTAATAAATATTATGGCATTCTCTGGGGTAAAAGATTCCGGAGATAAAATAGGCCCCCATTCGGATCTCCGGGAGGGGACTATTTCGAAGGATGCGATCGGAAAGTGCAGAATAAGGGTCAGGAACATTTTGCAAGTCGAAGCGTGGAATGTTAGAAGTATGAAGCAAGTAGGTAAACTAGAGAACCTGAAAATTGAAATGAGTAGGTTAGCACTAGACATAGCAGGGATCAGCGAAGTTCGGTGGCCAGAGGCGGGGGATTTTAGGAGTGGAGACTTCAGGGTAATTCATACAGGAACAGAGGAAGGAAGTTCGGATGTGTAGAAAATTACTTACAATAAAACGAAAGATTACTCATGGTTAGATTGGAATATAAACCGGTAAACACAGTAATAATACAAGTATACAAGCCCACCTCTAGCTACAATGACGAAGAGGTAGAAGCGATCTACAAAGATATCGAAGACATACTAAGATACGTAAAAGTACATGAAAATTTAATAATTACGGGGGATTTTAATGCAGTGGTAGGTGAAGGTAGGGAAGGAGCGGTAGTAGGTTTATTTGGTTTAGGCACGAGAAACGACAGGGGAAATAGGTTGGTAGAATTTTGCGACAAGAACAATTTAATCATCACAAACACATTATTTCAACACCATGCTAGAAGACGATGTACGTGGAAAATGCCAGGAAATATAGGAAGATATCAAATAGATTACATTCTTGTTAGACAACGGTTTAAGACTCAAGTAAAAGACTGCAAAAGCTCCCCAGAAGCAGATATAGACATTGAGCACAACATCGTAATTATGAAAGCCGCACTTAAATTTAAAAATTTGAAAAAAAAAGAAACGGAAAAAGGCACTTTGACTTTGAGAAGCAAAAAGATAAAGGTATTCAAGAAAGATTAAAAAAAAATCAAATAAATTGTTGAAAGATACCGGAAAAATATCTGATACTAAGGAAGTAGAAACAGAATGGAAAAACATTAAATCCAGCTTAGACATGGCGGCCAGAGATATTCTGGGGCATACACAAAAAGAGAGTAAGAAACCATGGATTACAAAGAATATCCTGAATTTAATAGAAGAATGACGAAAATACAAAAATAAATCAAACAAAACAGGAAAACATAGATACAAAACCATAAATTGAGAAATTATTCGCAAATGCAGGAAAGCTAAAAACCAATGGATTTGATGAAAAGTGAAAAGAAGTACAAACTCAGATGGAAATAGGAAAGACCTATGAAGCATACAAACCAATTAGAATCAATTTTAAGGATATAAAACCGTATAGCAAAAATATAAAAGACGCGGGAGGAAACGTCATTATAGAAAATGCACAGAAAGTGGTTAGATGGCAAGAATATATAGGGAATTTATATACAGGAGAGGAACTAGCAGCATTAGAACAGGAATAAGACATTGAAAATGATGACTTGGAATATCCTATACTTAGAGATGAGATTGAATTAGCATTAAAGGGTCTGAAAAATGGTAAGGCGCCGGGTACAGATAAGGTGCAAGCAGAAACTCTAAAAGCCGCTGGACAAGCAGTAACAGAACGTCTCTTCCAACTTAGCTATATGTATAAGACAGGCGAGGTACCCAAAGATTTCAAACGTAACACCATAGTAACTATACTAAAAAAGAAAGGCGCGGATAGATGTGAAAATTTTCGATCAATAAGTTTGACAGCACCGTGGTAAAAATATTAACTAAAATTGTACAAAGACGAATGGAAGAACGAGCTGAAGAAATACTAGGAGAAGATCAACTTGGGTTTACGCGAAACAGGGAAACACGGGAGGCTGTTTTAGCTCTGAGAGTGATAATGGAGAAAATAATAAAAAGGGGAAAGCGTGTATATAGGGTTTGTAGATCCGGAAAAAGCATTCGACAATGTAAAATAAAAAAAATGTTCGAAATACTCAAAAAGAATGAAATGAGTTTTAAAGGGTAGACGAATAGTACATAACTTGTACAAAGAGCCAACAGCAATAATAGAATTAGAACAGGAACGTAGAGAAGTAAACATTAGGAAAAGGGTGAGATAGAGGTGCCCTATCCCTATCCCTATCCCCATTAATCCCCATTTAATTTTTAACTTTGAAGAAGCAATGAATACTGTCAAACGCAGGAAGGCATTTGGAATTCTATGCAAGGACAAAAAATAGATTTGCAGATGATATAGCAGTAATAGCATCTAGCAAGGAAGAGTTAGAAGGTGCTCTTAATGAAATGGAAACGGTTCTAACAGAGAGATACGGTATAAAAACTAACGAAAATAAAACTAAAGTACTAGTATGCAAAGGAGGGGAAAATAAATCAAAAACAAGAATACAAGAGGTTAAGGATTCCTGCTACCTAGGAAGTCAAATACCGCAAGGTGGGAAAAGCGCAAAAGATATAAAATATTTAACAAAAAAAAGCAACTACTGTGTTCAAAAACAACAAACATAGAAACAAGGAAAACATTGCTTAAAACATATGTGTGAAGCACAGCTGTATAGCCTAGACAGTAGGAGAAGCGGACAAGAAAAAGGTAAGTCTTTGAAATGTGGTGCTACAGACGAATAATGAAGATATCATGGACAGACAAAGTTAGGAACAAAGAGGTACTAAAAATGGTAGGGGAAGAAAGAAATATGTAGAAAACGGTAAAAAATAGAAACGATAAATTATAGGTCACATACTACGGCATGAGGGAATAGTGCGGAATATATTAGAAGCAGAGATAGGAAAAAAGAGAAGTAGAGGTAGACCTAGGTCAGACTATTGCACACAGATAGTGAAAGATGTAGGCTGTAGGAATTTCAGGAAAATGTGTAGGCTGGCTCAGAATAGAAATCAATGGAGGTACGCATTCAACCAGCCCCAAGACGGACAAACTAATGACGAAAAAAATAACTGTACTTAAACATGATGATTATTGTAAGACACTACAGGTTTTGGTTGTGCAATATTCTCGAATAATATTAATTGTGTGAAAGAATCTACTGGAAAAATATTAATACGGTAAATGTCTAAGTGTTAAGAGATCTTGGCAGCCAGAGGCTGCTTAACCTCCTTCACATACCCTACATGTGATTTTCCAATGGTCCACCCGAAGGTACTCATTGGCCAGGAAGCTAGTTTTTTTACCTGGAAAATTTGGAATTTTTCCAAACCCTTGCTGTTGCAATCAAGGTAAAAATCTTTAACGTGCGTGACAACACTCACACACGGGACCTCCATTTTACTTCTCATCCGAACGAGGGTGTATTTTTGTGAAGAATGCTCGCCTAACATTTTTCAAGCGGACCGTGTCGGGATTGGAACCCGGGACCTTGGGTGTAGTAGTCACATACGTACCACTACGCCACGGAGCCACTCCCCTTCACATACCACTGAATATCGGTGATATAGGGCATATAATTAGAACACAATAGAAGGGGAACCGAGCTGTATATAGGCCGTGTGGGAATTTCAGAAGACCGTATAAACTAGCTCAGAATATATCTAAGTGTAGGTACGTCTCCAACCAGTTTTGGGTAGGAAAACTTAATGACGAAGAAAATAAGCGCAGATAAATCTGATGATTATTATAAACAACTACAGGTGTTGGTTGTGAAATATCTGCAACTAATGTTGACTGTGCGAAAAGATATCTTGGAAAAAATATTAAATAGTTCAAGTGCTGGAAAACTTGGCATCCACAGGCTGTCCCCCTTCACAACCACTGAATATCAGCGAAATAGGGTATATAATTGTAAAACAATAGAAGGGGGCCAAACTTCTCCTAACGAGAAAAAACAGCGCCTAAGATCAAAGACAACAAACATAGAAAAAAAAAGAAAATTGTTGAAAGCATATGCGTGGAACATAGCACAGTAGGCCTATTAAATACGGTAACAGACTTGTGAAATGTTGTGCTTCAGATGTATCTCATAGCATGGACAGTCAAAGTTAATAACAAATAGGTTATAGAAATAGTAGGGGAATAAAAATATCTGTGGAAAAAAATAGGAGACATAGACGGGCAGAATACGTTCGAATGCATTTTTGGGGAAAAGTATGGGATATATTACAAGCAGAGATAGGAACAAGGAGGTAGATGTAGACCTAAATTAGATAGTGATAGATGCAGACTGTGCAAATTTCAGGGAAATGTGTAGGTTAGTTCAGAATAGGAATCATTGAAGGTGCCCGTCTAACCGTTTTCAGGACCTAATGATGATGTAGTTACAAAAAGAACATGCAGATCGTCCTGCAATACCTCAAATCTATTAAGATAAATCTATCTTATGCGGTTTTTGGTTATTCATTTCTCCCAATAAAAAATGAACAAAGCTAGAAGTTATTTAAAAGTATTCATTTTAGGTTTTAAATATCTGGTTTGTTTAGTGGTTATATTACATACTTGGCAGATAGTGTACAATAATTCGTATACTACAATTGCTCATTAAATACTGCTGATAACCATTGAGTCATCTCATAGTGAGGGCGAAAAGACGTTTTTGTATTTATATAGTTTCCTGAATTATTCGTGACCTGTAATGTTCAACTTTTGGCGTTAAAGTGCGGCAATATTCTAATTTAATTTGATTGCATTCTCGCTCCTCTTTCCAACGCATATTTTTCTATTTTTGTATCATACAGGTTTACCACAGCCTAGGGTTAGTATTTCGTAGATCCCTTGATAAGTTATTGGAATTTAATCTTTGCGTTTCCTTATATTTGATTTACTTTATTTTTGCCATTAGGTAGTTGTCTGGCTGGATGCAATTTTTCAAGTCTCCTTCTAGGTCAGTTGCATCAGGTCAACATGTCTGGGACACTTACGTCATTAACAATTTGTGTAATATATTTGGGTAATTATATGTCCACCCAGTTTTTCATATCTACCATTCGATTCATTATTAAGGATACTAATCCTTGATGTAAATGATGACGGATAGGTCGGATTTTACAATACGCCTCAAAATAGGCTATTTTCCTCCTGCTTTAGTACTTTTCACCTTTTTTCGTCTTTACCCGGTTAATTTTCAACATTTTCCTATACTACCTTACCTCATACCTCATTGGTTCCAGAAGATTTACTTTAACATTAGGTAAAGGTTTTCTCTTTAATCCAAAACTGAAACCATATTTTCCATCATTAATTTAAGTAGGTTGTTACGCAACAGATTGCGGTTGTTAAATTCTCATGCACTATAGGCGAACCGATAGTTTTTCGTATAAAATCTTGGAGATACGCATTTTTCCACGTTCGGAGAAATGTGAGATCATTGCCTTAAGTAATGAGACCGTTCGACGGTTGGTGGAATTCTGACGAGCCTGGTGTGGAACTACCCGATTTTCAGTGAGTTTTTGCCTATCTTTGTGAACAGACGTGTACCGTTTAGTGCGGGTTAAAATGCAGTGAAGTTAATTTTTGAATTTATTATTTCAAACAAAATCAAATAAAACTTAACCAAATAATATTTAAATTACTAAATACGTATTTCGACCAGTGGCCATCATCAGCAGAAAATATAATTTAAAAGTTGTTCTGAACATTTCAGAGGATATTCTTCACACTTAGGCTTGAGTGAACCTTCAACCTATAATTTACTATATTGTTGCTTTAAACACTATCGAGGATATTTCACCCGCAGGCTGGTGTTCTCAACAACAAACAAGTGAATTGTTTGTTGTTGAGAACACTAGCCTGCGGGTGAGGAGAATATCCTCGATAGTGTTTAAAGCAACAATATAGTAAATTATAGGTTGGGAAGGTTTACTTCAGCCTAAGTGGTGAGGAGAATATCCTCTGAAGTGTTCCAGAACAACAGCTAATTTTTTTTTTTTTTAAAGAGGTCTCCTACTGATGATGACCACATAGTGGTCGAAATACGTATCTAGTAATTTAAATATTATTTGTGGTTAAGGGTTTTTATTTGATTTTGTTTGAATCGTGCCACAGTGTTCCTATAGATTATTATTATTACCTTTGCTTTGATTACCTTGCAGATGTTCGAAAAATGGTGAAGGCTAGCAAGGACTTCGTTGTGAAACGCAGAAAACCACCGTCGGCCTAACGAAGAACCCATCGCGCACTCAAACACAAAGAGCCGATTTACAAGGACCAAAGGATGTTGGGCCTACCTTATACCACAACTTGAAGACTTATTGGCTGTGTACGCGAATTTTTCCAATACAATCCAAAACAGCGAGTATTTTCGTGAAAAAGTAATATAATAGTTGAAATATATAAATTATAGCAAAGCGCTTTCGGCGTTAGCCATCTTCGGTGCTATGTTAAGTTATTTTAAAAAATATATTCCATCAAACTAATTCAATAGAGAACATTCAAACTACTGAACTAATGTTACATAAAAAAAGACTAGTTAACAAATTGATTTTTCCAATAAATATGGATTACATCTTGTCTGTGTGGTTGATGAAGTCGAAAAGTCTTTTCAATCCTCAATCGCTTAAGAAGTGCAAATGTGTATCTTCTATGGATATAAGACGAATTTCTGTAAGATGCTTTTTAAAGTATCTTCTCGCCTAAAACTGCTTTCTGTGTACCTGGTAGAGGTATTTATGATTATAGTTTTGGCTTATCAAACACCTTCCAAACTCTTCAAAGAACCATGTATCAAACTTTAGGACCTACCTTACATCAAGTGCCTCTGTATACCTTGATTATATTTTTGTTACCTCTAATACCTTTGTCGAACATATCTCCACTTTAAACGAAGTTTATGAACACCTTAATAATGCAGCATTTAAAGCAAATTTCTTTCTCATTTCTTGGTTTATTGTAGTTGGAACTGGACTTCGTGCTGATCTATGGATGCTATCGCTAATTTTAAAACACCTAAACATGTCACAGAAATAAAACGTTTAATTGGTATTATCAGTTATTATAGCATTTTTCTACCTAACCTTTCTACTATCTCTACTATTGCCTTAATAAAAAATAAGAAAAAAAGTTGACCCATTGAATGGAATAGAGAGGCACAGTCAGCCTTTGAGGAAATTAAAAAGTTAATTACTTCGGCCCAATCTTTATTTCACCAAATTTTAATGAAACATTTATATTCAGACCGATGTTTCAATTGCTGGGTGAGATGCAATGTTTTTTCAAGAACATAATAGTTTCACCCTGTCGCTTATACAAGTCGAGCTGTAACTCCAGCCGAACAAAAAAATTCCGCTGCCGAAAAAGAATTATTAGGCGATATCTCAGGTATAAAAAAGTTCAGAGGATTATGTAGAAAGTACTCATTTTACTCTTATAACTGATTGTGCTGCTCCTACCTGGCTAAATAACTTAAAACAACCCACAAAATGTTTAGCTCGTTGTATCTTACGTACGTCTCAATTCACTTTCACTATTCGTCATAGACCTGTTAAATTAAATATCGTTCAACCTTTAGCTAAAGCAACAACTGCTGCAATTGTAAAACTTCTAGAACAAGTGGTTCTTATCTTTGATATCTTTCAAATTATACTTTCTGACAATGGGCCCCAATTTATCTTTATGTAAATAATTATCAAGTACAATAGATTTGGTTTAACGCTCAATATCACGTCCAAGTTAATCCTACCGAAAGAGTTAATCGTACGTAATTACTACTTCTCATCCGACCACACCAAGTGGGATGAAAATATCTTTAAAATTACACAAACATTACGTATCTCTAAGCATAAACTATTCAATTTTCACCTTCATTTTTAATTTTTGGACGCTACACTCCAATGGTAGTTATTATGGTTCTGTACCTAATGATACTGATATGATTGAATATGATGAAAACGTACGTTGGAACAAAGATCAATAATCGCTACCTTCAATCTTTAGCGATGTTAAAAATTATTTAAAACTTGCGATTAAAATAAGTCATTATAACTTTCGTAAAAAGACAACCTTTGCCATAAGTGAAAAGGTGTTAAAAAATCTTGTTGTATATGATGCAACTAAAAAGTATTCTGCTAAACTAGCTCCAAAATTTATCTTATGTTAATTTCTCATGTAATTCCTTAATCGATTTATGAACTACAAAGATTCATATGACAAACTGCAAGTACGCTAGCACATTAAAGATTTAAAACCATTTCCGTGTGCTCCTAACGAGTAGTACTTATTCATACATATATTTGTACCTTTATGTAAATATACCTTGTGTTCTCTACCTATATTTGAATCAAATTTCGATCTTTTGACGATACTCTCTCAGTATAAATATATTCTACCCTTCGACCTTCATTTCGTTGACTTTTCCCTAAGTCCAATTTATATCTTTTAAACTTATCTTAATGTTTATAAATGTACCTTGCTCTTGAACATTGATTCGCTTCAAACCTTTTCGTCTCGTTAATAGCTCTAGCTCATTCATTTTAAAATGATAGCTCTCTTGTTCCTAATTTGGTTAATATTAAATACAAAAATCAGTTTTCTTTACTATCAATAATTTATCATTTTGTATACTTATTTTCGTATATTGATTTTCCAAATAAATATTACAAAAATTAATAAACCGTTTTTAATATACTTTTTAATTTTTTTCTTTATTTGTCATAGTTAGAGACCATTAAAACCGAAGGCTTTTTACGGGTGAATGAAACGTTAAATTCTTAAGTTTAGAATTGCCCGGAAGGGGCGGAAAATCTGTAACAAATTAAAGGTGCATCGCCTATCTACAGTGGTCCGAGAGTGCGTCCCTATACAAACAATGAAGTGAATGGAACAAAAAGCGAATAATTTTCCAATTAACTATGTGTTTCAAGCGACGTAACCAATAACACGTACATTGAAAGGCTTTCAACACGATCAAACCTATGGGCTCCAACTCGTCTGGTCTAATAATAATTCTGTGGAAAAAGACCATTCCTGGGGGATTTTACTTTCGTTGACCTACTGGCAAACGGAGTTCTTTATGCAAAAATGCTACACTATATGTGCACACAAAAAAAACAAGAAATTTCAGAGCACTGATTCACCTAAATCCATTTTAATACAGCATCATTTCCTTTTCCTGTAAGTAGGTGTACATACAAAATGTTAAATTTACTTACATTAAACTAAACGTGAGCGACATATAATATTCTTGTAAACAAGTACACACACAGTTGTAAAATTTTATAATCAGTTCATATTCAATTAACCATACTCTTGAGGATTCAATAATAATAATTTACAAAAAGTGACAAATTTTTAATTAAAATTGATACTGCCAAGGTTGTATATCAATAACAATTTAAGACTATACTTTAACTAATGGTAGACGTGGTATAATTTTATCAATATTCAATTATTAAAGCATCACAGATAAACATCATCTACAACAAAACACGCCACAATTTCTAATGAGCTAAGACTGCAGCTATGCCTTCAAGTGGCTAAAGAATTCCACGAAGCCAAGAGTAAATTAGTTTGCCACGGGTGCTTTTCTCTAAATTGTTATTGATTGAGGAATTTGTTACGTTTATTTTCAGCGTAAATTGATTCTAATCATTTTCAACTCAAGCCCCTTTTTTTCTACAAAGAAAATTAATTCCGTAAATTTAAAACAACCCTGTCCGTTGTTAATACATCTATCTGTTGTATAAATTCGATTTGTATTGCTAAACTCTTCCGCTACTTAATAATAAATACTCTTTCTTAGAATTCCTTAACGTAAAATTTACGCCATAATTAGGTAGGCTATAACGTTGTTCTAAGTATCCGATAATTAATTTTTATGTGTTTCCCATTGAAAGAATTCGTCGAATTAGAGCTGCGTATTATTTCAATAAACTCGGGTTTTCCAGGTTAATTCTGAATAAAAATACTATGTTAAGGCTATAAAGGCTTTTAAGTGGTTTGATTAATTATTAGGTTCTTTTACTTCTTGGTGAAATAATTCTTCTGCGATAATTTTGTATTTTGTCTGGTTACCAGATGAGGTATCCATGGTAGTTGGTTTGTAGTAACTGTTAGGATTTTTATTGTTATTTATCATCGGTGTATTTTGGTTGGGGCCCGCGCTGAATGTTTGTCATTTTTGGTTTACGTTTTGATTAAATCTTGGTGGAAATGCGAGTTTTGTAAAATTAGAGTTGAATGTTGGTTTCGGGAATCGTCTACATTGATTATTGAAATTTGCGTTATTAAAATTCGAGTTGTTGATTCGCGGTTAATTTGTTTGTGTGATAAATGGAGTAAATTTTGGTTGCGTGGTTGTATGTCTCGCGGCTTGTATGGTTTTTATTGGTAAACAACTTTTATTTGTGTTAGGGTTACATAGCCTGTTTGGATAATACATGACGTTTTCTTCTTCTATGATCATATTCATTACTTTTTCTAAATTTTGAGGATGTTGGAATCTTATTTTATCTGATAGTCGTTCTGGCAATGCGCTTATGTAGGTGTCCAGTGCCATTTCGTCATACATTTTTGTCTTTAGCAGGCGGATATTTAGGTCGGGTTCTGTAATTTTTAGTTTTGTTAGAATTAAACTTCCTACGTCTTGGCATTTTATTCCGATTTCATATGGGGATTGGTTACTTTCCATTCTAAGGTTTATTAGATCGCGGATAGGGACATTTGATGTTGCGCTGGTCGCCGAAATATGCTATCAATATGTGTTTAATATCTTTCCACTATTCTAAATCGTCTCAGCTGGTTGTTAACGTTAGTGCCCGTCCGGTCAGTTTACTTATTATCAGGCGTAAAAGTAGTACATTTCTTTTGTCATCTTCTGGTTTGTAAAAAGTTTTCAAAAATATTTCACACGCGGTAATGAAATTTCCTAGGATAGCCTGGTCTCCGTCAAATTGAGGTACGCTTTCGAGGTAAATTTTCATATCTCAACTCATGGTCGTTAAGGGTTGTTCTAATAATTAATGGTTACCTTCGGTTTTAATTACTTTCAAGTTTTTGTAAAAATTGAGATTTATTTTTCAATTTGTATTGTTATTTTTTAATTTGGTTTGTTAATTTTCAGTTTGGAATGTGTTGGGTTATTTATATTTAAACAATCGCTATACTTATATTTTATACGTAGTTATACGGTGTTATAATTAAATTGCGGAATTTGTATTTGGTAATGTTTGGTTAATTGCTGTAGCCTTGGATTTGTATTTTTATACTTCGCGGATGTTATGGTTGTCGCGGGTTTTAATTTTCTGAAAGGTTTTTATGGGATTAATAATTTCTTGCAGTAATTGCGTTATACTTTGTATATTTTTGCGTCAGTTGCGATTTTATTGTAGTCCTGCTGATTAATTAGTTAAGTGTACGCTTTAATTATCTCGTCTCCGTAGGTGTTATATTGATAAGTGCATAAAATTCTTCCTTTCAATTGTATTGTCTCATTACCTTGAATGTTTAATTATAGAGTTGCAAGTTTTCAGTCCACCGTTTCGTTACAGTAGTTGCATTAAAGCTTCCTTTATAATTTATACAATAACTTGTTTAAATTATAAGTTTTAAGTCTGCTGAAAGGTTTTATTTTCAGTCTCGGTGATAAACGAATAATTTGCGTAATGCTTTTGTATAATTAGATAATTTAGTGCTGAAAAATATTTAATTATACTTTATAAAGTTCTGATGAGTGAATGGCTTTCGAGAATAATTTATATAAAAATTGCGTTTTAGATTTGCGCTTAACCGAGTTAATTTATTAATAGGTTACGAAAATGTTTCTAGAATTATACACTAAAGTGTTTAATTATAGAATTTGATGAAGGTTAAGTTTGAATATTCGTTTCTATTATTAACTGTTTATAAGAATTGCGTTTTATTCATTAAGCTTTCAGTGATAATATGGTAAAATTAATTGCGTTCGATTTTTATGTTTCAGACTTGCTGAACTGAATTCGTTTTGTTTCGTATTTTAATAATAATTTGTACTAATAATTGCGTATATAAATGCGTCTTTTCGGTTCTCTTGTTTAAAATAAAGTCTCTTGTTTCAAAAATAAGTTCTCGTATTTATAACTAATTTCTCTTAATAGATAAGTAAAATATTTTCATAAGTGGTGATAATTGCGATAATAAAAAATCTGTACATACATAAAAACAAATATTTTTCTCTTACTAACTAGCATCAATAAATTTGTAAAAAGAATAATTGGTTTAGGAAAAATGAACTTACATAATTTTCATCGTCGTTTTCATTTGTTTTCCGGCAGTGGAGTCGGTCGATTTTTGTACCTTGTCCAAATTTGTTTGGTTGGGTTCGGTCGATTCTTGCACCTAGTCCAACTTTGGGTTCTACCAGATTGGGAATTAAAATTCTGGGACACCAGTTCTCCGATTTTTGAATTCGTAGTACCTTTCTGGATCCGTACGACTGCGCCAGTTACGTTTCGGGCCTTGGGAGCAGCTTTTTAAAAACTTCTTCCAAAACTTCTTGTAACAAATTTTATTTGGTTGAACAGAAATTACTATTGAATTTTAACAAACTGGATTGATTTATACTAAGTCGAAATTTAAATAATAATTGGAGTTTAATAAGAGCGAGTAGCCTAAGCAAACGGCAATGTTAAAGCTGAAATACTCCCTGACTGACTGATGGTTCTGGGGCTCCCGGGGTATTTATGTTGTCCCTGCCCCTCACATGTCTGTAAACTTGCAGAGCTAATGTCTGCTTATTTCTTAACTCTATTCATTACACACTGTAACAACCTTAATTTCTAAGTAATTGCGGTTTCTTAACCGTCTGTGACCTGCCACCTGCAGTATCACTTACTGTCTGGAATACAATGCATTACATCCGTTCTCACAGCTTGCTTGTAAACTTTCAATGACCTTTTTGATTTATCCTTGAATTTACAATGTTGCATATAACTTAAGTTTCTTTAATAATTTCTAATAATTCCTAATAAATTCTATTTTGTTATACATATAGAGATTGGGAGATACGTAACTCGCATTACAGACTTAACAGTATCATCATACAAGGAAATGTATGACCTTGAATATAGTTGTCCATAACCCATCGCTCTTAACGGTTGAAACGGGGTAGGTAGAATAGGTTACAAAGAGGGTCTCCAAAAAATGTTCATTCCAAAAAGCAGTCGCAAGTTTAAAAGTTTAAGAAGCAATGCCTTTAGAAATGAAACAATATTGATTTCCAATTGTAATCACGGAACATCCGTATCACCTGAAAATTTTTCTAAAGCTGTGTAAAGATCGAGAAAGAAAAATTTATTTTGCCAAAACAATGTAATAGAAAACAACTTCCGTGATACAATAGAATACAAATTCAGAACAAGGGGGTTGGTTGTTCAATTTAATTATCAGTAGACCTGCAATTAAAATTAAATAAACGATGAAGCACCTGGGGATGAATGTTATAAGTTTCGTACAGAAATATAATAAAAAGTATATACGAATTAGTTAAAATTATTATAATATATTTTTTAATTTTCTAGTGTGAATAAGGTATGATGTATTAATGCATATGTAACACATAACTGCTTGTCAGTGCTATAGAAAAACAATACAATTGTAGAGCACAGTCAAGAGATTTGACACTCGGAAGTAATTATGAATATTTATTTTAATTAAATGCCTTCCCTCTGCCAGCTAAATTAATTTTTTTATGAACTTCATGGACCGCAGATTATTCGTATATTTAAAATTTGGGTTGCCTAATCGAGTAACATCGGGGATGAATGTGGTCATATACTGATTATGAAAAATTTCATTTGCTCAAGGATAAAATTCAAATTACTTTGGCTATGAAAATTCCCTACGGGATCAAGAAGTTTTGTGAGGCGTCAGCGTCCACTGACCTCTTTTTATGTTAGCTTTTCAGTGAACACTCTCAGATGAATGCTAATTAAAAGTTTAATTAGAAGCTTGTTGTTTTTGAGGTTTTTAGCACCTGAATTTAATTTTCAGCCGTGTTTATTAGGAATATGAAATACAACGCTATTAAAGCAAATGCACTGTTAAATGTATCTCGGAAGAGAAACCCGAATGAATTTGCTTATGAGCTTACCATTAATGAATATATTCGATTTGCCAAGACCTGTGTAAAACTTGATTACTTTTCTCATTAGGTTTCACCGAAGGCATGTAATTTACTAAAGTTGAATGAGGTTTTCATCAAGAGTAGAAGTTGCTACTAATAATAATGAACCATAAACGGCTTGTCAAATCACTTCTATCGGCGCCGGTTTTACTAGAAAGGAGCTTTTGCTCATTATTGTCGTGACTGGAATATGTAATAAGAGATTTTAGTTACGATAATGTAGTTCCTTGTTTAAGTTTATATTTACTACATAAACAAACTTAACGGATTTTCATTGATAGTATGAAAGGATGTTAGCAGAACGCCAGAATAAATTACTACCGTGACCAGTCGATGCATAAGGTGTTAGTTTACGTTTTCTTGCCCAAACGTTGTTTCCAAATATTTTCCATTTTTAAGGGGTAGTTAGGATGCAAAAGGTCGTCTACAGTGCAGCACGCAATGCATTCTTTATGAAAGTAGATGCACTATGAAACCATATATCTATCTATTCGACAAACGAGACCCGTGAGCGTACTTCCTGAAGTCTTTTGTTGTTATTTTTAGCAGAATGCTGAAATATGATTAACCTTAAAAAACGAAACACGCGAATTTTAACAACTTTGAAATACACTAGCCTAGAACTAACTGATACTTTGAATTAGTTACTAAAATTTGTAAAGAAGACTTTATATTTGGAATATCTTCAAAAATTAGAAAAAGTACGGTAACACCGCGTAGTTTAATCTACCTTTGAACGTAAACGAAGCATCTCATACAAAGGACGATTGATAGCTCCCTATCTACAGATGGGCTTTGATTGACAGAAAGAGTTTGCATTTAAGAACTTTATCAGCCTAACAATTGGAAACATATAGAATAGTATTTGTACAATTTCTAGAACATTCTCAAAAACAATTAAATAACATATAAATTGCCCGTTACAGGTTTGAAAATTAAGTCCTAATTTAAAGCTTGATTACAATATTACGTTTGTATACGAGCTATTAAGTTGTGATATGAAATAAATTAGTGGTACATACTGTTAATATAAACGTCTCATGTGACAAATTATTGTAGTGATCGAAATAAATTAACTATAGTGCTTTAATATAAATTAATTACAGTACTTCGATTTAAATTAATTTTGGTGATATGATAGCAACTAAAAAGATAGCAGAGTGCCTTTAATAAATTAATATTTGTATTATTATGAATTAGCTGGAAATAAATTGTGGTGGGTGCTTTAAGAATCTCACTGTAGCTGCGAGTCGTTGATAAGGCTTGTGTAATCAAATAATAAAGAAGTGTTATTTTTCAGAAGAGTTTTCGATATACTGGTGTCAAGTAGTGGAATTTGTAGCAAAAAGACATTTGAACGAGTTTCTTCTAAATTCCAGTAACTCGTAGTCAACAGTGGAAACGGGTTGCAAAAATCTTCCCCTCTTGAAAGATTTCAAGTCGAGCGTTCCAGAGTTTAGCGGTAACTGTGTAGAATTAACCAATCAATTAAATGAAAACTTCATAACACTACAGCAAAGTTTTACAGAAAGAAACATGCAGAGGAACAAGACCAAAACTCTACGAACTTGGAGACGAAATTAAATAAAAATGCGGGCAAACTAAAAACAAAAAAAAACTTAACCAGACCGCAGCAAAATTAAGAGAAAGGAACACGAGTTTTACAGAAAAATATAGAAATCCACCGCAAATCTTTCAGCGCGATTAGACCAGAATGCAGAAGCGGTTGAACAAAAATTAATGAAAAATTACGGTTAGTTAAGAAAGGAGTTTATGCAAGGAACTCTAAAATCTGTGGAAGGAGTCAAAATTTTCGGTGACTTACAGACATTGGAAACAAAATTTTCTAAAACCCCGCGAAAAATGGACGAAAATGTGTTGGAAATGAAAGAATGAATTAATTCCCTAAGAGAACAAGAGCCTGAGTACACACTTTCGGCGATACAACAGCACATGTCAGAATTTAAGAATGTCGGGAAAGCGAACCAACGTTAAGGTTCGGGATAAAACCATTCGCATTTGATGGAAACTGTTCTTGGAAGACATATTTCAAGCAATTCTACACTGCAAAATGGTGAAAGTGCAACCGCACTGATAGTCGCATTACAAGGTAAAACCTTAAATATTCTGCAAACCATTCCAAATAATGACTAAAGAAGCTACGGGGCCTAAACATCAAGGCTGGAAGTAAGATACCGCGACTCTCATCTGCAACAAGTGTATCACGCTCAAATAAAGAACCGTTACCTAAAATCGAACGAAAATTTGCAAGTGTTTGAAGCAGATACGGCTTGCTTGGTGAGACTAGCCTACTCAATAGCACGAGAATGACTTTTAGAACAACTGGCAGTTGGGACCTTCGTTGACCGAATACGCGACGAAGGGATCCAGCAAGCACTACGACTGGCTCGAAAATTACTCTAGATGATGAGCTAGCTCACGCTTTGGAATTTGATCCGACAAAGCAATCCTCGCCTGGTGACACTGGGAAGATAAGACGCTCCACAGTAGAGCAGGGCCAAGAAAGCACAAAACAGTATTACATGAACATCAACCCTAGAGGAAAGGATTCAGATTTTAAAATTGTGATGAGTTTGGGCATATACAGGCCAAATGTAAACAGTCCAAGAAAAAAGCAGAGCAGTCGGAATACTAAAGGGGGTAAACAGAAGGGGGCAAAAGTCGACCGGCATCGATTCTTCCCCGGAGTGCATCATCGGCATCGCACAATCTAAGCATGCAGACAGCATTAACCTAAATGGACAGTTTAATAAGAACACATTGAAGTTTTTAGTTGCAACCAGAGCCATAAGGATAATCGCTAATCCGAATGTAGTGCGCGACCGTGGAAAGTATCGTCCGCAACGGTACGTCTTCGAATAACGGCTGGTGAGGAGATCCCAACGCACGGAATGCTCGATATAAAAATAGAAGTTTACAGCAAAATATTTGATAGTCTGTAATAGCGAACATCACCGAAGAAAATATCTTGGAAATGGATTTCTTGAAGTATGGAATCTATGTAAATATGAAAGAAGATGTTTTGAGAGTAGGGAACAAAGAAGTGCCATTTTACGAAATACAAAGTATCTGCGCAAGTTTGTCTGACGGACGAAGTCATCCTACCTAGAAGGACAAAAAGTGTGTTGATGGGACGCTTGTATGGTGCTCTCCGAGAAAGTTCTGGGCGCGCTATTGAACTGATTACTGACGAATCTCTAGAAAAAGACGCACTTGTGGTGAAGGCTATGACCAAAGTGATGAATGGTGCACGTGTTAAGACCTTAAACGTCAATAATTACGATATCGCGTTGAAAAAGAATGCAACGGTTGGGTGGTGTTGTGCGATTGTTCATATGGTGGAATATGTCGATGTTGAGAAAGGATCATCCACCAAAGAATGCTACGCGAAGTTATTAGACCAGCTGACAGAAGCATACCAATATCCTGAAAAACAAAAAAATGGCAGGACTTAGAAGTGATCCGACGGTACTCGGGCGTGTAAACGGCTTTGTGGATCAGGCAGGTTCGCGTATGGCTGGTGATCCCAAGATTCCGGGTTTGATTATTGACATGGATCGCTTAAAAATGTTAGAATAATTTTCCACAAAAATACGCAGCCGTTCGAATGAGAGGTAAAATGCAGGTCCTTTGTATGAGATTTGTCACGCACGTTAAAGATCCATACCTTGCTTTGTATAGTAAGGATTCGGTAAAATTCATAATTTCCAGGAAAAAAAACTCGTTTCCTGGCCAATATAGCCTCTTTGAGTGGAGCTTTGAAAAATCAAGCTCAGGGTGATGGTTTAGGAGGCGGCTCCGTGGCTGAGTTGGCACATGTGTGACTGCAAAGCCCAAAGTCCTGGATTCGATTTCGGACATGAACCGCTTGAAAAATGTTGGGCAAGCATTTTTTATAAAAATGTGTCCTGGTTCGGATGAAAATCAAACTGTTGATCCCGTGTGTTGGTCTCGTTACGTACGCTAAAGATTTATACCCTGATTGGAATAGCAAGGGTTCGGCAAAATTCAAAATTTCGAAATAAAAGGAAACTCACTTCCTAGTTAATGTAGTACCATTGTGTAGAGAATTGGAAAAAATCAAATGTAATACGAAGGTCTAGAAACCCTTTTAAGAATAACAGCTTAGGTTGTTGGGGGTTATGGTATTTCGTTTAGAATTCCATCTTTCTAATGGGGTGGATGCTGTTATTGGTGCTCTGGGGTTGGAATTAATTAAGAACGCGAGGTTATTGGCGTAAGAAAAGGTGGTTGTGTTGGGTATGTCAAGTTCTAGTGGGGAGTTTATTGCGATGTTTCAAAGGGTCAGGGAGAAACAGGATCCTTGGAAACATTCTTAAGTTAAGGTTTAATGGCAGAAAAGTAGTTTGTTTTCAAGCTGGCGGTTCGTTATGTGAGGACGCAATTGATAATGTTGAAAATGTTGGACGAGAAATTAACTTGTTGGAATTTGATTAGGATATTTTCCTACCCTAGTAGACGCCTTCACTCCAATAAACCTTCACATGAAATTGTGTAAACACATGGTCAAATTTTCTGAAAACTAATCTTCAGTACCCGATGATAATGTATTCGCCAAACTATTATAACCTGCGCATATAGTTGGTTTAACATACGTTAAAAAGTTCACTTCAGACAGGAGAACTAGCGTATTACACCTATACTTAGAGGAGACTACAAACTTTATCCGAGCCACCACGGGGCTGTTAATCTTATCTACATTTACCTGTAAGAGAATGAATAAAATTATAGTTTAATAAATGCTACTTAAACAACACAGTTTTGTCTTACTTTATCGTTTTGCTTTGTCAAACCTTGTATATTACCTCAACAATTGAACTACATCCAGAAAACGTACACATGTAAACATCATTTAGTTAGGTTATTATAAGATTCCATAAACTTACGAGGTATGTCTTTTGTGTTTTGCATACTGGGGCATAGATGTCAATACCAAAAATTAATTTCCATCTTTAGTTAACCCAAATTTAAAGTTTCAGTGCGATACGTGTAGTGTTGTACCTATAACGAGTGGTTAAAGTTAACAAGCTATTTGAAAAATGGAACTAAACCGTGAACATTTTCGCGCAATAATTTTTTATAATTCTCGAAGACAATTATTTGAACAAAAATGTCTCTTCTTAATCTTCTTTGGCAAATAAACCACTCATAGTTTTTAAAATCAACTTTATTTACGTTTCGATCCATGACCTAGAATCGTTGTCAAAATAATAAAAACTTCAAGTTTGACATTTATGACATAGATTGAAGGTGACTTTGATTTATTGATGTTCGAAATATTTGGTTTGAGTACACTAAGCAAAAATTTTTAAAGTTTAAGAGAATGATTGCCTTCAATTTGTGTTGCGACCTAGGACCGACTTTCTTTAGATAGCCAATACGCTTAACGTGAAATCAGCTGATTAATTTTTATTGTGGAATTTTATATAAATTCAATAACTTGGAATTGGAAAACATTTTTTAACATGTTTCTATTTATACAATTGAAAGGATGGTTATTAAAGAAGTGTGCGATTGTGTTACCGTAAGGCTTAAGCAGTCGTTTTTTTAATATTTATTTTGAGGGGGAAAAATCATTATGATTTAAGTTACCTCTTTGGTAGATTATAACATGGTTCTGAGGTGATCCTATGGCGGGTTTACACTTGTCAGATACCGATGTTGTTCAATGAAAAATGTATATGGTTCTGAGGCGACCCTAAGACGGGTTTACACTTGTCAGATACCAATACCGTTCAACGGAGATTGTATATGGTTTTGAGGTAACCCTATTGCGGGTTTATACTTGTCAGATACCAATGCTGTTTTACAGAGGTTGTTAATATGCTTACTTTTATGTAATTAGTTATTTTGTGTATAAATAGAAATCATGTATGTAGGCTGTATTTCATGTTAATATCGCAAAGAAAACCCAGGAAAAACTTGCAATGCTACCTAGAAGAATACTAAACAAACCACAACAAAAAATGTCTCGTTAAGTTGGTTTTTGTTTTTGGCAATGAAGCACCACATCAGTCAACAGTTTCTAGTTGCTATGGGGAATTCAAAAAAAAATTGGCAAATGGTTCGAAAATGTTAACCGTGTAATTTGAGCAAGAACCGCTACTCTTGTGGCCACGTTCCCAATACTCCACCTACGGGTACCACATTTTGTTTAAACGCGAATAATTACGTGCTTCATACAAATCTGACTTAAAAATTAATTAATCGTTAAATATAATTCATAAACTATAACAAAAGGTAGGATTAAATAAACTTTGGGGTGTATCTGATCAACAAGACACTAGCAAAAACTAGGAAAAGGGGCGTAAATGTTAACCCCTACATGTGATTTTTCAATGCACCACCCGAAGGTACTAGATTGGCCAGGAAGCGAGTTTTTTATACCTGAAAAATTTTGAATTTTGCCGAACCCTTGCTGTTCCAAGAAAGGTAGGGATCTTTAACGCGCGTGACAACACTCACACACGGGACCTCCATTTTATCTCTCATCCGAACGAGGGCGTATTTTTGTGAAAAATGCTCGCCTAACATTTTTCAAGCGGACCGTGTCGGGATTCGAACCCAGGACCCCATAAATGTTGACCACATTATTTTGTCTGCTTCATCTAACGCAGGTTGTATCTTCTTCAATATGACCATTAGTTCATAATCATAATAAAATAACAATCTGTCTATCTTATCTGGTTCAACTAATAATAAGAATTAAAGTGTATAATTATACTGAAATTACCTTAGGATTTGCGATTTGCATAAATAATTGATTCAATATTTCAAGAATAAACTTTGTTTAAACAAACTTTGCAGTAAAAACAATCACTAGGTGTTACTATGTAAATTAAAATTGCAAACTAAATGTTGCTCTAAGTTGGCGGTCAAGTATGTACTAATCACTAGTCAACCGAATCCTTTGATGTTATCAAATAGCTGTATTAAGTATCGATGCGCGTATGACAAATGAACAATATGCGATAAATAGGTTTCTAAACTAAAAGGAGTCGCCGTTAACTAAATAAAATTAAGTTTTGGTAAAAATCATTCTACAAAATTTCCATATATATATATATATATATATATATATATATATATATATATAACTCATATTTAGATCAGGGTAGAAAATTAAATAATCACATCAAATAATTTTAATCACCGTGTAGAAGCTTTGGGAAGAGGTACGCTTTATTAAAACCGTGAAGCATAAAAAGGTTATTAGTTTCATTAAACATAAGAGATTTAAATCATGTACAAGACGCTTTATATCAAAAGAAACAGTATTAACAAGCTCTACGTGTAATGTAATTATTCCTAAACAAATGGAAATGACGTGCAAAATTTATCTTAATTAACTCTATTTCAAGTAACCGGTATTGAACAGAACGTACAGATAATATCTATAGAAACTTGTGAAAACCCAAGATTATAATACCAGAAAATAAAGCTCTGAGAATTAATATTATTTTGAACACCTGCGTAGTTTAAATATCACGTACGGCGAAAATTGTGTAGATAACAAATGGTTTCAAAGAATCTTGAAAAACCGTGGCTTAATATTCACGAGAAGGTGCGATACGGGGTTATTAAACCCAGATAGTCCACATGGACTAAAATATAATCGATAATAAAGAATATCAATTTGCACCAATGCGAACAGGTTAGAAAAGGAAAGAGAAAATGCGTCAAGCAAAGACACATATAGTAAAAGGCGTGATTTAAGCAACGTCACGAGGGTCACAATTGGTTGAAAATAGGATGCAAATATCAGAGGTAGAAACAACGATTTCTGTACAAAATTAATTAGCTTTTCTCGGACATGTTTGCGTGCCGTGAGAATTTCTGAGATTGTAACTGGGGCGAGTGAAAATTCGTAAAACCGACGCGCGAGCGACGGAATGGGAACATAGCATGAGAAATTCTTAGAATTACCCGTTTTGGGGAACAAAGCGACGTGCCGGCTATTCGCTATATATACCGGTGGTAATATGAATTTCGGTCTCTTAGACTTTGACTATTCGATGCGTTAAAAGCTCTTACATCCGCGACTTGATTGAAGATGTTAAACAGTGCATTTAGTTTGATAAAATAATTTAAAGTTTGCTCGTATATTTTAGTGATTCAAAATAGTTTGTTATTTACGTGCTAACATGAATGTACTTCAGTGCACTTAGATACAAGGTAATAAAATTTAGTATCACTGTACCAATTAGCAAAATTTACAACGACAAATGTATACACAAAAGTAGGCAGTTTTGGCGTATCTTGGTGAAAGAAGTATGAATTTCTTTGTTATTTTCCGGGGGTGTTAATAATTAAATGGTTCAAATACGTGTCTGGATCCACGAAACAAGGGTCAGATATACACAGATGAGGTCCGGAAAAGCCCAGAAACAACTTTAAATAAATGGTGATGGAGAAAATTTTAAAAGCGTTGAGAATTAGAAGCCGTAAATATAATCCTGTTGGAATGGTGTGATTAACTAAAGGGACGATGTACATTAAAGCTACGAGGACAGTAACCTTCAGGTAAATTATACTATTTTGTTTGACATTTTGGTGTGTGTTGAATAACTTTATTATACTATTTTGTTGGACATTTTTGTGTGTGTTGAATAACTTTATAATTGATTTACTTTAAATGGACATTAGTGAAATTGTACTAACCATAAAATTTTAATTTTAAGATGAAATTTGCTTGTTTAAGTAGAAAGGGGTATTTAGTATGGATGTTCTGGATTATGATGAAATTTTAGGTATGTCTTTGAGCTCAATTAGACGAACCTGGTTAATTAACGTAAAGGGGTGGTAGATGCTCCCTTTTTACTCTGCATATATTGTTATATTAATTAGTAGGCATCCTACAAGGACTTTAATTCTGGATGCACGTTAAAATGATAATAAAATTAATCTTGAAATTCTTTTAAAACTGAAATTTATGCTGAATTTTAATCTTGAAATTTTAATGTATTGTGAATATTGATGTAAATAGAGTTGACGTTGATGTTTGTGGTAGGAATGTGTTGTTTAATTTTATGAATGAGGAGGTTTATAAAATTAGGTGAGCAGCTGAAGCGAAACCAGGATCACAGCAGTTTATGACGCCCAATCGGTGGGACTAGAATTTTTTTGTTGAAAGGACCCAGTTCCCGCATTCAAAGGAGTATATCACCGCAATATATATATATATATATATATATAGATGATTAGTAATGTGATATATTGCTATGAGTAAGGGCGAAGCAGACAAAATACCAAACATATTTACTATCCCTATTATAGTAAACTGCAGTTGAGCTATAGGTAGGGCACTAAACTAACACATCAACAATATCAGTTCAAACCGCATAAAGTAGATTTTCTTCCTCCTAAAATATTCTTGAATGCTGGTATACGTAATCCAAACGTGCTAAGAAGTTCATACAGTTAAAATGAAATAGCTGAAGGGGTTAAGGGGTTAAATTATAAAAGCATCGGGCCTATTTGAGTGTGCACTGTCTTAAGTACACTCGACGTATTTGAAATGAAGATTAATTTTTATACTACGAGCTTATTTCTCATAAGTCTCTTTCAGACTTGAGAGACATAAGCCTTTTATTGGCGTATCCAAAAAATAAATTTCAAGAACAATATTTCAATTCGCTTGGTGGCGAGTGCAAAACTGGCATCAACTAATTAAATTTGTTCATGTCATACGTTCACCTTTCGAAGGAGTACTAAACCTTACGCCAATTTGGTTAATTATTCATTCGCTTAGATTCTGCTTCCTATACTCAAACACCATCCTGTATATTAGACATTCCTACAACAAGTACGCTTTACTACAATGTCATTTAAACCTATTTGCTGCAAAATAAAAAGTTCTTCTATAATCTAAATAGTCGGTGCCTTGTTTGGGGTATCCGTTGGCTTGATACAAATCACTATCGCGTATCATTACTTCTTTTAATACCCAATCCTAAAAACTCGTTGAAATAATGGATTGTACTTATTTGATAAAGCTTGTTTCGAATTTTCAATCACACCTGTGTGTTGGCTAACGCTAGGATTGGATTTAATTCTTGCGAAAAACAATTTCAATTTGATTCTGCATCTCGTGCTTTTGATATATTTTTTGGGTTGCTCGTTTTATTAGTACAAGAGCGATGCACATTTGTTTTAGACAGGAAATGGATATATGAGGTGCTTCGGTAAGTTCTTCCGCGCTTATCAACACTAGTAAGATTCTATTTTTAGCTCTTTGACGGACGTCTAATGATTTTCTTACGTTAGACCAGATACTTTTTTTTATGAAGGGCCGTTTATTCTTTGACGGAGGCCTAATCATTTTCTTACGTTAGACCAGATCGCTTTTTATGAATGGCCCGACTAATCTTTGACGTAGACTACTGCTCTGGAACGTAGACCGCCGTTACAATTACGATTGCAGCGTGGATGTTACCGATCACCGTGGCGTTGCTGTATTGATCACCTCCAATGGCTTACAAGATTTATATCCCGACCCATAGAGGTATGTCACTTGTTTCTTTTTTTTGTACATACCAGCGATACCTAACTTGCATTGACGTACAAATGAAGCACATTTTTTTTGTTTAATTAAGACCCACCCTGAAATTAGCTGTCCGAATGTTCCTTGTTATGCTAAAATTTTCTATTTTTACTAACGATGTTTTTTTTTAAATTTAATAGTTTTTTCTCGTTACTTAACGAATTTGCTGATATGATAGTGTCAATATTTTTTTGGACCAAATGTCTTACCTGTTAGCGACGTAATGCGCACTTCGTAGAACCATTATTTAAATCGTCCATAGAGGAAATTTTTTTCTTAAAAATAGTAACTTTATTTACTTTCCTTTTCTACTTGTTTTAAATAGAAATTTTTATTGTTTCTGTAAATAGAAAAATCGATGGCGATGTATTTTTCTTGTATATGTGATCCCCACCACTCACCGAATTTGTAGTTAGTCTGGTCTATCTAATTTCCGTTTATGTTTGTTTCGGCGTGCCTTAACCTTATGAATTATCACGCCCCTTCCGTTTACGTCTAGGAACGTAGCATATGACTTTTTAGTTTCGAAATCACCGGTTCAATGTAGAGGCGTATCAAAACACGTTATACTTGTAGTGCAACTAACGTACCTGAATTGTAGTCTCAATGCACATTTAAATAATTACTTAACTCCTATTTAGCGTTTAAATATAGAACGTCAACCAAACAAATTGAGATGTATTGTCGGTCGATAGAAATGAGAACAAGTGGTTCCGCCTTTGGAAAACACATAGGATTGCGTCAGAGCATAAAAACTCAGTTAATTGAGTTGAATATTTCACAATTACATTCAGTTGTTAAAAATTATGTTTCAGACATAATAATAAATAACATACTGTTGGCAAATAATCCGGGACAGAAATGTGAAAACCACGAAATGAAACGTTCGCGTTAATTAAGATACTTTATAGATTTTTCGCTTATAAATTGACAAATTGCAGAATTACCGTTTGAAGTAGTTCTGAATGCTGAATACCAACTTTATTATTCCGGTTCTAAAACAGCTGTCAGGTAAAGCGCATAAGCTTTTGTCAAGCATGGGCTCATGAATTTTCAGATTTGCATTTACATAATACAATCGCCTGGTCTCATTTTATGTACACACCCAGCAGGCCGCGAAGTTTTACCCGTCCTACTATCGTACACTATACGGCGGTCGGTCCTTTGTTTTCTGCTTCAAATGGTAGCAACCCAGCGACTCAAAATAAAACGTTCACTAAAGAATATTTTTAATACCAATAGTTGACAGAATAAAAACAACAAAATAGTATACATTAATCATACTTCTGTTAACGACGTATCTGAATTATGATATTCAGCTATATGGATTTGACCTGGTACAGGGTATGCCTGTGCTTGTTAATAGGTGTTTACAGCCTGCATCAATACTAACACGGGAATGATCCAAGATTTCATTGCAGCATGATTGGCATTTTTTACAAATTGCTTATTTATGTAGGTAAAAATTAAATTCAATAAATTAACATAATTCAACGCTTGATAATGAAGAGTACAACAGTTCTTAAAATAAGACATGATGTTGTGTTCAGCAGCTTAATGAGAAGAAACTACATTTTGTACATATGTATGTATATTACAAAACACGATTATAACGGCAGAAAGAGGCATTAATCTAGGTCATATGCTGAAGACAGTCGTTTATGAATAAATAATGCAATTTTCAAGCTTGTCGATTTAATTTATGCAGCCTTGTTACACAACGCTTACAATACATCCGCTGGTGTAAATAAATATACGATAGTGTTTATCTTTTCAAGTGGATTTCTAAGGATTAGAAAAGCATACCAAAACGTAATTGTTTTCAATAATAGCCACACCCACATTACTCAACTCGTGAAATATGTGCGATATACTATACAGACTTCAGTTGTAAAACTAACCTGCGTTTTCAGGTACGACTCGAGTACTAAACTCGTGGAAAATCTACATATCCACCTATGCGCACAAATATGGATATAATTTAAATTAATAAAAAACAAGGTGCATTTCCACAGCCATACATGTGATTTTTTTCCAATGCTCCACCCGAAGGTACTACATTGGCCAGGAAGCGAGTTTTTTTTACATGGAGAATTTGGAATTTTGCCGAACCCTTGCTGTTCCAAGCAAGGTGGGGATCTTTAAGGTGCGTGACAACACTCACACGTGACCTCCATTTTACCTCTCATCCGAACGAGGGTGTATTTTTGTGAAAAATGCTCGCCTAACATTTTTCAAGCGGACCGTGTCGGGATTCGAACCCAGGACCTTGGGCGTAGTAGTCACACACATAATACCACTACGCCACGAAGCCGCCGCATTTCCACAGCCCCCCGCCATCGAAATTTGAACTTTTTTCTACGTCATTCGTTTGTACATCGTAGATGCACAAATGTACACAATGAACGAACGTTTGTCCACCTCTATACAAAGATACAAAGAAAACAAACATGGGGGGCTGTGGAAAGGGCAGCCCCCCCCCACGAAATCTCGAATTTTTTTATAGCCAATCGTTTGTACATCGTAAGTGCACATCTCTATACGGAAATACGAAGAAAATAAAGTGGAGGGGCTGTAGAAACGGCAGCCCTCCACCAAAGAAATTCCGGATTTTTTATAGTCAATCGTTTGTGCATCGTAGGTGCACAAATGTGCACAGTATACGAACGATTGTGCACATCTCTATACAAAGATATGAAGAAAAAAAGTCTAAGTTCTCATGTGCAGAACTTCTAACCAAACTTACAGATATGTTGTTATCAAAAATATAAATATTACATATACATTAAAAACAAGATGTCGAATAACTCGAAAACCTTTCGACTTAGAGCATTGGTGCTTTGAGAAAATATGTTCAGGAGGTCGATATTAACCTAAAAACATTATTTATTTTTTGCTGGATTGAAATTTATCATAATAAAAATTTCGAATTTAAAGTCGAATAACTCGAAAACTGTTCGACTTAGAGTATTAGTGCTATGAGAAAATATGCTCAGGAGGTCGATATTAACCTAAAACTTTATTTATTTTTTGCTGGAGTGAAGTTTATCATAGTCAAAATTTCGACTTTAAAGTCGAATAACTCGAAAACTAAATGAGATGTCGAAAAATGGATAGCATATTCTTAATCAGCGTAAAAAACTGAACAAGATCCATATATCAAATGTTTGTAAAACGAAAAAAACGTGCAACGGACGACGGCGGCGACGACGGCGACGTAGCGATCCTATTAACCTAACTTACTTCGTAAGTTTGGTTGATAAAGTGGAGGAGCTATAGAAACAGAAGCGCCCACCGAAGTAATTCCGGAATTTTTTTATAATAAATCGTTTGTGCATCACAGGTGCATCAATGTGCCCAGCATACAAACGTTTGTGCACATCTCTATACAAAGATACGAAGAAAATAAAGTGCTGTAGAAACGGCAGCCTCCACCACCAAAAAATTTCGAATTTTTTTAATAGCCAATCGTTGGTGCATCGTAAGTGCGCAAATGTGCACAGTATACGGACGTTTGTGCACATCTCTATACGAAGATACGAAGAAAATAAATTGAAGGGGCTGTAGAAACGGCAGCCTCCCTACCAAAAAAAATCGATTTTTTTAAATAGACAATTGTTTGTGCATCGTAGGTGCACAAATGTGCATATTATACGAACGTTTGCGCACATCTCTATACTGAGATACGAAGAAAATAAAGTCGCGGGATGTAGAAACGACAGTTTCCCCTCCGAAGAAGTTTCGGATTCTTTATGTTCAATAGTTTGCACACAGCGTACTTAAATTGTTACAAACATGATGGCATTCTCTGGGGTAAAAGATTCCGGAGTTAAAATAGTCCTCCATTCGGATCTCCGGGAGGGGACTACTTCGGAGGATGCGATCGGAAAGTTAAAAATAAGAGTCGGGAACATTCTGCGAGTCGGAGCGTGGAATGTTAGAAGTATGAAGCAAGTAGGTGAGCTAAAGAACCTAAAAATCGGAATGAATAGGTTATCACTAGACATAGTAGGGATCAGCGAAGTTAGGTGGCCAGAGGCGGTGGATTTTTGGAGTGGAGACTTCAGGGTAATTCATACAGGAGCAGAGGAAGGAAATTTAGGTGTGGGGATAGTTATGCGGAGAAAGATAGGATACTGTGTAGAAAATTACTTACAAAAGAACGAAAGAGTACTCATGGTTAGATTGGAATCTAAACCGGTAAACACAGTAATAATACAAGTATACATGCCCACCTCTAGTTACAGTGACGAAGAGGTACAATCCATCTACAAAGATATCGAAGACATATTAAGATACGTAAAAGGACATGAAAATTTAATAATTACGAGGGATTTTAATGCTGTGGTAGGTGAGGGTAGGGATGGAGCGGTAGTAGGTTTATTTGGTTTAGGCACGAGAAACGACAGGGGAAATAGGCTGGTAGAATTTTGCGACAAGAACAATTTAATCATCACAAACACATTATTTCAACATCATGCTAAAAGACGATATACGTGGAAGATACCAGGAGATATAGGAAAATATCAAATAGATTACATTCTTGTTAGACAACGATTTAGGAATCAAGTAAAAGACTGTAGAAGCTACCCAGAAGCAGGTAAAGATACTGACCACAACAACGTAATTATGAAGGCCGCACTTAAATTTAAAAATCTGAAAAAAAGGAACGGAAAAAGGCACTTGGACTTAGAGAAACTAAAAGATAAAGATATTCAAGAAAGATTCGAAAAAAAGTCAAATGAATTGCTCAATGATATCGGTAAAATATCTGATACTAAGGAAGTAGAAACAGAATGGAATAACATTAAATCCAGCCTAGACATGGCGGCCAGAGATATTCTGGGGTATACACAAAAAGAAAATAAGAAACCATGGATAACAAAAGATATCCGGAATTTAATAGAAGAAAGACGAAAATACAAAAATAAATCAGACGAAACAGGAAAACAAAGATACAAAGCCATAAAATGGGAAATTATTCGAAAATGCAGGAAAGCTAAAGAACAATGGAAATAGATGGAAATAAGAAAGACAGACGAAGCATACAAATTAATTAGAATGAATTTTAGGGATATAAAACCGTATAGCAAAAATATAAGGGACGCACAAGGAAACGTCATCATAGAAAACGTAGAGAAAGTGGGTAGATGGCAAGCATATATAGGGAATTTATATGCAGGAGAGGAACTAACTGCATTAGAACAGGAATCAGACATTGAAAATGATGACTTGGGATATCCTATACTTAGAGACGAGTTTGAATTAGCATTAAAGAGTCTAAAAAATGGTAAGGCACCGGGTACAGATAAGGTGCAGGCAGAAACTCTAAAAGCCGCTGGACAAGCAGTAACAGAACGCCTCTTCCAACTTGTAAGCTATATGTATGAGACAGGCGAGATACCCAAAGATTTCAAACGTAGCATCATAGTAACTATACCAAAAAAGAAAGGCGCGGATAGATGTGAAAATTTTCAAACAATAAGTTTGACAGCACACGTGTCAAAAATATTAACTAGAATCGTGCAAAGACGAATGGAAAAACGGGCGGAAGAAATACTAGGAGAAGACCAATTTGGGTTTAGGCGAAACAGGGGAACACGGGAGGCTATTTTAGCTCTGAGAGTGATAATGGAGAAAACAATAGAAAAAGGGGAAAGCGTGTATATAGGGTTTGTAGATCTGAAAAAAGCATTCGACAATGTAAAATGGAAAAAAAAAGTTTGAAATACTCAAAAAGATAAGAATTAGTTATAGGGATAGACGAATAGTACATAGCTTATACAAAGAGCAAACAGCAGTAATAGAATTAGAGTAGGAACGTAGAGCAGTAAACATTAGGAAAGAGGTGAGACAGGGATGTGCCCTATCCCCATTGATTTTTAACTTGTACATAGAAGAGGCAATGAATATTGTCAAATGCAGGAAGACATTTGGAATTACTATGCAGGGACAAAAAATTGATATGCTTAGATTTGCAGATGATATAGCGGTATTAACATCTAGCAAGAAAGAGTTAGAAGCTGCTTTTAATGAAATGGAAACGGTTCTAACAGAGGGATACGGTATGAAAATTAACAAAACTAAAACTAAAGTGCTAGTATGCAAAGGTGGGGAACACAAGAATACAATACAACAAGAATACAAGTTTGTAACACGAACTTACAAGAGGTTAAGGATTTCTGCTACCTAGGAAGCCAAATAATGCAAGATGGAAAAAGCACAAAAGATATAAAACAAAGAATAGCACAAGGTCGTGCTACATTTAACAAGAAAAAGACACTACTGTGCTCAAAGACCACAAACATAGAAACAAGGAAAAGATTGCTTAAAACATATGTGTGGAGCACAGCACTGTACGGCTGTAAAGCCTAGAGAAGCGGACAAGAAAAAGGTAGAAGCCTTTGAAATGTGGTGCTACAGACGTATGATGAAGATATCATGGACAGACAAAGTTAAGAACGAAGAGGTACTAAAAATGGTAGGGGAAGAAAGAAATATGTGGAAAACGGTAAAAAATAGGAGAGATTGGATGATAGGCCACATACTACGGCATGAGGGAATAGTGCGGAATATATTAGAAGCAGAGATAGGAAAAAAGAGAGGAAGAGGCAGACCTAGGTTAGACTACTGCACACAGATAGTAAAAGATGTAGGCTGTAGGGGTTTCAGGGAGATGTGTAGGCTAGCCCAGAATAGAAATCAATGGAGGTACGCACCCAACCAATCCCAAGCTGGATAAACTAATGACGAAAAGATAACTGCGCTTAAACATGATGATTATTATAAGTAACTACAAGGATTGGTTGGACAATATTCTCGAATAATGTTAAATGTGTGAAAGGATTTACTGGAAAACCATTATTTCGGCAAATGTCTAAGTGTTGGGGGATCTTGGTAGCCACAGGTTGCTTAACCTCCTTCACTGAATCTCGGTAAAATAGGGCATAAAATTGGAAAACAATAGAAAATGAACGAGCTGAATACACATGCTGTGTAAGAATTTCAGGGAGCTATGTAGGCTAGCTCAGAATATAAATAAGTGCAGGTACGTGTCTAACCAGTTTTGAGACGAAAAACCTAATGACGAAAAAATAAGCGCAGATAAATCTGATGATTAGCATAAACAACTAGTTGTTAGTTGCGAAATATCTCCAACTAATGTTGGCTGTGCGAAAAGATAAATTGGAAAATATATTAAATCGCTAAATGGTTAAGTGTTGGGGGAATTTGGCAGCCACAGGTTGCTTACCTCCCTTCACAACCACTAAAGGTCGGAGAAATAGGGCATATAACTGTAAAACAATAGAAGGTGGTAGCGACGAGCAACCATCCTTACATTGTTGAAAGAAGAAGGGGTTGCTTGCGCGAAGAACAAAGCAGTTGCGGTTTGACCATGCTCGGGTTAACACGTTCGTTATGATAACAGCGGGTCGTGGTTATATTGCTCTCACATTAAAATTTGTATTATAAATTTATTTATCGATGCACATGTATTGTGTTGCACGGTAATGTTAAATTCAATTTATTCAATCTTTTTAATAAACATACAGTCCACTATTATCGATTTATTTTTCAAGCTTTTTTATTTAATTAAGCACAACTCAAATATGGTGAATACGAGCCTATGGAGTCGCTAAATTGAGTGATAAGAATTCGTGTTTATCATATTTATTGGTCCATTCGTGCTATCGGATGCGTAGTGAATTATTACGTGTTTTTAAATGATTGTTTTAATTAAGTCGGATGTGGTATTAATTTTCGCCATATTATAAAAAATCCGATTGAGCATTCAAAATATTATTGGAAAGAATTTTAAGTGTTTTATTATGGTGTAAATGATTCTCTAATCGGTGTTAAAACGTTTTAAATTAAAAATAGTGCAGTGCGAATTTGTATTGATTTAATTCCAGATGGTCATATCTTTACAAATTTGAATAAAGTTTTGCTGATTAATTCCAAACGGTCATATCAGTGGAACGAACGTTTTAACTTGAATTGTGTATGCAAGGAATTAGAAGCTTTCATTTCGTTTGTGGTCTGTGTGGTAAATAAGGATAGACAAAAGGCACCTGCACATCATTATACTGTCGGCGAGGTATAGTATACAGCTGTATTCGCCTGGAGATCAGAAAGGTAGGCCAAACAAGCAATTATATTTTAATGTGTTGGTTCTGGAATTTCCGTTTTATACAGAATTACTAATAGTTGGGTTTTGTACGAACTGCAAGTATATTTACTTATTATATACTGGTAGCAAGAAACGTTAGGTTACTCATTGCAATTAAAATTGTGTGAGTGAAAATTTATATTTATCATCATGACAAAGGGTAAAAAGACTTTGTTAGGTGAACGTTCATTTTTGAAGAACAACATAACTAGGGCGAATAGCTACGTCCTAGAGGCAGAAGCGATGTCTATTGCGGAATTAGATTTTGAAGAAATATTAAATTCGAGCTTATTAAAAGTAATTTTGATGAGTTTATGCATGTTTGTTGTCAGTTGCAAGAATTTGAAGTGGATGATAATTTTGATGAAGCAGAGGTGGTTAAAAAATTGTATACAACGACTTACGCTAAGTTTAAAAGATTGTTGAAATTGCAGGGCAGGTCTGAGGGATCTTCTAGTGAAGGCACAAATAATGTTGTTAAAGGAAATATTAAATTGGAAGCCTTACAATTACCTGTATTTTCGGGGCAAATTCAAGGTTTTAAATCGTTTTTTGAGCTTTTCATAACTCTTATTGACAAAAATCCAAATTTGGAAAATATCGAAAAATTAATGTATTTACGCAAACATCTAAGGGATGAGCCATTGCGGTTAATTTCTGCGTTGCCCGTGGAAAATAATTCTTATACTACGGCACTGAATATTTTGCAACAAAGGTATAAGGATGATTATTTAATTATTGATTGTCATATCAAAGATTTAATGGAATTATCAATTGCAAATTGTAATGACTCGGGTATGTTACGGGACTTTGTAGCCAGAATAAGGCAAACTGTAGCATATCTAAAAAATTTAGGGGAATCAATTTGGGATGCTATGATAGTTCCTCTTATACTTTCCAAGCTAGACCTTTATAGCAATCAAGCTTATCAAAATGAGAGAAAACCTAATTCTAGGGCTAATTTGGAAGAACTTTTAGAATTTTTGGATAGGAGGGCTTTGAATTCGGAATTAACTAAATCGAGTGTCAAACTTCGAAATAATAGCAAAACATTTAATAAGCAAACGCATTTTAAACCTGTAACTAACACTATTACTGCTGTACCGAATTCTGGTAAATCTTTTAAGCAAAAAATTGAGAAAGGCAGACAAAGAGTAAATTCAAACTCAGTAAATTGTAAATTTTGCAAGCATGGAGGTCATCCAATTTTTAGGTGTGATCAATTTAAAAATGCAAGCATACAGGAAAGAGAAAAGTGTATTTCGGAAAACAAGGTGTGTAAAATATGTTTAAATGTACATGTGGGTCAACCCTGTTCTGTTGATCTCAAATGTTTTATATGCCAATCCAAGGAGCATCACACATATCTGCATAAAGATGTTCAGTTAAATGCGGTAAATAATGTGGTAGCTGCTCAGGGGATAACTAAAGTAAAGTCTACTATTTCAGAATTTGTTTTATTGCCTACGGCATCAATATTAGTAAAAAACGCTGAAGGTGAATTACTTTCGGCACGAGCCTTGTTAGATTCAGGCTCACAGACTAGTTTTGTTACAGTTAAATTGCGTGACAAATTGGGATTAGACACTTGTCGTACAAAGAAATTAACTCAAATTTCTGGTATTTGTGATAATTCGACAGAGTGTTCAGAATGGATCGACTTGTCGATTCGTTCGAGATATGGGAGTTATGAAATGTCTCATGATTTCGGGGTTATTCCGAAAATTACAGTTGAATTGCCTCAAGTAAGTTTTGATTTCAGCAGTTTTAAATTGCCAAAGGGTTTACCGTTGGCTGATGAAAATTTTTTTGAGTCAGCTGAGGTAGACATCCTTTTAGGTGCAGATATTTTTTTCTCGGTTTTGCTTCCGCAAAATATAAAAATGGGTATAGATCAGCCTAATTTTCAGAATTCTTATTTTGGTTACTTTGTGAGTGGAAAAGTGCCGTTCACTACAAAAGTAAGATGTGGTGCTAGTTTGCACGCAGTGTCCTTACATAGTGTGGTAATTGATGCTGATGAAAATTTAAATCAGTTGATGGAAAAGTTTTGGGAAACCGAAAATGTTTTTATTAAAAATGACCAAGAATCGCTGACTGAAAATGAAATAGCAGAACAGTGTTTTGTAAATAAATTTACAAGAGTTGACGGGCGGTTCCAAGTCGATTTACCTTTAAAAGTAAATTTAGAAGAGTTCCAATTGGGAGATTCGGCTTCTATGGCACTCAAACGCTTTGAAAACTTAGAAAAACGATTTGTAGCAAATGAAAGTTTATATTTAAAATATACTTTCGCAACGTAGGTTGACAACAGTGCACAACGTGCAAACATTTGTGCACTCTCGCAATCGATGTGAAATACTAACCAATACAGGTGCATGAAGTTAGCGTATTTTTTTTAATTTTACAAAAAAATTTGCGCTATATTTAGGCGCCATTTTGCGCTGTTAAAACTAAATTTTGCGCTCTCTTAACATTCAATTTACTCAAAAAAAATTTTTTCGGCCAAGTTTAAGCAGCTTTCCAAAAAAATGTGTGCCATAGATATGCGCCATTTAGGCACTATTTTGCGCCGTTAAAACAAAATTTTGCGCCCACCTGGCAAACAAGTTATATTAAAAACTATTGCTCCGGCCAAGTTTAAGTAGCCGCACTTTTTCGGAATTTTGAAAAAAATTTTGTGCCCTAATTAGGCGCTCACCAGGCACCAATTTGCACCTTTGAAATAAAATTTTGCGTCTCGTTGCAAGCAAGTTATTTAGAAAACCTCCAGTAGTAGCGGTTCACACATCTACGGAAAATTTCCTAAATAACCTGTTCGCAATAATCTTTTTACTATAACTTTTTTACTAAGTGGGCGCAACATTTTGTTTTAACGGCGCAAGATAACGCCTAATTATACCGTGCATTTACATTTCCAATGCTCCATCCAAAGGTACTACATTGGTCAGGAGGCGAGTTTCTTGTTGCCTGGAAATTTTGAATTTTGCCAAACCATTGCCATTCCAGGCAAGGTAGGGATCTTTAACGTGCATGACAACACACACACGAAACCTCCATTTAACGTCTCATCCGAACGTGGGCGTAATTTTTGCGAAAAAGGCTCACCTGCCATTTTTCAAGCAGTCGGCCGTGTCGGGATGCGAACCCAGGACCTGCCTAATTATACCACAAGAAATTTTTTGAAATTCAAAAAAGTGCGGCTAACTTCACGCACTTAACCAATACTAGCTATGCAGAAATTAATTTCAGTTGAACACATAAACAGCAACACTTTTCCTACGCGCCATGCTCAAGGTTTTTAGTCATTTTTGTTGGCGTGCATTGCACATACATAATTCTGCAAAAATCTCAACGTCTGCGCACTTTTGTACACTAAGGTAAAAGAAAAGCGATCTGCGGAGACCGGAGACCGCTGAAATGGTAACTTCTTTACCAAACAAATTTTTTCTCTTCTTTATGGATAATTGTTCGTTAGGGCGTTGCGTTTGTACACTTTCTCAAACTATAATATAAAAAAAAGAACTGTCGAAGTGTCAACGCCCATCAGATGGATGAAGTTTTCTTACAAAATTTTTGTTATGGACGGACAACGCAAAATGGGACAGGAAAGAGTGGGCGGACAGAAGAGAGGCGTCTTGGTTTGCTTACCGTCCACGTCTTGAGTACTTCTTACTACTTATCGCCTTTTTTCAATTGTCGGTTTTCCACTAACGCTCGCGTTCGAAGCTTTTTGTTTTGAAAACTCTCATTTTAACTATGTCAAAATGCAAGTCCATATTTAATATTAGTTTACAAACAAACTGCTTATTAAGCAAACGAATACTCCCTAGGATGTCATATGCGTAAACGTACAGAATTCAGTAAGTCTCATAGCAGTGCCGGTAATATTGAGCAGCATATAAAGTCTAAAAGACGTAAATGTGTCGACCGCGCCACCGCTTCGAGTTCTTCGATGTTAAATTTTTCAAGAAATCGGGCGAAAACAGAAGTTATTGTAGTAAATGTATTGAGAAGTACAGAGATTAAAGAATTAAATGTTGGTCATAATAAATCGAATTTACAATTTTGACGGATGCTTCAAACCACAATAACAAAAACGTATATCTTCTTTTGATGCGCTTTTGTCCACCATATGAAGATATACAAATAAAATATTTTGATCTCCAAGATCAACATAAAACTTCTGATATTTTCAGCTTATTTTGTTTGCATTTCTGAATAGAGAAGTGCACAAATGTTCGTATACTGCGCACATTTGTGCACCTACGATGCACAAACGACTGGCTATAAAAAATCTGGAATTTCTTTGAGGGGAGGGGGGAGTGACTGTCGTTTCTACAGCCCTCCACCTTATTTCCTTCGCATTTCCGTATATAAATGTGCACAAACGTTCGTGTACTGTGCACATTTGTGCACTTACGATGCACAAACGATTAGCTCTAAAAGATCCGAAATTTCTTCGGCGGGGTGCTGCCGTTTCTACAGCCCCTCCACTTTATCTTCTTGCTATCTCCGTATAGAGATTTGTGCACCTACGATGCACAAACAATTGGATATAAAAATATCCGAAATTTCTTCGGCGGGTGGGGGCTGCCGTTTCTACAGCCCCTTCACTTTATTTTCTCGGTATCTCTATATAGATATGTGCACGAACGTTCGTATACCCTGCACATTTGTGCACCTATGATGCACAAACGAGTGACGTAGAAAAAAGTACAAATTTCGATTGTGGGGGGGCTGTGGAAATTGATCTAAAAACAAATACGCCCTCAACCAACTTTAAATTAACTTAAGTATAACTATAAATTAGTAGTTATTCATTACACAAGATGATAAAATTGTACTTTATTGTGCAGAGTTGTTTGGCTTGGAAACGTCAACGCGACGCTAATTTTCCTCAAGAAAATGATTAAATTTTATGATCGTGTATACTGATTAATTGATGGCCGAGTAGAGTGGACGTATTCGGCTCTTTCTGCAAATTTAACAAATTTTTATTAAACATATTTATTCCTATAACATATTTCATTGAAATGCCTAAAACAAGATCTGAGTGTTCTGAACCGGTATCCGATGTTAGTAATATCAACCATACGGAAAACATTGAATAACCAGTACGTTATTGATAAGTTGGCATCGAAGACTACGGTGATTATATCTAATATATTAAAAGCTAAAATCGAACAATTGAAAAATAAAATACCTGTAACTCAAGATAAAATAGAAAACAAAGGAGGCGCATGATAATCTAGCTTATTATGGTAAGCGTAATAACCTACGTAAATACGGTCTCAGCACGTAGGTCCTCTCGTTCTACGCTACCCCCTTCTCTACCTAAAAAACCCCTACGTTGCAATATGTTATGCCCTTCATTTTATTCGCATTCGTAAATTCCCTAGGAATGGTGGTCCAGATGTAGCACACAGAATATCTATTCAACAGCAGCAGGTTGCTCTCATTTATTGGTTAAGATAGCTCAGTCAGCATTCTTTAATAAGAACAATAGCAATATTTTAAACAACAAAACCATTTCCAAGCAACTTCCACCCCCTAGCTCGCTTTTGGATAACCATGGTTTACTCAAGGTGGGCGGTCGTCTCCGGCATTCAGATATATCATTTGGGGAAAATTTTCACATTTATTACCTCGGACACATCATTTGACGGAACTTATCATTTTGGATTGTCACCGAAAATATTTGCATCCCGGTCATAGAACACCCAATTTCTTTTGACACAAAATTTTTAGATACTGGTCACAAAAAGGGCCGTTCAGCAGTTCTTTAAGGCATATAGCATTTGTTTTCGCGTAAAAGTTATTCCCTATTGCTCACATATGTGCGACCCCCCTGCTAATCACACTCTATCGGGTAAAGCATTTCTCCATACTGCAGTATAGTTTTGGTGGCCCTTTCTTAATCACCATGAATCGCATTCGTGGTGCAAAGTCGACAAAGGCTTGTCTTTGTTTGTTCGTTTGTTTTGAAATCAAGATTTTTCATTTAGAGCTGCAGCGATTTTTATTGCGGCCTTGAGGCGTTTCATTGCCCGCCGTGGAAAATGTGTCAACATAAATAGTGATTGTGGCACAAATTTTATCGGTGTCTCGTGAGAATTGACAGAACTGATGCCACATGCTACAATAGCAGAAGGCTTGAAATTTATATTCAACCCCCCCATAGTATTTACATACTCTCCTGCAAAAAACCAAATATTTCATCTCCCCTTCGGATGCAAGGCTTAACACAATGGTCTTAATTAAAGGAGAATGCCCCACGCATATGTATCCTGGTAAGGATAATGTTGTCAGAATGGTACAGGTGCAAACTGGGCAGGGCATTATCAAACAACCATTGGTCAAGTTGTACTTTACCTATAGAGAACATACAGTACAAAAATTTTTTATATCATTTAATTCTATTTATTTTTCCTTTTTCTATGGCGTTAGGCATTTGTATTTATTTCTTTACATTCATTTAGATTAAAAATAAGTTTTCGTTCTTATTTTGGTGGGCGGTAGAGTTTTCCATTACATTTATTTTCCTATACTTTCAATACGTACCATTAAAAATAATTATGCTATTACGTAACCTATCCTTATCATATTATTTTCCACTCATCTCAAAATGTGCATCAGTGGACAAATTAATGATTCAGAAGCTCTGGTTAAAGCTACAATAGCTCGGTGTTTCCGTGGTTAGACATAAATGCGGTGTGTTCTGATATGATGCATCGTTCATAAATTCAACATCTCCAACAATTGCAATTTACCGTCAACCACATAACAAAAACCAGCGCAGATTAGCAATATTAGCAGGCGAATGTTGGCGACTAATAAATATCCGTGGTAAAGACTTATGATTAATAACACGGTACAAAAAAAGTATCCGTCATTATTTGGGCTATGATGGGCCAGAGTGGCGAATCCATGGCTGGTACAAATCTACTGAGAAAAAGACGAAGTAGGCGTTATGAAAGTCGAAGTGGACAATGGCTAGAAAATATGTGGAAGTAATCTTACAGTAAGGTTCTAACCAGCTATTTATCTTTAATGAGGGGAATGTCGGTATATAATTATGTTACGTCTAGAGAAAAACGATCTTCAGATAGACGGTAGGTTCTAAATTTGTTCATAAAGGTGAATTTATCTTTTATATTGCAGCGAGTTACATATTTCCCAAATCAATATATACGTATATTTAAATGAAATTATTAAGTCTTAAGAAATATTGTTGCATTGCATAATTGAAGGACATAATAAAAGGTTAATGAAAGTTCACAAACCAGACATGATAACGGAAACAGTTACTTTGTATTCCAGACGTAATATGCTACTGCAGGTGCAGGTCACAGTAGACTATAAGACAGCAATTATTAGAATTAAGATTATTAAAATGTAATATTTTGTATTGTATCAAGAAATAGCAGACATGAGATCTGCATTTCCCAAAAAGTGATGTAAGAGCAGGGATAGCATAAATACCCTCGGGAGCTCAAGATCACTGGTCAGTCTCGAGTTACACAACTTTAACATTGTTGGTTGTACAAGCTACTCATTTTAGTTTTAATTAAATTAATTAGTGAAAAGTAACTTTGATTATTTTTAATTTTTAAAACGTTAATGAATATAACGTACAACTTGTAAAAATCTTCATTGTAATTATTATAAAAATACACTTGATTGGAGTGTTTTAGAAATAAAGTCTTTTTAAAAAAGTTGTCAAAGGCCAAAAACCTCTCTGGCGCAGTCGGTAGTATTCTAGACGGGCACTAGCCAATCCAAAAATCGAGGAAACAGGTGGTCGTGAATTCCAATTCTTTGTCTGGAAGAAAACCAATTGGAGGAAGTACAAGAATCAGCCAAGTCCAATAACAAAGAGGAAAGACTATAATGGAACTGGTAAACAAATTCTTGTGAGTACCATAAGTTCATTTTCCTAACCATTGTCAATTGCATATTGATATTAGCTAGTAAGAAACAAAAGAATTTTTACAATTTTATTATCGCAATTCTGAACGAATTTACTCAGCAAAGTCTGAAACTCATTTTAACAAAGGAATTTTTGTATACACATTTATGCACAATTTATTAAAATTTATTATGATCTATTAATGAAACGATTTATTCAGCAAAATCTGAAGCTTTAGTGTATATTTATAATGCAATTCTTTGTACCATTTTATTACAGCAATTATTATTCAGAAAAATCTGAAAACTCGATTCTTATCACATTTATAAAGGTTTATAATTAAACACTTTCAGTGCAAACAAATTAACGAAGGTGTATAATTATGTAGCGTTTTATGTTCTTTATAAGTGCAACAATTTAGTAAAATAATTATTTAGCGGAAGTCTGAAACCGATGTAATTATAACGAAGGTTATTATAATTACGCAAAATATATGTAAAGATAAGTGATTCTTTAAATAACTCAACGCAAACTCTACTGAAGTAACTTAGAATTTATTATAAAAACAATAAACGGTGACAATATGAAACTTTATCTAGAGGCAATCCTCCTATACGACGGAAACCAAGCACTAATAAATATCTTTAATACCGCTTGCGAGATATTTTTAAAATCTTTTTATATACCAGGCGATAGTAAACGCAACGCCTTGCTTTTACGCCTAATAATCAGCAAATTTACCGGCAGAGCATTAACATTGATTGCGAGCAGCAATGACCTCGTGGAATGGGACGACTTTAGACGCATATTAATTGCATATTTCGGAGATTGAAAAAGTATCAAATGTCTTGTCCGAGATTTAATAAATTTACGGATGAAACTAACCAATCACCCTATCAATTCGGCATGAAGCGTCAGAGCGTACAAAGTTTAATTTTGACCAAACTAAAAATTGAAGAACCCGACCAAAACATACGATTACTAAAGAATAAGATGTACAACGAAATGGCTTTAGACACACACATCTACGCCTTACCTGAACGACTATCGGACAAAATAAGATTTCAACACCCCCAAAATTTAGAAGAAGAAATGAGCATGATTGTAGAGAAAGAAAATGTTATGTATTACAGAAATAGACTGTATAATCCTAACGCGAATAAAAATTACTCACCGATGAAAACAATACAAGCCGCAAGACAAATACCAACACAGCGAAATTTACACCCTTTAACGCACCAACGAATCAATCTTGAATTAACAATCAAAACTTTAATAACACAAATTTCCACAACCAAATTAGACAATTTCCAAGACCAAATTCAAATTTTACAAAACTCACATTTACACCAAGGTTTAATCAAAACGTAAATCAACCAAGACAAACATTCGGCGCAAATCCCAACAGAAACACGCCGATGACGAGTAACAACAACAACCCCAATAATTATTACAAACCAACTCCTATGGACACTTCATCTGGTAACACCAGACAGAATACCAAAATATCTCAAATTAGATCCGATTACACCCAAAAACAAAACTTCACTTCCAAAGAACTATTCCACCAAGAAGTGGAAAATTTTAATAATCAAGACACGAATAATTGTGCAAATTCCAATAGAAACGATGAAACAACTCATTCAGAAAACTATGAACGATCCTTATGAAAACTACCAATAGGACGACGAAGAATGCATACTCGAATTTTCAGTTGGACAGATTCAAATACGACCAAACATAATAAATTTAAATAACATTAATCAACAAATTTTACCTTATATAGAAATACCTCATGCGGAACTCAAATTACTAATCGATACAGGATTTACAAAAAGTTTAATTAACCCCAAAATCGTACAGAAATATTATTTAGATTTTGTAGAAAGATAACCTTTTAAAATAAAATAGAACCGTTTAAAATCAAAAGAGCACACATAGACCGGTGGCAAATCTATTGAAGCAAGATATCATCCAACATTCAAATTCACCCTGGAGCAGCCCCGTATTAATAGTACTAAAGAAATTAGACGCCAAAGACAAACGCAAATATCGAATGGTTATAGATTACAGAAAACTTAACGAGAAGACGGTAAACAATAAATATCCACTACCCAATATCACCGAGATTCTAGACAAATTAGGAAAGTGTCGATATTTTTCGACATTAGACCTCGCCTCAGAATACCACCAAGTGGAGATGGATGAGAAAGACACAACTAAAACAGCATTCAGTACACCTAGAGGACACTATGGATACAAACTCAAGCCGTTGGGATTAATGAACGCACCCGCTACGTTTCAGAGAGTTTTATGGATAACATTTTAAGAGGAATACACAACGAAAGACATCTTGTGTACCTGGACGATATAATCGCATATTCGACATCACTCGTGGAACATATCGAAAGATTAAGAGAAGTTTTTGAAGGATTACGAAAAGCTCATTTTAAAGTTCAATTAGATAAAAGTGGATTTTTACAAAAAGAACTAGCATTTGTAGGACACATAATAACCCCACAAGGTGTTATGCCAAACCCAGATAAAACCAATGCAGTATTAAATTACCCCCTACCAAAAACAAATAAAGAAATTAAAGAATTTTTAGGACTCAGTGGTTATTACCGAAAAATCATCAAAGGTTACGCACAAATAACCAAACCATTGATAAATTGCTTGAAGAAAGGTAATAAGATCAAACACACACCGAAATTTATTTAAGCAGTAGAAAAAATTAAATGTATCTTTACAAGCCACCCTATATTAGAATACCCTGATTTTTTAAAACCATTTGTATTAACAACCGACACATATAACGTTGCATTAGGCGCAGTATTGAGCCAAGGAATAGTAGGTAGTGATAAACCAATCAGCTATGCGTCAAACACTAAATGAAACGGAACAAAAATATAACACTATTGAGAAAGAACTATTAGCAATAATTTGGGCAACAAAATATTTTAGGCCATATCTTTATGGAAGGAAATTCTACATATACACCGACCATAGACCGTTGGTATTTTTATGCGAACTCAAGGAACCGAATTCAAAATTACAGAGATGGAGAATTAGATTTGAAAAATACGACTATGAAATTATATATAAAAAGGGAATGTATAACAATAACGTAGACGCACTAAGCAGAATACAACTCAACGCAATAGAAACAGAGTCAGTTATAGGTAACGTAGACGAAACAGAGATTAGGGAGGACCCAGAAGAATTAGCAAACCATACACTCAACGTAAAACGACGAACCGAAAATTGCAATTAAAATTTTAAACAAAGCTATAGACACGAAACTGAATCAATTTCATAGTTACCGAAGTTTTAACCAACCCCAATCCAGTAAGATATACAAAACAGATAATAAGAAAATATATCAAATTCAAATAACGAAGGATAATAACGAAGAGCAGATAATTAAAATTTTGAAAGAATATACCCCACAGAAAACACGTTTTTATTTTTATTTCACCACAGAACATTTATACAAACTATTGTCAGAATTATATATTAGATTATTTAATGATTCAGGATCCGAGATTATGAAATCTACACAAAAATTAATAACTTTGGATGACTCAGGCGAAATAAACGACGTAATTCAAAACCAACATCGTGAATGAAACATTAAAACAACTCGTAAGAAGATACTACTTAGGGACATGAAAAAATTAACCATTGATTTTATCAACCAATGTGAATTATGCAACAAAGCAAAATACGACAGATCACCCCCAAAAGTACTCTAAATGTTAACTAAAACACCAGACAAACCTTTTCAAAAATTACTTGCCGTATAAGCCCAAAACTTTTTAACAATCGTAGACGCATTCCCCAAAGTAAACCAAGCAATACCCAACATTTCAAAAAATAGTACCGATGTAACCCAAGGATTCCTACAATACTTTACATTTTACTGTACACCCAAAACAATAACTTTAGACAATGGCAGCGAATTTAAGAACGAACCATACAAAATACTCTAGAACTCCATTAAATAAAAATTCATTTTATAACAAAAAATCACCCGAAATCAAATGAACTAATTGAAAGATTGCACCTAACTTTATTAAAACAAATTAGACTGTTAAGATTAACCTATAAGAAAGAGCATATCACTAATTTAATGACACGCACTAATTGCTTACAACAACATAATCCACTCGTCAACTAATTTTACACCTTCGAATTAACATTCGGATACTCAGATTCCCGCAACCCTTACGATATACACTACAATAAAGAAGTATTCCAACAGTATGCTAAAGACCACAAAGAAAATTTAAAAATAACTTATGATAATGTAAAAAATAAATTAGATAACGTTAAAGAACGTATTACATAAACTCACAATAAAAACGCCGATATAAATAGATTTTCAGTAGGATAAACCGTGTAGGAAAGAAATTTTAAAGGTAAGAGGCACAAAACAGCCCCAGAAATTTAAGTCCGTTTAAGATCAAAAACATATCCGAGAAAAATGTAGCCGTAGTACATAACGGAAAAATCGTAAAATACATTCACTTAAAGAATTTAAGACACTCTGTAATTTCAAATGGACAGCCATAACCCATGCCGTCAACCTCCACCCAGGTCGAACGGACGACAACGACGGTATACTACCAGTAAAATTGGGAAGTATGCAAAACATCATAGATTATTGGACTTTCGCACAGAAATTTGATTTAACCGAATTAAAACGAGAATTTTATATAATTAGCGACAATTACTACCGACAGAAACAATCGATGAACACAGCCAAATTCGGAAGAGAATACGCTATAGAAATGCTTAACTACAATAGTATAATAAAAAACATCTTAAAGAACCATTGTTAGAAATCAAATATCTTTAACCCAAACAACCATAATAAAATTTAATGACACATTAAGAAAGCTAGTAAAGAATCAAAACAGTATAACAAATAGAGTAATAACACTTGAAAGTAACATGCGAACCACGATGCTAGGAATGCGAGATTTAATAAGATTCGACACGATAATTAATCAAATGATATCAACCCTTACTGTAATTCAACAGATTTTCGCCACATTAGAAAACGCTGTAACATCTCCTAAATTAAACACATATTGCATGCTAATATTATAGAACCAATTGATTTATAAAATGAATTATTAAGAATTAGATCACTTATAAATAACAGTAAACTACCCTTTGAAGTAACAGAATCTAACATACTTATATTTGAAAAAATAGCCATAGTAAGGGTTATGTAAGGAATCATGAAGTTACGTACTTAATAGAAATCTCCACTGTAAAGATTAGCACTTATAATTATTATTATTTATTTGCTTTCCCGATGAAAGTTACTAGCCAATATCAAGTTATTATCCCTAAAACCAAGTTCCTTTCCCTGAATGAACTTAGGTAAGACTTCACGAATGAAAAATGCAAAGAAGTAGCACCCAATCAATATTTATGTCAACCATTAACAACAAGAGCTATTCAAACAGATAGTCCTTGTGAAGTAAAATTATTAAGATTCTCTAATCACTATGAGAATTGTTAGCCAAAACCAGTACAAATTACGAATATGGAAATTGAGAAGGTCACGGACAACAAATGGATTGCTGTATTTCCGCAAGAAGTAATAGCAACCGCCCATAGCAACCAAGACGAAAACAATTTAGCGTTAATTAAAAGTAAAGTAATCACCATAAAAGAAGATTGCTATTTAAAATTAAGAAACGAAATTATTCGAGTATATCAAAACCCAGCAATAACGAAGAAATTCGCAAATTACCCGAACTACAGTTCAAGATTACACAAACCGAAAACAACGAGATCATCAAGACACCAATGCAATTGGAACATCTAGATGTAAACTACCTTAAACAGGCCGTAACGTTAATGGACAGTTATAAAGAACGTTTAGTGAATTAAAAGTGCCAAAATTACATTACGACAATATCAGAGTTTGGACAATTTTATTGATTATTGTAGTAATTTTATTAACTGTATATGTATTGTACTAAATGTATCTTAGATATAGAAACAAGGAAACAAATTTTAGTCTCAAGAAACAAGAAACAAAGGTAAATAAAGAAATAATAAATAAAACCTTAGGGACAATAGGTTTTAAAAATTATGTAAAACCCTTAATTTTCATCTACGTCAGGAAGAGTTACATATGCCCCAAATCAGTATATATGTATATTTAAATAAAATTAATAAGACTTAAGAAATATTATCACATTGTATATTTGAAGGACATAATAAAAGGTTAATGAAAGTTCACAAACCAGACATGAGAACGGAAACAGTTACTTTGTATTCCAGACGTAATATGATGCTGCAGGTGCAGGTCACAGTAGGTTATAAGACAACAATTATTAGAATTAAGATTATTAAAATGTAATACTTTGTACTGTATCAAGAAATAGCAGACATGAGATATGCATTCCCACAAAGTGATGTAAGAGCAGGTATAGCACAAATACCCTCAGGAGCCCAAGATGGCCAGTCAGTCTCGAGCTTCACAACTTTAACATTGTTGGTTGTTCAAGCTACTTATTTTAATTTTAATTAAACTAATTAGTGAAAAGTAACTTCGATTATTTTTATTTCAAAACGTTAATGTATATAACGTACAGCTTGTAAAAATCATCATTGTAATTATTATAAAAATACACTTGATAGCAGTGTTTTGGAAATCAAGTCTTTTTAAAAAGATGCTCCCAAAGACCCGAAACCTATCTAGCATTTCTACAGAAAAGCAAGTTGCAGTTGTAAAATTGACAGCAGAATATGTATTGACAAACGAAATAATAAGTCTCAGCGACGGGACAGGTCTATGAATTTTGGGTAACCCTTTATATATGACATGCTACCTCTAATATTAGAATAAACTGAGTGCAGATATACAGTCATCTTGAACATCGTGGAATTCACACCATGAAAATACGAATTTCGTGCATTATACGATACATAACCTATAATGAAGAAATGGCAAAATCCTAGAAGCCTAAATCAATTATAGGAATATTTAAAAAGTTCAAGGCTATATAGTACATTCATTTAACAGCAACAATTGCATACAAAAAAAAATTGTGTACACGATTACAACAGTTCATAATGAATGTATATCTAGCTGATAAACAAAGTACACAACACTTCACCCGTAACCAAAAGTACTCAAACCAGTCAATGCAGGTATTTATTTCCGAGGCTACGTGCCTCGTATTACGATGTATTGAATGTAATAAATACACCATAGCTTATTTCTGTTCATTATATCGATTACATATAAATTATACACGGACAAACCTGATCGATTATATTCGTTCTACGTGAACGAGTTAGTAGCATTGTTCTTTTCTGTATTAATACAGAATCCACTTCGAGAAAAGATTTTAGTACCATTTTGTTATAACCGCTTATTATGCAAATACCTGCCATTGTTTAAATCTAAAAACTTCCTAGATTGAATTCATAAAGAACTGGAGATTAGCATTGTGATACCACAAACGACACGACCCTTAAAAGTAGCAATCGTTCTCCCATCCAGATGTTATTCACCTTAAAAGTTCATATATTCTTGGAGGTTTTTTCACAAATAAGCAGTATTTATAGCGATATTGTACAATTTATAAAATGTGCCTTTAAAAATGGATCAAAATGCAGCAATAGTTATTTACAATTGCAAAAGGTGCATTTTAATAGTCAATCTAGCGCTGGCTTGTGCTTGTCGAGGTGAAGCAGATGCACTAAATCGAAAAGACCCTTAAGTAGCACCTTTTCGGAAGTTAATATGAAAGTGGTTAGTTACAGTATAGGATTCCAAATTCCAAATAATAACGCATACAAATCGGCTTGATTACATTACAGTGTATTTTTCATTTATAATTTGAGTAAGCGCTTCTAAATCATAATAATACAATTAGTACCGTTTTCGAAAAAATACTTTATATTCAGATATCAAGAATTATCATGTTAATGTTCTATATAGCTCCAAATGTACTGTGAAGTCAAGTACACTCCACATTGCTACAGTATACCGACAAAATTTAATTTTTATAACTGTTTTATCTTTACATATTTTATCATTCCTTTTTATTTTTGTTAATAAGTTTATGAAGATTATATAGAAGTGTTTGTGTTAGATTCCACACGCTTTAATTTATATAAATCAAATTTAAAAGAAATTTCTTTTTGAAGTGACGGTTTTCAAATTTTTTGATGGATGATATTGACACTTTATGTCGATGAGGACAATCGGATAGCAATTCGAAATACTGGATTCAACGCGACAACTGTGACCAGTGGCTCCATTCAACATGCGCGGGAATATCCGACCAAGAAGCCAGGAACCGTAGCCTACAAAACACCGAATGGGTTTGCGCTTGTAACATACTGTTTTAAGACGCTCTAATAGTTCTATTATTTCTAAAAACAGTTATTTTCTAGTATAATTTTAGCATTCTAATTATTAGAATAAAGGTCTTGTAGCATAAGTATGTCTGCAATTGTAAACGGCTGCAAGATTACCCAAGTAGCGTCCTAGCGAAGTTCCAGGAAGATATAATCCAAGAGTTAATTAATTTTTCTAAAGGCACTTCACTTGAAAGGCACTAAACATGTCAGATTAGTTGCTATCTATGATTAGATGTCAATCATGTTCTAGGACCCTATTTATGTCTGGGTGGTCGGAAGGAATTTTTCAATTAGCGGAGTACTCAACTAAAAATTAGTCCCGAGATCTACTTGTGTGGCTATCTTAGTGCAATTGGCAGTTTAATTAATCTTAAAGATTTACGACCGGCGTATCCGAAGTCGAGTATGAGAGCTAGGCAAGGGGTTATTTTCAATTAACTTAAATGTATATAAGGATGCCAGCCGGGGGTAATCGGGGTTGTTTATTTCCAGACGCGTTAGAGTTTAAAACTGGCGGTTATTTGCAAGATTGAGTGAAGTGTTTTATTTCTCTGAATTCAAGTGCGTGCCGTTATGTTCTAAGTTAGTTATTTCTCTGAGTAAGTAATTAGTATATGTGGTATCACCATGAACTCAAGGTTGTGTTATGCAGCATAAGTCAGTTATTTGTTTATATACAGTACTTGTCGACTTCCATAAAATACAACTCCGGGTTAAAGCTCAGTTCAAGTAAATTGATCCGTTAGATTATTGTTTTAGAGACCGCATCGCTGTAGAAGGGTCTCCTATTATATTGTGTTTCGACGGTGTCAGAGGCCGTTAATCACTAAGCCACGAGACTACCTGAGTATGCAAAGCTCATGTCAGGAGTCACGTTACTGTACTATTTGACCCTTGAGAAGGTCGTATTTTTCCTGGTGTTGATGACCCCGTGGTTAAAGGAGGATCGTCGCCATATGCAAGTTAAGTAGACTACGGTAGAATTAATTAATTATTGTATTGGGGTGGTTTCACCCAGAACTGTTATTAATATTCATAAAATAAGGATTTTAGTTTTGTTTAGTTAAGTTGTGTTTGTGCTAGCCGGAGACTTTAAAAGATTAGCCCCTGTGAAGTGATTTATTTTCGGTCCTGCAATCTTGGTTCATCGCCCACGAACAAAGTGCGACGAGAGCTATTACCGCGATTGGTCCATGGGCCGTTAAATTCCCATGGTGGCGCCCTATTGTAAATAATGTTAATTACTGTATATTTTTGTTATGCATAAGTAATTAGGTGAAGTTTTAGTTAGTAGCCCATTTAATAAAACAATCGGAATTTCGTCTTAGTGTGTTTGTTTAATGAACCCCCCTCTCACCGACTGCTGCAGCTTGCGAGGCAATGTCCCGAAACGTGAGGGTACGATAGTGCTAGAGGTCCTGCCATTTATTATTTATTGTTAATTGGATACCCTCACGCGGTAGGTAAATATTTAAATTACACGCTTCCTGTGAACAAGCAACGATAACACAGCAGACCATCCACACACATCCTTACAGTTCCAATACTTCTCCTTGTCCTTTTTTGCCAATAGGTGTCTGCGAATACATATAGGCAAAAACACAAAGACAAACAAGTTCCAAGCTTAACAATTATAAACAGCCACCAGACGGAAAAACTGACTAGTTTACTCTCAAAAAACAAATCCAAAATCAAAGTGTTAAAACGAATCGCAAAAGGAGACAGATTCACCGCTGCCATTAAATTGGCTTCGATCTTGGATTACTGCACCAAAAAGAATAATTTTGAATCTTGGACGACCCTTTTTATGTTTGCCTTTACTTGCCTTTGTGTTCCTCAAAAAATTAAAAAGAAATCTCTATCATTTCTCGTCAAAGCCAATATTAATGGAGACACTGTAAACTGCTGTTCATCGGATCATTCTTCAGCCTCACTAAATAGACGATTTAAATCAAAGGTCGGAGAAGGAGATATAAACGGAGCAGTCAAGATCCTTTTTCCAGTGACTCTCTAACGTCTTAAAATGTAGACACATTCAACAAACTTTTAGATAAACACCTCCCACCATCGAAACATCTCAATTTTCCAGAACCACCAAATGGCGAGTAAACATTAACAATCACAGAAAAGGAAGTCAAGCAAGCAATTTTAAGCTTTTCCAATGACTCAGTCGCTGGCATTGACGGTCTCAGAGCTCAACATTTAAAAGTTCTGATCTCTCCTGCAAATGGAGATGGAAGTATACGTTTGCTAGAATCGCTAACAAATTTTTGCAATTTTGTTTTAAACGGGAAAGTGAATGCTGAAATTATGTCATTTTTTTTGGGTAACCTTATGTGCACTAAGGAAAAAAGACGGAGGAATTCGCCCAATAGCTGTCGGAACCACATTGCGTCGATTATTTGCAAAATTCGCTTGCTTTTCGATAAGGCAGCCAACTGGTGATTATCTACGTCCAACACAAGTAGGGTTTGCAACCAAGGGGGCATGTGAGGCAGCTGTTCACGCAACCAGAACTTTCGTAAAGAGTAATCAAACCACCAAGAAAGTAGTTTTGAAGATTGATTTCAGAAACGCATTCAATTCAATTAACCGTGATTCAATGCTACACGCTGTGAAAGCAATGAGCCCTACCATTATCGTTTTCATTTGGCAAGCCTATTTCAACATCAGTACTTTCTTTTTTGGTGACTTCGTAATCCCATCCATTTCTGGCTGTCAACAGGGGAACCTGACCGGTCCATATCTATTCACCCCATCGTCATCATCATCATCATCATTAGGTCTTGAGTCCTAGAACTGATTAGACGCGTACCCTCATTGTTTCCTAGTCTGAACCAACATACACATTTCCCTGAAATTTGCTCAGTCTGCCTCTATCACTATCTGTGTACGAAAGTCTGATCTCGGTCTACCTCTACCTCTCTTTTTCTACCATTGATTGTAGTATATCCCGTACTATTCCCCAAAAATGTCTTAGAACGTATCCTGTCCTTCTATTTCTCCTATTTTTTCATTTTCCACAGATATCTTTATTCCTCTACTATTTATACAACCTATTTGTTATTAACTTTGTCTGTCCATGCTACCATCCTCATACATCTGAAGTACAACATTCCAGAAGACTTCTATCTCTTTCTGTCTGCTTTCCCTACTGCCCCTATATCATAGATGTACTGTGCTCGTCACCACACTATGATTTGAACAATTTTCTTCTTGTATCAATGTTCGTTGTCTTTGAACATAACTGCTGTTCTTTCTTGTTTGATGCAGTTCGGTCACCTATTGTTTTACAGTTATTTACCTTATTTCCCCGATATTCAGTGGTATGTGAAGGGGGTAAGCAGTCTTTGGTTCCCCCAGCACCTAAACCTTTGTTGAATTAATAGTTTTCCAATTTATCTTTTCGCACAATCTACATTAGTTGAAAATATTTCACAACCAACAGCTGTAGTTGTTTATAATAATCTTCAGACTTAAGAGCACTTATTTTTTTGTCATTGGGTTGTACATTTCAAAACTTGGTACCTCAGCTTATTTATGTTCTGAGTTAGTCTACGCTGTTACCTGCAATACTCACAACAGCCGATATACAGCTCGATTCCCTTCTATTGTTTTCTAATTGTATTCCCTATTTCACCGAGATTCAGTGGTATGTGAAGAGGGGGCGGCTCCGTGGTGTAGTGGTATGTGTGTGACTACTACGCCCAAGGTCCTGGGTTTGAATCCCGACACGGTCCGCTTGAAAAATGTTAGGCGAGCATTTTTCACAAAAATACACCCTCCTTCGGATAGGAGGTAAAATGGAGGTCCCGTGTGTGAGTGTTGTCACGCACGTTAAAGTTCCCTCTTGCTTGAAACAACAAGGGTTTGGCAAAATTCAAAATTTTCCAGGTAAAAAACTCGCTTCCTGGCCAATGTAGTACCTTCGGATGGAGCATTGGAAAATCACATGTAAGGTATGTTGTTACGTTTGCCTTCCGACGATGTATTAAACCGTGCCCTTTTTATTTCATTGCTCATTCACAAAGATTCTGCTTTCAATATTCAAACAACGCCCTGTATATTAGACCTTCCTACAATAAGGACGCTTTATTATGATTTCATTTAAACCCATTTGCTGTGAATTAGAAAGTTTCTGCTATAAGTTACATAGTCGGGTTAAACCTGTGGCTGCCAAAGATCCCCAACACTTAGACATTTGCCATATTAGTAGTTTTCAAGTAAATCCGTTCGCACAATTAACATTAGTTGAGAGTATTGCAAATCCAATATCTATAGTTGTTTATAATAATCACTATGTTTAAGTACAGTTATTATTTTTGTCATTAGTTTTTCCATCTTGCGACTGGTTGGAAGCGTACCTCCATTGATTTCTATTCTGAGATAGCCTACACATTTCCATGAAATTCTCACAGCCTACAGCTTTCACTATCTGTGTGCAGTAGTCTAACCTAGGTCTACCTCTACTTCTCTTTTTTCCTATCTCTGCTTCTAATATATTACGCACTATTCCCTCATGTGATAGTATGTGGCCTATTATCCTATTTCTCTTATTTTTTACTGTTTTCCACATACTTCTTTCTTCCCCTGCCATTTCTAATACCTCATTGTTCTTAATTTTGTCTGTCCATGGTAACTTCGTCATATGTCTGTAGCACCATATATCAAAGGCTCCTACCTTTTTCTTGTCTGCTTCTCCTACTGTCCAGGCTTCACAGCCGTATTCATCCCATTATAAAAAAATTGATTTCTAAACTAGTATATTTCTACCTGAATGACGGCCTGATTGCTGGAGATCCGAAGTTTGTACTCAAAGATTTTGAAGTTTTAAAAAGTAGTTCCAGGACATAGGTTTAATCATCAACCCAGCCAAATGCGAATTATACTTTTGTGGAGATTTTGATGAAGACACTGCTACAAAACTTGATTTAATTTCTCCGGGAATTATATTAGTCGAGACTTATCATTACTTGGGGCCCCTATCACCGACAATTTTTTACAACCAGTTTGGGAAAAAAAATGAAGGAAATTAATCTTTTATTTTCAAGACTGCTAAAACTAGACAATTGTCATATCGCTTACTATTTGTTAAGAAATTGCCTTGCCGTACCCAAGATGACTTACCTTCTAAGGACCACACCATTTTGGAATTTTGAAAATGTACTCTCAGTTTTCAATAGTCAAATTCAAGGAACGCTGGAAAAAATAATTAATTGCCATTTATCGCCTTCTCAATTTGCACGTGCCTCTCTTCCTGATCGATTTGGTGGATTAGGAATTCGACAACTAGCCCAGATAGCACTGTCGGCTTTCGTTTCGTCTATATATGGTGTATCTCGACTGTCAATTTGATGTTAAATCTTGAGGATACAGACAAGCCCCGAATCACCTTTCATGACGAAGGACTCTCGGTATGGAATACTAGAAGCGACAACTGTCTTATTCCGATGACACCTGCTTTACAAACAAGTTGGGATAACCTACTCATCCGTCTTTTTATGTTACAAACTACATCTTCATCAGAATTAGAAAAGGCCACTTTACTAGCTACCGAGAAACCGGACGCAAATGCTTCGTTGACAGCCTTTCCTTCACATCCTGTAGGTACACTATTAGACAATAACTCATTCAGAATAGCTATTGGCCTACGACATGTTCCAAAATGTGCAAACCACATATTTGTACGTGTGGAGATAATGTAACAGAGTCTGGAATTCATGGCCTAAGTTGCTTGAAGAGTATGAGACGTTACACCAGGAGCTCAATAATATCATCAGCAGCGCTCTAAATTTCAAAAATTCTACGTCATTTGGAACCAATTGGGCTGTCCAGAACTGATGTAAAGGGTTGACGGTATTACCCTAATTCCCTGGAAAAGAGGACAATATCTCATATGGGACGCCACTTGCACAGATACTCTTGCTCCTTCTCACTTATCTAACTCAACAAAACTGGCAGGTTCAGCAGCTAAACAAGCAGCTCAAGCGTGGGACCTTGGTGCGAAAAAGCAAGGAATTTCATAAATAAACTTGGAAAACTTATCGCTCATCAATCTGGAGAACCTCATTCACGGTCTTTTCTTATTCAAAGGATTGGAATAGCAATTCAGCGTAGAAACGCGATTTCAGTCATGGAAACTTTCCATTTCATCAAAGTGCTTATCCGAAATTTTTTACATTTTAAATAGTGCTTAAGTTTTATTTTTTTGTTATGTTGGAATTTACACATATCAATAACTATTGTATATTTGACGTGTTTTATTCCAATTGAATAATTCCAGAAACATAAAAAATTCAGCCCTTCTGTTAAACAATTTGAAAACCACGTGACTAAGAGGAAAATTTAAGGTTTTGATATCTGGTGTTCAATTCTTGTCTACTGCACTTTTTATTGAATCTCATAACTGTATAGAAATATCAGTAAGGGTGGTAACAGTGAATAGAAACGCATACAAGTATAGATCGCATCGTACGACTTGGTCTTGCGTAAACAAAGGAATTACCGATTTAAATCCTGTTGCAACGACTTCTGTTTTTACCCTTTCACATTTACAACTGGTAGAATAAATTCTTCATCAATGCTGTGAGACCTCCAGACTTGTAACTAGTAAGAAAATGTTATAAGAAGCATGTAAAAAATTGTTATCTTCTTCTTATGCCAGGTTACAATGACCTTTATGTAACGGGACGCGAAGAGACGCGAAGTGATGCAAAATTTAAAACAAATTGTTTTATATGCGGCTAATTACGATCGATTTTATGTAACGTGACATGAATTAACGCGACGTGAAACTTATCAATGTCAAATTTTGACATTGCGTTACGTCAAGTCGGACTATTCATATGACACTTTCAGTCAGTCAATGATCTCAACTTTTGTAAGCGTGTTTTGGTTGAACTGAAAGACGTCATTTGGCATGGTGTTGTGCATTCGGTAATTAAAACAGAAAATGTCGGTCAACGACACTTAGTTAGTAAAGTGTGTGCGAGCACATCCCAAAATATACGATATAGAATAATGCAGGATTCAAGAATATCGGAATAAAAGAATCCGCATGGAAAATTGTGTCTGAAACAGTCACTGGCTATTCATCCTTTTTGATTGGAAACTTACAGTTCATATAGACTTTTTTATATTTTTTGCGTCATATTAGTATCAGTAAAAGATTGTAAAGCCACGTGGCAAACCATTCGCGAGAGTTCGAAAAAAAAGCAGATTCTTGAATAGAAGATGACGTCTGAAGCAGCAGTCTCAACCCGTCCAAAATGACCCATGTACAAACTTATATCATCTCTGACACCTCACATTATGAAAAACAAATAAATTTAGTACACTGGTCAGCAAAGCTATTGCATAGGTTTTATAGTCTAGCGAACATAGACTTTACTTTTTTATAGTGTGCCTGTGTCATTTAATTAAGATTGCAGATCTGTGGACAATTTTCTATCAGCGTTGTCGATGTCCGTACCTACACCTTCAACAGCGTCATATGCAGATGAAAAGGTTTCTTTCAACCTACCTCAACCAATATAGACATATTAGAGAACCAAGCTGTTGATTGTTTAGTGCTCCAGTTATAAAATATTTGCTACTTGTTTTGCCGTTCCGTTATATTAACCTGGATCATTAACAGCTGCGAGCATGTCGTACATAGGTCCTACAGGTCGATGTCAGAAATCAAAAATGAACGATACCGTTGAACTGTTCAAATAAACTCTAATCTCAATAAATCTATGGCTGCTTCTCCCATACCACCACTATCTCTAATCGATATTAATGATCCAGATGTCTTGATCAGTAAGATTGTTTAATGTTGCCTTAAGAGTGTTACAAATATGGCATTAAAATTAAAATACAGGAGGAAATTTAGATCCATCATTAAAGATTGTGAGCAGGAAGCAGAAGATTTTTAAATATCGGATTAATTATATATTGTTATTAGATAAATTATTTGAATTTATTGTTTTTTTTACCATACATTTTATTTAAAAATAAAAACGTTCCATTTTTGTTTTATATCTTGGTTTATTTCATTTTAAAACTAACACAACCATAAGCGTGCACCCTGAGAGAAAATAATTCCTTGGCGGATTTTACAATAATATCTTGTTGATGCATAGCCCCAAGTCCGATTACAAATTCCTTCAGTATACCTCTCTGTTGTATAACTGTAAGAGCAATATTTCTAGCCCATCGGTGGACCATCGATGATAGCTCCATTTTCTCAGGCGACAGTGTCATGCTATTCTCTCTCTAAAGGTTCGCCAGTTAGTATTTCACGATCCACAAAAGAAGGGACAATGCTCCAGGTTCAGTTCTGTCGCCTGCCTTGCGGATAAAATTATGGAGACAAACAAAATATTCAGTGATGCTTTCCACATTTTCTTCTTTACCAATAATAGGGTGACGAAAAATTCTCTAACAAGCTGCTAAGACAACAAAGACATTTTCAATTACCCAACTTGTTCTGCTCAACCACAAGATATAGACTCGTTATGGGGTATACTGCGCTAGCCATAATTTCATAAGGAAAGGGTTCAGAGGACATGTTAGTATTAGTCCCTTGCAAGTAATTTGAATTTGACAAGATGCATCACTCAATAGTCAAGCCATTTCAGATGATTGAAAAATTGCACCATCACTTTGTGAAACTTCTACTTCTCTATCCAGCATTGTGAAATTGTATTGTGCGTTACAGACTGCCAGAAGATCATGCTAAGCATATCCTTGTAGTCAAATAAATACTTTGAGATGCTTGTAGGACCTGTATTTGAACGTGCTTCCCGTCGACAATCCCCACGCAATACGAAAACTGTCATTCTTTCCAAAATTCCGCAGATATTTCAAGCCGCTCTGAATTATTCAAAAGAGGCTTCTGAAGCATATTTTTAACACAAACAAGTAGTCGAGTGGTTTCGATCAAAATCGTAGATGCAGTTCTTTGGCCTTACATGTAATTTTCCAATGCTCCACCCGAACGTACTACATTGGCCAGGAAGCGAGTTTTTTTTACCTGGAAAATTTGGAATTTTGCCGAACCCTTGCTGTTCCAAGCAAAGTAGGGATCTTTACCGCGCGTGACAACACACACACGGGACCTCCATTTTACGTCTCATCCGAACGAGGGTGTATTTTTGTGAAAAATGCTCGCGTAAATTTTTCAAGCGGACCGTATCGGGATTCGAACCGGGGACCTTGAGCGTAGTAGTCACACACATACCAACTACGCCACGGAGCCGCCAGCAGTTCTTTGGCCACGTCCATAATAAAAACTCAAAGTATTCTGACTGTCTCCTGCTGCCAAGGTTTTGTTGAACAAATTTATAAATTAAATCGACTCTGAGAAATTGATAGATTAAGATAAAGTGGACATTCGTAATTTTACCTCAACGTCGCAGTAAGGCGGCGGAGAGGATGAAAGAGTGGTATTCATTTTTCGTTTCATTAAAAGTGGACCAACTAAACTCAACAGGTTTTCGAATTTAAGAAAATAAATATATATTTTGTAAAAATATACTTTTGTCAGTGAACTATAAATTTTTTGTTTTCTTTTTTTTTGCGCTTCTTCATCAGTAGACCAAATAAGACCAAAAGGTGTAGCAATATAAGAAAACTGACATTAATTTGCAAAAATTATTGTATTTTTTGCCAAACAGTCTGTAACTCTTACCTTCTTTCGACATTCATCCTTGTGTAAATAAAAAAAAGAAGTGCTGATGACAAAAACGGAGTTCTTCCACTAGGTTTTGTTCATCTCCAAACTGTATTCTTCTTCGAAAAATAGTTCGCACATCAATAGTTCGTATATGGTTCCTCTTCCGCAGTTGCAGATACGAACATCTGCCCAAAATTAAATTGATAAGTTACGGCGATCGTAATTTCAAAAAACTTCACATGTCAAATTCACTTCACGTCTCGAACCCTCCTGTTACGCGATGTTAATCGTAACTCCGGCATTAATCAGATGTTGTTAAAGAGTGGTTGCAATGATGTTGTTTTAAAAATATTAAATCTTTATCTTTTTATCGTTATTGATTTTTGTCAAATGCTCCTTAAGCCGAGAAGTGCTCAGCGATTTTTTTGACAAACTTTTGTTTACGTGGAAGGCAAAGGTACATATCTAAAGTATTATACGATGGTAATAGAATAAAGCCATGCTTAAATATTCACAAAAAATTATCTGCATATTTCTTTTGACTCAGTCATACTGGTACTTGTAAGGATGATACAAGATAAAAATAAAATATACTATTTCTTTGAAAAAAAACACTATTTTTAATAATTTAAATAATTTTAAAAATTTGTTGCATGCACTTCACATCACGCATAAAACAGAACTAAATTGTTGATTAGATGCACGACTCTCTCTTGTTAGTGCCATATTTTAGACAAGTTATTTCATGTTCCGTTTATATTTAAATTTGCATAGATAATTAGACGGCTGCAGTCGGCCCGACTTACACTGTACGATGCTTGCCTTTACTCAGATCATTTATATACTTAATATATGTTTATGAAGGTACGTCTTATTCACATTGGGGTGAAAGTGATACATCTTTAATCAAATTCAGCGCCTTTTCCACGAACAATTATATTAAAACAAAATAATAGTAATCAGACACGTTTTGCTACAAAACTTGTAGCATCTTGAAACGGCCTGCCTTCATTTTTCATATTATTACTTTTAATATTCCGTGTTAACCTACGATTATCTGCTTTGAACCACAGTTTACTGCCTTGTCAATTTCCTAAGCTTTTGTGTGATTATCATGTCATTTTGTTACAACCTTAACCTGTTGTTATTTGTTAAAATGATGATTTTCTATACGTCTTAAAAATTGTTCGTCAGAGTAATCGTTTGATCACCATCTGGTGTTATAAGAATGTGCACTACCAGCTCTTCTACCTGTCAGCTTTATTAGAGAATATGCGTTCTTGGCTTGCCGTGTTCTACAGTACTTATGTAAGTCTTTTGTGATAGACTTTTGCAAGTACACCTGTTTTATTAATGTGCTCCGTGCATTTGAACGGGTAGTTAATCACGCCTCGACGGAGTTGATTGTTTATTTCTGGTATTACTGCAGGAGGCTAGTTGTAAAATAGTTCCGACATCACACCCTGTTTGGTCTCATTGTCGCACGTTTTCCTGGTTAATTTTAAGTCATTGTAAATTCGTAGTTGTAAATCAAATAGTAAAGCTGCCATCCCTTGTCCCGTTATATCCTGTCATAAACCTCCTTTGTGCCGATGGAAATTAAGTTGGACTAAAGGGATAGTGATAGACACTTGCTTATGGACATCGAAAAGAAACGGTTGTCGGTTTGTGAGTGAAGTCAATAGTGTCGCCGAATGTGAATTTATCGATAAACCCCTAAAAAACACAAGTGATAGTGCATATGCAACACGTCCAATAATTCGCCATACAGTCCACGTCGTTGCAGAGTAGAAACGATACTTAGAACAATAGAATACGGCTGAGGTAAGTCGATACATAAATTATAACACCCGGGCGTTATTAAACACACCCATTTATTTCTGTATTAATTCGTATGTCCACATTCGTTGTACGTAATTATTTTAAGCAACGCTGTGTTTCTAATTGTTACCTAAATTTTATGGTTTTATTTTAAGGCTTTTTTCATTCTTGGGCTCTTTAGAATCCTTGGTGTTCCGTTTTCCCTTATAATTGGTTCGTATTATTGGCCTTACTTTCTCTACTTTTATTTTAGGAAGAGTTATGTACTCTATAAATTTCCTGTGTACTCTTTCTAAGCTAATGGATTCTGTTATGTTCTAATTACAAGAGCTAGATAAGTTGAGAGTCTTTATACAATTTTATGTTTAGGAGACTGCACTAGCTATATGATACGATACTGTTGGTGTAGTTCCACGAACGTTAACCTTTGGACCTGTAGAACTATCTACCACGACTGTAGAGATTGTATACTTCTGTTATGTTGTGCGTTGCATGCGATATGAAGCCAAATTCATTGGTAATATTGAATATTGCTTACGTAAGACTTTCATTGTTTTAGATATTTCTTTCATTTAGTGTCGGCAACCATACTTATATTTATGCGGTGCGGTTGCTAACTTAAAGTTAAGTCCACCCAATTTATGATTATTCACATTATTGTGTTTATACGATTTATAGATTTGTTATATTTTGACCCACTCTTTGAAAATTACAGTTTTAATTAAAAATCAAAGTGTGAATATACCCACGGGTACTTAGTGTTTGAAATATTGGTAACCAAATTTAGTTACCACTAGTGGGTACTGCGGCTTTGTGGCCATAAAATCTTCATGCTACCTTTGGTATTTATTTATATATTTTTCTTTTGGGGTTAACTATACTCATATTGGCTATAAGTGACCTGGCTCGTATCCAGATTGCCTTAGGTACCGTAAGTATTGTTGCTGCTGAGTTTAAATTAATTTACTATCTTATTAGACCACAGTAAATATTGTTAATATTTTTATTATTGTGTTTACATTAAATCGAAACACTCTATTCAAAGTCTATTATGTGTATTTGCTTTATGTGTGGAGTTTTGTTTAGAATACGTACAGTTTACAATTGTATCTACTTGCGTAAATCTAGTTCCTGATTTCTGTGACGTATTTTTGTCCTGATATAGTGAGGTTCTTGGGGTTTGTTCGAGAACCGTGGAACATTTCCCGCTGCTCTTGTATGCTATACGTTCCTCGCGCCCTATTATTTTTCTTAGCTCTTAAGTTTTAAGGCCCTCTAACCTCATATGCGGTCCATGCATTGTTTACCAACCCTTACGACCCACAGAGTCCCATTTGAGCTAAGCTGGAGCACTTTTTTGTCACGTAACTTTAGAAAACCTAGTATATCGGTAACTGAATAATTTTTATCGTGACAATCTTCAGAATAACATTTCTATAACATGACAAACCAAATGTGCTAAACAGGGTATATAAATAGCTATTGAACACTTACCAATTCAGATGAATTTAAAGAGGTATATAAATTCATATTAGAACAATATTTCTACTTTTAAATAGTTGTTTGAAATCGAATATTATTGCTGCAAAAAAGGGGTTATTAAAAAACAAAATGAAAATGATGTGACCCACTTACCACTTGGAGAAAAAAAATCAATCTGTTCATATCTTAGTTTTAAAAACTATTTTATGTAATAAATTTTAAATCTAAATTTGAGAATTCAATATACACCTATCAGAGAGGATATTTTGGATTACCCTTACATCAACTTACGTTATTTAAATGTTTACTTTTACACGAACTACATACGACTGTGATACAAGAAAATAAACCAAACCAAAATTTAAGGGGGGAAAAAAATTTTTTTAAACCATTTAAAAGCCCAAAAATTTTTGGAACCAACCCCAAACCCCCGGAAAAAATTTTAAACCCCCCCAATTTTACAACCTTTTTCCCCCCAAAATTTAAAAAGGGACGAAAAAAATTGGGTTCCCATTCGGGCCCCCTTTAACCCCAAACCTTTATAAAAGGGAGAACCCCCACCCCAAAACCAAACCCAATTTTAACAATTTAAAAACCCCGCTTTGGTTTTCCCTTTAAACCTTCCAAAATTATTTCAAAGAAATAAAAATTTTTTCCTCTAAAACAACCCCAAAACCAAAGGGCCCAAAATTAAAAGTACCCAAACAATTTTTATTATTCCCCAAACCCTTTTTTTAAAACCGATTTTTGCCGTTTTAAAAAACCAAACTTTTCAATTTTAAATCGTCCCAAAACAATTTTGGGCCACCCCAAATTTTCAAAACCCCCGGGTAAAAATTTCACCCAATCCATTTTTACCCAAAAAATTTCCCAAACCCCAATTTTTTTAGAGCAACAGGGGCCCCTTTTTAAAAATTTTTCCCCTTTAAACCAAAAATTTTTAACCCTTTTGCAGTTTTTTCCAAACAAAAGGAATCCCACCCAATTAAATTTCCAAATTTATAAATTTAAACCAAACTAAAAAAAAAACCATTTTAAAAACAAACAATTTTAATCCCAAATTAAAATTTTAAACCCCTTTAAAACCCCCCTTCATTCCACTAATAAAAATTTTAAAAGCCTTTTTAAACCAACCCCCGGGAAATTTCCCTTAATTTTGGGTCCACCCAGTTTCCCTTTAAAAATTTAACACCCTTTTTTTTTCCCACCAAAATTTTAAAATTTTTAACCCAACCCAAAGTTTAAAGCCCAATTTTATTTTTCCAATTTTAAATTTGGGTAAACCTTTTTTTCCCCAAAAAACCCTTTCATTTTAAACCCGGGTTTTCTGCCCAAAACCTTTTACGCTTCAACCCCCCACCGCCCAAATCCCCAACCTTTTTTTCCTTTTTTCCCCCACCCGCGAAACCACCCAACGTTTTTCGTTTGCCAAACCTCAGCTTTAAACCCCTTTATAAACGTTTTCCTTTTTTGGGCATTTTAAACACCCAAAGAAGAGTATTTTCTTTGGAACCCCAATTTTACCCAATTTTTCGGGCCCGGGACATTTCCCATTTTACCAAGGCACCCAAAACCATTTTAAACCCCTTTCCCCCAAAGCCTTTAAGCGCCCAAACCCGGGTTTTTAAAGTTTTCCCTTTAGGCACCGAAAAGGGAAACCCCGGGTGATTGGGAACAAAACCAAAATTGCCCTTAAAATTTTTGGGCCCTTTCACCCCCCCGTAAACCCAATTTAAAAACCCCCCTTTTTAAAATTATCCGGCGGCTTTAAAACCCCGGGGTTTCAAACCCAAAAGTTTCCGCGTGCCCTTATCCCCCTTTAACCAAAAATTTCCAAAATTAAACCCGCAAACATTTAAAATTTTTACCTTTCCACCCAATGGTAAAATTTCCTGAACACCCAAAAAATAACAGGTTTATTTACCCCCTTTTTATTTTAAACAAAATTTTTAAAATATTTTCCCAAAATTTGTAAACCCATTTTAAAGCCCTTTAATAAACAACCCTCCGCGTTTGGTTTTGTTTCTAAAAAGTACCCCCAAACCCAACCATGAGCCAATTTTTAAAAAAACCCACAGGCCTTTTTCCTTTAAATAAATTTCCTTGCTTTTTTGACGGCCCCCAAAAATCCCTATTCAATTGTCCCAAATTTAAGCCGACTTAACCCCCTAAATGAAAAACCAAATCTTTTAAATTAAACCCTGTTTGTAAAACCCAAAATTTCCGCTTTCCCAAAATTTTTTTCCCCCCGGGTCTTTTTTAAAATAAAACCCAAAACAAATAAATTTTTTAGAAACCTTTTAAAAGCCCCTTGGATTTCATTGTAAAATTTCCAAATTTTCTAAGGGTGAACAAAACTTTTATGGAAAACCCCCATTTAATTAAAGTTTTCCCCAAAACCGGAAATTTCGAAAATTTGTTTTTTTGGAAACCAATTTTGTTCTTTAACCCGCCTAACAAATTTTTTTCCTTATATTCGCAGAGGAAACCCATATTTACCCAAATTTCCCTTTTGTTTCAAATTACGGTTCCCTTCTCTGACCCGGGTCCCCACCATCCCCTCAGGCACAACCAATCCACTTCCAACATTTCCCATTTTCAACCTTCGTTCACGAAGTAAACGCCATGTAACCCAGACAGCATTCCGCAATTTAACCATTTTCCCGGCCACAAATTTTAAAAACATTTAACCCGCACTTTTCCACCCATACAATTTATTTCACCCATTTGCCAAAACGCGTCCTTTCGTTTTAACAAATTTGTGAACCAGTTTCACCCCCAGCTACCATACCACACAGTTCCCAACCCGGGAAACTCACCCCATTCCGTTTGAAACCCACAAACACCACATGTCCCGCAATGCAACAGTCAAAGCCGCACCATTCCGAACACCACCGAGTTTTTTTTAAATCAGGTTCAGGGTTTACCAGCCGCCGCGGCGCACCCAACCTAATTTTTTCCTTTATCTAACCTAGGTCCACACTTTTTTAATGGAAAAAACCCATTAAAAGCAATTATTTAGGGTTTTAATGAAAAACCATTAAAAGCAATTAGGTATATGGTCATGTGGTCATATGGTCAGGTCATGTGGTCAATTGGTTGGTCAATGGTCATGGGTCATATTTCATTGGGGTCCCATGGGGAATTTCACCCTATGGGGAATTTCACCCTTTAATTTCATTAAACCGGATATATGTCGATGCGTCTTAAGTATTTAGAATCTGAAACAATTTTTCGTATTCAATTTAGTATTCGGACTAAACAAAATGAGCGTCCGGGATTAATTTTAATTCTTGGGAATAAATGAAACCGACAAATGAGCGTTTGGATTATCTGTTGAAGAAAATAGTGCAACAAAATTGGAACAATAGGAATATTTGTTATGTCGAAGGCGAACAGATGCTGACTGGGGACTACACACCCAATTACAGAACCATTTTGTGACAATATAATGTTGGTTAAAATTTGCGACCTTTCTGACGCCGAACAAACATCTGCAAGCAAAAGGATGTTTATCCTAAAAAAGAAATTTGTGGTCATTTAACAGCTATCTACGAAGAAAGTTTGACCGATTTGTTTCGCTAGGCATGGTGTTAAAGCTAAGCTCGTTTTCTCTGGAAAGCACTAACAAGATGGGCCAGAGAGTAAAAGAAATTATCGGAAAAGAAGACCTGAATGCATTAATAAAAATTAAAATCCTATATGTGTTCCATACAAAGTGGAACTAGCAGATGTTGTTGGAAACTTTATTGAGGAACTACCAGATATATTAGACGAATCGAAAAGATTATTTCTATCTTTTGACATGGATGTAACCCAAGATTTTGCGGGTATATTTAGCAAGATGGAGATGTGTAATTATTTAACTACAAACCATAACTTTTGCTATAAGGGCGAATACGAAGAAAAGTGTAATATTAAGTTGACAACGATAAAACTGTAGGAATTGATTGTTTAACATGGCTAACAACCAATGCAAGAATTAAGATATACAACAAATTTGTGTGTCAGATAACAAGTCCTGGTGTTAATAAACAACTTGGCAATCATATACTAGATTTTTACGTTGTCCAGATGTCGTTTAAGGGAAACATTTGCGTCTACTTTGGCTAAAGAACATGGTATTACGCGATTGAAGCGACAATATACAATGTGCAATTGAAGTCAGTGCGGAACGGGTGTATAACCCTTAAAAGACTGTTTAACGTTATTGGAAGATAGTGTTATACTTCCTAAAGGCGCCAATGTACTCGGTACCACTTGCCAAAATGTGGAGTAAGTATCGGACAAGCTACAAAATAGCTGCTGTTTAGTGTTTAATAACCTGCTACAGTACGTGTATTGGGGAATGGTAATACAAAGAAATTGACGGGCTTGCAAATTAAGTTGTCCGAAAAACCAAAAGAAAGGGAAAAATTGATAAAGTATGTGCTTTTTTTAGTTTTAACTATTTACCTGTAAATTATTTGGAGATAGTAGAGGAGGAAGAAGCTCAGATAAAATAAAATCTTACACAAGTGCTAATTAAAGCAGGAGCATATTTTACACAATCTGCAACACCATATTCTACAATTCCAAAAGAAATAATCATTTCGGAATTGGGATTGATAGATACGCAACATTCGTCCAGAGGTTGTACGACAACGCGTAAATATTGGTAGTAAACTTATCCGTTTACGCTAAAGGAAATTGCCCATTATGCATACCATACGCTGTAAGTGGAAGGAAAAGACAACTGAATTAGAGGAAATGGATGCAAAAAGCGAAAATTGAGTACATGGAAAACACTGCGACAATACGCGAACAATACAAAGATGTGTTATACAAAGAACATCTTATTAGAGAAAATGAGGAAGAATTAAAAGATTATTTTATGTGCCGATGGAGTGACTTAAATACATCCGGGTTTACAAGCTGTTTGCATTTGCGGTTAGTAAGAAAGACTCTTTAGTTATGTAGGGTTCTTGGAAAAGGATGGTACTAAATCCGTATACTTTTTAAAAGGTTATTCTAAAACGTATTTATCAAAATGGCAGATAACAAAGAAGAACTAAGGAATGCGGGTTTCGTAACCTTGGGTACACCACACGAAAGGGGTTCCGCTAAACATTGTATATTTGCCCAGTAAAGAACCTTTCGGATCATTTAAAACCGAGGGTCTTACAACCTATAACAACCATATATTCCCAAAAGTGGTGGACATGCAACTACGCAACAGTGTGTGGGAGAAAAGGATTTCTCCAATACCGACAAGAAGAAGTCGATCAAGCTAACAAGATACGTATGCAGGATATAGTGGGAAAGCTGATTAAAAGATTGTCACAAGCTGCAAGAATTACACGAAGGAATGGATCTGGTTGTCGGAATCAAAGACTTTAAATATAGAGGCAAACTTCACATTTTACAATTCGAAAACCTAGACGGTCTTTATGTATCAAACTATTGGTAGAAAAGGAGATAGAAGACTTGGGTGTCGATTTAAATTTTAAGTTGCGAATAAAATTAGATAAAATTAAAACCACTGCAAACAAACATAAAGAAAGGACTGTCTTCTGTGTATAACTTTGTATTAAAATTAAGTTTAAATGACCCATGCTTGGTTTAAATTTTTTTAAATTTGTTATGTATAATGTCAGAATAAACATTTTATAATAGTATATAACATTGTTCTTTATTTATAAAAGGCTGTAACGTTACCCGAAATAGCAGTCGCACAGAGGGGTGCCTGGGCAGCGGCATGGGCAGGGGGTACCGCAGGGTGCGCATGGGCAGGGGTGTGCATGCGCAGGGTGCTGGGCTGGGTGTGTCTGGGCGTACACGAGGGAAGCGGATGTTAACAGTCACCAAGCATCCAATTTTTATTTGGATGGTATCGAGTACTTGCCTGCGTATGTATCCGGAGTAAAAATACGATTTGTAAAGCTTATTAATAAAATTAGTTTATCGAGGGAAGATGACAAAGGTACATCATTCCTAATAGTACAACAATCTACGCATGGGTAAAGATATAAGATAGTTGTTTATATTTGTATGGATTTTGTAAATCTATTGTTATATTAGTTTTAAGATTCCATAATTTTTAAGTTCTTCTCCCACCTTCCAAATCCTTCCGGCTTCTATCCTGGTTGACAGAGTATACGTGTTATCTCCACGTGGTATTCGCGGGACACGGCGGTTTTAGATTTCTGGGAGATGGTTGGTAAAGGCATATGTCTTGGGTAGCGAAAAAGGTTTTAAAGATGGTGTTAAATAAAGATGAGCAAAATTAGGTTTTCTTTAAAACGCATAACTTTGTATGGGGTGGTCCTATTTAAAATCTATTTACAGATTTGGGGTCCCTAGAAAATTTAATATTAGTTGATACCTAGCAAAATATATTTATCTTAAAAGAGTGACTACCCTGCGTATAATAAAAATACAATATAACACTTGTCAACAAAAAGTTGTAGGAAAATTAAAGACGTATTTAATGGGGGTCCAGTATTAGAATTTGTTGGTAGTAATGTTAAGTCCTACTGTATTGTAGGCGAGAAAGATACGATTAAAAAGATTAAAGGGGTCTCACGAATTGTAGTTATAAAACCGAGGGTCTTACAACCTATAACGAGCATATACTCAAAAGGAATGGACATGCAACTACGCAGCAGTGCGGGAGAATAAGAATTTTCCAATAAGAAATTAAAGTTTCCATGTACGTAGCACCAGTCATTGGGAAATGGTCGAAATGTTAACCTATAAAGGCGATTATTAATTTGGTTTAGAAAATAATAGTTTTCGTGGACTAAATAAAATAGCTTAGACTGGTTAATGTATATGGTTACATATTCTCGACAATCCACAAACATCTGTTTACGTCCACAATGGCGATACCGGTAGTTTTGTTTAACAAATAGTAGGAAAGATACGTCAGGTGTTAGTGCGTGGAAGCCCATAGGATCGTTGGATTCAAAAAGAACGGGCGGCGGGATGTATGGTGGTCTCCGTTAGAATAATCGAAAGTGGTTAATCAATTGTATTAGATGTTTAAATAAGCGAAAGTGTAAAGGCCTACATAAACAAAATTTAATTATCCGACAAAAGTGCGCGATGTGCTACACTTATAAAGAAAGTATGGAATGGTGCTTTGCATCGGTCCTAGCAGTAAAAAGGGCGACTGACTTTTCCAAGCAACTACAAGAATAGCAGTAGCGCAGAGAAGGGGTATGCATGTATTATACAGTTGCTGCAAAATATGTTAGTTTACGCGTAGCTCGGATGTGTAATTGATCACGACTTAAAGATCCTCGGAGGTTTAAAATTCTCGGCCCATTGTCGTTTGAAAATGTTTGTAAATTATCAGAACAGGAGCGGGTCGAAGTTTAATGGATGATTGACTGAGTTTTTCTACCTTTACGAGGGAATTGGAAATTGAAGACATCGAGCATCTAATTTCTATTTGGACGATATCGAGTACTTACCGGTTCTAGAAATCAATACGTGCGGCCGACCGCTATGCGAAAGTGTAAAAGCCACAGAAGCAAAATTTAATTATCAACGAAAAAGGCGCGATGTGCTATAGAAAGTATAAAAAATGGTGCTTTGCATCGGTCCTAACAGTAAAAAGGAGAGTGACTTTTTCTAGCAATTACAAGAATAGCAGTAGCGCGGCGAAGGGGTATGCATGTATTATACAGCGCATTGTTGCTATAAAATATGTTAGTTTACGAGAAGCTCGAACGTGCACAAATTAAATTTTAATCTATAATTAACCAGGTCGTAAAATGGGAAATTAATGGGTAATTTTAATACTGCTAACATATACTTTCGCTTGGTGATTCATTTGGAAAATATTCAAGCCACCATTTCCAAAGTATGACGTAGAAGTTATTTAAAATTAAATTGTTGTAAGTATCCTGTAGACAACAAGTTGGTATTTTCTTAGTAATGGTTTAAAGTGTTTTGGTTATAGTAGCACTGCATCTTCTACAGCACGACTTGCACACAATTTGTGTGCGTGTGCTACCACCCTTTTGGATTTTTAATATGCACGCGATCCGTATAACATGGAAGACGTTTTCCGGTGTTTCTACTAACGGCATTCGCACCATCGACGAAGCGAACCAGGTGCATGCATTGGCGCTAAATGTATTGGACGAGCAGCGAGGATTATGACGTCATTTAGTTCCCGCTGAATCCTCAACTTCGTTCGGTATCTTCGGAAACCTTCGGTTTGCATTCTATAGGGTACATAAAGCAGGTGCGCAAGGAAGTAAACTCTTTAGTTATGTTAGTTCGCTTACAAGTCAAGTCTTATAGTGCGGATTTTGTTTTGTACTAAAATGGTATCTGCAAACGTTTTTAAGTGCAACTTTGCGGTGCTTCCTATACCTGGAAAATGCTCTCAAACGGCACCAGAACAAATGTCGTGGTGCAACATCGTCCAAGGTTGTTCCGTCCGCAGCAAAGTACTTAAACTGTGGGACTTGCGGTTTCGCTTTTACGAGAATGGACAACTTACAGCGACACAAGGAAAACAGCACGGTATGTCATTAAGCCTAAACGTTCAGCTCCGCCAGCTGTTAAAGGACCTTGCACGAAACAACCACGAATTATGTGTAAAGTATGCGATTTCGAAATGGAAAAGAATACATATGCCGCACACCTGAGAAGCAACAGACATAAAAATGCATCAGTTACCGCTACTAGCGACGATGGCGTAGAAATGGTTAGCACAGCGTTTAACAACCGTATGGCTAGCTATCGCATAAATAACGCCAGCGTCGACGATGGAGTGTCCGAGTTTCTTTGGAAGCAGAAAGAGCGATTTATTCGATTAATAAATGAAAAAAGAATACAACATACAGCAGTAAAAGTCTACTGCGAACTCTACGGCGTTTACACCAAAATGGGGAAGAGACTACCGATGTGAAACTTTAACACAAAAATGTGGTTATAACGTCTTCTAGTAATCTGGAAAATACGTACGAGGTCTTAAGCGAAACCATGGAACAAAATCAGAGGAATTTGAAACATGCGGTCCGGTTGGTCTTTGGAAAAGTGCTCTATTTAGAAATAAATATTAATAAGTATGACCCGATATGACAAGTTCTAGGTTGAAAATAAAAAATTGTAAATATGTATTTAGAAATGTGGTTTACAAAATTTAAACTGTATTAGTAAAAATTGTCTGTAATAAAAAGTTTTAAGAATGGTTTTTAGATTTTCTTTAGGTATAAGCTGCAGGAAATTTATAATTTAGAGGTGTGTGTAAAATGGTAAGGGTGGTTCGATTTTAAATCTATTTACAGATTCGGATTCTACATAAAATTCTAGACTAACAAGATGCATCCATGTATAAAAAATTTATAAGAACGCTCAAAATCGCTCCAGCAAAAATCTTAAAATGGGGTAGCTCTTGGGGATGGGCTATCTAAAAATTTAAAGAGATTTGGGTAGCTGAGAAAATTCTAATATTGATTGATACCAAACAAGGTAGGTTTATCTCGTGGGTGGAAATGTGGAGAAAGATTTATCTCGCAGAGGGTATATGTGTAACTTTGCAGGGCGTGGTCCGATTTCAAATCTGTTTAAGATTCGGATTCTACATAAAATTCTAGACTAAGAAGATGTATCGCATGTATAAAAATGTTATAAGGAACGGTCAAAATCGCTACAGGTAAGAAATCTTAAAATTGGGGTAGCTCCTTGGGGGATGATGCAATCTAAAAAATTCCTAGAAATTTGGGTAGTTGAGAAAATTTAATATTAATTGATACCAAACAAGATAGGTTTATCTCGAAAGATGCAATGGCTAGACGAAGAAAACTATTTGTTAGGTTTGCTTATAGAGCAAATAGCAAAATTAGAAGATCAGGACTTTAAAGGGTATAACTTTGCAGGGCGTGGTCCGATTTCAAATCTGTTTACAGATTTGGATTCTACATAAAATTTTAGACTAACAAGATGTATCGCATGACTAAAAAATTTATAAGAACGCTCAAAAGTTGCTACAGGTAAGAAATCTTAAAATCAGGGTAGCTCTGGGGATGATGCAATCTAAAAATTCCTTAGAGATTCGGGTAGTTGAGAAAATTCTAATATTAATTGATACCAAACAAGGTAGGTTTATCTCGTGGGTGGAAATGTGGAGAAAGATTTATCTCGCGGATGGAAAGAATGCGGGTGTGATGTAATCAAAATGGTTGTGGGGGTGTCCGAGCAAGGAGGAGAGCAAGGAGGAGTCAGGAGGAGATTCATCTCCCTCATTTACTCCTTATGGAAATTTACATGTAAATTGGTCCAGATGTGTGAGGAAATGAGGGATTCTGGAGGAAATGAGGTCCTGGTTCGTCACTAAATGGTCTACTAATATGCCTCCTCAATGTTCTAGGAAAAATATATGAAAGATTACTAGCCAACAGGATGGTGGACCATAGAAATGTACGCAGTATAAACAACTGCCACTACGGTTTTAGAGAAGAGAAGTCGACTGAAGACGCTATCGACCACATTTTTGAGTCTTCAAAAAGGTCTGACAGTAAATACATCCTAGCGGTAATGATAGAGAGCCAAGGGGTATTTAACAGCCTTTGATGGCCGGCCCTGTTTCACGAGCTGGAATCAATGAGCTGTCACAAATAACTGTGTCATACGTTTAGAAATTACTGCCAGGACAGATACGATACACTACAAGGACCACAGTCGATATCTAAAATCGGTACCATAGGTTGCCCGCAGAGATCGGTCTGCGGACCTAAATTCTGGGACATTTTGCTGGATAGGTTGTTGGACGACCTTCAGACCATGAGAGAGGTTTTAACTGTCGTTGCCTACGCGGACGACATACTCGTCATAGTGGAGAGGAATACAAGGGTTGCAATCGAACAAAAAGCTACAACACAGTAGAGCGAATAGACAACTGGTGTAGAAGCAACAAAATGTTCATCTCTGCGTCCAAGACCACATGCATGATGATAAAGGGGAATCTCTCGGGGAACCGCCAAATTATCCTACGACACGAGAGGGTTAAAAGATCGCTACAAAACTAAGTACCTTGGGGTTATTCAGGACGAGAAACAAAACTTTGAAGATCACTTACAAAAGGCGTCCGCAAAGGCAAAAAGCTTAATGCAAGGCATCGACAGACTAGCCCAACGCGAGTACAAAATTCCGCCCAACTGTGTCAAATTCTACATGAACGGCGTGATTGCATCCGTTACAACTCATGGGACAAGCACGTGGCATCCCAGGATGAATCTAGTGAAGCCCCCCACAACGCGTGAACTCGGCGCAAAGAGGACTCATGCTGCGATTGACAGGGGCTTACTTCACTACCTCGCAAGAGGCACTTGCCGTAGCACTGGGAATAATGCCACTAGATCTAATAGTAAAACAACAGGCTGCTACATACTACCTAAGGAGCAGTACGCCAAGGTGGAGGCAATTACGGAAGCGCCATCACGCACACGACGTAACATATAGAAAGCCATTATTGTCCAATGGCAACACAGATGGGACACTAGCACAAACGGGCGACGTACTCACACACTAATTCCAGACATAGCACGAAGACTGAAGACACGGAACTTCCAACCTAGCCGGAGACATACATTTCATGACTGAGCATGAATCATATTCAACATACAAGCACAGATTTGAAGTAACTGACACAGACACGTGCACATGCAGGATGATGGGGACTCCAGAGTATCTACTGCTGAATTGTGTGGATCTCTGGGACCCACACGGCAACGCACACCTCACAAGGAAACTAATACAAAATGCATTTAACAACGAACAAACTATGACATACATACTGTGGGACGAAAACCTCTTCCCGTATTTAAATCAACTCACACAATACATGACAAAAACACTACACGAAAGACATGAAAGACAAAGACCCTAACTAAATAACTAACAAACAAACAATCAAACAAATAAACAACAAACACCAAAACAAAACAAAACTAATACACACACAAAACACACACCCACAAATGACAACACGTAACCTAACAAACATTACAACGAAAGAGACTACTATAACAACACAAAGACGCTTCTGGAACTACCAGTGACCCGCCCACTTACGACTTTCCAGGGGTTAGGCTACTGAGGCACCAGGAACTAAATCATACAATAAAAATAATTCAACTTAATTTAAGTGAATATGTGCATGGGCATAAACAACAAGTCTCACCCGGATTGATAAACTTCTGCGTAGAATAAGTTTAGTATTTAATTTAGTTGTAAGCTAATAAATTAGGACTTTTTGAAACTAACACTTAAATTTAGTACCTAAGCTAAGTAACAAATAACAAGAAGGCAAACACAGATGTTTTAATACTCGAGACCTGACTAATCCATATTGCAAATAATCTCAATGTAACCTTTCTAGAAAAACCCTTAGGAATATTACTGACGAAACCACCACACCAGGGACTGTACGTAGCTTCCCTGGTTTCCGACTGCCGATGGCCCGGGCACGTGCAGGAATGCGGACATTCTCGGTTTCTGATTTCCGGCTGTCGGCGGTCGGAAACCAGATGGGAAAGCAGTACCATGACACCACTACATACAGACAAACATACACATACAGTTTCGCACTCGCACACAAACATCACCAGCACAAATACAAATACACTAACACGCCAACATACTGAGACTGTACGTGAACCCCTGGTTTCCGGATGCCGATAGCCAGGACACGTGCAGGAATGCAGACTTCTCGGTTTCTGATTTCCGACTGCCGACGGTCGGGAACTGGAGGGGGAAGCAGTCCCACGACACCACTACGTACAGACAAACACATACAGAAAATTCCGTAATGGTACACAAACACACACACACACAAACCAGGCTGATTTCGAACACCTTAACAAAAATAAATTTTCATTTTAACTTTCAACAACGGGTTAGTCAGGGAACCGGTCAGGTCTGTGCGGATCCGTGGCGTAGTTGGTATGCGTGCGACTGCTACGCTCAAGGTCCCGGATTCGAATCCCGACACAATCCGCTTGAAAAATGTTAGGCGAGCATTTTTCACAAAAATACGCCCTCGTTTGCATGAGAGGTAAAATGGAGGTCCCGTGTGTGAGTGAGAAAACAAAATAATGACAAAAAACAGGTAACGAAAGAAATTGAAAACTCTTGCAATACATCTAGCCATGCTACAGTGTTTTCAGCAGTGCTTTAATACCATCTCCTTTCAAAAAGTCATTATTTTTGACTGAGTCAACTAAAAAAGTACATCAAGATAGACTAGTATTGAAGTATCTGCGGTAGGACACCTGGTGAAAGTATTATTTGAAGAAAGAAGAACACAACAAAGCCATTGAAGAAAAAGAAAACAGAAAAGATTAAGAAATCTAACAAAGTAGTTGTTAAGGCTTTATAAGTATTTTGGTTGTAGTGTAGTATGCCAATCACAATTAATTTAAGTCCTTAAACTATTCCCACCGAGAACCCCTCCATTATCCCTACCTTTAGTGCAACGACATAAAAGGGTTGGTAATGTACGAGTGGACGACTATTCAACTTCGCTCTCGTTTGGCTTTGGTTCGTGATTTAGTTCGGTGCATCGAGCATCAGTAATTAGCAACAATTAGTGAACATTATACATACAGTCCATAATTATCTGATAGCAGTGCAAGTACAATCAACCACTACAACCAGTGAAAGGTAGGTGATATATTCCTTTAAATTATCATTTCCTTTGTGTGATTGTAAATGCAAATTAACAATTTTGATTAACAGTAGTTTCTCTATTGAAAGCAACCAGGAAAATTACAAACCACAGAAGATCCACCTAAAGCTGAGACCGAAGCTACACAGGCTAACATATTTGCTGTAAAAGACGCAGAAATAAAAGTTTCGGTCAACAATCTATAGGGACGGCCGATTTTAGAGTCGTCAATTATCAGGATGAACAATGTCCTGCACATGTGTTAAAGGTGTCTGAAAAACAGGTCCTTGAGGCACAGGCATACTTGTTTTATGAACGAATTTAGTAATTTGTAATTTTCTAGTGTTTGTAATTTAAGAATTATTGTTTATTCACTTTATTAAAAAACAACATAGTTCAATTGTAGTTGAAAATAAAAATTCGAGTAGCATTAAACAAGTTTTTGTAAAAAAAATAGGAGTTGTTCTGAAATACTTAATGTAGCTGCTTAAAAAGTTTCAAACGTGTAGGTTCAATGGAAGCTATCAAAATACATTTTATATTTTTTTACTGTTGTCGTGTGAATCTGAATACAAACGCTTTAGTAAAAAAATTATGAGTTATTTCCTAAGTATCAAAAATGCATTTCTGTAATTTTTTAGAGTTTTTATTCAAATTTGTACAAAAATACCAATTAGAATAGATACACTTTTGTAAAAAAAATTATGATTTTAGACGGTCTATGTATGTAGGTTTGAAAACCGCAGGTTCAATAGGAACTAAAAACACAATTATATTCTTTATTTAGTGGTGACATACAAGTTAATAATAAATGCAAAGTGGAATAATTGTGTTTTTATACAAAAATTTGAGTTGTTTGGAAGCACCTAACCTAACTGCTGAATAAGTTTCAAAAGTGCGGTGACAACATAAGGTATAAAAGAATAAAAGATTAAAATTTTTCAGAGCATTTATGCAAATCTGTAAAAAAAATTTGGAATAAAAGATGCATTATTTTGGAACACCTAAACTTGACAGGTTTGAAAAGCACAAGAGGTTCATGAGTAATTATGTTCTTAAATTCATCTAATGAAGTATGTTAAAGCAGAAATAGGCATTTTGATTATGGGACGATATACAGCGTGTGCACAAACAGTCCCTAAAAACGAAAGGGGTGATTCTACATACAAAAATATGAAAGGAACTGCATCTCAAGTTGGGTTCAGAAATACTTCTTAAAAGGAGCTGTCGGTGTTTGAAGACGGCGTCCCAAAACTGGCTTTTGGTCAATTAATCAAGAACTACTTTAGATTCACTTATTAGATTTGGTAATCGATTTACAATTAATAATTGCTGCTTTGTATGATTATTAGAATGTGATATCGCACAGAGGGTCGAATTGGGGGCTGAGACCATATACATTTGTGACCCTAACTTTTCCTTTGTATTTAATTATCCATTTTTGTAAGATTATAATTCTATGAAATTTTCTACGTAAAAAGATAATCTTGCTACTCGTTACTCGTCAAAACCGACTGTTTTAAAAAATGCATCCAATATGAAGGAGGCGTTTTGTGCTTTTAATGCAACTACTTGTTTGTTATTTTGTATTTTATTTCTTTTTAATTATATTCATTTATTAAACTACTTATTAATTAATTTGAATTTATTATCAATCTAAACAAATATCGAACAAACTTTTAGCAATAATGAACTAAAGTGTTGTTATTTCAAAACATTACAAGATTAGAGCTAAAAGCGTGGCAGAAGTACATACTGAAGCGTTACACTATAGGTCGTTTTTCTGTAAAGAATAAAACTAGTAAATTTGGTGTTACTTTTATTTATTATTACTAATCAATTAACTCTCAAAGGTCTAATTAAATAAAAATAACAGTCGGTTAAAAACATTACATTTTTAAAGTAATATGTATTTGCCATCACACGGCTTGAAGGCTCATCTTCAAGCTCGGAGTATGAACATGAATTAACCCTTTCATTACATTAAGGAAAAATATACCTTGGTCCTATTCATTATAAACCCACAACCTATCTCAGAATTGCTTCAAATTCTTTTGTTAGCAAACAGTAAAGTATGGATCGTTACATTTCTGGTTTACCTGCAAATGATGTATAATAGATTAAAATATGTGACACGACCCATTATAATGACTTTCACTATGTTACTCATACATTTGCCTGAGGATAATTGAACCCTATTTTTAACTAAAACACATTATTTAGTGGTTCGATTTCTGGAACACTAAGTAAGTATTGAATTCAAAGTACCCAAACAAATGCTACAAGTGATGATCGTTGATTTCAAGGCATAATGTAATTCTTTTACAATATCGAAAAACAAATTCCTAAAAAACAAAAGAATTGGAAGAAAGTAAATCATTAAAATGTCTTATAAATAAAGAAAATACAAGATTAAAAAAATAGAAAACAACAAACAGAATACAAACAGGCAGTAGATAGTGTAATATTTAATATTGGTCGAGCTGACGAAGTTAAAGAGAGCAATTCAAAATGTAAATCGCATGTCGATATTGAAGACATCGATGAAAACACATCAAAATATAAGAAAAATTTTAAGGAAACAGACTTTTATGGTATTGTAGTGCACAGACCCGCAATTTAAATCAATTGCTACAGATAACCCAAATGACAATCAATCATCTAACGAAACAGTTTGTAGAAATAATAGACACTCCGATGACACTTATGAATTGTTTGACTGCGTAGGATCACCTTTGGCTTTTCTAAATAATAAAAATATTACTACGAAAGGGGATTTAGAAAAATCACTTAATAGACGATGATACATGTTGCCTTTTTAATGGCGATAAAGACATGGATAGTTCTTATAGAAATTTTGATATTCAGCACGAAAACAAAAATAATAAAACTATGATATAAATGAGACAGATGGAAGCATCAGTATTCTAAGATACCAATGTGAAGAAAGCGAAGGCTCTTTGCAATCTTGTTTAAATGAATTCGGGGCAGGTGAGTTACTTACCGGAAATAACCAAGTAAGCTGCGATGTGTGCACAAAGACCTATAGCAAATCTAATAATGAAACTATTTATACAAATATCATTAAGCAAGTTTTAGTTTCCAATCCACCTACAGTTTTAATTTTACATTTAAAGAAATTTAAGATCTTAAGACTTCATTCAGCCAAAGTAAATAACTATGTTGCCTTTCCAATGTTACTGGATTTAGCGCCATTTTGCTCAAAACAACGTCAAAACATTGCAACGTTTAATTCTAATCAATCTAATGTGTCGTATTCAATATATTGTGTTGTCCAACATAGCGGCTCAATTCACAGTGGTCAGTGTGACGCATACGTAAAAATAAGATATCCTTTAGAAAACAACAGTGACAATTGCCAATTTCTACATACAAATAAAAAACATATTTCGTCCTCACAGTGTAATAAAACTAACGAATCCAACATTGAAATTCCATTGGAAAAGTGTTATCATGTTAGTGACTCCCATGTGTTAGAGGTGCCTTAAAAAGGTCCTTGAAGGACAGGCATACTTGTTGTTTTATTAACGAATTAAGTAATTTGTAATTTTCTACTGTTAGTAATTTAAGAATTATTATTTATTCCCTTTATTAAAAACAATATAGTTCAATTGTAGTTGAAAATAAAAATTCGAATAGCGTTAAACGAGTTTTTGTAAAAAAATATGAATTGTTCTTAAATACTTAATGTAGCTGCTTAAAAAATTTCAAACGTACAGGTTCATTGGAAGCTATAAAAATACATTTTATACTTTTTTAGTGTTGCCGCGTGAATCTGAATACCAACGCTTTAGTAAAAAAATTATGAGTTGCTTACGTATATCAATCCAGCTGTTTAACAAGTTTTAAAAGTATAGGTTATTTCCTAGGTATGAAAAATGTAATTCTGTAATTTTTTAGTTTTTATTCAAATTTGTACAAAAATTGCAGGTTTGAAAACCGCAGGTTTAATAGGAGCTAAAAACACAATCATATTCTTTATTTAGTGGTGACATACAAGTTAATAATAAATGCGAAGTGGAATAATTGCGTTTTTGTACAAAATGTGAGTTGTTTGAGAGCACATAATCCAACTGCTGAATAAGTTTGAAGAGTGCGGTGGGAAATGAGGTATAAAAGAATAAGATTAAAATTTTTCACAGCTTTTATGCAAATCTGCAAAAAATTTGGAAAAAGATGCCTTATTTTGGAACACCTAAACTTGACAGGTTTGAAAGTGCACAAGGAATTCAAAAGTAATTATGTTCTTAAATCCATCTAATGAAGTATGTTAAAGCAGAAACAAGCATTTTGATTATGGGATGATATACCGTGTGCACAAACAGTCCCTAAAACGAAAGGGTGATTCTACATACAAAAATATGAAAGGAACTGCATCTCAAGTTGGGTTCAGAAACTTCTTAAAAGGAGCTGTCGGTGTTTGAAGACGGCGTCCCAAAACTGGCTTTTGGTCAATTAATCAAGAACTACTTTAGATTCACTTATTAGATTTGGTAATCGATTTACAATTAATAATTGCTGCTTTGTATGATTATTAGAATGTGATATCGCACAGAGGGTCGAATTGGGGGCTGAGACCATATACATTTGTGACCCTAACTTTTCCTTTGTATTTAATTATCCATTTTTTGTAAGATTATAATTCTATGAAATTTTCTACGTAAAAAAGATAATCTTGCTACTCGTTACTCGTCAAAACCGACTGTTTTTAAAAAAATGCATCCAATATGAAGGAGGCGTTTTGTGCTTTTTAATGCAACTACTTGTTTGTTATTTTGTATTTTATTTCTTTTTAATTATATTCATTTATTAAACTACTTATTAATTAATTTGAATTTATTATCAATCTAAACAAATATCGAACAAACTTTTAGCAATAATGAACTAAAGTGTTGTTATTTCAAAACATTACAAGATTAGAGCTAAAAGCGTGGCAGAAGTACATACTGAAGCGTTACACTATAGGTCGTTTTTCTGTAAAGAATAAAACTAGTAAATTTGGTGTTACTTTTATTTATTATTACTAATCAATTAACTCTCAAAGGTCTAATTAAATAAAAATAACAGTCGGTTAAAAACATTACATTTTTAAAGTAATATGTATTTGCCATCACACGGCTTGAAGGCTCATCTTCAAGCTCGGAGTATGAACATGAATTAACCCTTTCATTACATTAAGGAAAAATATACCTTGGTCCTATTCATTATAAACCCACAACCTATCTCAGAATTGCTTCAAATTCTTTTGTTAGCAAACAGTAAAGTATGGATCGTTACATTTCTGGTTTACCTGCAAATGATGTATAATAGATTAAAATATGTGACACGACCCATTATAATGACTTTCACTATGTTACTCATACATTTGCCTGAGGATAATTGAACCCTATTTTTAACTAAAACACATTATTTAGTGGTTCGATTTCTGGAACACTAAGTAAGTATTGAATTCCAAAGTACCCAAACAAATGCTACAAGTGATGATCGTTGATTTCAAGGCATAATGTAATTCTTTTATTTAGAGAAACTCTGACCCGTATATACATATTCCACTTGCGTCTGAACTCATTGCAGGCATTTTGAACCATAATCAAAGCTGCTCACGCGTTAGTAATGGAACGGAGCACATACAATTTGAGATAGCCCCATACACAAAAAATTACAGGGATTTAAATCCGGCGACCAGATTGGCCAATGAACAGGCCCGTCTCTACAAATGCACTGGTTTCCATAAGTCGGATCCAGATATTGACGTACATTCCTAGTAAAATAAGTCAGATATCTATTGTGCATAAATTGCATGGCTTGTCGGATATTTAAATGAACTTCTTCTAGTAGTGTGGGTAAAATATCTGAAGAAAATTTCAATACTTTTGCCTGTTAATCGAGTGGTCAACTCTGGAGGTCCAATTAGGTTGTTGATTACAATACCAATCTAACATTAATACTACACCTATGTATGTTTGGTTTCTTTAACAACATGGGGATTATCCCCCACGTATGCATAATGATGTAAATTGTGTAAATTATGAATTCTGTTATTCGTAAAACTAGATTTATCGGGGAATAAAAACGAGAAAAAAGATTGGATCTTCAATTTTCTTATTCCTCAACCAATCGAAGAACGCTACACGAACAAGGAAATCACCCTCCAACATAACATGCACCTTTCTAAAATGAAACGGATATAAGTTTTCTTCGTGTATAATATAAATAACGACGATTTGCAAATTCCTGGATGCATCGCTGGCAATCTTTGAACACTTAATTTTGGAATATCTTCAAGATCCGTCAGAATTGCTTCTTCGATGTGTCGTATTCAATATATTGTGTTGTCCAACATAGCGGCTCAATTCACAGTGGTCAGTGTGACGCATACGTAAAAATAAGATATCCTTTAGAAAACAACAGTGACAATTGCCAATTTCTACATACAAATAAAAACATATTTCGTCCTCACAGTGTAATAAAACTAACGAATCCAACATTGAAATTCCATTGGAAAAGTGTTATCATGTTAGTGACTCCCATGTGTTAGAGGTGCCTTAAAAAGGTCCTTGAAGGACAGGCATACTTGTTGTTTTATTAACGAATTAAGTAATTTGTAATTTTCTACTGTTAGTAATTTAAGAATTATTATTTATTCCCTTTATTAAAAACAATATAGTTCAATTGTAGTTGAAAATAAAAATTGAATAGCGTTAAACGAGTTTTTGTAAAAAATATGAATTGTTCTTAAATACTTAATGTAGCTGCTTAAAAATTTCAAACGTACAGGTTCATTGGAAGCTATAAAAATACATTTTATACTTTTTAGTGTTGCCGCGTGAATCTGAATACCAACGCTTTAGTAAAAAATTATGAGTTGCTTACGTATATCAATCCAGCTGTTTAACAAGTTTTAAAAGTATAGGTTATTTCCTAGGTATGAAAAATGTAATTCTGTAATTTTTTAGTTTTTATTCAAATTTGTACAAAAATTGCAGGTTTGAAAACCGCAGGTTTAATAGGAGCTAAAAACACAATCATATTCTTTATTTAGTGGTGACATACAAGTTAATAATAAATGCGAAGTGGAATAATTGCGTTTTTGTACAAAAATGTGAGTTGTTTGAGAGCACATAATCCAACTGCTGAATAAGTTTGAAGAGTGCGGTGGGAAATGAGGTATAAAAGAATGCAAGATTAAAATTTTTCACAGCTTTTATGCAAATCTGCAAAAAAAATTTGGAAAAAAGATGCCTTATTTTGGAACACCTAAACTTGACAGGTTTGAAGTGCACAAGGAATTCAAAAGTAATTATGTTCTTAAATCCATCTAATGAAGTTTGTTAAAGTAGAAACAAGCATTTTGATTATGGGATGATATACCGTGATCACGAACAGACCCTAAAAACGAAAGGGGTGATTCTACATACAAAAATGCGAAAGGAACTTCCTCTCAAGTTGGGTTCAGAAACGCTTCTTAAAAGGAGCTGTCGGTGTTTAAAGATGGCGTCCCAAAACTGGGTTTTGGTCAATTAATCAAGAACTACTTTAGATTCACTTATCAGATCTGGTAATCGATTTACAATTAATAATTGCTGCTTTGTATGATTATTAGAATGTGATATCGCATAGAGGGTCGAATTGGGGGCAGAGACCCTATACATTTGTGACCCTAACTTTTTTCCTTTGTATTTAATTATCAATTTTCTGCAAGATTATAATTCTTTGAAATTTTCTACGTAAAAAGATAATCTTGTTACTCGTTACTCGTCAAAACCGACTGTTTTTAAGAAAATGCATCCAATATGAAGGGGACGTTTTGTGTTTTTTAATACAACTACTTGTTTGTTATTTTGTATTTAATTTCTTTTTAATTTTATTAAATTTATTAAACTACTAATTAATTAATTTGAATTTATTATCAATCTAAACAAATATCGAACAAACTTTTAGCAATAATGAACTAAGGTGTTGTTATTTCAAAACATTACAAGATTATAGCTAAAAGCGTGGCGCAAGTACATACTGAAGCGTTACACTTTAGGTCGTTTTTCTGTAAAGAATAACAGTAGTAAATTTGGTGTTACTTTTATTTATTATTACTAATCAATTAACTCTCAAATGTCTAATTAAATAAAAATAACAGTCGGTTAAAAACATTACATTTTTAAAGTAATATGTATTTGCCATTACACGGCTTGAAGGCTCATCTTCAAGCTCGGAGTATGAACATGAATTAACTCTTTCATTACATTAAGGAAAAATATACCTTGGTCCTATTCATTATAAACCCACAACCTATCTCAGAAATGCTTCAAATTCTTTTGTTAGCAAACAGTAAAGTATGGCTCATTACATTTCTGGTTTACCTGCAAATGATGTATAATAGATTAAAATATGTGACACGACCCATTATAATGACTTTCACTATGTTACTCATACATTTGCCTGAGGATAATTGAACCCTATTTTTAACTGAAACACATTATTTAGTGGTTCGATTTCTCGAACACTAAGTAAGTATTGAATTCCAAAGTACCGAAACAAATGCTACAAGTGATGATCGTTGATTTCAAGGCATAATGTAATTCTTTTATTTAGAGAAACTCTGACCCGTATATACATATTCCACTTGCGTCTGAACTCATTGCAGGCATTTTGAACCATAATCAAAGCTGCTCACGCGTTAGTAATGGAACGGAGCACATACAATTTGAGATAGCCCCATACACAAAAAATTACAGGGATTTAAATCCGGCGACCAGATTGGCCAATGAACAGGCCCGTCTCTACCAATGCACTGGTTTCCATAAGTCGGATCCAGATATTGACGTACATTCCTAGTAAAATAAGTCAGATATCTATTGTGCATAAATTGCATGGCTTGTCGGATATTTAAATGAACTTCTTCTAGTAGTGTGGGTAAAATATCTGAAGAAAATTTCAATACTTTTGCCTGTTAATCGAGTGGTCAACTCTGGAGGTCCAATTAGGTTGTTGATTACAATACCAATCTAACATTAATACTACACCTATGTATGTTTGGTTTCTTTAACAACATGGGGATTATCCCCACGTATGCATAATGATGTAAATTGTGTAAATTATGAATTCTGTTATTCGTAAAACTAGATTTATCGGGGAATAAAAACGAGAAAAAAGATTGGATCTTCAATTTTCTTATTCCTCAACCAATCGAAGAACGCTACACGAACAAGGAAATCACCCTCCAACATAACATGCACCTTTCTAAAATGAAACGGATATAAGTTTTCTTCGTGTATAATATAAATAACGACGATTTGCAAATTCCTGGATGCATCGCTGGCAATCTTTGAACACTTAATTTTGGAATATCTTCAAGATCCGTCAGAATTGCTTCTTCGAATTCCTCCACTACAATAGGATGCCTGCCTCTTCCGTTTTTTTTTTTTAAATACCGATCTGGTTTCTTGCAACCTAAGGTGATGGGCCGTAAAGATTGAATGAGTGGGATTAATTTTATCAGGAAACTTTTCAGCATATCTACTTTGTGCCGCTAAAGCGTTACACTGAACTTCTTCCTAAATTAAACGCATATACACACATTCGTCATTAGTAAACGAATGCATATTTTAAATAAAGGCAACTAAAATCTTGCTTTAAATTAAATCGAATTGTTATAAGAATGACAATTCTTACCTGGCTCCATTCCGGTTTGGTTTTTAGTTTAAGGCAAGTTACATAAGTTGTATGTTTCCCACAGTAAAATGTATTAAAAATTAAATATAATAATTATTTTATAGAAGTTGAATGATATATTGTATTATGGTATGTAATGTAATAGGTGTCAACCGAGTTCATACTAGGTTTTGAATTAAATACAATTACTTTGTCACACAGGCGCAAGTTGATACAATGGATAAGGAACTACGAACTGTTACCGAGCAGACATTTATAATTACCTAGAAATAAAGACATTGTATGATTATCAAGAAACAGAATAAAAGCAAAACTGCAATTACCCACGGAACGATGTGAGACCAGAGACTTCATGTAAAATGTAAGAATCTCTACCAGTCAGTTAGTCTTCGAATCTCATAGCTTTCACATTGTTAGAATTCAAGCTACTCACCACTAATCATTAATCATTAAAAATAGTAGCTTGTATTAATTTAATTCAGTTTAACTTGTACTTAAAGAATATAAGTGTTCAGGTTGTTTGTGAATAAAACAAGTCTGTTGGTAATTGAAATAATAAAATCAATTTCAATAGTTGTAGTTCTTGAATAAAACAGACGCTTTCAAAGACCCAAAATTTATCTGGCGCAGCAGAACGGATTCTAGAATCGCACTAGTATTTACAAAATCGAAAACTGAAAACTATAAATTTTAATGCTTTGCTGGAATAGCACCCAAAGATTGAAAAAGTACAAACTCGACCAAATCCAATACTGAGGAAAGGCTATGGAACAAACAATCAAATTATTGTGAGCCATTAGTTCATATTCCTTTACGACTTTTTTCAATTGCATATTGATTTTCGCAAGAATTGACAAAAATTTTATGTACATTTTTTTGTTGCAGCAATTACTCGGTGAATACTTAGAATTATTGAAATATTAAAGTGAAAGCAAACGATTCCTTGAATAACTTTAGTGAAACTTTGACTAAAACGGAATACTCAATCAAACAAAATGAATTCAAATAGTTTAAGATTATACTTAGATTTGATTCCTATGTATGATAGTAATCAAATCATAGTAGGTATCTTTATTGCAGCTTGTAAAACAGTTTTAAAAACTTTTACAAACAAGGAAGTAGAAAAAATATGTAATTACTGAGATCAATTTGAAGTAAATTAACAGGCGCAGTCTTAACGTTAATAGCGAGCTGGGACGATTTAAATGACTGGGAAAATTACAAAAATATTAATTGCTTATTTTGGTGATCGAAGAAATATTTAATGCTTAATTCGGAATTTGTTAAATTTATGAATGAAAATCGTTCACCAATTTGGTATGAAATCCAAGACGTAAACCTAAATTGGAACCGGATCCTAACGCTCGACGATACGGCACTAGATACGTATATAAACGCATTACCCGAACGATTAACGGATAAAATCAGATTCCAAAACCCGCAAAGTGTGGAAGAGGCTATGAATTTAATCATAGAAGAGGAAAACGTGATGCATTATAGGAATATACTTTACAATCCAAATACCAACAAAAACTATCAACCAATTAAGACTATAGAAGTCACAAGACCAATACCAACACAACCTAGATTTACGCCATTTAACTCATCAACAAATTATTGTAGAATCAGCAATCCAAATTCTAAGAATCAATTTCGACAATCTTCTAAACCTACATTTAACCCAACCTTCACAAAACCATGGATAAACAATACACCTAATTTCAATCAGAACTCAAATCGATCATGGCCAAGATTTGGTATAAATCCTAACAGAAATTCACCTATGACCAATAATAGTAACAACCCCAATAATTACTAGAAACCAACCCATGGAAGCACTAGACAGCACAGTAGAATGTCTCAACTTAAACCCGACAATGTACGGAAACGAAAATTCACTTCCGAAGAAGTAGAAAATTATACTAGCCAAGTTATGTCCAAAGATACGCATAATTATACAAATTCGAGTAACGACTACGAGACAAATTACGAATGCAACGACCCATTATAATGACTTTCACTATGTTACTCATACATTTGCCTGAGGATAATTGAACCCTATTTTTAACTGAAACACATTATTTAGTGGTTCGATTTCTGAACACTAAGTAAGTATTGAATTCCAAAGTACCGAAACAAATGCTACAAGTGATGATCGTTGATTTCAAGGCATAATGTAATTCTTTTATTTAGAGAAACTCTGACCCGTATATACATATTCCACTTGCGTCTGAACTCATTGCAAGCATTTGAACCATATATCAAAGCTGCTCACGCGTTAATATTGGAACAGAGCACATACAATTTGAGATAGCCCCATACACAAAAAATTACAGGGATTTAAATCCGGCGACCAGATTGGCCAATGAACAGGCCCGTCTCTACCAATGCACTGGTTTCCATAAGTCGGATCCAGATATTGACGTACATTCCTAGTAAAATAAGTCAGATATCTATTGTGCATAAATTGCGTGGCTTGTCGAATATTTAAATGAACTTCTTCTAGTAATGTGGGTAAAAATATTCTGAAGAAAATTTAAATACTTTTCGCCTGTTAATCGAGTGGTCAACTCTAGAGGTCCAATTAGGTTGTTGATTACAATACCAATCTAACATTAATACTACACCTATGTATGTTTGGTTTCTTTCACAACATGGGGATTATCCCCCACGTATGCATAATGATGTGAATTGTGTAAATTATGAATTCTGTTATTCGTAAAACTAGATTTATCGGGGAATAAAAACGAGAAAAAAAGATTGGATCTTCAATTTTCTTATTCCTCAACCAATCGAAGAACGCTACACGAACAAGGAAATCACCCTCCAACATAACATGCACCTTTCTAAAATGAAACGGATATAAGTTTTCTTCGTGTATAATATAAATAACGACGATTTGCAAATTCCTGGATGCATCGCTGGCAATCTTTGAACACTTAATTTTGGAATATCTTCAAGATCCGTCAGAATTGCTTCTTCGAATTCCTCCACTACAATGGGATGTCTGCCTGTTCCATTTATTTATTTTTTGAAAATACCGATCTGGTTTCTTGCAAGGTGAAGGGCCGTAAAGATTGAATGAGTGAAATTAATTCTATCAGGAAACTTTTCAGCATATCTACTTTGTGCCGCTAAAGCGTTACACTGAACTTCTTCCTAAATTAAACGCATATACACACATTTGTCATTAGTAAACGAAAGCATATTTTAAATAAAGGCAACTAAAATCTTACTTTAAATTAAATCGAATTGTTATAACAATGACAATTCTTACCTGGTTCCATTCCGGTTTGGTTTTTAGTTTAAGGCAAGTTACATAGGTTGCATGTTTCCCACAGTAACATGTATTAAAACATTAAATATAATAATTATTTTATAGAAATAGAATGATATATTGTATTATGGTATGTAATGTAATAGGTGTCAACCGAGTTCATACTAGGTTTTGAATTAAATACAATTACTTTGTCACACAGGCGCAAGTTGATACAATGGATAAGAAACTACGAACTGTTACCGAGCAGACATTTATAATTACCTAGAAATAAAGACATTGTATGATTATCAAGAAACAGAATAAAAGCAATACTGCAGTTACCCACGGAACGATGTGAGACCAGAGACTTCATGTAAAATGTAAGAAACTCTACCAGTCAGTTAGTCTTGGAATCTCATAGCTTTCACATTGTTAGAATTCAAGCTACTCACCACTAATCATTAATCATTAAAAATAGTAGCTTGTATTAATTTAATTCAGTTTAACTTGTACTTAAAGAATATAAGTGTTCAGGTTGTTTGTGAATAAAACAAGTCTGTTGGTAATTGAAATAATAAAATCAATTTCAATAGTTGTAGTTCTTGAATAAAACAGACGCTTTCAAAGACCCAAAATTTATCTGGCGCAGTCAGAACGGATTCTAGAATCGCACTAGTATTTACAAAATCGAAAACTGAAAACTATAAATTTTAATGCTTTGCTGGAATAGCACCCAAAGATTGAAAAAGTACAAACTCGACCAAATCCAATACTGAGGAAAGGCTATGGAACAAACAATCAAATTATTGTAGCCATTAGTTCATATTCCTTTACGACTTTTTCAATTGCATATTGATTTTCGCAAGAATTGACAAAAATTTTATGTACATTTTTTGTTGCAGCAATTACTCGGTGAATACTTAGAATTATTGAAATATTAAAGTGAAAGCAAACGATTCCTTGAATAACTTTAGTGAAACTTTGACTAAAAACGGAATACTCAATCAAACAAAATGAATTCAAATAGTTTAAGATTATACTTAGATTTGATTCCTATGTATGATAGTAATCAAATCATAGTAGGTATCTTTATTGCAGCTTGTAAAACAGTTTTAAAAACTTTTACAAACAAGGAAGTAGAAAAAATATGTAATTACTGAGATCAATTTGAAGTAAATTAACAGGCGCAGTCTTAACGTTAATAGCGAGCTGGGACGATTTAAATGACTGGGAAAATTACAAAAATATTAATTGCTTATTTTGGTGATCGAAGAAATATTTAATGCTTAATTCGGAATTTGTTAAATTTATGAATGAAAATCGTTCACCAATTTGGTATGAAATCCAAGACGTAAACCTAAATTGGAACCGGATCCTAACGCTCGACGATACGGCACTAGATACGTATATAAACGCATTACCCGAACGATTAACGGATAAAATCAGATTCCAAAACCCGCAAAGTGTGGAAGAGGCTATGAATTTAATCATAGAAGAGGAAAACGTGATGCATTATACGAATAGACTGTACAATCTAAATACCAACAAAAACTATCAACCGATTAAGACTATACAATAGACAAGGCCAATACCAACACAACTTAGATTTACTCCATTTAACTCATCAACAAATTATTGTAGAATCAGCAATCCAAATTCTAAGAGTCAATTTCGACAATCTTCTAAACCTACATTTAACCCAACCTTCACAAAACCATGGATAAACAATACACCTAATTTCAATCAGAACTCAAATCGATCATGGCCAAGATTTGGTATAAATCCTAACAGAAATTCACCTATGACCAATAATAGTAACAACCCCAATAATTACTAGAAACCAACCCATGGAAGCACTAGACAGCACAGTAGAATGTCTCAACTTAAACCCGACAATGTACGGAAACGAAAATTCACTTCCGAAGAAGTAGAAAATTATACTAGCCAAGTTATGTCCAAAGATACGCATAATTATACAAATTCGAGTAACGACTACGAGACAAATTACGAATGCAACGACCCTTACAAAATTACGAACATGGCGATGAAGAAAATGCGTACTCAAATTCTCTATTGGACAGCCCTATACACGATCAGACATAATAAACTTAAATAATATAAATCAACACATTCTGCCCTATATAAAAATACAACATGCTAAAATTAAATTATAAATTGATACAGAGTCTTCAAAAACTTTAATTAGCCCAAAAACTATACATAAACACTACCTAGATTATGTGGAAAGGGAACCTTTTAAAATCGAGACAGCACACAAAACGACACTACACCAATTAATTTATAACCAACATACCGTTACCAAGAACTTTTAACGTAAAAATGAAACGCAAATTTTGTATCTTCGAATTTAGTGATAGGTTCGACGAATTGAGAGGCATGGATCTCTCAAGAAGACTAGGAGCAGATACTGAGAAAAAAACCCGCTATAAAAGACAAAACATGGACAAATACCAGTTATATTACAGAATAATAATATTAAAACCGACCATATGTACACCATCGAACCTAGGACAAAAATACAGGTAAACGTGTTAGTAAATTTAAAAAGTAATGTGGGAATAATATACCACATGTCATTCCACCATGGAGGTTAAACACCCACCGCATTAATACATATAAAGATAATTATGCCACTACGACAATTTTAAACGCAAACGATTACCCCATAGAGGTAACATGATCAACGCCACTAGAAGTGGAAGAATTAAATTTTAGTGAGATAGAAATCGATCAAGACTCACCAAATGCAATAACCTACAACTCTGAAAATTATTCTAACCCAAAGATTATGACAAAATGCTAAATGAATATCTAATTAACATTCGTTTCAATAATAGTATTAATACCGAAGAAGAGAAAGCACTAAAAGGTTTACGTTTTGAATACAGGATATATTCCATTGTGATGGACTTAATTTTGGAATATCTTCAAGATCCGTCAGAATTGCTTCTTCGAATTCCTCCACTACAATGGATGCCTGCCTCTTCCGTTTATTTTTTTAAAATACCGATCTGGTTTCTTGCAACCAAGGTGAAGGGCCGTAAAGATTGAATGAGTGAAATTAATTTTATCAGGAAACTTTTCAGCATATCTACTTTGTGCCGCTAAAGCGTTACACTGAACTTCTTCCTAAATTAAACGCATATACACACATTTCGTCATTAGTAAACGAAAGCATATTTTAAATAAAGGCAACTAAAATCTTAGCTTTAAATTAAATCGAATTGTTATAAGAATGACAATTCTTACCTGGTTCCATTCCGGTTTGGTTTTTAGTTTAAGGCAAGTTACATAAGTTGTATGTTTCCCACAGTAACATGTATTAAAACATTAAATATAATAATTATTTTATAGAAATAGAATGATATATTGTATTATGGTATGTAATGTAATAGGTGTCAACCGAGTTCATACTAGGTTTTGAATTAAATACAATTACTTTGTCACACAGGCGCAAGTTGATACAATGGATAAGAAACTACGAACTGTTACCGAGCAGACATTTATAATTACCTAGAAATAAAGACATTGTATGATTATCAAGAAACAGAATAAAAGCAAAACTGCAATTACCCACGGAACGATGTGAGACCAGAGACTTCATGTAAAATGTAAGAACTCTACCAGTCAGTTAGTCTTGGAATCTCATAGCTTTCACATTGTTAGAATTCAAGCTACTCACCACTAATCATTAATCATTAAAAATAGTAGCTTGTATTAATTTAATTCAGTTTAACTTGTACTTAAAGAATATAAGTGTTCAGGTTGTTTGTGAATAAAACAAGTCTGTTGGTAATTGAAATAATAAAATCAATTTCAATAGTTGTAGTTCTTGAATAAAACAGACGCTTTCAAAGACCCAAAATTTATCTGGCGCAGTCAGAACGGATTCTAGAATCGCACTAGTATTTACAAAATCGAAAACTGAAAACTATAAATTTTAATGCTTTGCTGGAATAGCACCCAAAGATTGAAAAAAGTACAAACTCGACCAAATCCAATACTGAGGAAAGGCTATGGAACAAACAATCAAATTATTGTTAGCCATTAGTTCATATTCCTTTACGACTTTTTTCAATTGCATATTGATTTTCGTAAGAATTGACAAAAAATTTTTATGTACATTTTGTTGTTGCAGCAATTACTCGGTGAATACTTAGAATTATTGAAATATTAAAGTGAAAGCAAACGATTCCTTGAATAACTTTAGTGAAACTTTGACTAAAAACGGAATACTCAATCAAACAAAATGAATTCAAATAGTTTAAGATTATACTTAGATTTGATTCCTATGTATGATAGTAATCAAACCATAGTAGGTATCTTTATTGCAGCTTGTAAAACAGTTTTAAAAACTTTTTACAAACAAGTGGAGTAGAAAAAAATATGTAATTACTGAGATCAATTTGAAGTAAATCAACAGGCGCAGTCTTAACTTTAATAGCGAGCTGGGACGATTTAAATGACTGGGAAAATTACAAAAAATATTAATTGCTTATTTTGGTGATCGAAAAAATATTTAATGCTTAGTTCGGAATTTGTTAAATTTACGAATGAAAATCGTTCACCAATTTGGTATGAAATCCAAGACCTAAACCTAAATTGGAACCGGATCCTAACGCTCGACGATATGGCACTAGATACGTATATAAACGCATTACCTGAACGATTAGCGGATAAAATCAGATTCCAAAACCCGCAAAGTGTGGAAGAGGCTATGAATTTAATCATAGAGGAGGAAAACGTGATGCATTATAGAAATATACTTTACAATCCAAATACCAACAAAAACTATCAACCGATTAATACTATAGAAGTCACAAGACCAATACCAACACAACTTAGATTTACACCATTTAACTCATCAACAAATTATTGTAGAATCAGCAATCCAAATTCTAAGAGTCAATTTCGACAATCTTCTAAACCTACATTTAACCCAACCTTCAAAACCATGTACAAACAAAACACCTAATCTCAATCAGAACTCAAATCGATCATAGCCAAGATTTGATATAAATCGTAACGGATATTCACCTATAACCAATAATAGTAACAACCCCAATAATTACTACAAACCAACCCATGGAGACACTAGACAGTGTAGTAAAATGTCTCAACTTAAACCCGACAATGTACGGAAACGAAAATTCACTTCCGAAGAAGTAGAAGATTATAGTAATCAAGTTATGTCCGAAGACACGCATAATTATACGAATCCGAGTAATGACTACCAGACAAATTACGAATGTAACGACCTTTACAAAATTACGAACAGGGCGATGAAGAAAATGCGTACCCAAATTCCCTGTTGGGCAGTCCTATATACGATCAGACATAATAAATTCAACTAATATAAATCAACACATTCTACCCTATATAGACACACAACATGCTAAAATTAAATTATTAATTGATACAGGGTCTTCAAAAACTTTAATTACCCCACAAACTATACAAAAACACTACCTAGATTATGTGGAAAGCGAACCTTTTAAATCAAGATAGCACACAAAACGACACTACGCCAATTTATAGCCAACATACCGTTACCAAGAACTTTTAACGTAAAAATGAAACACAAATTTTTGTATCTTTAAATTTAGTGATAGGTACGACGGATTGATAGGTATGGATCTCTCAAGAAGACCAGGAGCAGATACTTGAGAAAAAACCCGCTATTAAAAACAAAACATGAACAAATACCAGTTAAATTTCAGAATAATAATATTAAAACCGACCATAAGTACACCATCGAACCTAGGACAAAAATACAGGTAAACGTGTTTGTAAATTTAAAAAGTAATGTGGGAATAATATACCACATGTCATTCCACCATGGAGGTTAAACACCCACCGCATTAATACATATAAAGATAATTATGCCACTACGACAATTTTAAACGCAAACGATTACCCCATAGAGGTAACATGATCAACGCCACTAGAAGTGGAAGAATTAAATTTTAGTGAGATAGAAATCGATCAAGACTCACCAAATGCAATAACCTACAACTCTGAAATTATTCTAACCCAAAGATTATGTCAAAATGCTAAATGAATATCTAATTAACATTCGTTTCAATAATAGTATTAATACCGAAGAAGAGAAAGCACTAAAAGGTTTACGTTTTGAATACAGGGATATATTCCATTGTGATGGAATATCATTGACTTTCACCAACACAGTCAAACACAACATTCAATTAACTGATGAAAAACAAATTTTTACAAAAGCATACAGAAGAACTGAAGCAAGTCTAGTGGAAACAAACAGGCAAGTAGCAGACTTACTAAATCAAAACATCATTCAACATTCAAATTCACCGTGGAGCAAACCTGAACTAATTGTACTCAAAAATTGGACGCCTTGGTGAAACGAAAATACCGAATGGTAATCGACTACAGTAAACTAAACGAGAAGAAAGTACACGATGGGTACCCATTACCAAACACCACGGGAATATTGGACAAGCTATGAAAATGCCATTATTTTTCGTCGCTAGACCTCGCACTAGGTTATCATCATGTGGAAATGAATAAGAAAAACATGACCAAAACAGCTTTTAGTTCACTCAGAAGGCAACTATGGATACAAACGCATGCCGTTTGGCTTAAAAAACGCACCCGCTATATTTCAGAGGGCGATAGATAATATTTTGAGAGGCATTCACAACGAGAAATGCCAGGTACGTCTTTGATATAATTGTATACTCAACAGGACTTAATAAACACATGAAACGACTAAAAGAAGTTTTTGAACGTGTAAGAAAAGCTCAGTTTAAATACGGTGGTGTATAAGTCAATTATTTTTTTAATTAGAAAGGCACACTAGTTTTCTTTTAATATCGCCGTTTTAAAATTAAAGAACAGAAAAGAGTATTAATATTTACTGGCCGGTAGAAATTCGTTACAAGACACCGCTTCTAAATTTTTGTATACTTACTTCTTTTCAGCTCCCGGTCTACTGGATAGCATCTGAGAAATGATTTTTAAGAGTGGATATTTGATATATCTATCGCGATTAAAGTAAATGTACCGTAAAATTTTTATAGTGGTTGAATGCTCCAAGAAAAAAATTCAAGATACAATGAAACCTATTTTTAAAACATTAACAGTCTAAGAAGTTAACAAGTTTTATCTTTTTACAAATAATATAACAGGATTTAATGATTATGTGGTTAAATTTCAAAGCTAAGTTTACGTGACCATAAACACAAAACCTCGTTTGAAAAGGAAATCTTATTGCAGTATTTATTTTATAGTTTCAGTTATATTTTATGGTTTATGTTACAAGCCATTGGGTATATAGGATATCGACAACGTAAAACTATACGAGTATGCTTCTAGGAGGTCTAAAGCAAACAAACCGTGAGACCCGACCAATAAAATATGCTGAAGAATAACTAGCCCTGGGTAAATATTGTAGTTGAAGGTCGTGTCTCGCTGGGTGTGAAAAATTCTCCAGCAGGCTCTTGACTTTATGAGCTGAAGCTTTGAGTTTACCTATTCATTCCATCGTCAAACGTTTCGAATGGTTTAAAATAGTATTGCATGCACGCAATTATGGGCATGAATTGCATTATTTTCCTCTGGTTTAAGTATCTTCAATTATTGTATTATACGATTCAATAAGATGGTTTCTTTGAAAAAGTGCTATCTAAAAAAGACGAACTGAATTAGCGGTTTTGCCTTCATGATTATATTAGCACCGATTAGGAATTGCCATGAAAGGTTCAATGGTTTATATATGAGGAGTGCTTTTCATTTTACCCTTTAATATATGCTACTATGGCATCCAATAATACAGACATATGGTGTACTATGACATCTCTAGCAAAAAACAACGTTGCAGAAAGTCACTTCGTTGTATTAAAATCATTCTGAAAATGGCTAATGAAACATGACTCGCATATAATATTAGAATATAATAATAGTTTTTATTACAAATTGCTTTATTGTATTTGCTATAGAGTTTTTAACGATGTCTATTTGTTGGGTATTCACTACTTGACTACATTGAATGCATTTCTTTGTATTTGTACTCCACGTGGATATTTAATCCGAGTCGGATAAACGTAATAACAAATGCATATCCAATGGGCTCGGTGAGTTTAGAAGCTAATTTGATAAATATGTGCATAATGCTTTTCGTGTAATCTGAGCAAGGGTCACGAAAAGACGTTGAAACCCAAATTCTACAAATAAATCTCACCAAGATATAAAAGAATCCGAAAAAAGTAAAAATTTCCGTAAATTCATGGTTAAACCCTGTATAATACAGGCGTACTTTTATTCATTGATGTACAAGCGAAAAATGCAATTGCGTGTGTATAAATAATAACCCTGTATAATATAAGCGTCTTGTAAATAAATAGCAGATAATGTAATATGTAATAAAGAATGCCCTTTCCGTGCATAAAAAATAAATAATTTCGTGTATTTAAAACCCTAATTTAATCTTAATTTTGGGTATTAAAAATGCTTTATCGTAAAAGCCAATATCTTCTATAGAATGCAACTCATTGTATTATAAATTAATCATATAAATTGACTGTTAGATTACATAAATTTATTTTAAATAAAGAATATTCTAGAAGATTAGGAATATATAACGGTGGGTCATCCTTATTTAGAACTACGTAAACATCTAATTAATAAGTGAAACATTTATTCCAAGAAGCAGCCAAAACAATAAAATCCCAGAAAATGCAATAGAAATTAATAAGAAATATTTACGTTCTTTCGCATGCAGTGTACGATAGAAGGAGACCGCGAACATTAACTTTAGGTATTAAATAGAGACGAAGAGCGTACATAAATCAACACTAACGAGGTAATAAAACGCGACGATTTTAAACGCTAATGAGGATTTCCCAGAAAACGTAAGTTAGGCGTGTATTATTTAGAACGGAATCACGAAATACTATTACGTTCTATAAAATAGATAAATTTGTATATATAAGAAAGCGGTTATTAAAGTAGATTTATTCATTAATAAATTGGCGTCAATCAAGCAAGACGTAAAGAAATTCGATTCATTGATGAATTCGATCACGAAACGTTTATTTAAGTCGCGAAGACGTTATTTAAAGTATGCAATAGACATACTGTAATTTAATATTTAAAATGTAACCGTGAAGAGAGAAGTATGTTTTAAACGTTATAAAAATTATGAAATATAATTATATACAATGAAGATGGAGAATGCTTCGATATAAAAAGCTTTTAAAAATTTTATTGAATAACTCCGAGGATGTATATTTGTTTCTAAATGAAGATTTAAATAATATGTAAGATTTTGTACACTTGAATTTGAACGTCAATTTAAAAGAAATCCAAGAAGCCGAGGATATTTAATTGCATAAGCCATTTGTAGATTTTGCAAGTATAATTTCTTTTAACATTGTTTGTAACTGATACTTGGATTTTTTCACTTAAGTTTAAAGTAGAATAGGTCTGAATTAAATAATAATTGTATTTTTGTAAGAATCTTTACCAGGAAAGTTTGCGTTTAGACTTCGAAAAACTTTTACCTTTCAGTAGACTATCTGTCAAGGATTTTTTCAAAAAAAACCTTATAAGCGTGGGAATAAACAACCGGGTAAAGTATCCATAAGAGAAAAAATTCAGTTCTGTAAATTTAAATAAGGTAAGGAACATTATTTAATAATTAAGTAAATAGTACTTGTTAGAAAACATTTGGTGTTTAAAAGAAACATGCGGTAAATGTTATATCTGCTTTTGTATGAGAGAAAATAATTTATATATAAATGTTTTGTGATATTGCTGTGTTTGATTTCATATTATAAATTACAACATTTCCGTTGAGCTAGCCCAGCATATGTTTGAAAGGAAGGTAAGTGAAGAATTTCAAATTTTTACAATTTGCTGTATCTGAATCACAGCACCCTTTTAGCGGCGCATACCAACGAGGCGTTATCACAGCACTCTTTTAGTGAGGTCTCAACGAGCGGCGTTGTCACAGCAATATATAGATATTTTTTTAGGTAGTTTTTTACACAAGGTAAGTTGATAAATACTGACGTATTACAATTAATAAGTTGAAATAATACATTAGACTTTTATGCAAAGTCCAAACGATCATTTCAAATCAAGCTAGAAATTGAAAGAAGGAAAATATAAGGTCTTGGACAGGATTTGAACCTGTATCTTAGGCTTTCCGGGACTGCGTTTACCAATTACGCCATCGAGACCGATGAGTATAATTGGAAAATTTACAAAACTAAATCGTGTACACAACTACACATAAACCTAACTTTCAATTACGTTTAACATTTTTGTCAATCATATCTGGCATTGTCAAGTTTTTTGCTTATGTCAGTTATAGACAGAAAGCAATTCTCAATATATATATATATATATATATATATATATATATATTGCTGTGATAAGGGGTTGTTTAAGGGTGTACTTTATAGTAAAGGTCGTTTAGAAATGAGAAATCATCATAGGAAGCAGAAAACTGCATTTATTTAGTAAAAGAATTGAGAAATGGAGATAGTTTGTAAATAGTAAGCAGTCAACACCCTGTATATAAAGTATAAATAGTTTTAAGCGACGCCCATAGACACAGGAAGACGCATAGTTAGCGTAGGAATAAGGAAGACATGCATTAAGTAGATAGTAAATATTTAACACCATGTAGATAGGGTTTTAGTTAATTTAGGTAAGGCGAGTAATGATACTTTTTAGTGGAAGCACGCGTATTTTATAAGTAAACATAATAAAGTGTAATTAAACACGCATTCAAAAGAGTTCCAAACAATTAGGTTAATACAGAGATAAGAAATTGAGCTTCAGGAAGCATATAAATGCGTACAAATAGTTAACCATTTTTGATAAGAAAGCAGATTAAAAATTGCGTAAATAACATGCAGATATGAAAATTAAAAGTCGAATTGCATCAGTTGTTTATGGAAAAGCGATTAGATTCGTCAAAACACCGCAAGTTTGATAACGAAGACAGCTGCCAGCAGGTCACAATTATTGGAAAGCATAGAAAATTACATCAGAAACTACTTTAAATGCAAATATTTGATTGGTTAAAATAAGCGACGAGTTTGTAGACCATACCCACTGACGGAGTAGGGAAGCAATAATATATTAGCAGGTACAGTGATAACGAACTCAGTTTTGAACTCAACAAAGGCCGAGGTGCGCCACTATGAAATAAAGTGATACGTAATAATAATTCAAAGTGAAAAATTGTATAAGTGCGAACAAGATGAAAATTATGATTGCCGATTAAACGTAAGTAGATTTTGGGGAATTTTATTTTAAACTAAAACACAATAATAATAGGGCTCTGAGTCCGTAGAGGATAATAATACAATTCTAAAGCCGGGGAGAAAAATACAAGTTCTGAGTCAGGGGAAAATAAATGATAAGAATTCCAATTCCGAGTCCGGAGGATGATAAACCAATTCTAAGTTTGAGGGAATTGATAAGAAGTAATAAGTCCGAATGAGATGACAATAAATTGGGGTGCATAAGTATAAGTTACTAATGGTAGTCCAGAGGGTGATGGCAATAATTTAAGTGCAATGGTTCAAGCGTGTGGATAAACAATATTTCGAATAGGGCATGTAATAATCCTGAATTGGGGGAAAATAATTTTTATTCAAATTGATGGCTTAATGCATGGGAAAGATTAGCTGATTATGGATGCGTCAATGCGAAGAAAATAGACCAGGTTAGATTTTTAGTTATAAGACATTATTTTTCTATATTTTTTATTTGAATATTGAATTTGCTTAATATAAATGAATGTGAAAAGTCAACAAAAAGAGGACTTGTATGCGTATAAAGTGCGTGATATGATAAGAGGTTTAGAACGTTCCACACTTCTTCTTTTATAAAGATAATAGGTTTTTTGGTGACTTTGGGTTTGATTAAAAAGTATATGATTTTTTAATAAATGAGATTTACAACATTAGTTAATTGAAAAATGAATTGTAAATAATTTACAAGAACTGTACATAATATTTGTTTCATTATATAGAATCAAATTAACTGAATTTATAATTCCAAATAAATGCTAGTCGAGGTCATAAGATAAAGTTAATGGGAGTGATTTGATAATTTAAACAATCAAGGAGGAGCTATAAGTTCAATACGAAATTGATAACAAGTAAGGCGGTAACATATCAAATTTTGTTATTGGTCGACAAGGTAGGTTCAAAATAAAATCCAGTTAAGTCCTGGAGGGAGTTTATAGCAACAGAAATAAGACAGCCCAACGTCGGAGATTGAGAATTCCAATTCTTGTTTATACATAGCAATATATATATATATATATATATATATATATATATATATATAGTGAATAAGATGAAAAAATAACTTAGACTTTTATGCAAAGTCAAAATGATCATTTCAAATCAAGCTAGTAATTGAAAGATGTAAAATATAAAATCTTGATAAAAAATTAAAATTATTATTCTCAGTAAATTTTTTCATTTAAACATATGTTGTGATACATCGTTGAAAAGAGAAAAAAATATGCTATCTAACCATCTAAAAATCCAATATGGCGTCCATTTAAAATATGAAAGTTGATGCTAATATCTCGATAACCGCCATCTTGAATTTAATTTTAATATCACTTTTAAGTGCACACAATTGAACTAAGTAACTTTTATAAGAAACATTTTTTCGTATCTTTTATTATAACAAAATATTCGACTTCAAAAAAATTAGCAGTTTTCAGTTTTTTTTTAATAATTTCTAAACCGTTTGGAATTTAGAATGTATCTATGCGGAATTTAAGCTATCCAAATGACACAATTTTGCCTATTTAAGCAGATCTCTATCATTAATAATAAGAAAGATACCCATGCTATCCTACTCAATTTGGGACAACCTTTATATATATATATATATATATATATATATATATATATATAGTTATTAAGATAAAATGAAAATCCAACTTTGTATTTAAAGTTGAATTACCATTTCAAATCGAACTAGTAATTGGAAAACACTAAAAGAACGGCTACAGCAGGACTTGAACCTGCAACCTCTAATTTTCAATTACTAGTTCGATTTGAAATGGCAATTCAACTTTAAATACAAAGTTGGGTTTTCATTTCATCTTAATAACTATTAATATATTTAAGCATTCATTTGCATTCCAAATGTGGATTATTCTTCTCTATTAATATATATATATATATATATATATATATATATATATATATATATATATAAATATTATAAGTAGTTTTTTACACAAGGTAAGTTGATAAATACTAACGTATTGCAATTAATAAGATGAAATTTGAAATGATCATTTGGGCTTTACTTAAAAAGTCTAGGTTATTATTTCATATTATTAATTGCTATATATATATATATATATATATATATATATATATATATATACTGTGACGCCATTCGGCCTATCTGCGATTACATTACAACGCAGAAAAAGGGTTGAATATACAAAAGATAATTGCGGTGCAACCTGTGGCGTGACATTTTCAAATAAAGATGATTGGCGGGTCCTGCTGAGCGAGATCACTTCATTGACAGGTACAAGACTTATACATTTAAGGGTTGTTAATATTACAATACGTATATTTGAGAAGTTACTTAAGATTACAATAAAGATCTTCAGATCGTAATTTGCATACTACGGGTTATTGTAGATTAATCTAGAACAATTGGAAAAGGAATAGATTAACGTTAACGAATTCTGCCAGTCAGTTCTGATAGCAGCTTCGATTAAAAAAATCCACGATGTTAATTCTAGTTGAAGTTAAGTTCTAATGTAAATCTTCTATTACGATATGCTTTAGTTTAAGCTTTAAAATTTGAGAGATTGATTACTCTACTGTTGACATAAATCGCCTTTCGATATAAATTAATTAAATTAATTAAGAAGATAAAATCGCTGTTTAGGAAGATTGTATTTCAACTCTTAGTTAAAGCTCTGAACTTAAATCGTTGTGAGCTTTTAGAAATTTTATAGAACTAGGAGTTGCTGAAAAATGCGTGTGCCACCAGTTTAAAAATAAAGAACTATTGTTATTGCAAATAGACTGTTAGTTACAATATCTAGCCCTCGCCCTATTCCTTTTCCTTCTCTTTCTACCTCTCCCTCCTCTCTTCTCACTTACCCCTCTACACACTCTTTTTTCCTCTCCCTCACTACTCAATCTCCTCAGTTTTCTTCTCTTCTTTCTCACTCTCCCTCTATGTCTTTCTAATCATTTTCCTCTTTTTCCTCTCTCCTCTCTCTCCCCTTGTCTCATGTCTGCCATTCTTGTATAAAATCACTACAGAATCATAGGCATGGTAAAACAAAACTTCTATTTTACAGGAACCGTGAGTAAACATTCCAAATACAGACAACTAATAATTACTCCATCTGCCCGAATAAGCGGGTTCCTTTTTACACAAAAAAATGTCCGAAATAAGAATCGTATTTCAGTGTAACAGTGTTATTCGAAACTAAGGATTAGTGTTAGGGCCATTTTCACATATTTTACAGTCCAAGCACAAGCTATCCCGAGAATGTTCGTGCAAATTGAAATGCTCACACTGTTCATATTCGTTATGCCCACGCTTCACAAATCATATATTGCATTCCTTCAAAATAGAACGGTAGAGATCATAGGAACAAAATTTAAATTGTTAAAAATAAAATCCTTAAACATATCTGCGTGATGACTCATTGTTAATCAAAATGTTAATTTGCATTTACAATCACACAAAGGAAATGATAATTTAAAGGAATATATCACCTACCTTTCACTGGTTGTAGTGGTTGATTGTACTTGCACTGCTATCAGATAATTATGGACTGTATGTATAATGTTCACTAATTGTTGCTAATTACTGATGCTCGATGCACCGAACTAAATCACGAACCAAAGCCAAGCGAGAACGAAGTTGAATTGTCGTCCACTCGTACATTACCAACCCTTTTATGTCGTTGCACTAAAGGTAGGGATAATGGAGGGTTTCTAGGTGGGAATAGTTTAAGGACTTAAATTAATTGTGATTGGCATACTACACTACAACCAAAATACTTATAAAGCCTTAACATACCGCCCACCAAAATAAGTATTAGGAACTTATTTTCTAAGTGTGTCTAAACGAGCAAAAAAAAAAATATATATATATAATCGTAAATTTAAAAGTTAACTTACCCTAATATACTAACTATAATACTAAGTTGCCTCTGAAATGGGAGAGGGCACAATTTTACCACGGGCCTTTTAAATAGTCCCTGGAATGTTGCCACGGTAGCCACACGACAAACATTGTCCTTTCCATAATGCAACGTATGTATACGTCCCATTTTCCACTGTAATGGAGACACTTGAGTATCCTTAATCAACACCAACGTTCCCACCATTAACGAATAATTAGCAGAAAACCATTTGGTTTTCTGTTGAAGTGTGCAGGTACTCCAAATGCCACCGTTTCCAAAATGATTGCTGAATACGTTGAACCAGTTGCCAACGATTTAAGGAAGATAGTTTCAGATCTAAGACATTAGGGTCGGGAATGACAGACACTGGTTCTACGTTCAGAAAATGACCAGGACTTAAGAATGAAAAATCAGTGGGATCGTTACTCATTGGACATAAAGGTCTGGAGTTTAATATGGCTTCAATTTGAACTAGAATGGTGTTAAATTCTTCGTACGAGAGAATTTGTTCGCCTACCACCTTCTTGAGATGGGACTTTACAGATTTTATCCCAGCTTCCCACATTCCCCAAAGTGAGGAGCCGACGGAGGATTAAAAACAAAGTGAATACCTTCCGTTTCGGATGACTGCTTCATATTTTCGATTAGTTCCCGAGATGCTCCGATAAAATTTGTTCCACAGTCACTATAAATTTGCAAGCATTTACCTCTACGTGCTACAAACCGCCGTAAAGCTGCAATAAAGGCCTCTTTAGATAGGTTTGATGCCAACTCCAGATGTATCGCTTTTGTACTAAGACAAACAAATAAACAAACATAGGCTTTCAATGATTTGGCACCTCTAATACGATTCATGGTGATAGAAAAGGGTCCACCGTAGTCTACCCCAGTATGTAGAAACGCTTTACCGGCAGTAAGTCTAGCGGGGCAAGTCGCCCATAGGAGGGCATAGCGAAATAGGTTTTGACGAAAACATCGAATACAAGAGTTTAGGCACTGTTGAATAGCCCTTTTGCAGACAGAATCCAAAAATTTTGTACTAACAAAAATGAGTAGTTCTAAGTCCAGGGTGTAAATATTTCGTATGGCAATCTCGAATAATGAGCTCTGTCACCCGGTGTGACCGAGGAAGTAGCAAAGGAAATTTTGTATCATAAGATACGTCTGCATTTCGCAACCGGCCGCCCACCCTTAACAACCCATCACTGTCAAGGAAAGGACTGAGAGGTCGAAGTTGTTTATTACTAAGTTTTCCTTTCGAATGATATCAATGTCCTGACTGAAAACTTGTTCTTGAACCCGTTTTATTAATAAATGAAGTGCATACTGTTCGGGGGAGACCAATAATTGTTCTAAGTTTCGAATATCCAAATTTGCACGAACTTTCAAGTTACGAATGAACTGACAAATATATACCAGAATCCTGCATATTTTTCGCAAATCTGAAAATTGATTTACCATCGAGTCTACGAAATGATCTGCAACGTGTATATTAAGGGATAAAGTTCTTTTTCAATGTGCATCTGAGTGTGATCTGTAAGAGTTGGTTCCATATGAGCAGGCCAATTCTCTTTAGGTAATAGTAACCATGGTGGAGCCGTCCACCACAAAGGATGATTAACAAGCTCAGCAGCTAATAATCCTCTTGATGCACAATCAGCAGGATTATCCTGTGATTTAATATGATGCCACGATGATGGAGCCACTCGTTCTTGGATATGCGAGACACGATTGCTAATAAAGGTCTTCCAATTATACGACGAAGATCGAATCCATGCTAATGCTACTGTGGAATCTGACCACGCAAATGTATCGTCCAATACTAAATTATCTCTATACGTATTTTGCACATACTCGACCAAGTTCGACAACAACACTGCACCACACAATTCTAATCGAGGTAATGATATACGATTGGTTGGTGCGACCTTAGATTTGGCACAGACCAATGATACTTGGATGTTCCTTTCTCATCGACACAGCGGAGATAAACTGCTGCTGCATATCCAGCTTCCGATGCATCACAAAATGCATGAATTTGTACAGTTTGATGGTTATCGCAAAGAATCCGTCGAGGAATTTCAATTTTCAATAACTCGGGTAATTGTTGAAGATACAGATTCCATTTTAAAACAATTTGTTGGGGAGGAAGTTCATCCCAGCCAATTCCTAATATCCATACAGATTGAATCAAATGTTTTGCGAAGAAGACCAATGGTGATAATAACCCCAGAGGGTCAAAGATCCTTGCAATTTCCGAAACCATATTCCTTTTGGTACAAGGCCGATCAACGATATTAAGATTGTAAAACAACACATCACTCAATGGTTGCCATTGCAGTCCTAAAATTTTTTGAGAAGTATTGTTTACCTCTTCAAACAAAATGCTTGCTGATACCGAACGGAATCAGGTAAATGGCCAATGACACTTGGCACGTTGCTATTCCACTTTCGCAACATAAAACCACCTGATTGGCAAATTTGGTTTAATTCATACACGAGTCGTTTGCCATCCTCTATCGAATCACACCCTGTAATCAAATCATCCACGTACGTATCCGACGCTAAAATCTTGGAAGCAATAGGAAAACGTAACGATTGACTTTTTGCAAGTTCTTGAATTACACGCATGGCTAAAAATGGTGATGATGTGATGCCGTATGTAACAGTGTTTAGCTGATAATCGATAACAGACTCCGAGGACTTAAATCTCCAAACTATACGTTGATAGTCTCGATGGCTAGTAGAAATAAGAATCTGTCTATACATTTGCTTAATGTCCGCAGTTAAAACTACAGAATGTAAACGAAAGTGTAATAACAACTCCATGATATCTTTTTGAAGAGGGGGGCCTGCGAGTAAATGATCATTTAAAGACCCTCCACTTTGAGCGCTGGCTGAAGCATCAAATACGACACGAAGTTTTGTAGTTGTACTGTCTGGTTTGAACACGGCGTGATGTGGTATGTAATATACCGGCGATAATGTAGACGATCGAGTTGAATCCGATACAATACGAGACATGTGACCACTATCGATATAATTCTGCATAAATTCTCTGTACGAATTATACAGTTGAGGATTTATTTCAAACGGCGTTCTAGTGAAAGAAATCTTCGAAGTGCTATTTCCCGAGAGCCAGCAAATAGCGGTTCAGGACCATTGAAAGGTAACAAAACAATAAAACGACCGGTGTCATCCTGCTTGTGAGTGTCCACAAAATGCCTTTCACAAATTTCCGCATGAGGAGATAATTTGTTAGAATCTGGAATATTTTCCAGTTCCCAAAATCGAGTAATGTTAGCATCTTCTACAAGTGCAGCTAATGATATACGAGATGTAACAGAAGAAAGAACCTTCCTGTTAATATCCACCCAAAGGTAGTGTGAATTGCCACGGGTTCTTCTAGTGACCCAATGCGAGTTGCGTTTAATAAAACACGCGCGAACAAATCTGCACCTAACAATAAATCGATATGGCTAGGTTTGTCGAAGTCCGAATCTGCTAAATCTAATCCAACTATGTGAGGCCAACTATTTGGTGAGATCCTTGATGAAGGAAGGGTTCCACAAATGTCTGGTAAAACAAAACAATCAATACTGTACTCTGGAACAGTTTTACCTTGAGGACTAATTTTACACGATACTTGTCCATACGCATGAGAAGCAGATAGACCTAAGCCTTCAACCTTCATTGAAATATTCGATTTTCTTAAACCTAAGCGTCGACAACACTTATCAGTCATGAAATTTTCCATTGATGCACTATCTACAAGTGCTCTTACTGTCTGAACTTTACCAAACCCATCTGTAATTGAAATTCTTGCGGTGCCTAATAACGTCATTGTGTTGGACGATCTAGATGATAACAACGTACTTGTAGTAGTGTTGCAGGTGGGTTCGGGAAGTTGATCTGTTGCCTGAGTGATTGCAGGTTTCTGTGCAACTGTAGGGTTTTCAAAGTGCAATAAAGTATGATGACCCTTGCACACTTTTACAAACAAGTTTGGAAGAGCAGCGTGTAACCATATGAGAGTTGCGAAGACAATTAATGCATAAGTGTTTGTCTTTAACAAAGTTATAACGGTCTTGTGGCGATTTATTCAGAAACATTTCACATTGGTATAAGTTATGAGTACCACTGCAAAGACTGCATTTCTGAGCGAATGAAGTTGTTACGAATGACTTTCGAACTTGGGGTTTTGAATATTCAAAGGAACGTTTAGAAGGTACACTAGATGATATGGTTTGTTTAATGGACGTATTAAATTTGGACGGTGTATCGGAAACAACCATATTGCTAATTTCTAATGCCTTGCAATGTTTTTCTAGAAATAATTTTAATTGATCATAAGATGGAATGTCTGATGTATTTTCTAACTCAAATGTTTTCAAAAGATTTGTATCTACCTTTTTTGATAACAAATTAAACAATACGAAGTCGAGCAAATCAATCTTAGTTTGACGTAAGCTTGATATATTTTCCGTAAAGCAATTAAGCAATTCTCTTAAATCTGTATGTGAATTAAATTTTGCTTTTGGTGACGATTCTAAAGCATTCCAATGCGTGTTTGCAATTAAACGTTTTGAATTAAACCTCTCCACAATAATTGAATAAGCTAGCATATAATTATTATTCGAAATTTGCAAATGTCTAATGAGTTCTCTAGACTTAAAATCCAACGCATCAATTAAAAATAGAACTTTTCGATCGGTAGCAATTGATTATTTTCATGAACTAAATTATTAAAAATTGAATAAACTCTTGAAATGTTCTATTTTTCCAGAAAATTTTTCATTTCTATCCGAGGGAGACGAATATTAGTACATGAGCCGATGCTAGTAATATTTTCAGTCAAGCATTTTTCAGCAGTGGATATATTATCAAATTGTGCCTTAATAATTTTAATGTTTAACAAAGACCTATCTATTTCAATTCTTAGTGTTGTAATTGCATTTAATAATTCAGAGTTGTCCTCATCCAATATGCACGTTTTATAAGCAGTATCTACATCGTTTTTGATATCAAAGGCGCTTTCAGCCATAATATTAACAGAAATACAATTGCCTTTAATATGCTCCAATTTATCTATCGCACCAGATATATCAGATAATCTATCGAGTGCGGCCTTTAAATCCACTATCAACCTATCCGATGAAATATGTGCCATCCTAACGAACAAGGTTACTAATATCGATTTTATATTGATTTCAGCTACAAAATGAAGGGTTTGTTCACCTAATAATAGGATATACCAAGGGTAATGTTGAACTACCTGTTAAAGAATTTTTACTACAACGTGCCTAACGGGAGCTTGCAAGTTTCAATATGACAAAGAGCAAAGGGTTTTATTCTACCCGGTTTTACGAATACCTGAATTCTCTAGCGAACTTGAATTACAAGTTTAAAATAACTGTATTGCTTAAACACTTTTCTGACTACAAATTCTTACGTTAACTATCCCTAAAATTTACAAAGATTTGTCATTTTAAGGCTTTATAAGATTCTGTATCAGTACAAAATTTCAAATTTAATGCGAGATTGCATCTACTATAAGTTACTTTACACAATTGACTATGAAACTGGTGGTGTGACTACACTTTTCTTCTAAATGCGGTCAACCCCTAATTTAAGCGAAGAGCAATTAACAATGTAGTTAAAATGAATGCCAATAATAAATGCCAATAATAAACCAATTAATAAGCCAAATATCCGGCTCGAAGGACCAAAATGTTAATCAAAATGTTAATTTGCATTTACAATCACACAAAGGAAATGATAATTTAAAGGAATATATCACCTACCTTTCACTGGTTGTAGTGGTTGATTGTACTTGCACTGCTATCAGATAATTATGGACTGTATGTATAATGTTCACTAATTGTTGCTAATTACTGATGCTCGATGCACCGAACTAAATCACGAACCAAAGCCAAGCGAGAACGAAGTTGAATTGTCGTCCACTCGTACATTACCAACCCTTTTATGTCGTTGCACTAAAGGTAGGGATAATGGAGGGTTTCTAGGTGGGAATAGTTTAAGGACTTAAATTAATTGTGATTGGCATACTACACTACAACCAAAATACTTATAAAGCCTTAACACTCATCAATAATGTGAAATAGTAGGCTCAAAAGTTTCAATGTGTTGAATAATCATATTATGATTTTTTAGTGGAAGACAACTAGAATTTATTGCTGGAGGTTCTTGGTGAATTTTCACAGGCGGTTACGTATACTATGACGAAATTTTTTGTTCATGTATAGACATTCTCCAAGTTTGATTATTTATAACAATTCTTCTTGTACGGATAATCCTTCGGTTGATGGTGTTTTACAGTAATTACCACATACTTCAACTACAAATGTTTTTCCTTCTATTCTTCGTGCTTTGTTTCTTTTCTTGTTACAAATGGTTGCGAACTTTTACTTTCTTTTTTTTGGGACACCTCACTTGGCATACTCTGTTTCTATTTTATAAATATCACTGTTATTTAGGAAAATAGAAACTTGCAAAAATACTCACTTTTCACGAATTGTCTTTAGAATAAAACGTATTCACTTAAACGTATTTACTAAAAAACGCGCGAAACAATTGCAAGGGACAAGGGTGTCGAAACGGTAACTACACAATGTTTAGGCATTTATGCGATAAGTACATTTTGTTAATGTGCTTAAACAGTAACTGGTGTAGACACCCCATCTGTCACCTTAGTGTATGCAACTTGTCACTAGATGCTCTAGGGCGTTACTGAATATCCATAGCTGTAGTTGCCACTAAAAATAACTAACGATTTAAGTAGTGTAATTTTAGTTACCCCTTGAATGTCTTAGTTATGATGCATTTCTATGTCAGAGCTTCACATACATACTGTACGTTAAATTCCGGATAAAAATGTAGTTACTGTTTTTGGCTTGCGAGCGCAGTGTAGCTCTCTCAGCAAAACTACTTTATTACTTTTATTTCTAGTTTCTCCGACGATACTGTTACAAACCAACATGTTCGTAATAAGTTGGTAAAGTTTCTGTAAAATAAACTTTTCCAGGTAATATTATGAGTTACACATAGTTAATGCAGTTGAAGTACATGATGATCAGAAATGCTTGGCAAATGCAGTTAGAAGTTCTATAAAGTAAAAGTTTTGTTACGTTTCGTCCCTGTAATTAAAATTTGGCGCATAGTTTAATTTAAACCTTCGTAATCTAGTACTGTTCCCACGGTTATTTGCGTGTATTAGCAATTCCGGCAGCCTCTGTCAATCGAAACGGTGGTTTCATCCTGTAGAATTAGTGTGAAATATTTAGTTATACAATTTAAGGTACTTTGAATCTGCGATTATTCTTATCAGTAACAAAGGTTAAACACAGGCATTTTATCAGGTTTTATTAATACATGTAATTATAAATTAAATATAGCAAATTACTTTTTCAATACAATATTAAAAGCTGGTATTTATTTATTAAAACACTTGCTTCAGAAAAGATTATAATACGTTCAAGAACAGGGTTTTTCGATTGTTAAAGCATTTGTTTAGGAAATATTATATGCACTTAACAACGCTGTCGTCTTTCGAGTTTCTAATGTAGAATTTAATGTATAATTCTGATTGTGTCTGTTCCTTACTTGAGAAAGAATATGGTTGTACGAGCGCTCTCCGTTGTTCCTTTTTTTCTAAGAAGCTTATGTGCGTTTGTTGTTGTGAAATATGTTTTCTGTTGCGAAAACTTAAATAAAAAATATTTATTTGAAGTGAACAAGTTATTACAAATCAAATACAACAGTATTACAACTAAGTTCAGTAGTACATATTATATTGTTCAGCAATGACTAGTTAATCTTTATTTTTCAACTGTCGTATTTATACCCTATTGTTATTGTGAAAGTAAAAGGCATAGAATGGTCACATTTGGAGTTTTCCCTAATTGACTTAAGATTAACAGGATATTAATTCAATAAGAACATGGTGTGATAACTACAATCTAAATAAACATGTACCTTTCCTTTATGGTTAACTAGGATTTCAATAACATTACTCGTGATGTAATGCGTTAGAAGACAAGTGTCTGCTCCGAACGGATTCTGTCGATTGCTAACTTATAGTGCAAACTTGGAAATATTCGATTTTCTTTAAAACAGAGGGTATAATACCAGCTACTCGAAACTGAGGATGCACGAGAATTTCTGTACCATGCTGTGTTTGGTTATATTGAAGACTTTGACATAACATCATTACCAGATAAACCGGCTATTGAAATATTTTTGAGGTGCTTTTGGAGGCAAATGCAGTAGGCCTTGCTCTGTTATATGATTGGATTTCCTTTGTTAAGGTTTTCAGGTATTAAAATGGATTTTGCTTCGCCGGACAGTCGGAATGTACCTACGGCGACCACTAGTGTTGGAGGAGTATATATTAATAGTAGATTCGCACTGACTGTATAAAATATTTCTCCTATACATTAATCTTTAGGGTTGCTCTCATGTTTGGGGTATATTTTGTTTGGGAAATTTATGTAGAAACCATCGGGTAAGACTAATTACTTTGATTTCTTGTTAAGAATATGCTAATGACGACGACCGCTTGTACTGTTAGTTTTGAATGTACTTTTTTTACATAATTATTTTTTATTTCAGTTCCAGCTCAAATGCATCTAAGCTGAGAATAGTTTAATTGCTGTGCCCACTATCACGTTAATGTTTTTTACTTTTAAAAAGATGTGGACATTGAGTAAGTACTTACCTTTTTTTGTTAAGGATTATACAGTGCATTGTGGAATTGTTTTATTCAACTGAATCAGCTAGTCGAGGCAAAAGAAAATTATAAATTAACATTTTCACAAGTGGTTGAGCAACATGAGGGTTAACACAGCATTTTTATGTACGCTCAAGCCGTGGGGCGAAATAACACAGCAATATATATATATATATATATATATATATATATATATTGAATAAGATGTTGGTATTTTTGGGCGAATTGCTTATATAACTAAAGGTTTCAGTCAATTTTACTTTATTTACTTTACTAGTTTCGGAGAATTTGTCCCCTTCATCAGAAGCTAAAATAGTACATAACAGTTAAATTAATAATTGGACAATAGTTACTTACTTTAGTAAATGCGTAAAAATACCTTAAAAGTAACTAGCAATAAATATAAAACATATCAAGCTTAAGACTAACATTTTAAAAGTGTACATTCTTTTGACATTTAGAAATTTGGAAATCATGATGACATATGTCATATTTAGAATGTTGTTGCTAGGTAATTTTTGGAACTGTAATACTATTAATAAAACTATTTATAATTAGATTGAGTAATGTTTGGTAACTATATAAACTATATATTTAATATTATAACGATAAAATAAATTTTAGAATTAAGAATTCTTCAAAATTTAAAAAAATTAAAAATGTTTAATATTGGTATAATAAGGAATAAATGTTACTTAAATTATCTATGTCGGTTTTGAGTTTAGACTGTTTTAATTTTGTTAATATAATATGATTCTAAAATAATCTTCTTTTATAGTTTGGTTCAATTTCGAAAATGGTAACTTCTTCAAAATTTGGTTGATGGCCAGTTGTATATATATGTGTGGATAGTTTACATGATGTTTTGCCTAACTTTCCATCACTTTTATGTTGGGTCAGTCTTCTTTAATATATTGTTTAGACTGTCCAACGTAGGTGCCTCCACAAGGGCATTCAATACTATAAACAGTATTGTTAAGTAGCATTTTGAGTTTTATCTTTCAACTTATGAAATAAAAGACTTAGTGTTTTGTGTATTTATAAGTTATTTTTGTATTTTCTTTCTTTAACGTGTGTATAATTTGTGGAGATAATTTTTGAATAAATGGAATGGTTTTGTAAGTGTTGGGTTCTAACGAATGTGTTTGATGTGTATGGTTATTGTCTTGATGTTGATATAAAATTTTATTTATAAGATGTTTCGGAAAGCCATTATTAATGAAAATTCTTTGTAATTTTAATAAATTTTTGGAGAAATTGTGGATGTGAGATTTTTAATTCTATATTTTAATGCTGAACTGGTATTAATCTTGTGTTGAAGAGAATGATTTGAAAAGTAATTTATATATCGGCCAGAGTTAGTAGGTTTTTGATACCAATCAAATAAAATATGGTTGTTATTGTCTCGGATTACTAATGTATCTAAAAATGGTATTTGTTGATTAATTTCTATTTCATGAGTGAATTTGAGATGTGGATTATATTGATTAAAGGCTTCGACAACTGTTTGAATCATATTGTAAGGAACGCAGCATAATATGTCATCTACATAACTTATTATAAAGGAAAAACAAATGGTAATGTTGGTATTATGGTTTGAATAAGTTCATCCATTACAATCTGTGAAACTATTGGCGATAATGGTGATCCCATTGGGGTTCCAAAAATTTGAAGATAGAAGGTATTTTGGAATGAAAAATAAGTGTTAATAAAAACTAGTGTTAGTGAACTACAAAACATTTCCATATCTAAATTACAATGTTGTTTAATATTACTCCATTTTGATTTTATAATACTTATAACTAAATCTAAAGGTATATTTGTAAATAATGAAGTAACATCTAGTGAAATTAGTCTATAGTTTACGGGAATTTGGAACCCATTATATTTATCAATGAGTTGAAAGGTGTCTTTGATACTGAAGCCTTCTTCCATTGGAAATGATTTACTTAAGATATCAGATAGCCATTTTGATACTTGATATGTAGGTGTGTTGATTGAAGAAATGATTGGTCTGAGTGATAAAATAGGTTTGTGAATCTTAGGTAATCCATAATATTTACCAGCAACGGAGTTGTTAGTGATAAGTGATTTTTTTGGTGTCAATGGTAATCATATTTTTATCGTATAACATTTTTATGTGATCGTTAACCTTATTTTGGATTTTTTGGGTGGGATCTCTAGATAATGTTGAGTAGGTACTGTTATCGTTTAAAAGTTCAGTTGACATGTCAAAATATTGCTGTTTATTTAAAATAACGGTTACCTCACCTTTATCGGATTTAGTGACAATTAGTTCAGGATGTTCCTTCAAAAATCTTTTGGTTTCATAAAAAGATACGGTTTCGGGGTTTAATTTATTGTTGTTAACAGGATTTAAGATAAAATTTGTGATGTGATTGGTTACTTTGGCTCTTTTGATATTTGAGTTTTGTTCAACTTCTGTACCATTGTTGATAATTGATTCTACAGAAGCTAATAACCTACCCATGTTGATATCTTTAGTTTTAATTTCTAAATTAAACTTAGGTCCTAAAGAGAGTAGGTTTAAGTAGGGTTCTGGTATATTAATATTGCTCATATTGACTATCCATTTTTTATTGTCAACAAACAAGGATGATAATTGTGTTTGTTTATTTTTTAAATTTTGAAGTTTATTAATGCAAATGTATTTATGGAGTTCAAATTGTTTATGATACAATATTTTTTGCCTATTGTGAAATTCGTCAATGATGAATTTTGGGAGTAAGTTTTGAAGCGAATTTCTAAAATTTATAATATCGTTTTTTACATGAAATATAGTAGAATGACATACATTAATTTCTAGACAGAGAATTTTATGTTCTAACCTTTTTATGATATGCTGGAGTTTCATATTGATTTCTAGCTTGTTATTGAGCATCAATTTGTTGATTTGATGTAGTTGTTGTGTGATATGTTTTGGACTTATTTTTAGTAACACTTATTTTTCATTCCAAAATACCTTCTATCTTCAAATTTTTGGAACCCCAATGGGATCACCATTATCGCCAATAGTTTCACAGATTGTAATGGATGAACTTATTCAAACCATAACACCAACATTACCATTTGTTTTTCCCTTTATAATAAGTTATGTAGATGACATATTATGCTGCGTTCCTTACAATATGATTCAAACAGTTGTCGAAGCCTTTAATCAATATAATCCACATCTCAAATTCACTCATGAAATAGAAATTAATCAACAAATACCATTTTTAGATACATTAGTAATCCGAGACAATAACAAACCATATTTTATTTGATTGGTATCAAAACCTACTAACTCTGGCCGATATATAAATTACTTTTCAAATCATTCTCTTCAACACAAGATTAATACCATTTCAGCATTAAAATATAGAATTAAAAATCTCACATCCACAATTTCTCCAAAAAAATTTATTAAAATTACAAAGAATTTTCATTAATAATGGCTTTCCGAAACATCTTATAAATAAAATTTTATATCAACATCAAGACAATAACCATACACATCAAACACATTCGTTAGAACCCAACACTTACAAAACCATTCCATTTATTCAAAATTATCTCCACAAATTATACACACGTTAAAGAAAGAAAATACAAAAATAACTTATAAATACACAAAATCACTAAGTCTTTTATTTCATAAGTTGAAAGATAAAACTCCAAAAATGCTACTTAACAATACTGTTTATAGTATTGAATGCCCTTGTGGAGGCACCTACGTTGGACAGTCTAAACAATATATTAAAAGAAGACTGACCCAACATAAAAGTGATGGAAAGTTAGGCAAAACATCATGTAAACTATCCACAATATATATACAACTGGCCATCAACCAAATTTTGAAGAAGTTACCATTTTCGAAATTGAACCAAACTATAAAAGAAGATTATTTTAGAATCATATTATATTAACAAAATTAAAAACAGTCTAAACTCAAAACCGACATAGATAATTTAAGTAACATTTATTCCTTATTATACCAATATTAAACATTTTTAATTTTTTTTTAAATTTTGAAGAATTCTTAATTCTAAAATTTATTTTATCGTTATAATATTAAATATATAGTTTATATAGTTACCAAACATTACTCAATCTAATTATAAATAGTTTTATTAATAGTATTACAGTTCCAAAAATTACCTAGCAACAACATTCTAAATATGACATATGTCATCATGATTTCCAAATTTCTAAATGTCAAAAGAATGTACACTTTTAAAATGTTAGTCTTAAGCTTGATATGTTTTATATTCATTGCTAGTTACTTTTAAGGTATTTTTACGCATTTACTAAAGTAAGTAACTATTGTCCAATTATTAATTTAACTGTTATGTACTATTTTAGCTTCTGATGAAGGGGACAAATTCTCCGAAACTAGTAAAGTAAATAAAGTAAAATTGACTGAAACCTTTAGTTATATAAGCAATTCGCCCAAAAATACCAACATCTTATTCAATATTTATTAAATATCGCTTATTAAAGAAGACTCAGTATATATATATATATATATATATATATATATATATATATTACTCATATTTAGACCAGGGTAGAAAATTAATGGATTACATCAAATAATTTTAATCACCGTGTATAAGGAAGTTTATTAGATAATACGCTTTATTAAAAACCCGTGGAGAATAAAAATTCATTCGTTTTATTAAAAATAAGAGATTAAAATTATTTACAAGACGCTTCATATAAAAATAAGCAGTTTTAAAATGCTCAACGTGTAATTTAATTATTCCAAAGTAAAGAATCAAATGGAAATTACGTGCAAGATTTATATGAATTGATTCAAGTTTGGGCAACGAGTATTAAACGAAACGTACAGATAATAATTGAATATTTAATTAGGATTCACTAAAAATTAAAGAGTATTAATTTTAATTGAAGTTAATTGAACCGTTAGTAACAGATAATATCTATAGAAACTTGTAATAACCCAAGATTATAATACCAGAAAATAAAGCTCTGAGAATTAATATTATTTTGAACACCTGCGTAGTTTAAATATCACATACGGCGTAAATTTTGTAGATAATTAATAGTTTCAAAGAATCTTGGAGAAACCGGGGCTTAATATTCACGAGAATGTGCGATACGGGGTTATTAAACCCAGATAACAGTCCACATGGACTAAAATATAATCGATAATAAACAATATCAATTTGCACCAATACGAACAGGTTAGAAAAGAAAAGAGAAAATGCGTCAAGCAAAGACACATATAGTAAAAGGCGGGATTTAAGCAACGTCACGAGGGTCACAATTGGTTGAAAATAGGATGCAAATATCAGAGGTAGAAACAACAATTTCGGTATAAAAGTCAATTAGTTATTTCTCGGACATGCTTGCGTGCCGTGTGTTGAAATTTCTGAGATTTAAATGGGACGAGTGAAAATTCGTAAAATCGACGCGCGAGCGACAGACTGGGAACATAGAATGAGGAATTCTTTAGAATTACCCGTTTTGAGGACAAAAGCGACGTGCCGGCTTTTTGCTATATATACCGAGATGAATATAAACAAGCTCTCTTAGACTTTTGACTATTCGATGCGTTAAAAGCTCTTACATCCGCGACTTGATTGAAGATGTTAAACAGTGCATTTTAGTTTGAGAAAATAATTTAAAATTTTGCTCGTATATTTTAGTGATTCAAAATAGTTGGTTATTTACGTGCTAACATGAATGTACTTCAGTGCACTTAGATACAAGGTAATAAAATTTAGTTTCACTGTACCAATTAGCAAAATTTACAACGACAAATGTATACACAAAAGTAGGCAGTTTTGGCGTATATTGGTGAAAGAAGTATGAAGTTATTTGCTATTTTTCGGGGGTGTTAATAATTAAATGGTTCAAATACGTGTCTGGATCCACGAAACAAGGGTCAGATATACACAGATAAATTCCGGAAAAGCCCAGAAACAACTTTAAATAAATGGTGATGGAGTAAATTTTAAAAGCGTTGAGAATTAGAAGCCGTAAATATAATCCTGTTGGAATGGTGTGATTAACTAAAGGGACGATGTACTTTGAAGCTACGAGGACGGTGACCTTCAGGTAAATTATACTATTTTGTTGGACATTTTTGTGTGTGTTGAATAACTTTATAATTGATTTACTTTAAATGGACATTAGTGAAATTGTACTAACCATAAAATTTTAATTTTAAGATGAAATTTGCTTGTTGAAGTAAAAAGGGGTATTTAGTTTTGATGTTCGGTAATATGATGAAAATTTGGGTATGTCTTTGAGCTCAATTAGACGAACCTGGTTAATTAACGTAAAGGGGTGGTAGATGCTCCCTTTATACTCAGACTCCGGTCTGCTTATATTGTTATATTAATTAGTAGGCATCCAACAAGGACTTTAATTTTGGATGCACATTAAAATGATAATAAAATTAATCTTGAAATTCTTTTAAAACTGAAATTTATGCTGAGTTTTAATTTTGAAATTTTAATGTATTCTGAATATTGATGTAAATAGAGTTAACGTTGATGTTTTTGGTAGGAATGTGTTGTTTTTTTTTATGAATGAGGAGGTTTATAACATTAGGTGCGCAGCCGAGGCGAAAAGAGGATCACAGCCGTTTATGACGCCCAATCTGTGGGACTAGAATTTTTTTGTTGAAAGGACCCAGTTCCCGCATTCAAAGGAGAATATCACAGCAATATATATATATATATATATATATATATATATATATCTCTGACAGGCCCCGCGTTGGTGCGACACTAAAAGAGTGCTGTGAAAAACCCCGTGTTGGAGCGTCACTAAAAGAGTGCTTTGTTAACAGCCGCACGTTAAGGTGCCGTTAAAAGTGTGATGTGATGATACAGGTACAGCAAATTGTAAAATTTGAAATTGTTGAATTACCTTCCTTTCTAATTTTACTTTGCCTGGCTAGCTCAATGGAATTGACGGAGTTTACAAAACGAAATCAAACACAGCATTATCATAAGGGATCTATACAGCCAAAAATTTTTTCTCTTATACAAAAGAAATATAGAACTTTTACAGCGTAATATTTTTCAAGCATAAAATTATTCTTAACAAATACTTATTTACTTAATTATCAAAATGTCTCTCATCTTAGGTACATTTAAATTTACAGAACTAAAATCTCTTCTCTTATGGATAGTTTACCTCGCTTTTTTTATTCCCTAGCGTGTAAGGTTTGTTTGGCCAAAAAATCCTTGACGGATAGTCTCTATATATGCTCGGAGTGTTTACAACTCTGATCATAAACTTTCCTGGTAAAGATCCTTACAAAAAGAATGTTATATGATTAAGACTTATTTATCTTAAATTAAATGACAAACACTCAAATATCAATTACAAACAATATTTTAAAAAGTAATACTTGCAAAAATCTACAATGCCCTTCTTTTATTCGTAATTAAATATTTGCTGCTTCTTGGGTTTATTTTTAATTGACATTCAAATCCCAAGATTTTCATATTATTTACATCTCCATTTAGAAATCAATGGCATCTTCGGCTTAACTATTTAAGTTAATTTTTAAATAGCTTTCTATCTTGAAAAATTTTCCATATTTATTACATTTAATAATTTCTATATTTATATGCAGGTTGCGTTTAACTTTATCATCAACTTTACATTTTAAAAATGACTTCTTTATTCACTTGTTACATTGTAATCATTAATTTACGGTATGCGTAATGCATACTTCAAAACAATCTCTTCAAAGTAACATTTTCGCAACAGAATTTAGGCATGAATCTTTTTAATAAAAGTTTCGGTTTATATACAAAAATTATCTTTTTTCTAGTATGTGCAGATGTTTAGGGGAAATTTTGCACCGTAATGATGCAAGGTTTCTAAGAATTTATTAGCGTCGACTCGCTTGATTGATTTATATTAGCGACGTGCGCTGTCCGTCCTACTTTATCTCCCAAGGTTATTGCGCCGCATCATATCTCTCCTACAATGATTGCAAAAGTTAACAAATAATTCTTATCAATTTTATCGGTTTTCAACGTTTCTGCTGTTTCTTAAAGTAAATATTTATTCATTAATTAGGTATTTACGTTGTTCTATGTACGGATGACGCATTTTCTATATTCCTCATGTTTTATTTAAAATGTTTTATGCTATACAAAGGTTAATTAATTTAAGCTTTGATTGCTTTATCAACAGGCTTTACACATGCAGACAGACCCGCATCTTCATAGTTGTAATAAAGGATTGGTTCTCACGGAAAAACATGTTTTAATACTAATTAAGATTAAAGCGTTATTCCTTTAACAAGATTGATATGGTTCCTACGCTAAATTATGGGACGAAAAATGTAATTTTATTATGATAACTAATAGGTTAAAATAAACGGCTTTGTATTTACGCTTAAAAATGATCGATTTGCATTCGCATTTAATGCATTTTAAGGTATCTTAAAAATAATTATTTTTACATATACAGCTTACATTATTTGCTATGTATTTACAATATCCTTATATCATACAGGATGATTATTTATACACACGAAACTGCATTTTCGCTTAGCAAACAGTAAGCTTGTATTATACAGGGTAAAACCATTAGTTTTCGGAAATAAATATTTTTTCCGGATGCTTTTATATCTTGGTGGAATTTATTTGTATTATTTGGGTTCCAATAACCTCACGTGACTCCGTGTTACGTTAATATATACAGGGTTTTTCAGGGTATACGCCTCGGAACATTGTACGTAAACTAATAATGAATTATTCTTATAGATGTGAATAGAGGCATATTAAAGGTATATTCTAAAATTATTTTAAAATTATACAGGGTGTTCGAAATACAAAATAAATAACCAAGGTATATTTTATTAAATCAAAGCCTTTATATATTATTACATTTTCAAATTTCACGGTCAAAATAAAGGTATTTTTATTAAGGTTTGTTATACCTAAACCTTAAAGTTTTTGAAGTAATTAAATTTTTTTTCAAAAAACAATCTAATCTTTAAATATTGAATGTAAACAAATATTAGACCTACTTAATCAACATTTCTAGTGAAATGTGAGAATTGATCATGTTCTATACTTCCATTATAAAAACTTAAATATCTTATACAGAGTGTTTAGAAATTTAATTTAATCTTTTACGAACTTCAAGTTGCTATAATTTAATTAACTTAAATACAACCTTGTATTTTTTAATACGTTACTAAATGCAGAATTTAGTTCAGTATTATATCTCGTATAAAAACGTGCTAGAGCTAACTCTACACATTTTCACAGAATTCGCTAATTACTTGAATACTGCAGTTAAATGTTAAATTAAAGTAATGATTTATCTCCTTGTCTATAAAATTTTGAAGGGTAAAATTATTTTAACATTTCGACATTATTAATTACTCTAGTTGTTTATTTTCGAATTTATCGTATGGGCTGTTATTGTCTATAGTAAAAATTAATAATATAAAGATTTACAAAAAAAAGAACGCATTGATATGATACTGATATTGGGTAAATGTCATGAAAATTGTTTATTGGCTTTTCGAGTATATGCCCAAAGATACCCGGAGAGAAGTCATCCCAAACCAACAGTTTTGAACAACATTTTAACGGAGTTTAAGGAAACTGGAAATGTCGAACACAAAAAAAACCTCTTATAAGTAAACCTGTAACTGATGATGAGGATAATATTTTTATGGTAATTGGCTCAGTTATTGAAAATCCCTATGCGAGTCAAAACCAGATATCCAAAAATTTAATATTAGCCAATCAAATATTTCAAGAATACTTACCAAACACAAATATTCCTATAAAATCTAACTATGTCAAAAACTTTATGGAAATGACTTCCAGAAGGGAATTGAATTTTCCATGTGTGTTAGAGGAAGGTGCAGAAAATGAACATTTTTTAACAATTTTTTATTTAGTGCACTTTTTATAACAACAGACATGTGAACAGGCATAATTTCCATTATTATTCAGATTCAAACTGCCATCAATACAGAATAATAAATAATCAGCATAAATGTTTAGTGAATGTATGGGTGACCCTTAATTTTTTAATGTTCCGTAAAATTGTTTGAAGTTTCTGAATTTTCTATAAATGAGCTACCAGTGTTGTTGGAGGAAGAGAGAAAGGAATAACCATGTGGTTACGATTAGATGAAGCTGTTACGTGTTTTACGAAATGCCATGCAAAAAAGGAAGAACGCAGCATAGTAAGTAGTCGAAAGAATCGCCTGCACCGAATACCGCAACAAAACATAGGGGCAGAATCGAACTCCAAAAGAATCAAAGTTCGGGATAGCTCAAACACGTCGGAGAGTGTGGTGGGTGACCTAGATAGAAAAGAATTGGAAACCTCAGTAACAAAAAAATTTATATTACGCACATGTAGAAAAACATACAGTCCCAAAGGAATATTTACAAACGTCGAAGTCTTTGTTCGATGAGTAAGTACAGAACAGTATTATTTTATCCTGCGTGGATTTTTGTTATGCTATGTAAATTCTCCGAGATATTTCCTTTGCAGGCGGATTTTCCTTTTTATAGCTTGTTGTTTTTTTGAAGTTTTGTAAATAAAAACACTCTCTTTGGAGGTTTCCTTTTCTTTCTGTGTGACCCATCCCGCTCTACGACGTTTTTAGTTAGCACGGCATTTATTCTTTCGATTCCCCTGCTTTTGTTGCGGTACTCGGTGTTGGCTAGTGAAACTTTGCTTGCTGTACTTTACTTTTTTCTTGTCCACACCACGGATTACGGTAATAATTTGGTATGTAATTTTTACAAGCTATTGAAATTGCCATGAATGAAGCACAAAAACATAGACAAGCGAAAAGTATCTGCACTCTCCAATTAAGATATTACTTCTAGTAGTCTTTTTATTCCAACCCTTGGAGATCGAGTTAAATGATATGATGAAATAAAATGTCCGAACTCAAATATGCAAATACTCTCTTGTGCAAGTTTTAGTGCAAACCCAAGAGCAAAATTTGATTATGCCACAGAAATGCGTATGTCTAAAAGCCTACGTAATAAGTCCATTAAACACCACTTACCCTTTATTAAAATATGTTGATTATAACAGCTCATTATAAGCATTCCGCAGAGACGAGAACCGAGGAATGAATTAATAGAAACGTAAATAAATATGCACTCTCGCTGATGATTTCATAATACGGAGACCGGATATCAAATATTTCATCCCACAAGTGCTGCAATATACAATCAAATATACAAAAATATGTGATATTTACAGTTCTGTTGAAGACGTGCACGAACTCATTAGCCTTTCTCGGGAAGGAAGAGATTTTATTAACTTAATTCTTGAAGGATTAAATTTTACATTTTAAGCTGCGGCATTTCTTGGAGAAGCTTAAACTGATTTAAATCAAAACTCGGGTCTTAAATTTTATGCTCCAGCATTCATGAAGGCAAGTGTAAATTATCTTAGCAGTTAAAAGATATGGAGACTCATAAAAATACTAATTAGTACGTGCTGTATATATGAGGCGGGAATATAAATCCGTGGTATACAAACCTACTTTTTCTCACGGAGTGCAGGATGTGCACTAAACACATTTCTTTCTATTCAGCCCGTATCTGCATTGTTAGGCTTTTAGCTTTCAACCGCTAGAATAGGGTCATAATGTACCTGCATAAAGAATAGTTGGAACTAGTCGCGCTTATAGAGCACATAAATCGGAAGAAATATTTGAACAGCTTATATATATCCCAGACTAATCAATATGTGACATTCTCTACCGTCTGTATGCACTTAGCTACCAACCATTTAGAAGTTTCAAAGTGCCCATTCTAAAATAGAATAGCAAGCATTTGAAGTTAAAAATTTCACCTAGGTTGCATAAAAGCATATGCCTCTAAGCTGTGTCAGTTTTTCGTTCTAAAAAAGTTTCACATTTGTACAAAAACCAACACTCAATAATAAACTTTCTGTACCCATCAAAAATATCCTGTTACTAATAAGCAAACCTTGTGAAATGGCAGTAGTAAATGTATGGAACATGCCTCGATTCCAAAGAAACTGGAAATACAATAGTTATTAAATGCGTAAGATAAGATGAACTTTACGAATTTATTTAATTTCTAGATTAACAAGGAATGAACCCAATCCGTTTAATATTTCTGTGTATTGTTGCATCCTTCTAAAGATAATATTTATGAAGTCTAAACAAGTATGATATTTAATAGGATTCTTTAACTATCTAAAAGCAAATGTATTATGACGTCTACTTAGTGAATTGTCAATGTAAAATAGGCACCAGGAGATAAGTTACTTTCGTTCTGGCTCACAAAAGAAAACAGGTTTTGCCCCTTTCCACGCCGTCTATCTATTCAAGAAGGTATAAAGATAAATCTCTATTCTTTCAGCTCTCATGTTTCGACTACCTTTTATATAAACAATAAATGGACCCTCCATTCTAATCGGATCTGCACCTTAAACAAGTTCTAGTACTAGAACGGGTAGAATGGCATGCGTATTTCAGTGAGTTAAAAAGCCGAACTAAAGGTTTAAACAAATTAGTGAGGTCTTTAGTGAGAAACTAGACTGAAACAGGTATACGAAAAAGGAGAGCAGCTCAACTCTTTCGGTGCGTAGAATTGTAGAAACTATAGAGGTCGCCAAGGTCTGTTAAGTCACAAAAATGCGATATGGACGGTAAAAGGAAACCACCACATTACCTCCAAGTATACAACGCACTTAAATTGCTTTTAAAATGATGGCATTCTCTGAGGCAAAAGATTCCAGAAATTAAATAGTCCTTAACTACATTAAGTTTTTAGTCCAATGCTACACCTGAATGTACTACATTGACCAAGAAGCGATTTTTTTACCTGGAAAATTTGAATGTTGCCGCATCCTTGTGGTTCGAAGCACACGGTACCTCCGTTTTACTTATCAACCGAATTAAGACGTGTTTTTGTGAAAAATGCTCGCCTAACATTTTTCAAGCCGACCGTGTCGAGACTCGAACCCGGAACCTTGGGCATAGTAATCATACGCATACCAACTACGCCACGAAGTCGCCAGTTAAAATATTCTCGCATTCGAATATCCGGGAAGTGACTGCTTCAGACGATGTGTTCGGCAAGTTTAAAAGAAGAACCGGGAATATTTTGCGGTATATAGGGTATAAAGAAGAAAAAAAAAACATTGATGACAAATCAGGATCTGAATTTAATAGAAGTAATTCGAAAAAAACAGACCAGACGAAGTAGGAAACAAAGTTACAAAGCTATAAAATGAGAAATTATTCGCAAATTCAGAAAAGCTAAAGAACAATGGATTGATTAAAAATACAAAAAGGTACAAACTAAGACGGAAATTGGAAAAACAGATGAAGAGTACAAACTAATTAGAATAAATTTTAGTGATATAAAACCGTATAGCAAAAACATAAGAAGCGCAATAGAAGACATCGTTATAAAAAGGTTAGAGAAAGTGGATAGATGACAAAAATATATAGGAAATTTATGTGCAGCATCAAAAATAGAAGCAGTAGATCAGGAAAGAGACATTGAAATATCCAATAATTATAGATGAGTTTGAACGAACAATAAAGAACATGGAAAATAATATGGTGCAGAGCACAGACTAAAGTGCAAGCAGAAACACTAAAAGTCGCTGGACAAAGCGTAACAGAACGTCTGTTTCAACTTGTAAGCTCTATGTAATATTATGAAATAGACAATAAGAAATAACAATAAAATCTACAATTTAGTGTTATGTTTAGTTTTGTATGGCCTCGAAGGCTCAGCTAGTTCCTCCTCAATTTTTTCAATCAAAGATTCAGTGGGATATCATTCTACATTTTCATTAATTATGTCCACCTTATTGTCACATATATGTCCATAATACTTTTTACAAATTCTTAAACAATTGCTAAAACTGCAGGCCTTAGTGAGCCCTCCTCTGACAAGATAAGTAGGTCAGGATTGACTTAGGAGCTGGTTCTCTGGTGGTTGTAATAGAAACAAATTCATGATTGCACTTTCCCCATTCTCAGTCCAGAAGATTTTTTCAGTTGATCCATCCATGTCTGAACTTGGCGATAAATGCGGAACATATGGTACATAACGCCATCCTGTGTTGGTGGCAGTTTTGAACAATTTAACTTGCTGCCAGCAGATTTGGAGAATAGCTTACAAGCGCGAATCATCTAACGTTGTTGCTTCAGCATCACCATACAGAGCTAGGAGTATACGCTCTCCTGCTTCGCAAATTGTTGAAACACAAGAATTAGGATCTCTGAAAACTTTTACAAGTTCATGCAAAGCTGGTTTGACCTGCAAAAAATGCAAAACTTGGTTTTGCCAAATCTAAACAGAGTCAATGTGATGTCGCACCCACTTAAAGCTTAAATAAGAGGTAGATTTTCAGGTACTGAGTAGTTGTAGGATGACGGTGAAAATAAGTTTTCAATAGCACCACTTCTCACAGGTGTTCCAAAGTAAATTGGGAGATCTTGAGCCAAAGTTGTCAAGAGAACTAGCAGACCAACGTCGTTTGCGATGTTCTCCACAGCATCATACTCTACAGCAAGTGATATAGTTCTTACTAAATAAGCACATCAGCATCTACCCCTGCATGCTTCACAGTTATATTATTTTGAATGAGCGTATCCTTTGGAGTGAAATAAAACGAAGTTTCTTCGTTTCATTCCTTACGAATTTTTCCTGTGGTACTTAAGCGATTATTAGCCCATCAAAATTGATATCGCCTGAAACATTCACATGACACCTTCTGTACCTGTCAGCACTTTTAGTACCTCTCATCTTAGGTTCAAGAGGATAACAGTCAAAATTCACCACAACATTTACTGCATAATCATGCCGAACGAACATATTTTATGGAAACTGCCAGTTCTATTCCACATAACCTCATAAAGAAGGAATTCATCGCCACTGCCTTTCGATTTAGTGTAAATTTGGTTGAATTTGGTAATGGTGAAAATGCTAAATACCGAGATAATGTTGTACCCTTACGCATCTTGTCTTCTCTAAAAAGGAACATTTTTACTCGTTCCTTGACCAAACTGTTCCTATGTCTTCAACCTCTCGCGCTTGGTCAATATTTTTGCCCCATACCTTGGCTTTCTATTTTCAACCACTGTCTGTATGTAACTTTTCTATTTTTATTTTTTCCGCTACTCTTTGTTGCACTTGTTTGTTTTTGTTTTGTTTTTGAGATTCTTGTTACCCCGCAGCTTTCTTTAACCGCTGTTACAATGTTTTTTTTAAACCTTCCTCATTTCTCCTCTATTTCTCGATCGTTACCTATTTCTTCTATCCTCCTCTTTATATTATTTTGGTATGAGTTTCTGATTTCAATATTTTTCAACGCACAGGTGTTGGTCACCCCGAGTTCTGCCTGCCTCTGTACTCTTACATCTTTAATCTTTTTCCGTTTCTCGAATCCTTTAAGGAATAGTCGATAATTAATTTTTAGTTCTTGATTCTACCTCACATATGTATATATGTCTATTCTCGTGTTTGAATTTTGTATTTGCAATCAGCAAATAATTTGCGATACATATTTTAGTACCCTTTTACCATTCTCATTCTTTATCCTTTCTCGAAATTTTCCAATGTACTTTTAGTTCCTTTTGTTTTCGTTATCTATTCTACCGTTCATATATTTTATCACTATTGTATTTCCTTTTCTTTATTCTAGTTCCATTTGCAACACCTCAAAAACTAATCTTTCTTTCCCTTGTTGTATTCACACTCAGTTCATATGCTATTATCATGTTCCATGTTCCATTCTGTCTATCGTTGCTGGTACTGATAATAATCTCTCGTTTCTATATTCTGCCCCTATCGCATTCTTTATTATTTCTGGTTTTACTATTAGTCCTACTCCTTCCGCACCTCTTCATTGTTCCTCCACTTTTGAACACCTACCCAATACCGGTCTTTCAGCTCTACAACACCTTTTCCCTACTTTTTGGATAAACGGATTTTAGCGTGCTATAAACAGTCGAGTCTTTGTGGTGGTTCTTTGTGATACTTGGTTCTGAATTTCCGTTGAACCGAAGTGGCTGATTGCGATCCATGTAATAAACTACACTGGGCGCTTTGCACCTGAATACGATTCGATGCTGACGAATCAGATTGCGGTATGAAATTTTGGCGCAGTAATGTAATGCATATGTACTCTCGCTGATGATTTTCTATAGTGAACGTGAAGATTTGGTGAAATTTTTTAACTCGCTAGACTTTGCTAATACAGCCGGTTCTACAACTGTATAGGTGTACCATTGTACTTTTGTGTAAGTTAAGGGTGTATGTATAAGACTTTCGTAGTTTGTCAATATTATACACCAGTACACAGTTTGCTTTATAATTAAATTATTTATATTTTAACAAACTTTTAACAAACAGGAATCTGTTAATGTTTTAACCCTCGCTGTTTAACTTCTAATACACGTTCCGATGTATTATCTTCATATTTCTGCTGTGTAATTGTAGAACCCATATACGTATTTATAATAGGTACAATTTCTTGCATTTACCTTTCGTGTCTGGTTGGCATTGTAACCGCCGACTGAAGAACTGCGTTTCTGAGGGGTTGCAAAGTAGGGAACCGTCTAATATCACGTGATGTGGCAGCTGATAGGAAGTTGTCGTTCTAACAAAAAATATAAAGCCAAGATATAAGTATCTCCTTGTCTATATAAACGGATGTCCTGTACACTATAAAAGCTGCTATTATTAGGTTTAAATTTTAAATTTCAGAAGGGTTGTTGCACTAATTACATGTTATCTTTAGAACCTGCAAGTACGTTTGTTTTTGAACCACTTAATGCAGCTTCAGAGTAACTGACACCCTATAACGGTAGAACTTTTAAGCTTCAAAGAACTTCTGTTTGTTTTTCTAGGGGCTTCTGGAAGTCTATAATAAATTATAATAAAGGAACGGTGTTCATGGAGATGTCTATGCGACAGTTTGTTATTTCTATGCTCCGCCATGTTATTAAAGGGTGTTTTCTGTTAATAAAGGGTTTTTGGGTGACTATTACGATTTCATAGACAACCGCTGTGCTCTATTTCAGTGATTATCTATAAATTGGTTTAGTTAACAAAATTTTAGGAACCAGCAGTTACCCGTTTACTCTCACTACTAGAAATCATGTTAAGAAAGGAATTTTTAAAATTTGAGGTTTGATTTAAATTCTTTCCTTTATAAATGCATAATAATCGTTTAATCTCGGGCGGTTTATACATTAACAGCGAGCCGTCCAAATTTTCGTATTATTCGTATGATGAGACCTGTCGAAATAATTTTGTATAATCTACTAAACATAGTTTATATATACTAAATTATTTTTTAAAATGTCGCCTTGTTTCCGATAGAAGATAAAATCGTTAACTTTTACTAGTTAATTCTTTGCAAACTGCATCGGAAATTATTTTTAGTGACGTGCAATAATTTGTTAGGCGCAAAGAGTAGCGACCGTTTACAATGTGGCAGATTCCTGGGCGATGGTTAGGCATGATGCTTTTAAACTGCGGTTGAACGTAGGTTCTTGTTGAACATCGTCGACCATCCAAGTGCCGATCCTTGAAAAACCTATCGCAAGTTAGTGAAATCCCTTCCAATTCAAATCCTAACAACACCCACATCACTTCCAAACCCCACCATCAAAAAAACTCTACCCTCCTTCTAAACACCGTTATTTCTCCCAAATCTGTGGACGTCCCCACCTTCTAAAAATACCAAATCATCAATAATTGTGTATTCTCTCCAACCACTCTTCCTTATGATACTCTCGACACTGACCTTCTAGACTCAATCATTTCCAAATTAAATCCTCATAAATCTCCAGGTCCTGATAATATCCCCAACATAAATGTCCAAAAGCCATGGCCAGTAATTCGTCAACCCATCCACAAGCTATTCCAAAAGTGTTTAACCACCGGTACCTTTCCTGACACTTTTAAACATGCAAATATCATCCTTCTTTTAAAACCAGCAAAACCTCCCGAAGATCCACGTTCCTACTAACCAATCGCCCTCTTTACAACTATTGGTAAACTTCTAGAAAAACTAATCCTACATAATCTCCAGTTCCACATTGATAACAATTCCTTAATTTCCAACAACCAACATGGTTTCCGACAGTCACAGCGCTGAACAAACTATCCACTCCCTAATTTCCAAAGTCCAATCACCACAAACCATATATGTCCTAGCAATTTTCCTCGATTTTCACTCCGCTTTTGAGTTCCTCTGGTGGCTCAATATCCTTAACCAACTCAAGATACTAAATTTCCCCTCCAATATCTTCAAAATCATCCAATCATACCTAATTTCCCGTACAACAACCCCTCCCAACAAACTATTTTTCCTATACCACGAACCTACCACAAGGCTCTCCACAAGGATCCATTCTTTCTCCCACCCCCACCCTCTGTAACCTAAACATTGACCCACCCCTTGACCTGAACATTCCAAATACAGACACCTTTGCCTACGCAGACAACTTCATATTCCCGTCTTGAACTACAATCCACAGCAGAAATCCTAAGTCAACATATCGAACAATGGTCAATCATTAACAAGCAACGCATCTCCCCTACCAAATCTAAAATGCCGCTCCTAAAAGGATTCCTCGATCCTCTCCAAAGTCCTACTATCCACATTTTGGGAACACCCCTAACCTTCTCCGAATCCATTCCATACCTTGGCATTCATCTAGAAACCCGTCTGAAAATACACACCCATTTCCAAAAAATCCGAACCAACACAAAGATACTCCTGTATAACGTCCAACATTCCTTACCGAAATCAAAGCAACTAACCCTACTTGCAAGAAGACTAATCCTTAATAACATCATTATCCCAATCATTCGTTACGCTGTTGACCCTTAGTAATATCCCCGATATCAAGAACCGTATTCACAACTCCCTCTTTCATTCCTGGCAAGAACCATGGTCACACTCCGAAACCGGCCCAATATTTCCTACCATTACCGACATCTACAAACACATACAAAATTCCAGCCGCACAGCTATCCAATTCCTGACTGGTCATGGCAAATTCCGCTCCAAATTACACTCCCTCCACTTAATTCCCTCTCCATGTCCATGTAACTATCCTGATTCACTAGAAACTCCTGAACATCTCCTACACCATTGCGCCGCCCTCACTCTCATGCGAAACAAATTCAAACACACCATCCAATTAGACCTATACTCCCCACTACCTAATTTAAAATCTCTAATCACACATTTTCCCTTTCCTCTACACGACTTCCTGCAAGAAATCGTAGATAACAAACCACCTATGCCCCCACCTTAACCCCAAATCTGCGATTTTAACATTTTACCATCAAGTGGAAACTACATCTGAACTCAACAACTCCATTCACCCTGCCCTGGATCAACTTCAAGACGTCAGTAGAAGGTCATAAGCGAGTCTATACAGAAGACCACCAGAATTCATTTTAATTTCATTTGTTTTGCTTTTATTTTTCATTAAAATGTACAAGCTAGGATGGGCCAATCGCCTGAGTATGGCTTAAAATAAAGAAGATTTCCACTCACTCACTCTTGTTAAACTTCAGGATGATACTATCTGACGTATCATTTCGTATTCTCATTACCCTCGGGTAAAGCAAAGAAGCCTAAGGACATCGATTTCAGAGGTACGGTAACTTTTTGGTAACCTTCCAAAAATTAACGAAAATATGTGAAAACCACTAACAAAGACATGCTATTCAAAACACTACATGAAAATTTGCAAAAAACTGATTTAAAAGAAAATTAAAATGTTCTATTTCCATTTTATTTGGCGCAAAGCCTTAAAATATATTTTCATAATTGGATGTGACATGCAATCTATACAACCATCAAGTACTCATTTGAACGCATTGCATCTATCCCTAACTCTAATTTCATTTAGCTTCGAGTCCTTTGTACCGTCTTTAAGACAAACGAACCTTTATAGTACGGGTAGAGCGTTGGAAAATCACATGTAAGGTTTGTGAAGGTGAGCGGCTCCATAGCGTAGTTAGTATGCGTGTAACTACTACACCCAAGGTCTCGGGTTCGAATCCCGACACGGTCCGCTTGAAAAATTTTAGGCGAGCATTTTTCACAAAAATACACCATCGTTCGGGTGAGAGATAAAATGGAGGTCCAGTGTGTTCTCATGGACGTTAAAGCTCCCTACCCTGCTTGGAACAGCAAGGGTCCGGCAATATTCTAAATTTTCCAGGTTAAGAAAACTCGCTTTCTGGCCAATGTAGTACCTTCCGGTAGAGCATTGGAAAATCACATGTAGGGGGTAAGTGTAGAAGAGGCGGCTCCGTGGCGTAGTTGGTATGCGTGTCACTACTATGCCCAATGTCCCGGGTTCAAATCCCAACACGGTCTGCTTGAAAAATGTTAGGCGAGCATTTTTCACAAAAATACGCCCTCGCTCGGACGAGAGGTAAAATGGAGGTCCCGTGTGTGAGTGTTGTCATGCACGTTGAAGATCCCTACCTTGCTTGGAACAGCAAGGGTTCGGTAAAATTCTAGATTTTTCAGGTAAAGAAAACTCGCTTCCTGGCCAATGTAGTACCTTCGGGTGGAGCATTGGAATTCCAAGTGTAAGGTATGTGAAGGGGGGCCGGGTTCGAATCCCGACACGGTTCGCTTGAAAAAAGTTAGGCCAGCATTTTTCACAAAAATACGCCTTCGTTCGGATAAGAAGTAAAATAAAGAGGTCCCGTGTGTGAGTATTGTCTCGCACGTTAAAGATCCCTACCTTGCTTGGAACAACAAGGGTTCGGCAAAATTCAAAATTTTTCAGGTAAAAGAACTCGCTTCCTGGCCAATGTAGTACCTTCGGGTGGAGCACTGGAAAGTCACATGTCGGTATGTGAAAGGGAGCGGTTCCGTGGTGTAGTTAGTATGCATGTGACTACAATGCCCGGGTTCAAATCGCGATACGGTTCGCTTGAAAAATGTTAGGCGAGCATTTTTCACAAAAATACGCCCTCGTTCGGATGAGAGGTAAAATAGATGTCCAGCGTCTGTGTGTTATCACGTGAGTCAAAGATCCTAATTTTGCTTGGAACAGTAAGGTTTAAAATTCAAAATTTTTCCGGTTAAAATAACTCGCTTCCTGGCCAATGTAGCACCCTCTGGTGGAACATTGGAAAATCACATGTAGGGTATGTGAAAGGGGGTAAGTAGTCTTTGACTGTCAAGTTCCCCCAGCACTTGAACATTTGTCGAATTAATAGTTTTTCCAATATATTCTTTCGCACGATCAATATTAGTTGAAAATAATTCACAAACAACACCAGTAGTTGTTTATACTAAATATCAGATTTTAGTGCCACACTAATTTTTTCGTCATTAGGTTTTCCGTCTTGAAACTGTTCTGAGCTAGCCTATATACAGCTCGATTCCCCTTCTATCGTTTTCTATTTATATGCCCTATTTCACCAAGATTCAGTGGTATGTGAAGGGGGTTAAGCAGCCTGTGGCTGCCAAGGATTCCCCAACACATAGATGCTGTATTAATAGTTTTCCAGTAAATCCTTTAGCACAATTAACATTAGTTGAGAATATTGCAAGACCAATACCTGTAGTTGTTTATAAAAATCTTCATGTTTAAGTACAATAAGAAGAGCAGCAGTTTTGTTCGAAGACAACAAACATAGAAACAAGGAGAAAATTGTTGAAAGCATATATGTGGAACACAGCACAGTACATCTATAAAATAGGACCAGTAGGAAAGCAGACAGAAAAACGGTAGAAGCCATTTGGAATGTTGTGCTTCAGACGTATGATGATGATACCATGAGAAAAAGTAGTAGAAATAGTAGGGGAATAAAAATATATGTGGAAAATAAAAAATAGGAGAAATAGAAGGGTAGGATACATTCTAAGGCATTTTTGGGGAATAGTGTGGGATATATTAGAAGCAGAGATAGGAAAAAAGTAGTAGAGGTAGACCGAGATGAGACTTTCGCATGCAGATAGTGATAGATGCAGACTGTGCAAATTTCAGGAAAATATGAAGGTTAGTTCAGAATAGGAAACAATGGGGGTACGCGTCTAACTGAAGACCTAATAATGATGTCCCTGTTCTATTGTTTGGTTTTAATAGTAATACATTTCGACAACTAACCTAAGCTGAAACCTCAACACTATTCTTGCCTAAACGCTATTTTCGTCCATACACTATTTTTGCAAATGTAGCTTTTCGATTATTTAAGTCTCAGTAGTAAAACATTTCGACTACTAACCTAATTTGAAATCTCAACAATATTTTCGCCTTAGCACTATTTTCGTCTCAAAACTATTTTTGCACATTTACCTCTTCTATTGTTTTGTCTTAGTAGTAAAACATTTCGACTACTAACTTAAGTCGAAACCTCAACACTATTTTCGCTTCAACATTATTTTTGTTCCTACACCATTCTTGCAAATGCACACCCGTTCGGTTATTTTGTCTTAGTAGTAAAACATTTCGACAACTATGCTTAGTCGAAACTTCAACACTATTTTGTCCCTACACTATTTTCGCTCATGCGCCCTTTCCATTATTTTGTCTTAACGGTAAAACATTTCAACTACCAAAAGTTGAAACCTCAACAATATTTTCGTCTCAACACTATCTTCGTCCCTACACTGTTTTCGCATATGCACCAATTTGATTGTTTTGTTTTAGTAGTAAAATATTTGACTACTAACCTAAGTTGTAACCTCAACATTATTTTGGTCTCAACACTATTTTTGTTCCAAGACTATTTTCGCACATGCATCACATCGATTGTTTTGTCTTAGTAGTAAAACATTTCGACTACCAACCTAATTTAAAATCTCAAAACTATTTTCACCTCAGCACTATTTTCGTCCCAATACTACTTTTTGCACATGCACCCGTTCTATTGTCGTTTAATGCAGTTCGATCACCTTTTATTGTTTTAAAGTTATATACCTTATTTACCCGAAATTCAGTGGAATGTGGGGAGAGGGGGGGGGCTCCGTGGCGTAGTTGGTATACGCGTGACTACTACGCCCAAGGTCCCGGGTTCGAATCCCGACACGGTCCACTTGAAATATGTTAGGCGAGTATTTTTCGCAAAAATACGCCCTCGTTCGGATGAGAGGTAAAATAGAGGTTCCGTGTGTGAGTGTTGTCACGTACGTTAAAGCTCCCTACCTTGCTTGAAACAGTAAAGGGTTCGGCAAAATTCAAAATTTTTCAGGTAAAAAAAACACGATCCCTGGCCAATGTAGCACCTTCGGATAGATCATTGGAAAATCATATGTAGGGTATGTAAAGGGGGGAGGGGACGTGACGTAGTTGGTATGCGTGTGACTACTACGCGCAAGCTTCCGAGTTCAAAACCCGACACGGTCCGCTTAAAAAATGTTAGGCGAGCATTTTTCACAAAAATATGTCCTGGTTCCGAGCCTGGTTCGGATGAGAGGTAAAATGGAGGTCCCGTGCGTGAGTATTGTCACGCTCGTTAAAGATCCCTACCTTGCTTGGAACAGTAAGGGTTCGACAAAATTTTGTAGGTTAAAAAAACTCGCTTGCTGGCCAATGTAGTACCTTCGGGTGGAACATTGGAAAATCACATGTTGGATATGTGAAATGGAGTAAGCAGCCTTTGGCTGCCAAGTTCTCCCAGCACTTGAACATTTGTCGAATTAATAGTTTTTCCAATATATCCTTTCGCACAATCACCAATAGTTGAAAATATTTCACAACCTGTAGTTGTTTATGATAATCATCATGTTTAAGTGCACTTATTGTTCCGGCATTAGGTTTTCCGTCTTGAAACTGTTCTTAGCTAGCCTACGCAGTTCCCTGAAATTCCTACAACAGCCTATATACAGCTCGATTCCCCTTCTATTGTTTTCTAATTATAGGCTTTATTTCACAGAGATTCAGTGGTATGTGAAGGGGGCGTCGCCGTGGATCAATGTAGTAAGCGTAAGACTACAGATCCCAAGGTCCTGGGTTCAAATCCCGACACGGCCGACTGCTTGAAAAATGGCAGGTGAGCATTTTTCACAAAAATTACGCACTCGTTCGGATGAGAGGTTAAATGGAGGTCCCGTGTGTGAGTGTTGTCACGCACGTTAAAGGGCAAGGGTTCGGCAAAATTCTAAATTTCCAGGCAACAAAAAACTCGCCTGCTGGCCAATGTAGTACCTACGGATGGAGCATTGGAAATGTAAATGAACGGTATGTGAAGGGGGTAAAGCAGCTTGTCGCTGCCAAGGATCCCCCAACACATGGACATTTGCCGTATTAATAGTTTTCCAGTACATCCTTTCGCGCAATTAATATTAGTTGAGAATATTGCAAAACCAATACCTGTAGTTGTTTATAATAATCATCATGTTTAAGTACAACAAGAAAGAGCAGCAGTTATGTTCGAAGACAACAAACATAGAAACAAGGAGAAAATTGTTGAAAACATATGTGTGGAACACGGCATAGTACATCTATAAAATAGGGGCAGTAGGAGAAGCAGACAGAAAAACGATAGAAGCCATTTGGCATGTTGTGCTTCAGACGTACGATGATGAGGTTAAATAGAAATAGTAAGGGAATAAAAATATCTGTACAAAACAAAAAAATAGGAAAAATAGAAGGGTAGGATACATTCAAAGGCATTTTTGGGGAATGGTGTGGGATATATTACAAGCAGAGATAGGAAAAAAGAGTTAGAGGTAGACTGAGATCAGACTTTCGCATGCAGACTGTGCAAATTTCACGAAAATGTGAAGGTTAGTTCAGTATAGGCAACAATAATGGTACGCGTCTAACCAGTTCCAGGATGATGATCAAGACCCGTTCTATTGTTTTGTCTTAATAGTAAAACTTTTCGACAGCTAACCTAAGCTGAAACCTCAACACTATTTATGCCTCAACGCTATTTTCGCCCATAAACTATTTTTGCAAATGTACTCGTCTTAGTAGTAAAACATTTTGACAACTAACCTAGGTAGAAACTTCGACACTATTTTTTTGTCCTTCCACTATTTTCGCATATGTAGCCTTTCGTTTATTTTGGTCCTAGTATTAAAACATTTCGACTACTAACCTAATTTAAAATCTCAACACTATTTTCGCCTCAACACTATTTTCGTACATGTACCGGTTTGATTGTTTTGTCTTAGTAGTAAAACAGTTCGACTACTAACCTAGGTTGAAACCTCAACACTATTGTCGTATCAACATTAGTATTCTTATCTAACCTATTACATTCTGTATAGATAACCGGTATAGTTAGTCGGCCAGATTGTGTCTACTTCTAGCCACGACCTCCTGATGACATTTCTTATTAAGAAAAGTATAGGCAGGACCATTCCATATACAATACTTCCACGTAAAACATTTACTGGTGTAACATATCCTTAGCCTTACGTTTGCACATGTACCCTTTGGATTATTTTGTCTTATTGAAAATCCTTATGTGCTTTTCAGAAGTTTAATACTTTAACAATAAACCTTGTTACTGAATTTAATTCAATCTAAAATGCAAATCAAATTAGTTAAACTTTTTTATGGACATAGAAATTTAGCATTAATAATCCTATCATTCAGTACGTTCAGTACGTTTTTGTGGTGACTGTGCTTATTAAAACCAAGATGTCAAATTCAAATACAAAAATTGCGCCAGCTTTTACTTATCTACACCAATATATTTTAAAACTTCACACAAAAGAAATCCGAAATCAATTTTTTTTGTTTGAAAATTCGGGAGTTTTTCGCAGATTTTTGTGTAGTATATTTTAAAAAAATCTTTCTGGGTGGGTTTTATATTTTATCGGTAATTTTTGACAAGTACCCAAAAGGTTGTCGTCGATTTCGGTATTGATGACTGAAAAATAAAACATTTTCTTCTACCAGTATACTAAAATTGTGTTTTGACCGTAATTTTTGAGTTTATTTTTGTATGCTTAAATATACTATGAATAATTGAATTTACTAAAAAAATTAACAGTACCATTTTGATTGGGAATTTGATAAAGTTAAATTTTGTATACAGCAGCGATAGACCTCAACGTTGTTAAGATATTATTCGGAAAACTATTTTACGCAAATTCCCTTTGTTTCTTTTAATACAGATGTAAAAGAGATTTAGACTTTCTTCCACGTTTAAAGAGAAGTGTAAGGAACAATTTGTTACCAGCTTTAACATTCTTTTTTGTACTCCTTTTTGACCTAATTCTACTGCACTAGTAATATTGTGAGCGTGAGAATCCGTTATTTTTTAACATGAATCCCACGACCACAAGCATATCCCAAGGGTAAATTTACTGATTGAGAAATTATGAATGATACATTACCCTCGTGCTAACCTGTTTTCTTAACTATAAAATTTATTTAATCGGTTAAAGATAAAAGGTGCATCACCGTTACACCAAAATACATACTGATGATTAGATAACAACTGAATAATCAAATTAATATCCTTCTTGGTACCTGTTTTGAGTATGAATGGAATCGTGCTTTAAGAACAGGCTTGTCGGTTTAAAAGCTTAACGAATCCAGCCTCTTACGAGCCGTTGAAGTGGTCAAGGTCGCATACCTTTGAAATTTATTGTTCTACCTCTAGCGTAACGTATTGTTTTCGTGTGCACAATATAACAAAATAAAATACTTACGGACTGCAACTTTACGAGGGTCAAACGTTGTAACCTTCCTTTCCAAAACATCAAATTTTTTCTTAAGTGCTTCCGATTTTTGTGTAACATTTCGTAGTTCCTGGTCAAGTTCCACAAAAATTTCATCGGCGACTATTGCTAAAGATGCAAGCTGACGAAGAGCATTACACAAGGTATTGTTGATAACGGCTTCTAATTCATCAATTGAAACTCGCGGTTTACCATTTTCATCCAATAAACTTGCACGGCTTAAGAATTTCGGTTCGATTACACGCTGCACAAATGGCATTTTCACTGCACTGCATTCCGATTCACTAAAAACACACGTCCGGTAAAATATAAAAATTGTATGGTCACATTTTTAGTGTTTTAAGACACGACACGAACGTTTTTCATCCATCACGCAACACACTCAACGAACGCTTGACGGTTTACAAATGAGCGCTTTGTGCGAGTTCACCGGCAAACTTTGTTTGTATGGAGGGAGATCGCTATAGACATGCGTTGCACTCATGCACTGCAGGTTTGTTATATTTATTTATTGAAAGTATATACAGGGTATTTACATTCACGTTAAAAATAATTAAACGATCTTGAAATTGCTCTAAATAGTGCTGCAAGTTGTGCGTTTCATTTAAAATTCCATTAAAAACAATCAATCAACTAATCGGCATATAGCTTAAAAAGACGTTTTGTATATTTTGGGAAATAAGTTTGATATTAAAGTTTGCGTTCATAAGTTTAATGGACTATTTATTGTTCGTTGGAGCAAACGAAAGTTTAACATGCACTTCTGTATAGAATAAAAAGGTTATTTTTCTTTCTATTAATACCACGTAAAGAATAATAAACAGGTGTAGTAAGTTTTCGAATCACTATATAAGGAGCTAAGTCAGAAGTTACCGCAAGTAAATTTGGCAGTAGCGATATTATCAAAATCGTAGATAAGTAAGCTATAATGACACATTATAAAACTTAAGTGGTTTTCTATACTATTTAATTAATGATAACAATTTGAAATCGTTTTTTGAACCTATAAAGGATTTCTAGATTTGCAGCGTTAATTATAAGTTTATTGGGATTTATAAAATTTTTAAGGAGAAGATACAGAAATAGTGGAGTGCATAATATACAAAAGAAGTACAAGGATAGTGAGAAGAAGTGCTAAAGTCCAGACATATAAAATAACAAACCAAAGGGTAACATCAGTCCGAAAGGGGGTGACTTGTAACAATTTTTTTTTACGACTGCAAATCACCTAAAAGTTATTTGTTAAATACGTCTTTTTGTCTATTCGATTAAATAAGTAAATATCGTCATTCAAATAAATAGTCGTATTGGGATCATGTAGCCCAATCATAATGCAGAGATTATCCTCTAGTGCTAGTTTGGTTGCGAACAACAGGCGTTGGCTGTTTGAATAAATACCTCAATGTCAAGCAACTTTGAAATATAGTGCGCGGTGTGCCGGCAGTCAGTCTGGCATTGGCACTTGATAAGAACATATCATGGAGAAGAATAGTCTTCTAGCCAGCAATTTGCGCGTGGCCTTACGCCTAGATGTTTAATTCAAGTGCAACATGCACTTGAATAAGTGTTTTTAATAATGGTAAGCACATAGATTTAATTCCTAAAACAAACTAAATAAATTTTGTTATAGCGTTCTTTTCTTCAAGTTAACCGTAATATTTTTGATTTAAAATAAACGTTCTTCAATTTAATCGTAATACTTTTGTTTTAATCCAAACGTCCTTCAATTAGTAGTAATTATTTCCAATATGATATAATTTTCTTCGGTTTACATAATTTATTCAAGTTTAAGATAATCCTTTAATTGCAATGATGTTTTATTCGAAAGAAAATGCTTGGCAAAAGTCCGGTATTTACAAGTAATAAAGTGGATAATTACGGTGAACATAATTGTTTTGTAACAAATGAAATGCCATAAAAGAAGGAAGCATAGCGTTTTTTGATAGCTGTTGGATTGGATTTTGGTTTGTTTCATTTTTGCAATGAAGAAATACATTTCAAGTTCGTATAATTGGGTCCAAGAGGCGTACAGTTGGTTGGCTGCGTCACAACATGTGGACAGCGACGTCATTTGTTTGTCGAGGCACAGTATGTGCACATCTGCTTTATACAAAGTAACACTGTCACATAAACAAGAACCTGGCTATACAAGGTAAGCCTTCTTTATTATTTTCACATGACGTCCGCATTTGGCCAACATTTATACAAGGCAACATATTAAGCCTAACATTGTGATGACCTACGATTATTATTTTGCTTAACAAACTATAAAGGACTTTTGATGTTTGTATTGATCAACATTTAAATCCAGGGTTGTACCTGTTGTTATTACAAACGAACTTAAGCACCTTAATTGAGGTTTGATTAAAGTTTTCAATTATGTGTAATTATACTTAAAGCAAATATGAAAGTTAAATTATTAAATTTTTGAAATTTCCATATACACCTGTAAACCAAATTACAGATCTGATATTTTGGGTATTGATTTTAGATAGCTTTTTAACAAAAAGAAATGCTTAACATGTTTGATATTTTATTTGATTTTATTATTCTACATCTGCGTAGAAGAAATTGAAGTACAATTTTGATGTATATATTTTGTACATACAACCTTTTATCATGAAGCAACATTTGATTAAAGAATCATCATATAACTCATTTAATTAATTGTTTTATTTTGAACAAGTGAGTTCAAGAATAGGGTAATTGAATTAAGGAATAAAAGGCATAAATACCTTCAATATAAAAATATTTGTAACTCCCATTTGACGAAGGAGCACTGATAGCACTTTCAAAGTTTCATGCCTAATATTTGTGTCTATAAAAGTGTATAGATAATTGATATTTATAGCCTTCCTTTTTATGAGGTAGCAAGAGTACACCTCTTGTGCCCTCCTTTGTTAATTTAATCTAATTTTCTTTACACCTCGTGCTTAAGCAGTAAATGCAATATTTGTTAGATATAAACCCGTCCACGCCACTGATGTGTCGTGTCATTATGTATGCGGTACACCCGAACCACCCTTTCAGTTAGTTGAGTGCAAGACGCGTTATCGTGATGTTGGCTACTCGTTTTCGCTGTGAATGCGATCGGTTATTATTTATGTAATAACGAATGTATCGTTTATTATATGTGTATATAATTAGTCTGTGTCGGCTCCTACGTTATTTACACAATTCAGTTTATTTGTATTAATGTTTAGTTCAACAATAAAGTTGTTTACTATGTGTGTTATTTCTTCTGTGCTTAGAAATGCTTTGCTACGTTTAAGACTGGACATGCGTACTTGTCTAACCTATCAGGTCTATCAATATTTCTCTCTAAGGACTCCTAAGTCCCCCTTAGGGAAACTCCGTGTTTAAAACTTAATGACTTGGTGGCGCCCTCCCTATACCCCTATTTTGGTATAAATTGAGTCAGTAAGTAAATAATGTTTTGTAAAAAGAACCACGACCAATCCTCATAAGCTCTACGCGAGGAATAGACCCCTAGCATAGTCGGAAGATAGTTGCGTTCCATCATTTTAAGGAAATCCTTCCTTAAAGTTCACTGGTTTCATCAAACTATATTAGAGAACCCAGAAACTACTTTAATTATTCAATTAACCAAATAAATAAAGTAGTCTATGTAAGAGGTTTACTATTTTTATTCTGCTTAGCTTCCTTAACTTAGACCCTAGTTATACCCGCATGAACTTATTCAGTATACAGAATAGTAGTTTATAATGCTAGACCAAGTTGGGGGGAGGGATTTCCTCCAGTTAACAATTTATTTCAGCTTTCATCGACACACACACAAACAATCATTAAAAGTAGCGACATTAGTTCACCAATTTCCATTATTGACCTACGGAGAGAAATTGAATCTTTAGAGGGAATCGCTAATATAAACTTGAACACAGAGCTGATAGAGGTAATTAGAATACTAACGCAGCAAGTAGAAAAAGAACTGTTACACAAATGGAATTGGATTAAAGATGAAAATCATACAAAGTTAAAGAAATTTAATCCTATGGGTGATACGCTATATTTGGCCTGTGAATTAGAACCGTACATCGTTATGGTAAAGGCATAGAAACAGGCAGAAATATTGAAAAGTACCACCCTATGGCTATCGGTGAAAGCTTAAACAAAGCAAAATTAACTGGTATTATAAAAATAAAGAAACAAGATCTAAATAGGATATCCGTGGTATTTAAGACGAGCGCAAATTCCAATGATTTCTTAGAAAAGTATGAAAATATGAGCATGGGTTTTAATATATATATATATATATATATATATATATATATATTTATATATATTGCTGTGATAAGGGGTTGTTTAGAGGTGTATTGAGTAGCAAGGGTCGTGCAGTAACAATAAATAGCAATAGGAATCAGAAAACTGCATTTATTTAGCAGAAAAACAAGTAAATCGTACATTATGTAAATAGCAAGCATTTAACACTCTGTATATAGACCGTTATTAATTTTAAGTAATGCCAGTGAGCATATCTTTCAACAATAGAATGTATATTCAGAAGAGAAATGATCGTACATGTAATTGAGGAGTGTTCTACAATTTATAAAATAAAGACGCCGAAAATAAAAGATAAAACCTAACAAAGCTTCAGCAATTACGCTGGAACAATAAGCGCTTTGATAAGAAAACGCAGTTTCAAAGATGCATAAATACATGAACGAAAACAGCACTAGAGTTACATCATTTATTTTGTACAATTATCCAAAAGGCGATATCTACACATAACAATAAACTTAAAGTTGAACGTCTGGCAAAGATAACGATAGCAAATAAACACCATTACACGGAAATCCGAATTAATTACATCAGAAACAGCTTAAAAAATACAGGGAATATTAAACAAAACCTGGTTGGTTGAAATAATCTGCAGAACTGCTTGAAAACCCAACCCAGAGGTAGTGGGAAAAGGCTATTTAACACCCATTCGGTGATATCACGACTCAGTCACACTAATGCACGTCGAAGCTACGACACTGTTAACCAGAAATCCACGCGTAAAATAAAGTAAAATATATCAAGTTTATGTTTGTGTGAAAGTAGAGCTGTGCAACAATTACGTTAAGCATACATGAAGAGTTTTTGCCGTTTTTTATAGAAAACGTGAGTAGAAATTGGGTACTTATTTTAAATTAAATATTTATAATGATAGGGCTTCAAATCTGTGGTATATTTCTGAACATTTCAAATCTGTGTCGACAATAATACTTCTGGTATATTTCTGGACATTTCAAATCTGTGGTATATTTTTGGACATTGCAAATCTGCGTCGACAATAATACTTATGGTATATAGAAGTTCTAATTCTAAGTGGATTCTAAGGGGACAATTCTAATCGAATTTTGGTACAATTTTAGTACAATTTTAATCTGCGTCAAAAGCATTCAAGGAAAGAGATTCACAGTATATGCAGAGAAATATAAATATAAAGAAGCACGAAGTGATTTTTGGAAAACAAGGGGTAACTGTACTCAACTATTGATACAACTAAGCAAAGCATTGGTAGACGATTAAAGACAACAACATATCACAGGTCAGATCTATTCAATTTTAAGATATTTTTCAATTTAAATTTTAATACTAAATTTATTCAATTTATCCAAAACTTGTAAGGAAGTCAACAAGAAACAATACACACGTTAAACTTACGTAGTAAATCATAAAGAGATCTAGAACGTTCCAGATTCCTTTATTAAAGGTAGTTTTTGGTGACTTTATATTGAATTTAAAGTATATAAATTTTGGGATAAATGATACATATGATATTAATTGATTAAAGGGTGTATTTAAAGAATTTCAAAAATTGTAAATATTATTTCTTTTACTATATAAAATTAATTGACTTCGTTTTATCAATTCAAATAGGTAATCATAGAGGGGTAAAAAAAGGGAAAATTGATCATCGTAACGTTGTGCACTCTGTGTAGATTAAAAAGGGCTAGCCGTGGCATAATAATAAAAGATAGAAAAGATTAAAGTGAGAAAACAGAGCGGTGGCGTTAAGTAAAACGTTCATTACACCGAGTACGGCGTTATCATATCAATGTATATATATATATATATATATATATATATATATATATATGCTATGATAAGAGGGTAATTTAAGGGTAGATTAAGTCATAGGGGTCGTAGGATAGATATAAATAACTTTAGCTTTAAGAAAATCAAATAATTCTATCAATTATAGGAGTAAATCGACTATTCTACAAAAGTTCAATTGCGAGGACACTGTATATAAAGCATATTTTATCTAACGCACGAGAAAGAAGCTCATTTAGTAATAATTCGATACCATTTAATTAGAATAGTAATGTGTTTGTCGTATAATATGTTTAAGTATAATTTACGAGTAAAGATAAGGTTTTAGAACCAACTAATTGCATCAAAATAAATTATCGGGAAACATAGATAAATTAGCATTCCAAATATTTAATAATTATGTCGAAAATATCAACGCATGTATAAGAAAACGCATTCTAATACGTCACTAAATACGTGACTAAAAAGAATACATTTGTTCAGAAAACCAACATTCTGTAACAAACAAATAAACACCAGGCAGTTCATTATATGATAAGTTATGTACTTTTAAACCACAAACGTAAAATTACGTGATTGAATGTGGGTAATAATTGGGAATCCTAAGTAATAACCTATATAATACAGAACGCTTACGTGACTGATAAAGCATTTTCACCAAGGATTCGACAGGGATTTGAGAAATACCGACTTTTGCCAGAGATAAAGCAAAGTACAAGCCTTGATCAATAAACACGCCAATGGAAACGATTGGTGGGAAGGGCTTATAAATACAATAAGAAATGAATAAAGCATCAGTTCATATTCAACTAAGCACAAACTATGCTCAAATGCAGTAGAAATTTACGTGATGAAATTAATTAGTGAAACGTTAAAATTCAGAATAAGTAAAATTTGTAAGTGCAAGAATTGTGCGACGAAAAATAAGCCGATCTACAAATAGATGTAAGTTAAACAATTAATTAAATGTATTTTTAATATTTAACAAAACAGAGCTTTTGTTGAGACGGCTGTTATTGATGCCACTTTCGTTGATGTCATATGTACTAAGTTGATATTTAAGTTTATATGCAAATCGATGTTCATGTCGAGATCTAAGCATTAACACAAATCTAAAAATATGTCTGAAAGTGCGATCAAAAGGGTACTCGAAGTTGATTCAAGGAAAAAAACCAGAAATCAAAAATGAATCATTCTGGCCAATAAGTAGAGCGGACATAGCAAGGGATGCAGACCACAGATACTATGAGGCAACTTCAGTGACCGCTCCAGGTTAGCGATTTTTAAACAATTTATTATTTAAAGACTGTTTCAAAATTAATATTTGCTATACATTATGTATTTGTAAGAGTCATCAAAAAGGTAATTTGAAAATATGAAAACAGGGAAGCATCTTAGAACGTTCGACGATACTTGAGGCTAATTAAAAGATACATTTACTGGCTTTCAGGAAAGCAAATGTAAATATTCTATACAGGGAAAAATTTTGAGGTTACACAACATTGTACATATTATCAATTATTATATTGTGTGATTTTGAACTGCTTTATTTGAATCCATTTAAAGGTAAAATAAGATTTATTATTAAGAGGTAGAGCATTTAGTGAGCTAGCCGTAGTAAACAAATAAAATATAACGTACGAATCGTAGGGCTTAATAAGGGATATTACAATAACATAGGGGTTTAAATTGTATGGTTATTTCACAGCAATATATATATATATATATATATATATATATATATATCATTTTAAATCGAGCTAGTAATTGAAAGATGGAAAATATAAGGTCTTGGACGGAACTTGAACCTGTATCTTGGTTTTGCCGGAACCATGCGTTTACCAATTACGCCACCGAGACCAATGACAACAATTGGGAAATTTACAAATTTAAATGGTGTACACAATTATACATAAACCTAACTTTCAATTAAGTTAAGCATTTTTTGTCAATCATATCTGACATTGTCAAGTTTTTGACTTATGTTGTTATAGGCAAGAAGCTACGCTCAAAATTGCGGCTATAAGCCAGGTATTAAATATATAAATATTTTAGATAGTTAATTACACAAGGTAAGTTGATAAATACTGCTAGTACTAATTACATGTATTGTGTGACCATTATGACTCAATATACCCCTAAATAACCTTCTTATCATAGCAATATATATATATATATATATATATATATATATAATATTGAAATTTTTTGAACGTTGGTCAATGTATACCTATAGTTATTTCTAAGAGTAGGTAGAATAACCATAACAATTTGTAAGTGCGTTTATTATTTTTTAGACGCGTTTCGGTCATCTGGACCATTACCAATTATATTCTACAAAATATTACCTATTGAATATGAAAAATATTTTCATAAAAATAAAATGTTTTTTGGTTAAAATTTACAAAAACGAAGAACACTTTAAAAAGTATACGAATGTAATAATATTAATTATTTAGTCTGAACTGTTAAACAATATAAACTGTAGTGTGTGGTGATAAGTAAAACTTGTTTAATAATGGTGGTTTATTTACGAAATATGTGCAATAGGATATTTATAACAAAGTGCAATTATGCTATTAAATTTTGGTAGAACTGTGTGAAATTTTCTCGATCGTTTTTGGAATTTATTGCTAGCGTTTTATTTTGGATTTGGATAGTTTCTAAAAATCCTATTTTACTGTCTTTTATTTTAGTACCTAAAATTTCTACATTATTAGATTCAAAATTGTGTAAATTTTCTAAGACATGGGCCGCCAGAGCGGTGCATTTTCTGTTGTTAGTTTTAATTGAATATTTATGTTGGTATATTCGTTTATAGAGGTATTGTTTGAAATTTCCCATATACACGCCGGGACAATCACTGCAATTTATTTTTTATGTGGTGTGTTTTGTGTTTTTGCTCTATTTCTGGTCTTAATTTTGTAAAAAAAGTTTTTGTAAAATTATTTGGTTTATGTACAACTTGAACATTATGACTTTGTAAACATTTTTTTAGTTTTTTGGATAGGTCCCGGGTGTAGTCGTTATTCTTTAAAATATTTTTAACTTTTTTAAGATTGTTGACTTATGCTTATTATGTGAAAAATGCATTGCTCGGTCGACAAGGTTGTTAATCATATTTTTTTTATATCTTACAGGGGTGTTAGATTTGTAATTAAGATATCTACCACTCCAGGTTGTTTTGTTGAACCAGTTGGTAGTGGTTTCTCCTTTATCATTGTAAGTAATTAATAAGTCAAGGAAGGATATTGTGTTGTTAACTTCTTTCTCTATTGTGAATTGTAGACGGGGGTGGTAGGAATTAAATTTGTTTAGTGTTTCGTCAATTTTGTTTTCTGGAAGGCACATTGTACAGTCGTCAACATACCTTTTGAAAAATACGGGTTTATAGCTAAGCTGTTTTATAATTTCTTCTTCTAGATCCTCTAGTACTAGGTTAGTTATGGTAAAAGATATTGGAGAGTCCATTGCTATGCCAAAAATTTGACTATATATTTTGTTCTCGAACTTAAAATGAGTAGCATTTAAACACATTTTGGTGACTTGTATATATATATATATATATATATATATATATTGTAGTGGTTTTAAAGGGTTACTTTTAGGAATGAACAAGGCAATTTCAAACACCCTGTATAGAGAAAACAACTATAATTTACGTGCGAAATTTATTTCATTCATTTAATTTAAAGTAACAAGTATTACCATAATTTTACAAGTAGGGATTAAAATTTAATAGGTTCGTAAAGAAAATCAAGTGTATAAGCTAATAGAAATTATTATTTAATTTAATTGAGTTTAATTCAAAGTAATATAACGTCTAAAACGCATAAGAGCGTGAAAAATCGATAATTTCAAGTTGGAAACGCTTTAGTAACAGACAAACACGTCGAATATATGAAATACCTTGAAAAGCAAACTCCTAAAAATGTTATTTTAAAACGTTGGTTAATTAGGCACAGGTGCATGTTTTGAAAGGTTAACTTCTCGTTATTTGTGTAGATAAAAGACAGGATTCGAGGTATATTGTGTAAACGGTTGGGCGGTTGGCATTAATGTTAACCAAAAGTTTTCCTAAAGCGCAGAAAGGATGAACAATCAATGATATGCTTAGGAATGAGACAGGCATAATAGCAGTTTACTGTGAAACGCACGTATTCAGTCCACGTGGGTTAGACAGCACGGAGACGGTAATATCGATTTTTACCACTCACACAAGGTTAGAAGGAAACATATAATATGCATAAGAGAGGAATAGAGTTAATACAGGAGGGGTTTCAAGACGGCACTGAAATATATCATTGGTCTAAATATTTAGTTGTACAACGGACGAACACGGGACAATTTAATGCGGGTTTTTCAAAAAATATTGTATCAACGAGCTAAATTTCTAAGATTTTGAAAACGGTTACACCAAAATTTGCGGAAATGTTAGTTGAATTAAGTGTTTCGCGTGAAGAGTGGCCTAGAGGTGGCATTTTGAATCGTATAAATACGAGAGAAGAGTTATTAACGCTCTCTTTTAACTTCGCGCTTTGACTTCGTTAAATTGGCAGCGCGTACTACGTACAGAAATCTACCACGAGCTTGTAAGTATTTAAAATTTTTTTAAAATTAAATAGTAGTGTTGGCCTCATAGTTTGAAACGCGATAAGTATCGAGTTTATTTTAACTGGGGTGCAACAGAGATTTGAACAAGCTCGTAAAGTAAAGTAAAGTAACGTAAATTAAATTATGCAATAATGGAAAAGTGTAATATATTTGGATTTGGATTTGGATTTGGATGGATCTTGAATGAATAGCATGCATCACAACTTAGATGGTGTTCATCTGTAAATAGCTGGAGGCTGCAAGCAGAGCTGAACCGAGACCGAGGTTGCAGGAAACTTAACGTCATCGTCAACGGAGTGGGAATTTTCAAGAAATTCCAGGTAACGCATTAGAATTTGCTGTTTTTGTATATAAACTATGAAAATTATTGTGACGTGTGAGAATGAACTTTGATCGTATTTTGCTTTATTGTGCGTATTGAAAAGAATACGTACAACTAACTGTTATTATGATATTTGAATATAAATTTAAAGGTGTATATAAAGCTTATTAACACTCCTCATGAATTTAAAGTTTTATTGTTAAGAGTACATGGGTTTTTTTTGTGTTTGTGTTAAGAGTATCCAAAGTTAAAAAGCATACATTAATAAGATAAACTGGGTTATCATGAGCTCGCAATACTCCAGAGTGTACTAAGTGGAAATAATTATAATTAGAAAAAAAAAAGGTATTATTCAGGGCCCATTTACTCCTGTTACATTCAATGCGTTTGATATTTCAATTTAAAATCTTGGACTTTATAAAGATAGAATTTATTAAGGTGTAACTTGAGCAATGAAATGTAAATAATCTTGAATTATTATTTGTAAATAGTGGTAAATAGATATTGTATGATTGTTGTATTATTTTGTGGTTTTATTGAGACTGTGCGTGAACGATAAAGAGTATGATAGTAAATCTAGATATCCAAGAGGAGACCCAACTGAGCTAGCCAGGGAAGCGGTTGAAGAATTAAGTTGATGGAAGCAGAATCTGAGTAAGAAATTGTTTTTCTTGAATTTTTTTTATTTTGTGAACTTTTCAATTTTTGAAAATTTAAAATTAATAATTTTCGAATCGACTGAGATTCCAGAGAGTTACATACACGGCAATTTATGACGTCCAATTCGTGAGGAACGATTCATACAGGTTTCATGGCAATTATATATATATATATATATATATATATATATATATATATATATATATATATATATATATATATATATATATATATATATATATATATTATGCTTTTAATTGTTATTTTATTTGAATATAAATTAGTTTGACGTAATTAAGGAGTATATTAACTATTTTGCGAAGATTTCTGTACTGTGTAAATCCTCCGGGATACGTTCGATAAATATAGTTTTTTCGCGGGTTAGCTTCATTTTTTATAACATGTTTTTATTAAAGGTGTTGTAAATAAATCGTCTTTCTTGAAGCTTTCTTCTTTTGTTTGTGGCCCTTTCGACTTTCCTACTTGCTAGCTAGTTGGATTCCTTTTTTTTGCGGCACTCAGTGCCGATTATTTTCGTTGAATACGTTCTTTTTTTCTTATCCCCACGGAATACGGTAACACTTACCTCTTTGTATTAATTTTATTCCAGTTTTTAAAATTTTCACTTTTTGATAAAATTCCGCTTTCGGTTTCCACTCATTATGCGTCTAAAGTTTTCTTACAGTAAACTCAATGTTTTTAGTTTGTATGAGAAGAAACGTCAACTTTATTGCATTTATAAGTTTTGAGGTTATTAAGGTTCTGAACATCATACGAATCGAAACAACACTTGTGGACAATAACTTTTTGATTTGTATGTGCTGGTGGAGAAAAAGTGTACTACGTACTTTTTTTTATTAATATGATACAATAGTGCCATTACAAACTGTAAACTATCTGATTTTTTTATGTAGCTTTTAATTACGGCTCACAAACTAGCTAAAGTCGAAAATGTTCTTCTATATACCAATGTATGCATAATTATTGCACTGATGATACAATCTTTAGAAAAGCTTTTAAAACTATCAGTTTTCTGTTCATTATAAGAAAGCACAGAGAGTAAATAGAAAATGCAGAGTTATGAAAATCTAGAATGTACGCACGTTATTTTATTGCCTAGGAAGTTCTGGATTATGTATGTCTCTTAAGTCTGTAACAATTTTTTTTTGATGACAGCAAATCCCTTAAAATTATTCATTAAGTACACTGCATTGTCTATTTAAATAAACAATAAAATCAGGCGATGTAAATAAATATTTAGATCGAGGTAGAGTAGCCCAATCACGAGCCGAAAGCTATTCAATAGTACTGGTTAGTTACTATTAGTAAACGTTGGTCGTTTGAATAGAATCATCAATGTCAGGCGATTTTGATGTTACTTGTGCGCAGTGAGCAGACGATTGAGTCTGGCACGACCATTTGATAAAGATGCACGATGCAGTTGAACTGGGTCCTTGCAAGCAACCTTCGTGTAGTGATAGGCGTTGCCGCTTAGCCAAGTGCAAGGTGCCCCTAATTTCCGGTGTATTTTAATAATGGTATGCAGATTAATTGATTGTCAAATAAAACTAAATAATTTTGTTATAGTGCTCAAACTTTGTATGACAATTTTTTGTAAGATAGCACTCAAACGTTCTATGTTAATTTTTTGTAAGATATGGTTAAAACACTCTATGGATTTTTAATAATGAATTGTCCAAATTTGTTAATTTTGATTTCACTAAATTTATAAAACGTGCTTGAAGGATTTTCTAGTTATGGTCTTATAGAATTTCCAATAATAATTTTCTTAATGTTTGCTTTTTGTAATTATCAAGTTTATTATCCGTAACGGAATTGCAATAATGTTTATTCTGAACATTCAGTAAACATAAGACTGCGGGTTTACAGGTTCAAATACCATTTTAATTTTCCGAATCACCGCTAAATTAACTGTATTTAAGACAAGTTGAAGAATGTTGAAAATGATGTATTTTTGATAGCCTGTTTTATGGTTTGGTTTTGTTTCAATTTGCAAAGACGAGATGCACTTCAAGTTCGTGCAAATGGTTGCAGTAAAGTTCCAGTATATTGCGCAATAAAATGTAGACAGTACGTTGGCGTCAGTTGTTTGTCAAAGGATCGCATGCCAGCACATCTGGTCCCAACAATGTAATTGTTTCAATGTAGCTTAGAACGACACTTTGCAAGGAAAGCTTTTTTTATCACTTTGACATTACGACAATTGTTCGCCTATCTTGACAATGAGGCAGATTGTCGAAAACAACATTGTAACAATCGACGATTCTTGTTTTACTGTTTAATTATGAAAACTTTTTCTGTTCAGAATTTATCACAGTTTGAATTAAGGGTTATGCATGATATTATTACCAATGAATATGAATACCTTAATTTAATACTGACAAAATATTTCATTTAAATTCAATCATACCTTAAGTAATTATGAGAACTAAAGTTATTAGACTTTGAAATTTTAATACACACTTGTACACCAAGGTAACTGATCTGGAATTTTGGGTAATTAATTTGGAAAACCTTGTGAAAATGTTTGATACATTATTGATGTTTTTAATTCTAAGTAGAGACAGTCATAATCTTCTCATTCAATAATTGTGTTGAAAAAATTAAACTACCTTTGAGATGTACATTTTGTACATAAAATTTTATTACGTAGAAGGCAATATTTAATTAAAGAAGAATCATTTAATTCATTTGAGTAATTGTTTTAGTTTGAACAAGTGAGTTCAAGAATAGGGTAATTAAATCAAGATGTAATAAAGCTTAAATACCCTTTACAAAATTAATGTTCTTAACTCTCACTTGACTAATAAGCAATAATAGCACTTTCAAGAATTTTAATGCCTAAAATTGTGTTTACAATAGTGTTCAAATAATTGATATTAGTAGCTATTCTTTTTCTTTATAGTATGAGGTAACAAGAGTACACCTCTTGTATCCTTCTTTGCTATATTAATTATCTTTTCTTTACAGCTCCTGCTTAGGCAGTAAATACGATATTTCTCTCTAAGGACTTCCAAGTCCTCCCTTAGGGCAAACCCGTGTTTAAAATTCAAGGACTTGGTGTCACCCCTTTTGCACCCCCCTTTTGTTATATTAGAGTCAGTAAGTGAATAATGTTTTTGTTATAAAACCCACGACCACTCATAAGCTCTACCCAAGGAATAGACCCCTAGCTTAGTCGGAAGATAGTTGAGTTTTCATCATCTTAAGGAGACCATAACCTCAAGTTCACTTGAGTACACCATAAGATCTCCTTGTTGATTATAAGTCTTCAGAAAGTAGCAGAGCGTGGGCGAAAATTTTGTTGGTCAGTGAAGTGAATGGGCTGCAACTCAATAAGTACTGGTATTATTTGAAGAACTTTTAAAAAATCAATTTCTCCAGAAGATTCGAAATTAATACTTACTTTAGTTACCTTACAGTCTCCGAGAGCCTAAATAATTCGGGATACGCAAAAAATCTCGATGCTGCTGATATTAAAAGAACTGTAACTTGGTAAAAGCTGCTTCTATTTAAATAACTCCAAGAAATTTAAGTTCCCCAGAAAATAATCGAAGAAACACATTACATAGGTCCACAAGAATCCCCCGGCAAGTTGCAATGAATTCTTATATACAAAAATTGAGCTGGTTGTCTTAATCTGCGTATACTGCTATTATTAACAACTGTTGCTTTAGATATTTTAGGTAATAGAAATAACAATGTTAGTGCTAATAACAACAATTACAAAATAATTTAGAAATTATGAGAAAATATTGAAAGAATTTTCTACCCTTACTGTTCTATCAAATGTGATATTTCTTTAAATGTTGACCAAAAGCAGTTCCGGTGGCTGGTTTTTTCTATTTGAGCATAAAACTTGGTAAAACTTAAAGCAGCTCTTAATTAATAAACTGCTAATTACTGTAATTTGAAAGCAAGATCAAAATTTAAAGATGTTATTTTTAGAAATCCTCTTACTATAAATAAAAGAATTTATTTAAAATTATTATAATTAGATTGCCACAGATTTAAATAAAGACGTAAGTACCACTTATCTTCAGTCTTAAAGACAATTTTTTAAATTAACAGTATGCCCAAGCATCTTGAAGTAATTTATAGTTAAATTAGACACTAGCATCTACGATTTCGGAGATAATTTATTTTAGTCGAATACAGCTGTTATAAAAGCTTAAAGACTTCAGCGGTTTAAGTCTATAGTTGCTGGACATCTAAATAATACATTTAGTTTTATAAATAATCCACAAGTTTAGTACATCGTTTGACAAACTTCTTTGATTTATTTTCTTAAATTAATAAAAATGGTCAGCCTATATAAAATAGCATAATATATTAATAAATAAAGATTAAATAATAGCTTTTAAATGTGTTTTATCAAAACGATGAAACTATATAACGAAATGTTACGTTGAATAGGTAATTGAATTTTAATCTCTCTCGCATAACAACCTTCGATAGCTCAGTTGGTAGAGCGGTGGACTGTAGTTGTAATATGAAATAGTTATCCATAGGTCGCTGGTTCAAATCCGGCTCGAAGGATTTTTTTTGTAACAGATAATGATTTTCTTGCTAATCGCTTAAGAAACTGGAGGCTTGCTTTGCAGCCGTAATCGGCTTGGCATCTCGTAATACAAATTTTACATTGGTTTAGTCACTAAACCAACTAAACTTTAGTGTATTTGGCTATAGAAATAAGTATCCGTAAATTAATTTTTACAGAGTTGAAAATAATAATTTCCATGTACATTTTTCTATAAATTTCCTGATTAACAACGTCAAACTAGTAACTAAGGTAATAATAGTTATTTATCTACCATTAGTACTTAAGTTCATTGTTTATGACATTCATTTGAATGTCATAATGACATACTTTACCGCACTAGTGCGGTAAATTCAAGTATACTGTAGGCAAGGTAAGCTAATGACAAAAAAGTGAAACTAATAAACTTATTTATTGTAAGCATTGAGTACACATTTTTTTGCAATTCGATATATTAACTCTTGCTGATGTAGAAGCAACACAGTTAGTATTTTCTGATGAATTGGAGATACTTGATGTATTTTCATTCATGCCCATAATTTTAGTAGCTATAATTTTCTTATTTTCAATGGATGTTTTTATATAGCCTTCCGCAAGCTAGTGGATTTTCATCCTCTGTGTCTTTTTAATGTATTAATATCAGCACATGCATCGGCTAGCAAAGAAGCGGATGATCTTCGAAAACAATGACCTGTGGAGCGGTCCGGATTTGATAAGCCTAGATATGTGGCAATTTATGTATTTTCGTCTTTCTTCTATTAAATTCAGGATATCCTTTGTTATCTATGATTTATTGTTTTCTTTTTGTGTATATCCCAGAATATTTTTGGCCGCCATGTCTAAGCTGGATTTAATGTTATTCCATTCTGTTTCTACTTCCTTAGTATCAGAAATTTTCCCGATATATTTCAGCAATTTATTTGACTTTTTTCCAAATCTTTCGTGGACATCTTTATCTTTTAGCTTCTCAAAGTCAAAGTGCCTTTTTCCGTTCCTCTTTTTCAATTTTTTAAATTTAAGTGCGGCATTCATAATTACGATGTTGTGGTCAGTGTCTATATCTGCTTCCGGGTAGCTTCTACAGTCTTTTACTTGATTTCTAAACAGTTGTCTAACAATAATGTAATCTATTTGATATCTTCCTGTATCTCCTGGCATCTTCCACGTGTATCGTCTTCTAACATGATGTTGAAATAATGTATTTGTGGCGGTTAATTTGTTCTTGTCGCAAAATTTTACCAGCCTGTTTCCACTGTCCTTTCTCGTGCCTAAACCAAATAAACCTACTATCGCTCCTTCCCTACCCTTACCTACCACTGCATTAAAATCGCTCGTAATTATTAAATTTTGATGTCCTTTTACGTATCTTAGTATGTCTTCGATATCTTTGTAGTTCGCCTCTACCTCTTCCTCACTGTAGCTAGAGGTGGGCATGTATACTTGTATTATTACTAACCATGAGTACTCTTTCGTGCTTTTGTAAGTAGTTTTCTAGACGTCGTCCTATCTTTTTTTCGCATAACTATCCCCACACCCGAATTTCCTTCCTCTGATCCTGTATGAATTACCCTGAAGTCTCCACTCCAAAAATACCCCGCCTCTGGCCAGCGGACTTTGCTGATTCCTACTATGTCTAGTGCTAACCTATTCATTTCGAGTTTCAGGTTCTCTAGCTTACCTACTTGTTTCATACTTCTAACATTCCATGCTCCAACTCGCAGAATGTTTACGGATCTTTTTCTGTGCTTTCGGATCATATCCCCCGAAGTAGTCCCCTCCCGGAGATCCGAATCGGGGACTATTTTACCTCCGGAATTTTTTACCCCAGGGATGCCATCATCATTAGTAACAGTTTGAGTACGTTGTGTAATTGGGAGATAATGTGGTGGTTCCCGTTGCCTTCCACATCGCAGCAGTGTGTCTTAGGATGTCATACCGACCCCTATGGTATCTGCCACTCTAAGTACCGAAAAAGCTGCTGTCTTTCGGTGACCTGTCTTAGTCTGGTTCCTTACTAAAGACCCCACTAATTTGGTTAAACCTATAGTTCAGCTCTTTAGCTCATTGAAACGCGCAAGCCATTCTACTTGTTCTAGTATTTTAGAACGTCGTCAAGGTGCAGGTCTGTTCAGAATGGAAACGTAACAATTATAAATTATTTTGCTTATAACATCACTTAGTATGTTAAATTTTTGGCGGTCAAACATAACGGGCGTCGCCGCGGATCAATGAAGTAAGCGTAAGATTACGGATCCCAAAGTCCTGGGTTCGAATCCCGAAACGGTGGACTGCTTGAAAAATGGCAGGTGAGCATTTTTCACAAAACTTACGCCCTCGTTCGGATGAGAGGTTAAATGGAGATCCCATGTGTGAGTATTGTCACGCACGTTAAAGATCCCTATCTTGCCTGGAACGGCAAGGGTTCGGCAAAATTCTAAATTTCCAGGCAACAAAAAACTTGCCTCCTGGCCAATGTAGTACCTTCGGGTGGAGCATTGGAAATTTAAATGTATGGTCAAATATAACGGTAACGTAACCTATCTAGCGCAAATACTATTTCTTTGGTAACACTTACACTATTTTATATGGTATTTATTTACTGTAGCTGTATTAAAAATACTCTTGCGAAAACTCACTAGTAGCCATATTACCTTTTACAAAAAATAGGATATGGACTGTCATCATCATTTTGTTTTCGACCTTACTTAAGGTAGGTTTGACGCAGTTCTAACTTCTTTTATATTCTGTGCTAATCTAAAAAGTTCTACATACCCTTCACAACGTAAATTTCTAATAATTTGACTAATGTAGCTTGTTCTAGGTTTTCCTATACTCTTCTATCATTTTCCTATCTACCTGGCTCTACCTAGATATTAGCAACTTGATGGTTGTAAAAGAATTCCAACATGTTTACAGGAAATGAAATATTACCGGGCTATCCCCTCCAAAAAAAGAAAAGTGTTTAATTATATGCTATGGTAAGGCTTAAGCAACGAATCCCTACTAATATGTCAGACCGCTAACTAATTGTGAGTTATGTCATGGTGGCATTTAGTTAACTGATTTCTCTTATTTATTTTGTTTTGTTGTGATTTCAAACTTACTTAAGGTCGGTTTGACGCAGCTATAAATTCTTTTCTATTCTGAGTTAGTCTAAAAAGGTCTACATCCCCTTCACAACCTAAATCTTTAATAATTTGACTAGGTCTTCCTACTCTATTTTTATTTGGTTGTCTATAACCTAAGACCTTACTAAATAGTCCCTCATGTCTTAACTGGTGCCCTATCATTCTATCTCTCCTGACCTTTAATTGTTTCCAGATACAGGGTTCCTCTCCTATACTTCTATAGACTTCCTCGTTTGTTAGTCTATCTGTCTAACTAATCTTTAACATTCTCCTATAACACCAAATTGCAAAAGCTTCTATCTTTTTCTTATCTACCTCTTTAATTGTCCAAGTCTCACTACCGTATAATAGAACGCTTCACACGTACGACTTTAAGAAACTTTTTCTATTATCTAAACTAATACTATTAGCCTTTCTTTTTAAAAACATTTTTCTAGCTTGGTCTATTGGTTTCGAAGTAGGCTGTAACTCACTTGTCATTATCTTTGTCTTTTTTGAGTTAATTCTCATACTATAGTTGCTTTGTAGTATCTCATCTAAAATATTTAAAAACTTTCATAACCCTTTTCTAGACTCTGCTATAATGGCTATATCATCTACAAAACGTAACATATCTATTTTTTGTCCCTGAACATTAATACCTATCTCTTTTTTCTCTTTAGCTAAGTTTAAAGCTTCTTCAATATAAACATTAAAAATCAAGGCAGATAGTGTACAGGCCTGGTTAACACTATTTCTAATTTTAGCTTCCTTTATTTCATCGAATCTAATTACAACGCTTTGGTTTTTATATAGACTGTAAATAATTTTTCTATCCCTATGAGGGATTCCTATTTTTCGCTAAACCCTGAACATAACATTCCAATTAACCCTATCAAATGCTTTTTCTAAATCTACAAACACGAAATGAGTCTTTATTATTTTTGTAATCTTTTTTCGATAAGTAATTACTCCAATTATTGGTATCGGTTATCTAGTCCCTCTGACTTTACGAAAACCATATTGGTTTTTGCCTAAATAATTCTCAGTCAAAGCTTCTACTCTATTTTTAATTATTATTGTTAGTATTTTAGAAGTGTGGGAAGTTAAACTGACCGTTCTAAAATTCTCACACCTATCAGCTATTGACTTTTTTGGGATTGAGAAAATAATATTTTCTTCGAAACTTATTGGGACCTCACTTGTGCCATATATTACTTTTGCTAGTTCATATAATCTGTCTAATGTTATCTGACTTGCATATTTTATTAATGCTGCAGATATATCGTCTATCCCTGGCGCTTTATTTAGTTTAAGATCCTAACAGCTTTATCAAATTCCTCTCTTAATATTGAGAACCCTTTTCTACATCCTTTTCTTGGTCGTTCTCTAACTCATCCATGTCGTCTCCCTTATATAAATATTCTAAATATTTTTTCCATCTATCTGCTACTTCAATTTTATTTATTAGAAGCTTATTATTCTCATATACAGTTATTTTTTCCTATCTTCACCGAAAAACTTTTTAACTGCCCTGTAAGCCCTATCTGTCTTACGTACTCTCAAATCACCTTGTATTCCCTTACAATTCTTCTCCATCCATTTATTTCTAGCTTTTCTACACTCATGTATTATCTTATTTCTAACTCTATAATATTTTTGGTTACTTTCACTAACCAATCCTCTGAAAGGTTTAAGCTTTCTTCTATTCTCTATTAAATCTAATATCGCCTTTGTTACCCAGGGTTTTCTCGTTTCTACTTTTTTCTTACCTATAGTCTGTGTTGCTGTTTCATGTGCATCCTTTTTTATTTCTTTCCATCTATTTTCTACGTTCCCTCCTATGGCTATCTCGTTGATTTTATTATCTAATACTTGTTTATATTTCTCCTTTACCTCACTATCATTAAGCTTACCTAGATCCCATCCCTCTCTTTTAGCATTTCTCAATTTTTTGAATTTTAGATTATACTTCATTTTAAGTAAATTATGGTCGCTATCTATATCAGCCCCGGAATAACTACGACCGTTTTTAACTTGGTTTCTAAATCTTTGTTTAACTAAAATATAATCTATTTGGTAGCTAGCCCTATCACCTAGCGCTTTCCAGTTACTAATCTATGTTCGTGGCAAAACTCAACTAATCTTTCTCCTCTATCATTTCGTCTACCATACCTAAATTTTCCTACCATTTTTCGCTCACTACTTTCTCCCACTGACGTATTAAAATCGCCCATAAGTATTAAATTCTCATCTCCCCTTACTTTTCTCACTATACTATTTATATCTTCGTATAACCTCTTCTACTTCCTCATCCGCGTACTGAGTTGTTTTCATGTAAACCTGTACTAAAACAGTGTCTGTGGGTTTCGTGCTCAATCTAACCATAATTATTCTATTACTAAATTGTAAGTACTTTTTAACTTTACGTCCTAATATTTTACCTAACACTATTCCTATCCCTGCCTGTCCATTAGTTGAAGAAGTTGTAATTATTCTATAATTATCTTTCCAAAAGTCATTACTATCTGGCCATCTCACCACACTAATACCTATATTGTCCAGCTTTCCTTTTTCTCATTTCGACTAATAAATTCGTTAATTTATCTACTCTAAGTAATGACCTTACATTCCAAGTCCTTATCACTAAATCGAACCATTGTTTTAAATTCTTACGATGACGATCCCCAAGTACCCACGGAGATCCGAATGAGGGAGTATTTTACCTCCGGACAAGAATTTTCTTGTGAGCTCTCCATCATACATATTTCGTGTTTTAGGCCACGCAAACCTGGGAAATATTGTGGTAGGCTCCCATATCTTTCCACAACGCAATTTTTAAAGATTTTAGCAAAAAGCCATATCTGTCACAGCCAACCCCCAACAAGCTTGTAAATTATTGAGGATCGCCCGAGACCAACCGACCCTCCTCCAATATCTTTTAGCCAGCAAGGCTGCTGCCCCTTGCTGCGCTTTTTAATCGCCTATTACGATAAGCAGGCTTACTATAGTAGTATTTTTTGTCCCCTACTATAGGGGTGATATGGACAGTGACCAATTATTTTAAAGCACAAACTGACACATTAATTCTAAATTTATAATATGTATTCTTAACTTTTTAGACATAATAGGAAAGGATATTTCACATCATCAAATTACTGTAGATTGAACCTACGCGATCTCTTTCGTGGGTACGGCCATGCTTTAAATACGTTAGTCATTCAGTGATTAATCTTCACTTTTTGGGTAATTGATTTACTTGCGAATAGTTTCCCGTAGTAAATATAAACTATCCGTTCTACATGTATAGTATCGATGTAAAAATTTACCGACAATAATCTTATTTACTGCTATATAAACAGCATTATTTTCGTCGCGAGTAGTAAGAATGAATAATAATTAAAGTAGGAAATGGTAGAAAGCCAACTCGAAAATATAACTTGTTAGTAAAACTTATGGACATAAGGTTGTTATAGAATTTATTTTACATTGCGACCTCTAGTGGAAACTAGTTGATACTAAAAGAAAAACATACGAATATCGACAATTGGTTAGCTCCTATATTTGAAGTTTACAGTGTGAGCTCAGAAAGGACGTGCTAGTACTACAAACTGATTGCTAGATGCCGCTAGATTACGATAAAGAAGAAATGTATGATAATATATATAGTATAGTCGTTTATTTGCATATAGCGAAAATGTTCAACCTTCCTGCATTTATAATATATTCCATTTTTATTCATCGTATAAATTGTGGCTTTAATTTGCAAGTAAATGAATCAGCTTTGGCTTTTATTTAGTAAATAGTGTATGAGCAATTGTTCTGGTAACAATTCGTTTTAAATACTTATTTATTTCACTTCAGGATGTAAAATTAAGTACTTCGGCCTGAAGCGAATTTAAGAAGTCCTATAACGGTTGGTTTGAATTGAATGAGAATTTCAAGTAATTAAAATTTGAGAATTAAAAGCCTTTAAGAATGTTTAAACCAGGTTCAGCATTTTAGTGACGGGAGTCACATAACAAAAGATGTAAGGTTCTCGCGCTGTACATCAAAAGATACCATTATTTTATATGTACCTTAAAACAGTGTCTCAGTGTCTGCACCCGGTGTTTTGCCTCTTTCGGGTGGAACATTGGAAAATCACATATAAGGTGTTTTGCCGACTGAATCGAGATGGTTAGTTGCCGCCGTCTGCGCCTCAGGTGAATTGAAAGAAAATATTTCGTTCTCCATTTCGTACGAAAAAATCATTCTATTCTTAACCCTTATTCACTCACCGATGGATAAAGCCCCCTAAAATATTTTTGGGTCCCACTCTGTTAGTTAGGATATAAAGAAAACGAAATAAAAAAAGTTTTTCGTCAAAAACGAAAAGAAAAATTTTTTTGTATCATAATTAATACATTGCCAAGATGACAGTAAACAATTTAATAATGCTTGTCTTCTCTGAGAACTTAAATTTATATTTACTACACAACAGAGATAAGTATCACATTTGTGGGTAACACTAGTTTGGGCTGTTCAACAAAATGTACCTAGTTCCTAAATAAATTCAAATAAAATTCAACATACACTTAACTTTTTTTAATAAAATACAAATATACCTAAAAAATTAATTTTTAACCTCAATTGTGGTCAGTTTTTCTAAAGAAAACCTAAAGAAAGACATTGATTTATGCCATGTTATAGCTTTCTCGATGGATCGATCGAGAATATAAATCTTAATTCCTGAAAATACCTGTTATGTCCAAACATGGAGCAATACCAACATTTTGTGAACCACTCCAATGTCTATTAAAAATAATTTAAATTCAATATGTACACACTTTTTAATATTTTAAAATAACACTATGCCTAAATTTAACAGGCACATCGTTCAACAAAATAATTACTTTTATTTTAAATTCCTATTACTTTAATTTATACCATTGAAATTTTCAGTCCACAGGTACCTAATTAACAATTATAAACATAATACTCATTCTACTCACTATTTAATTTCATCTTTAAAAAAGATTAAGGGTTTCAGAAACTATCACCAATTTTCATTTTGGATCCCTTCCGCCAAGGCTTTCTTTTTAACCAACTTCTTTAACACAACATAGCCCAAAATTCCAAATGAATCAAGGAGTAAACTCTCCTGAGTTTAACCTCTTTTTATTATTTGTAATCTGAGTTCTGTCCTAATATGTATTGTACCATAAATAATCTCCTAATTTTGTGGTATTGCATAACACCCAGCATTCTATACCAATTCAATACTCTTGTTTTTACACTTTTATTACATTCTATAATCTATGAAATCTTTTATTTCAGAGATTTTTATTATCGCAACGTTTATCCTATTTAATGACTAATGTCCTATCTCAGTATTGTATTAGAGTAAGCAAATTTATTTTAAGCAAATTGATTTTTATGGCTTTAGTTATACAAATATCTTCCTAATTAAAGTTATATTTTCTGAAAACAAAAGAATTTGTTAAGTTCTATTTTGTACTTGTAAATTTACTACTGCTTGATTTAAATACCATTTCAGGGTCTACTTATTTGAATATGCGGGCTCGCTATGCTTTTATTATTTCAAGTTCATGAGATAGGTAACCAACTTTGATAGACTTTTATTTAATTCGCAAGTTATGTTCAGTATCGAAGCATTCATTAAGACTGTAAAGCGCAGCCTACTCTATATTTTAGACTGAAGTGACATCAACGCATCGTATATTCAATTTTTCTATATCAGAATGCTTATTAATGCATCAACCAAACAAGACATTTAACGTTTTTTATTAATCTTTTGTTGTACCCTGAAGCGGCCGCAGCCCAGTCGTGGACTCAGACTGGCGGTTTTTAGCCTATTTCTAACGGACGTTATGATGGTCACCGGTGCGCTTCGAGGTGTGTGAGAAGCTACTGTGGAATGTCGTAAATAGCTAGTCTAGTCGTTTGTTACTCGATCTGTTTGCTATAGAGCAGTGGTCTATTACGTTACGAATATTACGCACGCTTTCCTATTGAATATTAAGCAGTATATTGTTTATTTTATTTTGATCAAATTTAAAAAAAAATTTTTTTTTAACCTAAATTATTTATTACAAACAATATATAATATAATTATTTTTAGACAATCACTAACCTTCTAAATATAAATAATTAATGTTTATAATCGCTAGCGAGTTTCCAGTTCATAGAATAGCATATATGCTTTCCGACTCACTAGTGCTGTCGAAGGTATACTGCTCACCATCGAGTCATTATATTTATGCCATGCAAATGAATATGGGTACAGTGTGCTGTATAATGTCCTCTATATGTCGTCCCATTATGATTCAGTATTGCAAATAAGTTGTAGATGCACTTCTTTGAAGTATTTTCAGCAGCGTAATTTTGCATATCCAAATTATTTAATGGGAAATTTATAATTGTGGATAGTTTTCTTACATGTGAAAAACGTTTTAAATGTATTATTAATATTTTAGGGAACTTTTGTATGGTAAGATATATTATACATTTTCTTCTTTCTTTGCAATTGAAACATGTAGGTTTCTCATCACCATCCAAAGGTATCTTTTTGATGAAATAGTCTAAACATTGTTGTAGCTTTAAATGGTCACTATGTTGAGGTATAGAAAGCGATAAATCCCAGAACGGGTCATAAGTAACAGTATAATGTCCGCAATGTGTACAACGTAATGAAGGTTTTAACTGTCCTGCATATATATCAACAATTTTGGAATTTTCCATTCCTAAATATTGTTTCCAGGATGCAGAAGTGTTATCACACTCGTTCAACTTTTCATCTATTTCTGAAAATATCGATGTGGATGTATTAGTAGCCTGTTTAATTTCCTTGTGTAAACCTTCTAGTAAAAACCGTAAAAACTCTTGTGCATCTTGTTGAGAGTTGCCCATAAAACTAGGTGCAAAACGTTCAATTTGTAATTTGAAATTAATCATATTAGATTTTCCATCATATGGATTTTGAGACCATAGCTCCCTTATCACTTTCGAGAAAGCTTTAATGAGATCTCCTTTCATGTTAGAAATATTAGTATTAATGTCCCTTATGAAAATATCACTTCTAACATACTCCAAAAGTAACTTGGTGTTTGAGAGACACTGAATTTCAGAGTTCATGAAACAAGTATTGCCGATATTATTTAATCTATTCAGGCCTAAACTCTGAAAAGTATTGGAAGCGCAAAGTGATTTCTCATGAAAAGCATTGGTTTGTAAAGAATTATTAAAAACCCCGAGATCATTAGAATTGTGTGTAGAAGTATCAGGAATGTGATTAAAATGAGTTGTTGTTACAATGTCATTTAATTTAGAAGCTTTGAAAATAAATGTCTTTTCAGGAGTAGTAATTTTATTTATTAAAGTATTGTTGAACTTTTTGTTGTATTTGTTTGAGTTATTATTGATATTTTTAGAACAAAGAGGCATTAAAAAGAGTTCGTCCAAAGATTTAGAAGGTGGGATAGTACCTAGAATAAAGGCGGCGTTGCCTTGTTGAATTGCAATACTGATTCTTTGTAAAAGGAAAGCGGTTGCTCTTGGATCAAATGAACATTCGGTGATTCTTTTTTCCACATCTTTTATAAAATTAATTGCAATAGATCCAAGCACACCGAACGTTTCGATAGAAATAGGATAAAATAAATAAAGTTGTGATAAGTTTGAGTATTTCTTAATTTTAATATTTTCACCATAAGAAGCTGCAGCACCTGGGTTTTTTGCACATGCAGTAGAATGTGATTCTGCTAAGGTATCGTTGCAAGTAAAATCCCAAATTGCCGACTTCACGCATTTCCAAGGAATTAGGGTGATACCATCAGGTCGCTTGCCATCATTTCTAAATATGTTTATCGGTTCCAATATAGCAGGGATTTGTGCGGAAACTAAAGCACGTCTAATTATGTCATTGATGACTTTGTGACGAGAGTTGCGTCCTTTACTTAAGCGACAGCTCAATCCATGTATACCTGATTTATCTACAAAACTACCGCAAATGCATGTGTGAGGAAAGCATAAGGTTGCTCCAAGTCTGAGCCCAATAGCAATTCTGAATGATTGATCGTCTAAAAGTGTGTCTAACGTAGGGACAGGTAGAGCATTTAGCCAAGCACTAGCATGCTTTGAAGAAACTGCTTGAATTCTAGCCTTGTCTGTGTTTGTAATAGCTGATTCAAGCAAATTTCCTGATACTATGTCCAAAAGAGGCTTGTCCCATTCTTTTTGCAGTGATTTGTTGATAATTACTTCATTTTTCTTTGTTCTATAAAGCCAAAGTTTTTCACTTTCTAAATAATTGTCGTCGACTAATCCGCTTGAAGATTTTGCTAAAACAAGACTAATTGAAGGAAAGGATGTATTAAATGTTGATAAAAAGCAGGGTAGTGATAAAGAAGATGAAACATGAAAGACGTATTTCTAGTCCTCTGTCTATTGGAAGAGTTGATTGTATCCACTCCTTATCTTCTAATTTAACATGTTTGTGTTGTTAACAATGGTAGCGGTCCTAGACAGTGATGATTTGGTAGACTATTTAATAAACAACGGCCGCTCTAGTAGAAAGACTTACAATCGAACACCGAAGCGTCATGCACACACGCATCTCAGTTCTAGTTTATTTATTTATTTATTTATTTATTTATTTATTAAAAACTATGAGATACAAACAGGACAAGTCCCAGTAAAGTATCCACTAATATCTATAAACATAAGTTTAATAAGTTTAATAACTCACTTGACTGAAGTATAGTGAACTTAAAGTTTACAAGTTGACAAAAAAAAATGTAATAATAAAAGCGCATTTAACAAAAAGAAAAAAAAATAATTTTTTTGGTAGACTTAAACTAGAGTTTTTGTATAAATATGATTATATAAATAAATAAATAGGCAACACAAGCAACATAAGAATATGTGTGATAGCAATTTAGCTTGGTACTATATTAGATTAAAAATTATTCTATATAGGTTTCGATTAGTTTTATAGAGCTTCGAAACGCTAACAAAGAGATGTGTAAAATGTCTAAATTATTATAACGTGTGTTATAAGTGCAAATCATACGGGCTACCGGCGAATTTTGCATAGTGTTAGTGTTATATTTTAACTTACGAAAGGTTGGTGTGACTCTAGTAGGGTACCCGGGCACATTGAAATTTATTAATTGTAAAGCACTAGGGCAGTCAATATAATTATTTATTAACTTATATAGGAAGCACGCATCGGCCATAAAACGACGATTTTCTAATTGTAATAGTCCAGTACGTTGGCAAAATTGCGAATAACTCTCCTGAAATGTCCGATGATATTTAAACTTTATATGTCTGAAAACTTTTTGAATGGACTCAATTCTATCACAATAATAAGCATATTGCGGATTCCACACAATTGAAGCGTAATTAAGGATACTATGAACATATGAGTAATAAAGAACCTTTACTGTTTCAAAACTGTGAAAGGCACGTGTGGTTCTTACAATGAATCCTAACATTCTGAAAGCTTTGATACAAATAGCATTTACATGTTCATTAAATATTAATTTGCAATCAAACAACACCCCCAAATCCTTAATAGTGGAGACAGTCTTTATTGGATAATTATTCAATGTATACACATGGTGTATATTATACTTGTTCCTAGTGAATTGAATGTGATAACACTTATTATAATTCAATTGCAATTTATTGGTTACACAATACGTGTTAAGGCGATTAAGATCATCCTGTAGATTTAAACAATCCGATAGCGATTCTATTTCACAATAAAGTTTTAGGTCATCCGCGTACATTAAGAACTTACTATAACGAAAACATTCTTTTATATCGTTAATGTAAAAGAAGAGAGGTCCAAGATGACTACCCTGCGGAACGCCAGACGTCAACAGTACTTCTTTAGATTGGTATGCACTAATTTTCACTATCTGCGATCTGTTTGAAATATAGGAAATAATCCACCTTAATAAGTCTCCGATTATACCTAACTTCAACAACTTTCCAAACAATATTTCATGTATAACATTGTCAAAGGCTTTGCTAAAGTCAGTATATATTACATCCATTTGTACTCTGCCATCCATAGCTCGAGCAATATCAGGCGTATAAAGAAGTAAGTTCGATTCCACTGAACGTCTTTTGACAAATCCGTGCTGCTCAGCTATTATTTGAGAGCTTACCATGTTATATATTATTTTAAAAACCAGCAACTCAAATAGTTTGGCCATAGATGACAAGATCGAGATAGGCCTGTAGTTACTAACTTCGCTTTTGTCACCAGATTTGTATATGGATATGATAAGTGCTTTTTTCCAAAGGTCAGGAAAAATTCCAGATTTAAGTGATTTATTGTAAAGGAGGCAAATCGGACGGGCTAAAGTGAAAGAGCATTTCTGAAGAAAAATGGCCGGTATGCCATCTGGACCAGCGCCTTTTCGCGTATCTAGACTACCTAGCGCTGTGCAAATGTCTAATTCAGAAAATAACGGACAAGTTGAACACATATTGGAAATCAAGGGGTCAATTGCTGAAGCTTTAATACTGCTAACAAACACGGAACCAAAATAGTGCGAGAATAGTTCACACACTGCTTGACCATCAGAAGCTGTTTCATTTCCAAATTTCATAATCCTTGGCAGACCAGAATTACAACGTTTGTTACGAACGAACGTCCAGAACTTTTTGGGATTATCACATAGATTGCGCTCTAAATCAGCAACATAAATGTTATAATCTTTCTCTATTAGAAGTTTCACTCTTTTCTAAGTACGCTAAAAGTAATATAGTCTAACCTACTACTAAATTTTTTCCATAACTTATGATATTTTTCTTTTCAGTTATTGCCTTAATTGTGGGTTTGGAATACCATAGAGGGTACTTATTGTTAAGATGCTTACGAGGGACATGCTGAGTGATAACTTTAAATATGGCCGAGTAAAAGTGATTAAGGGCTTTATCCACGTCAAGCTCCTCTAGATATGACCAATTTATGTTATTTAATGTAATATTGAGATCGTTATAGTTAGCTTTTTTAAATAGATATATTTCATTCATGTTTAGTTTTAAATAAGAAATGTTGCTGAAGTTAATTAAGAATTCTAATGGAGGATGATATTTATCTAAACTCAGAAGTGGTGTTTGGCATTCATTAATGTCCATAACCACTTCTTTGTTGCTAAATATCAAATCAAGAATATGATTTTTGCAATTTAGAATATTATTAAATTGTATTAAACCACAATATGCTATATTATCGAAGAATATGGCAGATTTATTAGACATATTGTATGGAGAAAAAACATTATCAGTAGTTCTAGCCCATTGCACCTCTGAAAGATTAAAATCACCTACAATTAAAAATGTGTCATCAGTAGTGGTAGTAATAATAGTGCATAACTTGGAAATAAAGTACATAATAGCTTCGTCGTCACCTGGCGGCAAATATACACAGCATATGTGTAGCTTTTGATTATTGTTTCCAATGATAGTGATCCAGAGATCCTCCGCATCACTGCTCCAATTATATTGATGAACAGTTGTGAATTTATTGTTAACGGCAATGAGCACTCCGCCACCATCTTTTTTAGATGATGCACTAGTGTCGCGATCGCGACGAAAGATCACAAAATTTTTGCCAAGAAGTTCACTACTCTCGACGCTAGAATTTAACCAAGTTTCACTAAAACAAAGAATATCGAAATCAATAGCAAACGAGCAACTATATAACGTATTGATTTTGGTGCGTAATCCACGAACATTCTGGTAATATACCGAAACACTCATTATTCTATAATCCAGATAATCAATATTTGTACAATAATGATGGAAAGGATGAAGTTAAACAAGGCGGTCCTTATTTAACTTCTGAATGTCCGTATCAGGATTTACAATAACGATTTTTGATGACTCAGATTGCCTTGTGTATATAAGTCCATTTTTAATCCACACATATTTAATATTATTCTGTCTAGCAGCTTCCTTACCGCTTTAAATAAAATTTTCCGTTTTAAAGTAAGATGCTCATTAATATATATGCTGGAACCAACATTGTCTACATGTAATCCTCGACGCTCTTTATTATCGCGTTTCGCCTGTATTGCAGCAGCAAGTAAATCATCTCTTTTCTTGCGAGACCAAAACCTTATTATTATAGGTTTATGCTGTTTATTATTAGAGTTATTATGCGCAACCCTGTGGGCAGCTTCAATATCAGATGGAACAACGGGGCAGTTTACGGCGGCTGCAATCGACTCAACTACTTTATAAATATTTTCGTTATCAATAACGGGAACGCCTTGAATTTCCAGATTGTTAGCACGACTATACTGTTCGAAATTGTCTAATCTTGTATTTAATGTAAATAATTCTTTTTTTAGAGAAACGTTTTCAGTTTCTAATGTATCAATCCTTTTGAATTTACTCTTAATATCAGCCAGCGATTTTTCAAATTCGGATACTTTATCGGAGCAAAACTCCACAGACTCAAGCAAGGAATCATGTTTCTTGTTCATTTCTGAAAGTTGATGCTGAATAGATCTCAAAATGTACGTCACAGAGCTAGAATCTTCTTTTTCAGCAGATTCAAATTTATCATCATCACTATTAGAATCACCTGTATCTGCAATGATTACTGATACATCATGTGATTGACGACACTCCTTGCATTTCCAAGACGAGCCCGCTTCGCTAGCAGCATTTAATGTTTTAGTACAGCACTTGATATATTTAAACATTTGGCATGATAAAAGCCGCGACAACGGCCTGTACATGATATGCCGGGCGACCTTGTTGTAATAGCAATACTACAAATAAAACAAGTATTTGGCATTATGGTTACGATATATGGGATTTAAATCAATTGTACCGATAATAAACGATTTTCATGCAGCTGCTGAATAAGGTATATGAGACTTACCAAAATAAGCCTTTTACGCACAGACACACAAGTTTGCTAATTTTCAAAAATGTTCAACTTAAAACAACCAATAAAACACCATGTAACATAGAGCGATATCAAACACAACCTTCTCGTCGCGTGAGTTTAACGTTAATCAATATTGTAGTTTAGGTAAATTAGTAAGAATATTTAATATTGGTAAGATATTATGCAGTCATCTTAGCCGCTTTAGAAGTGTGAAAAACCAAGCTGATAATGTAACAAACTTCTATGAATTTTTTATTTTAGTAATGTCAGAAACAGATTGTTATTATTATTATTTGACAGATGCACACACTAGAATTAAAGTCTATTAGAGAGAGCGCATAGACAGTCTTAACAGTAACATTAAGTGTTTAATTTTACTAAAGCCATAACAAGTTTCTTTAGCCGTTCAAGCAAAAGAATGATTCTTCTCCGTAAGAATGGATTTAAGTTACCGCATCCCAGTAAAACACGGTGGAATTTTCATTCCCGCGGTGTCTCAACTATTCTTGCACATTTTTCCGAGTTGAATGCTTCCATGCAGCATGGTTTAGAAAAACATTGTTGGGATAGTAATACTATAAGCTTAGCAATTGGCCTAAAAAATGCCTAAACGATATAAAGTTTGTACAATAAAATTTTTGAATACACATCTCTCATATTCGATATTTTACAAAAGAAAAATACCGATGTAGGACGATGCAATCAATATAGAGATACAAACTGTTTATCTCCCATTAAGAAATTGAGAAGTGATGAAGCTTTACGGATGTGCGCCGACAAGACTGAAAACCTGCTATCTGAGAAGAGCAATATTAACCATCAATATCGAATAAGAAGACGATACAGAGAGTCTAAAATTAAAAACTAATGATAAGCTGTTTCTGCAAATGAGAGAATTCTATCATTTGAAATTATTGACTGTGTTATAGTAAATATGGAATGCAAATTTCAAGAATTACATAAATTGGATTTCTCAGAGGTTTTAAATGAAGAAAATTTCGAGTTCTATAGTTTGTTTGTTTCTTTAAATTGCTAATAAGGTTTCATCTTAAAATACTCTGTATGTATCAATATTATGTAATTGCACGACATGAGTTGATTATGATACAATGATATGAGTTACTAAGATGAAATAATAACGTATCATTTTTTGTAAGGCTTAAATTACCAGTTCATATCGGTAGTGACAGATGGAAAGGGTAAGGTTTTGGACAGGATTCAAATCGTCGCACTAACCAATTGAGTCACTTGGACAAGTCATTATAATTGAAAAGATATGCAAATCTAAATCATGTCAGCAACCATACATTAACCTAACTTACAATTACGTATGAAAAATTTGTCAATTATATTTAACAGTGACGTGAGGTTTTTTATTTATTTCAAATATAGACATAAAATGACACTCAAAACCATGGTTCTAAGCCAAATATTAAATATAAATATTAAGCAATTGCACAAGGTATTAATTAAAAAGATGAAATAATATCTTAGACTTTTATGCAAAGCACAATTGATCATTTCAAATGGAGCTGGTCATTGGGAGATGGAAACATAAGGTCCTAAAAAATATTCGAACCTGTAGCCTTCGGCTTTAACGACCAATGCGGTAGCCAATGGAGAAAGTTGACTGTTACAAGCCAACTATTGATTTCAAATACTTGTAGTTGCACAAAGCAAATTGATTTTTAATTCTATGTTGGTTAATAGGATGAAATAGTAACCTACTTTCAAATCGAACCAGTGATTGAAAAATGGAAGAAGGTATAAGGTCTCGAAAGTTACAGGTTCGAATTCTGTTCTGGAAGCCAATTGTTTATAAATAATAGCGTAGGTTCATAAATGTTTTATTAATTTTCAAATTTGTTATACAGTTATATCATTTAGGCTATTTCCCTTTACAATTTTTTCAAATACCATCTTCAGTATTTATAAAATTGTTTTATAATGAAACACATATATTAAAATAAAATATGGTACATTGAGTTTTCATATGATTTAAATATATATATATATATATATATATATATATATATATATATTTATATTATATATATATATATATATATATATATATATATATATATATATATATATATATATATACACTGACCATTACGAAAACGCAACACAGAAGCTGATCAATTTCAATAAAATTATCAATACATGGCTATTTTGATGAAGCCAGTTTATAATTAAAATTTAAAAAATCCTTGACATTTATTTTTTTGTTTAATTTCCTTGTTATCAGTTAGTATAAATTAATTGCAAATAAGTATTGGGGTGCAATAACTGTCAAGTTTTCTATTAGTTTGTCCCCTATTGCTCTGTAAAAATTTAAGAATGTCAAAAGTTCACCAACATGAAAATTATCGGCAACTAAATGATTTTGAACTTGGCCGTATTATTAGTATGAGAGAGGCCGGACGGTTCGTTTAGAGATATTATTGGTCGTGTAAATTGTGATTACGGAATGGTGACAAGTGTTTGTCCAGATGGTCCAATGAAGGGGTTCTGCGACGCCGTCCTGGATTGTGAAGAACGCCGTTTAAAACCTTTGACCACACAAGACAGATTTTCATCAACTCGGTCAATTACTATAAACTGGATGAAAGATGCAGAGCGCAGAATATTAGTGTCATCTGTGTATCGTCGGATAAAATCTTATGTACTGCATTCGAGTGGTTCATTTTTGCGTCTTCCTGTTACTCCACTTTAACGAACCCGCAAACTAGAATGTAGCTACGAAGGAAAAAATTGGTTTCGAGAACGGTATCAAATTGTGTTCAGTGACGAATCTCAACTTTGTTTGTGGATCCATGACGGTCATGAGAGAGTCAGGCATAGGTGGAGAGGACGAAATAATTAAACATTTTTTTGTGAAACACCACACAGTTCTTAAGCTAGGAGTGATGATATGCTATGCAATATGTTATGGTAGCAGATAACTCTCTTTGTCCTCATCGATGGCAACTTAAACGCAGCCACACTGAGAAAAGTGATTTGGTCGATACAACCAATTCTGTTGTTTTGAAAAGTAAAGCATTTGAACAAGTATTTTTTAGTCGTTCTAAACGAAACTATATTCACTGAACCGCTTGTAGATGGTTAAATTCACATAAAAAATTAGTAGACTTAAATTTGTTTGTTTGAACGCATAATAACAGTTGGTTAATAAAAGAATGCAAAAGTGAATTTCATTGAACATCAGTCGTATTTAATACAAACTAATATTGTCAGCAAATTTTATATTTTAGTCCAATACTACATTAATGTTGAAAAAAATCCATTTTAGTTAAATGAATGCTGAAAAAAGTGTCAAATAAACACGTTTTGTAACAAATTTAACATTGAAACAAACATACGTCTCCGATGCTGCGTATTGGATGTACAGCGCGCGCACATTATATCTTTAATAAACTGCTAATCTTCGACTGCGACACATCAACATGGCGTCAAGTGTTACTTCACATTGTTTATTGTGTTAATTTCCATAAAAGTATTTCAACTAACTATAAAAATACATGGAAGATAAATTTAGTATGCTGTACTATGTTTAAACAAAATCTTTTCGTCTAAAAACACGTAAGTACCTTCTTATAAATTGGTCTCATTGCCCATAACTAAATGTCGTTGTTTTTAGCATTCAACTATATAAGCGAACGTCTAACTTCAAAAACCAATGGCAACCTCAAGGAATAAACAAACTTTCAATAATCAGTGTCAGTTTTATAAAGTTGAAGTGAAAGTTAAACTGAAAATTATGCAGGATGAACTAGAGTTAATGTAACATTCAAGGTGAAATTTGATTCAATATCCAACTTGATAATGTGACTGAATGAAGTTACTTTAAATCAATATTTTTTTAAAATCTGTTAGGGATGAACAAACTCATTTGTTGATCGCAAGTTGTATTAAAAAAATTGATTGAAATAATTGCATTAAATCAGAATCAATCAAGCTGAATATTGAATCAAACTACCTTGGATGTTTAAACTAATTCTATTTCTAAACAATGTACAACGCAACGAAATGATTGATTTGACAGCTAAATGTTTCAATTGAACACGATAAAAGTTTGATTAAGCCAAAAATGTTATTAGTTGAACCCTTATTAGCCACTTAGCTTAATAATTATTAACTGTGCTTAACATATGGGTTAGTTAAACCAATGACGCTTTTTGGTTAGTGGAAAATTTTGAATACTTTGTTTTAATGCTGCAAACCCTTTCAAGTATTTGCTTCAATGATTTTTATATGTAAGTGGGATATTCAACGTGTTGATTTAACATAACAGTTTATTTGATAAAAGTATTAAATAATTCAAATCAAACCTACAAGCAATGAAGGAACGATACCTAACATTCAAGTTACATTGATAGCGATTTGAGTAAATGCCATAATTATTGTGGTACAAATTTAGGTTTGTTTGCTTCAAAATTGGTTTTCCAACATTTTATTATGTTCTATTTAATGCATGTAGATCATTGTTTATATACAAACCAAAATTGTAATTGAATCAAATAATTTTCAGTTGAAGCAACAAAATCCTTTTCTCAGTGCAGTTACATTGCCAATGTGCCGGAGCCTGTTACACTCGCATTTCTTCAAAGGTTGGAAAATCCCAATTTCCAAAACAAAACAACACATTCTCTCGTAAAGTAAGGGTTACAATTACAATACGGTATTTGCAAGATGCTAACATTGTTGTTTCCCCATGGCCTTCTCACTCCCCTTTTGAGCATGTTTGGGATATGATCGGTAGAAAGTTATACCTACCAAACAACTTACAGCATCATCGGCTTCGGATTTAGGAAGCTCGGAATGATACCTTAGGAACATTGATCCTTTGATTGATAGTATACCCCGCTGTTTAAGCGAGTGCATAGTAAATTGTGTTGGAACCACTCATTATTGAAAAAACTTCTCTATTTTGTTCCTTTGTTATGAAATGCTAATGATCTGTTTGTTTCATCACAATAAGCATTTTGTGAAAATTTTTTTAAAATTGATCAACAACTTTTGTGTGTTGCGCTTTTCATGGAAGTTAATATATTATATATAGTGTCTCATACACGAGGGGATAACATTACTCTATCAGAAACAATAATAGATACCGAGTCAATTAAATAGGAAAAAGGTCGCCTACTTTGGAATATATTAAAATTGTTTTAAAAAGTTGGCACTACCTCACACCATTCTCAAGTTATACAGGATAAACCAAAAATGTTGTTTTTCGTTTGTGAGGCCTATCAATTCCATTTCGAAAAATTTTAAAAATGGAAGAGTGAAACATGCCCCGGTACAATATTGTTAATAACATTGTGTCATCAAATCTTCACAGCAATGTTTTGTTTCTTCAAAAACCACATCAACTTAAATTTTTTTAAATGCGGAAGTGTGTTTTTTTAAATAATAATTGATAAAACTTTGAAGGAATAGTTTAGTGATATATATTAAGGTGTTACAACGTTTTGTGGCGAAAATAATCATCAGAGGTAAGGATTTTTATATACATTCCGTTTTTTCTATAAAATGTGTTCCGCACTGTATATCGGTCAAACATAACAAATGAATAATTTCTTATTCAAATACTTACAACCTATGCGAAAACAAAAAAATTAAGAATTTGTTGTAATTGCGCTACTTTTAATAAGTGTTCGACGCGGCGTTCGTGATATATTATACATTTAACGGTGCATTTTATACAGTTTGTGACATTATTGGCGTGATATCATTGCAAGCATATGTAATTTCTCGTTTGATGAGCTTCACTGTTACGGGCCAATTCAGCACTACGACACCAAGGGACGGATCGGAATCCGTGCGCGGCCTAGCTCTAGCCGCCGAGGGGTGGATATGATAAAAGTCGTAGGTCGGGGTTGTTAAATGCCCTAAGATGACAATTACAATGGGTCGTAAACTTGGTAGTATGCCAAAAATCGGGTATGACGGCAAAATCAGGTGGGCACCACCAGAAATGTCACTGTGTTAGATATAATCGGGGTCTCGTTACTGGTCGAGCAAACGCCCCTGCACTTGTTATAATAAGAAAATATGATGGTAAAGAAAACTCACGGTGTAGAATGTACTGATTCATCCTACTCACGCAAATTACTACAACAGAATAATGCACCTGGATTATACTCTTAACTCTATTTACAAACACATGGCTGAAAAGAATACATTAATTAAGTACAGTAAGTAACATGAACAAAGGTGCATATAAGCAAATGTAGGTACGGCGTATATTGAGTACGCCACAACTACGATCAAATTAACTATGATAACTAACCAAAAGTAACAACTAAGTGTAAGTTCGCACTGGCCAGGGCTACCAAAGATATACTTGTGAGTACAATTATTTTTAAGATGGGGGTAGGGTTGAATGCACCTGGGCCTCACGGCAGTACGGGTTCTTAGGTTTGACGACCAAAAGAGTGTAGACTATAGCCCGAAATATCACGCGTGTTACACCGGGTGCATGCAAACCTCCGGTAACAATGTGGACGGTAGACGTAAGTCTACTTGAACTATCTAGGCGCTACAACTGCTACAGTCTTACGTTACGAAACAAGTGGTACAATTTGGAAAAGTATCGCAGCTTTAAAATTTTACGGACTAATAGATATACAATGCGCACACAAGCGGCTTTCTGTTTTACACTGTTGACTACAGTGAAAGTAGGGTAAATACGGGGCGAAACACACTATCTACTTTTAGCGTCACTGGCGGTAGATGCAAAAGAACATTCTATAGTTCAGGGTAAAATATCCAAATACCAGCGTGCGAACCAGTCTGGTCACTTAGTAACTACTACAGTGCAACGCTTACCTTGAAGGGTTTGTGGGGTGAATCAGGTCACTATAGACACAGCGAGGAGAGTGGGTGTCGGTATAATGCAACAGCCCAACTAACTTTATCATAGGTGTGTGTTAATTCATCAGGTTCCCGACTAAATCGGTTGATTACAGCGTACGGCAAATGTAATCTGAGGTCACTTTTCTTTCATCCAAATAAACTCCCACTATGAATTGGCATCTTATAGGTATAATAATCACGGTATATAACATCGGATGTTAGAGTGGACCTACAAAAGATTAATTAAAACACACCCCAAACGTAAAACGTGACTCACACTTTTTAGTAAATTTGACAATCCTCTCCTGTCACTTTCTAGCCTTCTTCGCAATTTTGAAAAAGTGTACAGTTTACTTGACTGTCCTTTATCACAAATTGGCATGTTTAATATGCTCGCTAAAGTAAACTATACAATACTAAACGTTGAATTAAACCGAACGTTACATCACATCTATAGTAAACGACGAAAAGACCTTGTACTCTATGTAGCCCCAAATAAAAAAGTACATGTGAGTAAGATCGCGAGACCTAGCTGGCGAGGAAACCGGACGGTTAGTGCCAATCCATTTATTCAGGAAAAAATAATTTAGCTGGTCTCTCACTATTTTTGCATGATGGGGTGGTGTCCATCTTGTATTCCATACTTTGAGGAATATCTATTAATAAACTATCTAAATATTCCTCAAAAGCATTTAACAGAAAATGTAAATACGTTAAATATAGCATTTTTAAATAAAAATAAAAGGAAGATTCAGAATTAAGACAATAATTATTTAGTTACAGTCCTTCGTCGTACTATTTTTACAAAAGCTGGTTATTTTTGAACTATAAACAATAACGAAAACTAATAAAGGCAAACACTACACATTCAGCCATGTATTGCCATGACAATTTTATATATTTGTCTTAATTAAAAATTAGATGACTACGAATAGCAACTGTGTGTTACATACTATTTCTTACAGAATAAACAGAAAATAAGAAATTTTTGCAGTGTATTAATTAGGCTAGAAACTATACAAGATTATTACAAAATTTGCAAAACGAGGTAACACGTTAGTGCAATAAAAATTCAGACCCCAGTTTGAACATTTATTGTAAGTAATTTTTTTATAATTTATTTTTAATTTTAGTATTGGTTGTAAAGATTTGTAAGAAATAAATTATTCATTTATTATTTTGGACCGAGTTATTTGCAAATTTTCAACCGTGGAACACACTTTAGAGAAAAAAATTGTTCACTCTGAAGATTATCTTTGCCATAAAACTTAATGCATGATACCTCACTAAATTAATCTTTCAATGCTTTATCAATTGTTATAATAAAAAAAACATGTCCGTATTTAAATAAAATAAGTTGATGTGGCTCATGAAACAACGAAAGGTTGCAGTGAAACTTCGATAACCGCGCAATATTGAAAACTTAATATCAAAAACTTTTTTCTTTTCCATTTTTTGATATTTTGTGAAGTAGAATCGTCAGGCGTCACACAAGAAAGGTAGCATTTTTGGTTTTCTCTGTATAACTTGAGAACAGCATGAGATAATGTCAATTTTTAAATATATAAATATATATATATATATATATATATATATATATATATTGCTGTGATATTCTCCTTTGAACGCGGGAACTGGGTCCTTTCAACAAAAAAATTCTAGTCCCACCGATTGGGCGTCATAAACTGCTGTGATCCTGGTTTCGCTTCAGCTGCTCACCTAATTTTATAAACCTCCTCATTCATAAAATTAAACAACACATTCCTACCACAAACATCAACGTTAACTCTATTTACATCAATATTCAGAATACATTAAATTTTCAAATTAAATTTCAGCATAAAATTCAGTTTTAAAAAGAATTTCAAAATTAATTTTATTATCACTTTAACGTGCATCCAGAATTAAAGTCCTTGTTGGATGCCTACTAATTAATATAACAATATAAGCAGACCGGAGTCTGAGTATAAAGGGAGCATCTACCACCCCTTTACGTTAATTAACCAGGTTTGTCTAATTGAGCTCAAAGACATACCCAAAGTTTCATCATATTCCCGAACATCAAAACAAAATACCCTTTTTTACTTAAACACGCAAATTTCATCTTAAAATTAAACTTTTATGGTTAGAACAATTTCACTAATGTCCATTTAAAGTAAATCAATTATAAAGTCATTCAATACACAAAAAAAATGTCAAACAAAATAGTATAATTTACCTGAAGGTTACTGTCCTCGTAGCTTCAAAGTATCGTTTCTTTAGTTAATCACACCATTCAACAGGATTATATTTACAGCTTCTGATTCTCTACGCTTTTAAAATTTGCTCCATCACCATCCATTCAAAGTCGTTTCTGGGCCTTTCCGGAACTCATCTGTGTTTATCTGACCCTTGTTTCATGGATCCAGACACGTATTTGAACCATTTAATTATTAACACCCCCGAAAAATAGCAAAGACAGTCATGCTTCTGTCACCAATATACGCCAAAACTGCCTACTTTTGTGTATACATTCGTCGTTGTAAATTTTGCTAATTGGTACAGTGAAACTAAGTTTTATTACCTTGTATCTAAGTGCACTGAAGTACATTCATGTTAGCACGTAAATAACAAGCTATTGAATCACTAAAATATACTAGCAAACTTTAAATTATTTAATCAAACTAAAATGCACGGTTTAACATCTTCAATCAAGTCGCGTATGTACGAGCTTTTAACGCATCGAATCGTCAAAAGTCTAAGAGTCTAAGAGGGCTTGTTTATCTTCATCTCGGTATATATAGCAAAAAGCCTGTCTATCGGTCTGTTCCCTAAAACGGCCAGTTTCTAGAATTTCTCATGCTCTGTTCCCAGTCTGTCGCCCGCACGTCGATTTTACGAATTTTCACTCGCCCCATTCAAATCTCAGAAAATTTCTACACGGTACGCACGCATGTCCGAGAAAAACTAATTGATTTTGTACAGAAATTGTTGTTTCTACCTCTGATATTTGCATCCTATTTTTAACCAATTGTAACCCCATGACGTTGTTTAAATTCCGCCTTTTAAAATATGTGTCTTTGCTTGACGCATTTTCTCTTTCCTTCTCTAACCTGTTCGTATTGGTGCAACTTGACACTCTTCATTATCGATTATTTCAGTCCACGCGGACTGTTATCTGGGTTTAATAAACCCGTATCGCACATTCTCGTGAATATTAAGCCCAGGTTTCTCCAAGATTCTTTGTAAACATTAATTATCTGCAAACTTTTCGCCGTATTTGACATTTAAACTACGCAGGTGTTCAAAATATAATATTAATTCTCAGAGCTTTTATTCCGTGGTATTTTAATCTTGGGTTTTTACAAGTTTCTATGCTTATTATATGTTACTAACGGTTTAATTAACTCTAATTAAATTGATTTCTATCCTTTCATTTTTAGCGAATACAACTTAAATATTAATTATTATATGTACACTTTGTTTTACTACCGGTTACTTAAAATAGGGTTAATTAATATAAACTTTGCACGTAATTTCCCTTTATTTAGAATAATTACATTACACGCAGAGCTTTTCAATACTGCTTCTTTTGATATAAAGCGTCTTATAAATAATTTAAATTTCTTATTTTACTGAAACAACCGCATTTATTTATGCTTCAAGGTTTTAATAAAGCGTATTATTTAATGAAATTCCTTATACACGGTGATTAAAATTATTTGATGTGATTATTTAATTTTCTACCCTGGTCTAAATATGAGTATTTTCCCCCTATTTGAATACAAATAATCCCACTTATTTGACTTCAAATATAAAACATTTAGACAAAAAATTACAAAAAATTGCCTATCTCTCTACCCTTATCTATCTAACTTACCTACTTTGTCTCCAATCAAAAAAATTATTTACACCTATCCTATATCCCTATCCTACTCCTAACTCTCACCTAATTCTATAAACTGAAATTATTCCTAACTTCATCCTACTTATCCATCTAATCCTATATACATCCTATATACCTATCCTATTCCTAACTTTTAACTAATCTTCACTATACTTTACTTCCCCCTACCTAATCCTATATGCCTATCCTACTTTTACTCTATTCCTAACTCTCCACTAATCTTATATGAAATATCTATACTTAACCTATCTTATTTTCTTCCTACATTTAATCTTTATTCTCATCCTAAACACCTATTTCTAACTATCCCCATATTTATCCTATACCTAGCTTTATTTTCTATAAACACTTACTTCTACTTTTCTATATACACCTATTCTATCCCTATTCTATTTAAATCTAACTCTTCTTGACCCTCCAAGTCTTTCTTCTCACCAACCTAATACTCTTCATCCCTATCTCTCCCCTTCTATATCTATACTTAACATCTCTATTATCTCACATACAATAAACTTATCATCCCTCTTATCCTGACTCTTAAATATCACTTCTTCTTCAGTCCCTACACTTGTCTGTTTCTTATTTATTCTTATTTCCTTTTCTGCCGACAAACCAAACGATACTACTTTACAATTATCGATTTTTCCCTCTATGGAAAATCCTATGTACCTTCTAGAATTTTTGTGTAATGGAATCCGCCAGAATGAATTCCTTAAATCTACTTTATTAAAACAAACTTGCCACTTAACCTCGTCAAAAATAATTCTGCCTTCACCTGCTCCCGATATGCTGCTTCTACCCCCACTAATTCTGCATTTTCTTGTACTAAAGCTTGAACCTCTACTTTCTTATCCTCTGGACATATTATCGTGTTGATCTGTTTAACCTCATCATCCTCTAACTCTACTACATTAATACTAAACCCCGTGTCATCCTCTGTGACTTCATAACTGCCCTTCCATGGCACTACCCTATCCTTAATCCTTACTACCTTCCTTTCCATATCTATCAACACCCCTAACTTCATCATACAGTCAACACCTAAAATGCTCTGAAACTTCAGTCCAGGTACAATTACAAACTCCTGTTCACAGCTTAAATCTCCTATATCTATCCTAAGCACCACAACACTATTTACTACAGCAAACTTCTTTTATTTGGAGCTACTAAATGGCTACGTTTTATAGGCATAATTCTATCACAAACCTTATCCCTAATTTTGCTGACGAATTCCTCCGATATTAAACTCGCCTCTGCCCCTGTATCAAGTAATACTTCTACATTATTTTCAAAATTTCTAAATTAATAATTGGCAAACATAATTTTTCTACAGTTTCTGGCTCTACTTCCTCCTCAATTTTGAAAAATTCACGTGGATGTTTGTATACATTTACACAGAAATCTAGTGGTCTGTCACGTTCTAAAAATCCTGTCTCATCCTGTTTTCCGTGCTTGGTCCTGGTTGTCCTTCTACAACCTGTGCGTACGTCCTCCTCGTGTTAATATCCGTGTCCCTGTCTCTATTCGGCGTGCTGGTCACAGTCCTGTTTACTTCCGGTAAACTGTTCTGTCGCGTGTAACTAGGTCTTGGCGTCGGTCCCCTAGTCGCACTATTGCTCCGGTATTCCTGTCCTCGTCGTTCCCAATTCGGTCGAAAATTTCTGTTGTAGTCAGGCCGTCTCGGATAATTCGGTGTCCTGTTGTCAAACCTAACTGTGTTAACGTTTCGTTCTCGTATCTCTCTTGTCCGTCCTACACATACATCGTCATATCTCTGCAAATACTCTAAAATGTCTCCCGTTCTGTGATGTTTTGTAAGGCCACGTGTTGTCTAATTTCCTGTTCAAAATGTCGTGATAGGTACTTGATAATCTGTCTGTCCGTCAATGGTGGATTCAGTTGTTTGGCCACACTGTACTTGCGGATGGCATATTGCTCCCTAGAACCTGCAAACTCTCCCTTAAATTTTCCTGTAATCAAGTCGTCCCTAATCTGATCCTGTTTGTGATCACTCCAGTAATGTTGTAAAAATTTGTCTTCAAAGTCCTGATACGTGTCTATGTCCTGTCCTACTAAATTGTACCATGCTTCCGCGTTGTCCTTTAATAAAGCCTTTATCGTATTTAGTTTAGTCTGTTCGTCAAATAAATTTCCCACTAGATTTCTTACACTATTAATAAAAATTTGTGGATTTACCCTGTTATCGCCATAAAATTTCATGTGTTGGTCCAATGATACGCCACCTGTATAAAATCTGGGACCTTCCCCCGTTAAATTTGACATGTTGTATTTGATACTACTAACTTCGCGCTCTACCCTGCCTAACTGATCCCTACATGAGTCCGTCACTTCAGTCATTTTTACATTAATCTCTTCTTCACAAAAAATGCGTACTTCGGACCTTAAATGTCCAATTTCCTGTCGAAGACCTGTAATATCACGCTCATTTTTTTCAACCCTATTTTCTACTTCCCCCCAGTTTCACGGTAAGACTATCTTTAAATTCTGTAAATTCTTTAGTATTTTGTTCAATTTTCCCGCTTATCTGCTCTAATTTTTGGTTGGACTCCTCCCTCGCTCTATTAGATTCTTCCCTAGCTCTATTAGCTTCTTCGTTCATCCTCTCTAGCATTCTCATTATCATCTCGTTTCCTTGATCCCCTGATTCCGTCCTCGACTGATCTCTACTGCCTCCTGCTTCTTCCATTTTAGAATTTTTCCCACACAATGCACTATCGTCACTTCCAATTTCCACTCCTTGACTCCTCAACCACTCCTTTCTCTGCATACGTTCTAATCACTCACATACACTCTAAAATACTCTTAAATTTATACACACACAGAAACTCTCTCTCTCAGATCGCCAGTTTCCTGGAATAAAGTAACAAAAATTTTATTTGGAATTCGAACCTCACTTTTGGGTCGCCAAATTATGCTGTGAAACCTCTTGAATCACCTGGTCCGTTGATTTTCTTCTGTTAATCGCCTCGCCTGCTCCTCTAGATAGCTTTCATCCTCATACATAAAAAAAACACATTCCTAGCACAAACATCAACGTTAACTCTATTTACATCAATATTCAGAATACATTAAATTTTCAAATTAAATTTCAGCATAAAATTCAGTTTTAAAAAGAATTTCAAAATTAATTTTATTATCACTTTAACGTGCATCCAGAATTAAAGTCCTTGTTGGATGCCTACTAATTAATATAACAATATAAGCAGACCGGAGTCTGAGTATAAAGGAGCATCTACCACCCTTTACGTTAATTAACCAGGTTTGTCTAATTGAGCTCAAAGACATACCCAAAGTTTCATCATATTCCCGAACATCAAAACAAAATACCCTTTTACTTAAACACGCAAATTTCATCTTAAAATTAAACTTTTATGGTTAGAACAATTTCACTAATGTCCATTTAAAGTAAATCAATTATAAAGTCATTCAATACACAAAAAAATGTCAAACAAAATAGTATAATTTACCTGAAGGTTACTGTCCTCGTAGCTTCAAAGTATCGTTTCTTTAGTTAATCACACCATTCAACAGGATTATATTTACAGCTTCTGATTCTCTACGCTTTTAAAATTTGCTCCATCACCATCCATTCAAAGTCGTTTCTGGGCCTTTCCGGAACTCATCTGTGTTTATCTGACCCTTGTTTCATGGATCCAGACACGTATTTGAACCATTTAATTATTAACACCCCCGAAAAATAGCAAAGACAGTCATGCTTCTGTCACCAATATACGCCAAAACTGCCTACTTTTGTGTATACATTCGTCGTTGTAAATTTTGCTAATTGGTACAGTGAAACTAAGTTTTATTACCTTGTATCTAAGTGCACTGAAGTACATTCATGTTAGCACGTAAATAACAAGCTATTGAATCACTAAAATATACTAGCAAACTTTAAATTATTTAATCAAACTAAAATGCACGGTTTAACATCTTCAATCAAGTCGCGTATGTACGAGCTTTTAACGCATCGAATCGTCAAAAGTCTAAGAGTCTAAGAGGGCTTGTTTATCTTCATCTCGGTATATATAGCAAAAAGCCTGTCTATCGGTCTGTTCCCTAAAACGGCCAGTTTCTAGAATTTCTCATGCACTGTTCCCAGTCTGTCGCCCGCACGTCGATTTTTACGAATTTTCACTCGCCCCATTCAAATCTCAGAAAATTTCTACACGGTACGCACGCATGTCCGAGAAAAACTAATTGATTTTGTACAGAAATTGTTGTTTCTACCTCTGATATTTGCATCCTATTTTTAACCAATTGTAACCCCATGACGTTGTTTAAATCCTGCCTTTTAAAATATGTGTCTTTGCTTGACGCATTTTCTCTTTCCTTCTCTAACCTGTTCGTATTGGTGCAACTTGACACTCTTCATTATCGATTATTTCAGTCCACGCGTACTGTTATCTGGGTTTAATAAACCCGTATCGCACATTCTCGTGAATATTAAGCCCAGGTTTCTCCAAGATTCTTTGTAAACATTAATTATCTGCAAACTTTTCGCCGTATTTGACATTTAAACTACGCAGGTGTTCAAAATATAATATTAATTCTCAGAGCTTTTATTCCGTGGTATTTTAATCTTGGGTTTTTACAAGTTTCTATGCTTATTATATGTTACTAACGGTTTAATTAACTCTAATTAAATTGATCTCTATCCTTTCATTTTTAGCGAATACAACTTAAATATTAATTATTATATGTACACTTTGTTTTACTACCGGTTACTTAAAATAGGGTTAATTAATATAAACTTTGCACGTAATTTCCCTTTGTTTAGGAATAATTACATTACACGCAGAGCTTTTCAATACTGCTTCTTTTGATATAAAGCGTCTTATAAATAATTTAAATTTCTTATTTTTACTGAAACAACCGCATTTATTTATGCTTCAAGGTTTTAATAAAGCGTATTATTTAATGAAATTCCTTATACACGGTGATTAAAATTATTTGATGTGATTATTTAATTTTCTACCCTGGTCTAAATATGAGTAATATATATATATATATATATATATATATATATATAATATATATTAGTTAGGACTCTGTACAAGACGACAAGTTGACTTTCATTTGAGGTTTAGATGATCATTTCAAATATATATGTATATTTATATATATATATATATATATATATATATATATATGTGTGTGTGTGTGTGTGTATGTGTGTGTGTGTTTGTGTGCGTATCTATGGATGCTACAAAATATATAAAACGTATAGGCTGAATAAAATATATAATATTTTTCTTAACAGGTACATAAAGGTGTGTTCAAAGGTTAATCAAAAGTTGAAACTACATTCTTTCTGATGGATGCATTTTAATGCTGTACGATTTCAGAGCAAATCCTTTTGTATTCTGGATCCATAATGGCCTGCCTTATCATTTGCTTTAATTTGGAGTATCGAGTATATATCGGATACAACTTGGCATCGGCGTACTCCAGCTAGAATTTGAGAATATATTTGTTAGTAAAACAGGAAACTATTTAATGTGCATTAATAATTTACAAGATAATGCAAACTTAGCTTGGAGTTGTAAACCTACATTTCCGTGGTTACAATAAACAAAAGAAAGCAAACGTTTCGTAAATAATTGATAATTATAAGTAACTTGCGTGGTGTTCAGTGACCCACTAGAAAATTATTATCACTGGAATAGTACTATTAAAAGCTGTCATCCCCTGTAATAAAATACTAATAGAACATAGAATGCTCCTGCAGATTCCCTATGTGTTATAAAAGGTAATAACCGAGACAGATGCTATTTGCTCACGCTTAGTATACATTACATTACACCACTCACGGTATTTTCTTTCGGGGTAACTAAACCTAGCAGTTCTTTCTAGAAAGATATGTAGAATATAGCTGTAGACTACTAAACTACTTCTACTCTTAGCACCATTCACAACCTTTCTCCACACCCCTAGGTCCCTACACACTTCCTTTGCTTCTGCAACATTCATATATTGCTTTTGGCATGCTCTTTTGTTCCGCAGACTTCTCACCTTTCGTTCTTTCAGAAGTTACTCTATACATCCAAACATTTTTTACGCGGTCTGCCCCTTACAGCTCTACCAGTCATCTTACTTGCATATATGCGTTTGGTAAATCTATCCTCATTCATTCCTTCCACATGTCCAAACCATCTAAGTGTGCTTCGCTCGTTCAGCTCCTTAAGGATCACTTGCACACCACACTCTGCTCTGACCCATTCATTTGACACCTTGTCTCTCAATATTTTTCCGCACGCACTTCTTAGGAACCTCATTCCTGTAGCATTTCTAACATGCTTCTTATGCTAGACCCAAGTTTCGCTCCCATACAGAACGTTGTAAATGGCCAGTTTTGCATATATACTCAATCTTTCATTCTTGTTCACCGCCCACATACTTCCAGACACTTTTCTTTCAGCATTTGCTTTTTTCTATTTCACCATCAGCTTGCTATTACTCAGAAACTGTCTACCAAGATACACAAAGTCATTCACTTTTCCTATCGTGTCAATGTTCATTCTAAATACAAAGTCATCAATTCTGACATTTCTGTCAAAAATCATTACTTTTGACTTATTTACATTCACTTTCAATTGCAAAACAAACAGGAAAATGGTTATCACATTTATACACCTCAATAGGTAAACACATTCTTAGAATCCCACCCTATTTCAATAAATCATCTTTATTCGAAATTTAGCTATAAATAAAAATAGAAAAGACAGAGAAGAAAATGGGGGAAGAAATCACTACAAAGAAATAATATCCTACAAATGGCACCGGGAAACGTTTGGAGGCTTTTCGAGTAAATCAGGTAGGGAATTTAATGGTTTGGTAAGACCGACAAATAGGTAACAGACATGTGGATGTGGGCTTTGCTAATAAAAAAACAACAAGAAAAGTAAATATTTTCAACGGTTTATAATAAGAACCAGGCTTTGTGCTACATCAGGAGACCGTGGTATTTTAGGTATAAATGCGTACATCAGATACAGTGGATAGGAATGTATGATCAAGTTAAAGAACTTATTTAAGGCGTTATAGAAGGAGAGGGATTGATGGTTCTAAGAGATATTACGCAGTTGTAGATCAAGCAATGGGTGATAAAATGTATGATTAAACATTGAGAAATGCAATCAATGCTGATGTACATACACATAGAGGTCTGTATCAGAAATGAATTCATTGTAACGTACACAATGTTTAAAAATCATAAACGCTGGTTATACACACAAAAATGCCCTATTCTGTAAGTGGGATTTAGATAAATGATAATTTTCGAAGCACAGATCTGAAGTCAAGTAAAAAAAATTGTAGAGGTAAGTTACACAGTTGTAAATGTATCTAGGGGCCATGATTTGATAGTGGCAAATATGTATTAAAGTCAACGAAGATATGGAATAGAGAAAATGTTGCCATAATAGATATAGATATAGATAAACTAAATAACATGAAAATCAAAAATGAATATAAATATTGAAATGATGACTAAACAGTAAAATCCTACGAGTTAGCAAATATAATAGAATACTGTCCGTTTTCTATGGAAGTAGTATCAAAGGAAATGCACGTTATTATAGTAGAAAGTAAAAACTACACGGCTTGGAAAGACCGAATAACGTAGGATATCGTATGTTTAATAGTAGTAAGAAAAAAATATAAAAGTGTTGCAATAGAAGAGAGCAGACAAAAATATACAGAACCTAGCAATAAGATAAATAAATAGTGTGGCGGCAATTTGTGTAGAATAATTGTAAGGAATACAGCATTAAAAGACGAAGCGGGCTGTACATAAGTAGAAGCAAACATATAACAGGTAGGTGGTAAAAAATATAAAAGCTCATTATTTTGCTGAAAAGATTTAGCTAATAGAGTCTAAGTAAAAGATCATGGAGCGTAGTGCTCTACGCACAATACCGAGAATATATGAAAAGCATTCTAGCAGCTAACGTTAAGAAAGGTCATAAGAACCGATTTACTGCCAGTCATGTTAATTAATTGAGGGGTGAGATTGTATAAAACAGTTTATATAGGCTGTTAAACAGGATATATGAAGAAATAAAACTACTTTTTCGCACTGTTTGGATTAAAGTTGTTTTGCGCATATTACCAGTTCAATAAATCACACATTTTATGGTAATATTATATGTCAGTAATTCAGTGGCTAAATACAGTTTCTCTAGGTTTTTCTACGGCACGTTTTATATATATATATATATATATATATATATATATATGTATATAATTCATAGCAAATTTATATGGCTGCCCAAGCCTGGGGATCAATAAATCCAGTTAGTACATAGCAATATATATATATATATATATATATATATATATATATTATGTATGGTCTGCTGTGTTCCTTATGTCTCGACGCCCACCTGGGTTTTGCGTCAAAATAAATTGCTTATGGTGATATCAAATAAAATTATAATTCAAAATAGGAGTTAAAGTTTAATAATTGCACCCTATATGTGGTGTTGGCCTTTTAAATGATTTTAATAAAGAAAAATTTTCAGTTTTAATTATGACACGGCTTTTAAGACTCGTTCAGGGAAAATTGAATCTAGTATTTATACTCTGTAAGAAGACGTGAGTTTTTTGTCCTCTTACAGGTATATAAAACACAGGCGCATAAAGCGTTGTTTAATCAAAACCACTTAACCTCTTTTAGTGCTCGTATCTCGTGGTTATTCAAAGATTGATAAATAGACCCAACAATATTTAATTTAGGTAAGCGTTTGAAATTCAAATTATTCACAAATTACTTTAAATGATGTGTATATAAAGATAACTTCAAATACCTGCAACTCCTCTGAATGTGCCTGGGTTGTACATGGACCTTGATACAGGATACAACAAGATCGCCTTGAATGCTTGCAGTGAATACCTGTTAAAAGTACATTTTAGTTTTATGTTCAAATGGAATTGACTTTAGTTTTTAGGTTCTACAAATAACTACTACTTCATCAACTGTATACTTTAATCGGCTCTATTACTAAGAACACTTTCAATACTTCACCAATATCAATTGGACCATAATCCTATAAGACTGAACCCTGCTGCAAAATATCTCACTATCACTGGTGCAACTCTTCAATAACACAAGAGATGACCCGATGTTTGGTTTAATTGGAATTCCTCCTCTGGACCTTGCTTGGTTGTATAACCTTATCACTTATTTTCTGATACACCTTTTTATAAACATGAAACTCAGTGGAGTATTATTTTGTTAACCATTCAAATAAAATGCATACACTTTAAACATATATATTAATTTTTTGAATTTAATTACAGGCTCCTCAAGCCAAAAACATCTATACAGTATATAAATTTTAAATCAACTCCTCTATTCAAACATTTATCACTTAGGAAATCTAAAAACATTTACATCTTGCCTACTATATAATAATTAAAGGGATACATTCATTACTTCATCCTTAACTGTACTTAATTGCTATTTTGGAACAGATTCTGGTATTATTTGTATTAATTTTCATTTGTTGACATTTCATAAATTTTCATCACTTTATAATTAAAAAATACTAAACGACTTTCATTTCAGGTACATAAAATAATTAATGGAATAGAGTATCCTGAACAATTACAAACAATATTTCTATCAATAAAACCTATACACATTCAGTTGAAGTTACATTAGATACCCTTCGTATTGAAAAACAGTGAAACAATGCTTTTTCAAACCTCAAACGCTGCATCACTAGTACAAACATTCTATCTGCGCTTAACAAGTAATTATTTATCAATCTTTGTTTTACCGTAGTGCTTTAAATTTAGAATAGCTTGATAAGAGTGGTAAATTAATGTTTTTATCCTCAGTACTAACAACCACCTTTTTATAAACCATTTTATAATCTCAAATACCAATATATATATATATATATATATATATATATATATATATTGCTGTGATATACTCCTTTGAATACGGGAACTGGGTCCTTTCAACAAAAAAAATTCTAGTCCCACAGATTGGGCGTCATAAACGGCTGTGATCCTCTTTTCGCCTCGGCTGCTCACCTAATGTTATAAACCTCCTCATTCATAAAAAAACAACACATTCCTACCAAAAACATCAACGTTAACTCTATTTACATCAATATTCAGAATACATTAAAATTTCAAAATTAAAACTCAGCATAAATTTCAGTTTTAAAAGAATTTCAAGATTAATTTTATTATCATTTTAATGTGCATCCAAAATTAAAGTCCTTGTTGGATGCCTACTAATTAATATAACAATATAGGCAGACCGAGTCTGAGTATAAAGGAGCATCTACCACCCTTTACGTTAATTAACCAGGTTCGTCTAATTGAGCTCAAAGACATACCCAAATTTTCATCATATTACCGAACATCAAAACTAAATACCCCTTTCTACTTCAACAAGCAAATTTCATCTTAAAATTAAAATTTTATGGTTAGTACAATTTCACTAATGTCCATTTAAAGTAAATCAATTATAAAGTTATTCAACACACACAAAATGTCAAACAAAATAGTATAATTTACCTGAAGGTTACTGTCCTCGTAGCTTCAAAGTACATCGTCCCTTTAGTTAATCACACCATTCCAACAGGATTATATTTACGGCTTCTAATTCTCAACGCTTTTAAAATTTTCTCCATCACCAGTTGTTTCTGGGCTTTTCCGGAACTCATCTATGTATATCTGACCCTTGTTTCGTGGATCCAGACACGTATTTGAACCATTTAATTATTAACACCCCGAAAAATAGCAAATAACTTCATACTTCTTTCACCAATATACGCCAAAACTGCCTACTTTTGTGTATACATTTGTCGTTGTAAATTTTGCTAATTGGTACAGTGAAACTAAATTTTATTACCTTGTATCTAAGTGCACTGAAGTACATTCATGTTAGCACGTAAATAACCAACTATTTTGAATCACTAAAATATACGAGCAAAATTTTAAATTATTTTCTCAAACTAAAATGCACTGTTTAACATCTTGAATCAAGTCGCGGATGTAAGAGCTTTTAACGCATCGAATTGTCAAAAGTCTAAGAGGGCTTGTTTATATTCATCTCGGTATATATAGCAAAAAGCCGGCACGTCGCTTTTGTCCTCAAAACGGGTAATTCTAAAGAATTCCTCATTCTATGTTCCCAGTCTGTCGCTCGCGCGTCGATTTTTACGAATTTTCACTCGTCCCATTTAACTCTCAGAAATTTCAACACACGGCACGCAAGCATGTCCGAGAAAAACTAATTAATTTTGTACAGAAATTGTTGTTTCTACCTCTGATATTTGCATCCTATTTTCAACCAATTGTGACCCTCGTGACGTTGCTTAAATCCCGCCTTTTACTATATGTGTCTTTGCTTGACGCATTTTCTCTTTCCTTTTCTAACCTGTTCGTATTGGTGCAAATTGATATTCTTTATTATCGATTATATTTTAGTCCATGTGGACTGTTATCTGGGTTTAATAACCCCGTATCGCACATTCTCGTGAATATTAAGCCCCGGTTTCTCCAAGATTCTTTGAAACTATTAATTATCTACAAAATTTACGCCGTATGTGATATTTAAACTACGCAGGTGTTCAAAATAATATTAATTCTAAGAGCTTTATTTTCTGGTATTATAATCTTGGGTTTTTACAAGTTTCTATAGATATTATCTGTACGTTTTGTTCAATACCGGTTACTTGAAATAGAGTTAATTAAGATAAATTTTGCACGTAATTTCCATTTGTTTAGGAATAATTACATTACACGCAGAGCTTTTTAATACTGCTTCTTTTGATATAAAGCGTCTTGTACATGATTTAAATCTCTTATTTTTAATAAAACGAATGAATTTTTCTTCTCCACGGGTTTTTAATAAAGCGTATTATCTAATAAACTTCCTTATACACGGTGATTAAAATTATTTGATGTAATCCATTAATTTTCTACCCTGGTCTAAATATGAGTAATATATATATATATATATATATATATATATATATATATATAAATACTAACTTACCTTGTGTAAAAACCACTTATAATATTTATATATATATATATATATATATATATATATATATATATGCGCGATGTTCGTCTCGGTGTAAAGGCGTATATTGGTGTCGCTCCGTGCTAATATCAATATTAATACCTTACATAATTTTATGTGTGTGTATTGTTACTCTTTCTTACAATGCCTTTTACTCGAGAACAGGTGAATGATATTACTGATATCATTAAACAATCCATAGCTAACTTAATGCAAGATGTCAAGTTCATGGAGGTCATCACTGAGAGAGTGTCCAGTAGAATAATGCAATCGTAAGAAGATAAGCTGGCTGGTTTACACAAAACTATAGGTGAACTTAAAAAAGAAAATGTCGATTTAAAAATAAAGCTAGATGACCTAGAAAACTACACTCGTCGAAATAATATAAGAATTTTTGGTATGGAAGAAAAGGTTGATGAGGAACTGTTAACTGTGATTCCTAAATTGTTTACGGAGAAGTTAGGTATTAGAATTACAGAAGCTGATATAGATGTGTGTCACAGGGTTGGAAAAATAATTAGTGGAAAGGCACGGGCTGTTATTGTCAAGTTCATGGCTCACAGAAGTAAATATATGGTTTTAAGTAATAAAAATTGTTAAAGGGTTCCAGTATTCGAATAGTAGAAGATTTATCTAGGCATAAATATTTGCTTTACCAGGAATGCTTAAAAGATATGAAAGAGGTAAAGTATGGTCAATCAATGGAAATATTTTTGTTATCAAAAACGGTCAACGAACTAAGGTCACTGATATCACACAAATAAACTAGAATAGATTTACGTTCAGCTTGTGTGTTCCTTGTTTAATGTTATTATATAGTAATTTAGTTTGTAATGTTTAAGGAAAATCATTGTTGATTATTAATTACTGATGTAGGGTAAATTGGTTGTATAGTGTAATCAATTTATTTAGCATGTGAGTGACGGCAAGTAGTTTTTACGGCAACCCCAATTATAGCAAGTGATTATTCCCTTTATTCAGTATTTACAATAAATTAACTAATTTATTTTAAGTAGTTATTGTAATTATGCAACAACTTAAGTTAGCACATTTAAACGTTCGCTCATTACAGCCACATTTTCAGCAAGTTAAGGAGGTGATTTTGTTGAATAATTTTGACATATTCGGAGTTAGCGAAACCTGGCTTCAGCAACATATTACATCTGACAAAGTTAGTATTATGAATTATAATATTGTTCGTAAAGATAGACATACTTGTGGAGGGGGAGCTGCAATATATGTTAAGAATACCATTAAATATGATATTATACAAACAAGTAGTGAAATCGAGCAACTATGGATTAAATGCAAAGTATCAGGTCATGTGTTTTCTGTTGGTGTAATTTATAATCCCCATAGGAGGTATTATAAGGAATTTTTTGACGTATTAGAAGATAGTATAAGAGATACTTTACTCGAGGTTGATACAGTATTCTGCATGGGCGACACGAATGTAGATTTATTGCATTTTGATAGTGTGGAAAGTAAATATGCTAATAGGCTTTTTGTAGATATAGGATTTAAACAAATGGTCAATCAAGCTACTAGGGTAACTCTGAAATTCGGCCACATTGATTGACTATATTATTACAAACAAACCCGAACTTATTAGTATAATCGGGATATTACCCTTCGACTACGCTGATCATCATTTGGTATACTGTGAAGTGACAATTAAATCGCAGGTACAACGATTAGTTTATAATACCTTTCGCAACTTTAAAAAATTAAACTACAAGCTATTTAAGGATTCGTTAATGGCAATACCATGGAGAAATATATATGATTGTGACACTGTAGATGATAAAGCCGAGTTTCTCATCTCAAACTTAATAACTCTTTTAAATATGCATGTACCTGTAGAAACCTGCAGAATCACCAAACATTATGCGCCGTGGCTTTCTGATGATATAAAAGTTATCATGAAACTGAGGGACCGTGCCTTGGTTGAGTTTAAGCAAAGTCATGCCACTAGTGACTGGATGCAATATAAACAATTTAGAAATATGGTAAACTATGCAGTTAGGCGAGCTAAAAAGTTGCATTTTGAGAGTGTTTTTGAAAAATGTAGTAGTAAAAAGATGTGAATGGAGATTAAAAAGCTAACTAACCGTAGTAAGTTGAATACTTTGCCATACCATTTAAACAATGCGGAAAATATGAATAATTATCTTATTAATTCACTAATTTCCATACCACCAGATGATGAAACAATACATTTTTATAATTCTAACGTCCTGGCAGGGGTAGATGAGCATTTTAAATTTCAAGCAGTTACAGAACTACAGGTATTCGATATTATAAATAAAATTCGTAGTAATGCAACTGGGTTGGATAATATTAATATATTTACCATCAAACTGTGTATTCCACTTCTACTTCCATACATTACGCATATTATGAATTACTGTCTAGTTCATAGTGGTTTTCCAACAATATGGAAGAGGGCACAAGTGATTCCATTTCCTAAAATCTCAGATCCTAAGACTTTTAAAGATATTCGTCCCATTAGTATTTTACCAACTTTTTCAAAAATATTAGAAAAAATTATGAACATCCAACTTAGAACTTACTTAGAGAAACATGACATTCTACCATTGCACCAATCTGGTTTTAGAGAAAACCATAGTTGCTCGACTGCATTATTACATGTTACCGATGATATACTAAAAGCATGTGATGATGGTAAAATAACCTGTTTAGTACTGCTTGATTACTCCAAGGCTTTTGACACCCTAAATCATGTAACACTACTGGCCATTCTACATTATATTGGATTAGATTCGTCAGCTATTAACCTAATGCAGCAATATTTAAGTAACAGATATCAATGTGTTAAAACGGATAATGATATGTCGGTCTTAAAAAAAGTTACTTTAGGTGTGCCACAGGGTTCAATTATGGGTCCATTACTATTCATAGTTTATACGTCATGCATGCAGACATGTTTATTGTCGAGTAATCTTCATTTGTATGCTGATGATACTCAGCTATACATGTCTTTTGAAGTTGATGAAATTGCACAAGCTAATGCTGCGCTGAATTATAATTTATCTCAAATAATGAATTTCTCTAAAAAGCACAGCATGTGTCTTAATACTAGCAAAATGGATATGGCTATATTTGGCAGTCGTGTTAACAAACTTAAAGCAGTAGATTTTTGTCTCATTATTGGTGATACTGTATTAAGTGGTAAAAATAATCTTAAATGCCTTGGAGTACATATTGATGCAGGACTGCGGTTTTCCAAACACGTATCTAAATGCATGCAGAAGGCATATGGTAACCTAAAAAGTATCTACCCAAATAGGCATTTGTTTTCTGTTCAAACTAAAAAACTTTTATGTAATTCACTCGTGCTCTCTCATTTAGATTTTGCGGATACAGTGTATGGTCCTTGTCTCACTGTAGTAGACCAAAATAAAATTCAAAAGGTTCAAAATTCTTGTCTCCGTATGATATACGGGGTAAGAAAATATGAACATATTAGCTCTAAAATAGTGGAAGCGCAATGGCTCAGTATGATTAATAGACGGACACTACATGCGCTGTCTCTCTTTCATAAAATTATGTTAACAAAAACACCGCGGTACTTGTATAATAAAATTACTTTCCGCACTGACGTCCATAATGTGGACCTTAGATTTAAAGGTGCTTTAACTCCTCCATCACATGTTAGTGCTATATATGAACGCTCATTTACTTATTGCATCGCCAAACACTATAATAATGTTTCGCTAAACATGAGGACATTGTCAGTAACGTCTTTTAAAAAAGCTATGTTTCAAATGCTTGCTGGAATGTAGCTCTAATTTACTTAAGAATTGTTTGAACTTTAAATGCTAGTGTAGTTTAGTCATATAAATATTTTTTTACATTAGGTTTAGAGATGTTGAGTAGAACGTTAGCGTAAGTAACAATTATTTTGCTTCGATGTTACTAACTGGAATATTGAGTTATTTTGCGCAATTCACTGTGGGTTAAGTGGTAGAGCAACTGATGGTTATGCCCATCAAGTTGAACTTCGCCCATATTCTATTATTTTGTTACTTTATGTTTTGTTAACAATTCCTTTTTTTGAATAAAGACATTTAATAATAATAATAATAATAATAATAATATATATATATATATATATATATATATATATATATATATATTACTCATATTTAGACCAGGGTAGAAAATTAATTAATTATAGCAAATAATTTTAAGCACCGTGTATAGGGAATTTTATTAAAATAATACGCTTTATTAAAACCATGAAGCATAAATAAATTCGGTCGTTTCAGTAAAAATAAGAAATTTAAAATCATGTACAAGACGCTTTATATCAAAAGAAACAGTATTAACAAGCTCTACGGGTAATGTAATTATTCCGAGGAAAGAAACAAATGGAAATTACGTGCAAAATTTATATTAATTAACCCTATTTTAAGTAACCGGTATTGAACAAAACGTACAGATAATAACTAATATTTAGTTAGGATTCACTAAAATATTAATTGGAGTTAATTAAACCATTATTAATAATAAGCATAAAAGTCGGTGAAAATCCAAGATTATAATACCAGAAAATAAAGCTCTGAGAATTAATATTATTTTGAACACCTGCGTAGTTTAAATATCACGTACGGCGAAAATTGTGTAGATAACAAATGGTTTCAAAGAATCTTGGAGAAACCGGGGCTTAATATTCACGAGAAGGTGCGATACGGGGTTATTTAACCCAGATAGTCCACATGGACTAAAATATAATCGATAATAAAGAATATCAATTTGCACCAATACGAACAGGTTAGAAAAGGAAAGAGAAAATGCGTCAAGCAAAGACATATATAGTAAAAGGCGTGATTTAAGCAACGTCACGAGGGTCACAATTGGTTGAAAATAGGATGCAAATATCAGAGGTAGAAACAACAATTTCTGTACAAAATTAATTAGTTTTTCTCGGACATGTTTGCGTGCCGTGAGAATTTCTGAGATTTTCAACTGGCGAGTACAAAATTCGTAAAAACCGACGCACAGGCTACGGACTGGGAACATAGCATGAGAAATTCTTAAGAATTGTCTGTTTTGAGGACAAAAGCGACGTGCCGGCTATTCGCTATATATACCGGTGGTAATATGAATTTCGGCCTCTTAGACTTTTGACTATTCGATGCGTTAAAAGCTCTTACATCCGCGACTTGATTCAAGATGTTAAACAGTGCATTTTAGTTTGATAAAATAATTTAAAGTTTGCTCGTATATTTTGGTGATTCAAAATAGTTTGTTCGTTACGTGCTAACATGAATGTACTTCAGTGCACTTAGATACAAGGTAATAAAATTTAGTATCACTGTACCAATTAGCAAAATTTACAACGACAAATGTATACACAAAAGTAGGCAGTTTTGGCGTATATTGGTGAAAGAAGTATGAATTTCTTTGTTATTTTTCGGGGGTGTTAATAATTAAATGGTTCAAAAACGTGTCTGGATCCACAAAACCAGGGTCAGATATACACAGATGAGTTCCGGAAAAGCCCTGAAACAACTTTAAATAAATGGTGATGGAGCAAATTTTTAAAACGTTGAGAATCAGAAGCCGTAAATATAATCCTGTTGGAATGGTGTGATTAACTAAAGGGACGATGTACATTGAAGCTACGAGGGCAGGAACCTTCAGGTAAATGTTTGACATTTTGGTGTGTGTTGAATAACTTTATAATTGATTTACTTTAAATGGACATTAGTGAAATTGTACTAACCATAAAATTTTAATTTTAAGATGAAATTTGCTTGTTTAAGTAGAAAGGGGTATTTAGTATTGATGTTCTGGATTATGATAAAAATATGGGTATGTCTTTGAGCTCAATTAGACGAACCTGGTCAATTAACGTAAAGGGGTGGTAGATGCTCCCTTTGTACTCTGCATATATTGTTATAGTAATTAGTAGGCATCCTACAAGGACTTTAATTCTGGATGCACATTAAAATGATAATAAATTTAATTTTGAAATTTTCCGATATTAAAATTTATGCTGAATATTAATTTTGAAATTTTAATGTATTGTGAATATTGATGTAAATAGAGTTGACGTTGATGTTTGTGGTAGGAATGTGTTTGTTTTTTTTTATGTATGAGGATGAAAGCTATCTAGAGGAGCAGCCGAGGCGATTAACAGAAGAAAGTCAATGGACCAACACAGTTAAGGTAATGAATAGCTTTTTGTAGGATTCACAGCATTCTTGACGCCCAAGTAGCAGAGGCTCGATTTTTATACAGGGAGGTTTCACAGCATTCTTTGACGCCCAATTCGTAGGGGCTCGATTCTTAAAGCGGAGTACCCGGAGTTTGGTGGTTTCACAGCAATATATATATATATATATATATATATATATATATATTTCGAATGTTGGCTTGCGTGGATCTTTTTGTGTTGAATATTATAAATTCAAACGGGAAGTTACAAAATCTTTGTGATGAAAACTTGCTTTCTTTTTATGTGATCGGTAGGTATGTGGTGTTTGGTGTTTTTTTAGTAGAAATTTTAATGTTTTCCTGAATTTTCATCCATATTTTTAGGTTCTTAAAACCAAAACTCTAACACAGGAATCTCATCACACTGCCGTTGTACGCAGATTAAGTTATGATGAGATAAGTACATTGCAGTTAACAATAACCTTTAGAATCCTACAAGGCAACCATTGCTTTACTCGCTTATGGTACCTGGGCTTTACTTGTATTATAGAAATATTAAGGAATCAATGAGCAGACCTATTGTTGATTATTTAATGCTGTTATTATTAGAATAAGAATTTAGTGTAGGTTTGTGTGATACGATTTTTTATATTGATGGATAACAGAGCAGTTAGTTTTGAAATTGTATATATACTTAATAATTATCTATCAGCTGTGGTATTTGACTAATTATTGTGCCTAAACGCACAATGGTGAATATTTATCTTGTTTCTTACATTTATTAGACTCTATTGGTGCGAACTTGTGATCGTCAACGTAGTAAGTAAGTAGGTGATATTCTTGTCAGATTTATATTTTTATGTGATATTTTGTTATTAATATGTGTTACGGAGTATAAATATGTATAAAATTTTTTGAATAAACCACATGATTATACTGTTTAGTTGTCTGTGTTATTAGTTGAGTGTTGTGTGTTTTTGTATTGGACAGACTAGTGTTCTGTCTGAATGTATATGTTGTATATCGTATAACCAATCGTATCTTTTTTAGTACGATTTGGGTTGTATGTTCTGTCGTTTCGTTGGACACCCTTCCCTCCTTAAATTACCCACTCATTTATTTTCTTTCCATTCTGTTACCGTAATTTGTGCGAATATACGTTATTGATTTCGTTTTTCTTTTCCTGGCCCACTCGTATTACATGTAACAAGTTATTTGTTAAAAATTAAAAAGACGGGTCATTTCTGAAATACATCAAAGCTAGTTTATAAAGAGACAATAAACACGGTCATTTATGGCTTACTGCTTCCTCTATAAAAGTAAAAAGTCTACTTACAAGTGAGAGTTTTCAGACACGAAAATTTTAATAAATCCTGCAATAAAAGTTCTGTATTTAGATGGGAGCACAAAAGCATTATAACATATACAAGAAGATTGTACGTACCTTTAGTGTCCATATAAGGTTTTGTAGTATAGAATAATTCGTGAGAAGCTGAAAGAGATCATCTGCAATTTGAACGTTTTCAACTTCTATTTGTGGTACGGTCATATCTGAAAATTAAAGTACAGTGATAATGCAATGGTATTTGAGATACTTAAGCTCAGTTTAAATTTTGCACGAAACCAATCTGCTAATTTTTCGGCTGGTTTGTTAAAATAGAAATACTCGTACTGTTAACAGTAATTACTACAGTCAGTAAATACTAGTACCACTACTTACATACGTGGAATGTACACCTTCTATTGTGAACTCTCTGCAATCACCATATTCGTTAATTTTAAAATTTTAAGTAATAAATTAGTCTATCATTAGATTTGAAATCTAGTAGTTTCGATTAAATAAAATTGAACGAAGTAGTGTTTGCGCTTTAAAGTTAATATTTAAACTCATTATTTTTGATTATTTTGGATACGGTTTAACATCGTAGCAACGTGTAGAAAATCTAGTTCGTTATTTGGAAATGAAGCACTATCAAGCACTATGGTTTAAAAATGATTTGCCAAACTCAAGCGTGAAAGACCAATGTGTAATTATAATGTCCGCAAAGGTAGTAACACTTTAGTTTTAAGGAAACCCGGAATACGCTTTATGCTATGTAGGTTGTCGGAGTTTAGGCGCGAAAATCTTAGCCGACGTATTTGTAAGTCCGCGCTGCCGTTGCCGTAGTCTGAATGTTCGAACGCGCCCGTTAGATAGGAATACTATTATTCTGGTCGGGGCATAAAGTCCAGAAACACGTTTTTTAAAAAAGAAAAGCTGCGACATTTCAAGCCACTCGCGGTAGTTACACATTGCTTAGGTTATAAGTAATAATACCCGGCTATGTTAGTCTAGAAGAAAACTGTAGTACTGAAATTTATAAAGCGGTTCGTAATTTTTAGAACATGGCGTCTTAATTGTTATTAGCTTAAGTTTCAATTTTTAGCAAGCAGTTTAGAGGGTAAGGTTTATGGATTCCAAATATGTACGAGGAAGTATAATCAAGAAATAATTGTTAACCTATAATGAGGAATTCTTGTTTTTCGTGATAAAGGTGGCGAACTTACGTTGCTCCGAATGACCAGGTGTTTGGTAATTTTTGTTACACTCAATGTCGACTAGCTGGGGTGAGTACAATTTCTTTTAACGAACGAGAAGCATCAACTCGTATGGGAAGTATCTTTTGTTAGATAATTCCACTTTGCTATTTATATTTTATTTGGTATAGTTAAGATTGGTTTGTCAGTTTTTGTAGTCGTTTTCTTGTATTGAATAGTCGTTAAGGACAACATTTCAATATAGCATATGTAAAGATAAAAATCTTTTGTTTAAAACAAATTGCACTTACGTTCTTAAGTAAGTTTTATAATAAGATAATTCTTGATATAGAAGAAATTCAGTAAAATATTAGAAAGATTAAAGTTTAAACTAAAGACAATTTTGTGAGCCGAATCAAAGATCTCTGATTACAGCATGTGATTAATGTATTAAAATATTTAGTAATTTTTACAACATGCCTAGTCTGTTAGTAACTGTGAATTTTTGCCAACTTAATATTTTTTACCAGCATTCACTTTCATCCTATCGTATTAACACCGTAAATCATTTGTTTAAATCTTTTTGTACATAGAAGAAAAGAAACAAATTTTATTAGATACTAGTCAAATTCCATAATCGTTTTATTTCTAAAAGTTTAATGAAAGAAATAACTGATCTATCCATTTTGGTAGAAATAATAAAAAGAGAAAAAAAATTATGTTACTGCATAACTAAATTCAGGTAGATATCATTCCCTTAAGTTTTATCTGCGTCTATCCTTAGGATGAATTTTTGTGTTAGCTATATTGATGCAGTGGCGCCCTAGTTTATTTAAAGATAGGTTTAGTTTCAGAAAATACTCCGACCATCTCATGCCTCCACAGGAATAGACCCCCGAGTTTAGACCGAGAGAACCTTATTTTTTTTTGCAACACCGTTTGGCTCAATTACATTCTCAACAAAGGTCATCCTCAGAAAAGCTATATCTAGCGAATAAAAAAAATAAATACATTACAAGGTTTACCATACACATCACTTGTCGCAAGGAAATGCGATGCTGTGCATGAAACGTTTTTAGACTATCGGCATGTGGCGCATAGAAAAACGAGGCATTCTTAGGCACCGCAACGAAAGAAATACATACATTTTGCACGATCATGTTAGGCACATTTCCAATCGATAGATTCCTCACAATTTGAAAGACTTGCAAGAGTAGGCACGTTTCGAGTGGTGCAAGGTAATGATAAAAACGATCAAGGGTAGTCATTCAAGTTCTGTAAATAACATCGTCACAGGTTGTGAGTCATCGATTTGTTCATGAGCTGAAACAAAAACAAAAGGCAATTAACTGTGAGTGTGTTTCAAATTGTACTAAACCAACAAAAGTGGCGTGTTTCATAATAAATCGTTACTTATTTCTTCAGAAAAAAGATCGAAGGGCAGTTAATGTGGAGTGGTACACTACAATTTGTTTTCTGGTAATTATCGTTAAAAAAAATTCTGTAAAACGGAAAATCATTGTTTATCACGACAATGCCAGGTCGCATACAGCACAACGAACTATCGAGCCTTTGACAAGTAGTAACAACTTAGAAATAATGACTCATTACTCATATTCGTCGGATTTATTATCTAACAACTTCTTTTATTCTAGTATATCAAAAATAAAGTGCGTGGCAAGCGCTTTGTATGGCTTGAAGAGACCGTCGAAGCATTGAATTTGCTTGTTTTGAAGGTACCTTGTTTTGAAGATCGATATCTTAGAATACAAAAGTGTATAACCATGAAAGTAAAATATTTTGAGAAACAATAAAGCGATTTGCATAACGCCATTCGTGTTTTTTTATATTTTCGCAAATTTTAGCCTTGACGCACGTATATGACGATTGACTATTAGGAATTGAAAAATAAATTCTTAACAAATGTAGTTGCATATTTTAAATGCAACGTATGTACTTTATTTAATTAGTTACTGCTCGTTAAACATATAATTCCAAATTCATAAGGCCTATGTGATTATGTTGCAGGTGTCAAACCGTAACAAATGAAGAAAATCTGTTCTTTTTTACCTTGTTTCAACTTACAATGCGTGAAAACTTCTCGTTTTTAGATTTTTTGTCGAAATTACCATCGCACTCCATTGACACCGATCTACCGTTTCCAAACTCAATGCTATTACTTTGTCAAGTGCTACGGACCTCTCATTTTCTCTATAAAAACTAACCGCCGATAGTGACAAAAACAACGACACTATACAACAATCCAATAATAGCCCAGTCAATTTATACAAAAATATTGGGATTTAATGCAAAAGATCCGGTATTAATTATTCTTGGATATGTTGTAGGGACAAGTACCACTAGTAAAAATCCAAGTTTGCAGAATCCGAGACCCTGTGGAAGCAGAGTTATAGCTAAAAAAACATTAAAAATTTTCCACTTCTTTCAGTTTTTTGTCTATACCTCCTCTCCTGTGCACTTGCGAGGAAAAATTATCATTACCAATTTTGTAGAGGAGAATATTTACTAACATTATATGTCTATAGCTTTTTCTCTACGGGCTATAGTTTTCTAATTACAGAGCATCGAAAATATGATAATTTGAAAGAAATACAAGAAATACACGTTTTACAATAAAAATTTATGCGTTTATTGGATATTCATAAACATATATTATTAACAAAACATAATAATTTTTAAACACAATACGCTTGAAAGTAAAAACAACATATAAAAGTAAATTGAGTCGTATTATACGTGCGTTATTGGTTTCTGTAGAATAGAAGCTGTGAAGTGGGGAGGGTTGCCCTTACAATGCACCACCGTGTAATGCAGTCTCGTCCACACCATCCCACTTATCAGTGTACATGCTTTCAGCAAATGATAGGTTACGCGTTTACCGTTTTGTTTAAGTAAAATGTCTGTTGTAGAATCTGGCCATTGTTTTATATGCCGTAATACTTTGGATGACAGTAAAGTTATAGTAATTAAAGAAAAGGGTATAGCTACCTTGAATGCTGCGGGTGCTAAACGTGGACTTTATGACAATGTTTCTTTCCTAAAAGGTATGTAGGTATAAATTTTTTGTTGTTATTATAGTTACTGGCGCCATTATAATATTTGGGCAATAGTAATAGTCACTTTGGCCAGACTTTTAACTTTTATTTATTTCTTCATTCTCTCACACGCTTCTCGCCTGCACAATTCCTCCCACTTGAGACCAACGGTTAAAACTTGATAATTAAAAATATTATAGTATAATAATATATTATAAATATTATAGTATGACAATTTTAATAGCTTACCACCCCCCCCCCCGACCTGATGTATAAGTTTCTGAGATTATTTGTTTTAGGTAAGAAACAGGTACATGTCCATCACAATTGCCGGAAGAAATACACTGAGGAAAAGATGATTTCAGTTTCTGTTCGTCGTGGCGGTGATTGTGGACCACATTTCTAAAAACAATCCCTAAGATCGTCAAGTGGACAGACAGGAACATTAAAAAATATTTGTTTTTTGTGTGGAGATGAAATAAGTGAAGATTTCATCCAGCTTCAGGTTAGATTTCCAATTTCTCCACGAAATCCTGTTCATTCGGTTGAGAAATTGGATATGCATAAAAGTGTACTAGCAGCTGCTGAACAATGAGGGGATAAATAGGCCCAGAGTCAAATAAAGCGAATTAAAAATGTAAACGATTTAGTGGTGGCAGATGCAAGGTATTTCTACTGCTGCCAACAAAAATTATACCAGACACCTACAAAAAGTAGTGAAAAAAGAGGTTAAAGACCAACCACAAATGTTGACCAGGCTATGGAAAGCATTCTCTTGTATATTATAAATAATAATGAAGAATGCCAATTTTACCTTGACGAATTAATGGGAGTAGTAGAAGGAGAATACCTTCCTGATCACAGGACAGTAAAAGCTCGTCTAAAAACAGAGTATGATGAGGATATTGTTATAGCATAGGTGTCCGCAAGAAAAACTGTTGTGTGTTTAAAAAAGGTTGGACATAAAATATTAAATGATTCATGGTACAAAAATAAAAAGTATGATGCCCATAAAGAGCGACTAAGGGTCGTTAAAGCGGCAGCTGAAATTATATTGGAAGATATCCGGTCAGAAATCTACAATAACTCTGAATACCCTCTATCTGATGACTTTTGCAAGACGCAAATTCTGTTACCTCGGATTCACTACGTATATTTTTGGAGACGGTTATTTTAAAACACAAGCGGGGTCCACTGCTTGCATGGAAAAATAAATGTGTAGCGTTGGCACATTGTATCGGCATGACTTTTATGCAGAACATTTGCGACGGTATTGAAACTTTTTGTGATCTCAACACATCAACAACTGAGCAACATATAGTTATGAGGTTTTTTCGAATTGTTAGAGACGATGCACACGTGCAAAAATTGAGAAATTGGTTTACAAATCATAATCCATTTCCAAATACTGATAAAATAATGTCGATCAGCAGTGGAGTTGTTGGAGGTAAAAACATAAACTGCCATATGGCTCAACAAATTGGAATCGAAGGAATTTCCAGAACCGATGGTAACAACTTTGGGAAAGTAAGTTTTAAAAGGAAAGACAAAGTGACCAGTTTTGCAGTTGTTACGAGCACTGTAAAAGTAGGCAACAAGAAAGTAAAAATCGATCCGCTGGCACTTATTCAGAGAGTTTGCATCATTAAGCAGTCTGATAAGCAGTTAGAAGAATACTTTAAATATGAACTTGCACACTTTCCGTTATCATTGTTAACGAATGAAGGCATGCGAAAGGGAACGAAATCTTCGATGTACACAGCTTTTAATACAGCCCCCAACAATGTGATATTTGGCCCAAGTACATTTGCCGTAGTAAATGGAGGGTATCTGCTTCACAAAGTAGTCTGGCATCGCAACGACTCGGTCCGTTCAATCAAAACGAGTTATATCAATTACGTACAGAAACATTTTGATAATAATGTGTCCATTGTTTTTGACGGTTACCCAGTTGATGCAGCCCAAAAAAATACAAAAGAGTGCTGAACGCGCGCGTCGATCCACTGTACAATTTTGTGCAAACATAATTTTATTAGACAACGCAGCAATCATCCCAGTGTCACAAGAGAAATTTCTTGCCAATAAAGGCAACAAACAACGTCTCACAGCAATGCTATATAACGCATTTGAACAGCAAAGCATTGAAGTAAAGCAGGCAGTGGAAGATGCAGATGTTGACAGTGTTAACACATCAATTTCTAAGGCTTCAGTCTACAATCAAGTCATCATCATTGGGGAAGATATTGATCTACTAGTGCTTCTCACTGGTTTGGCCACAAGTGTGAACAACGTGTATCTATACAAGCGTGGAAGAGGTGAGTCTGCTGGTGTTGTATACTCTAGTTCTTCTTTTAAATATGGCTTACTAAAAAATCCACCAGAGATTGCTCTTTTCTTACATGCTGTTACTGGATGTGACACCACGTCAGCAATTTTCGGTCAAAGTAAAACAAAGAGCTGTACCATTCTACAGAATAATATTCAGCTTAAAGAATTAGCCTCAGTATTCACAAAACAAAACTCATCTCCTGACGACATTGCCATTGCAGGAGAGAAGTATATTGTCTGTTTGTTTGGAGGTGATATGGACACACAAAATTTGGATAACCTCCGTTATCAACAAATTTAGAAAGGGTGCTGCGACGAGCAAAATAAATTTTGCACGACTGCCCCCCACACAAGGCGCTGCCAGATTTCACTCTTACCGTACACACTACACAGTACAAAAGTGGTTAGGTTTTGGAATAAACCTTTTAGACTGAGGTTGGATGCGCACTGATCAAGGGCTAGCTCCAATTCATGCAAGTAAAGACCCTGCACCTCAATACTTGCTGAAATTGATATCATGTCGCTGCAAAAAACAGTGCCAAGGACCTTGTAGTTGTAAAAAATCGGGTCTAAACTGCTCAAGCCTTTTTACTTTCTGTCTTGGACTTTCATGTCAGAACGCTTGTGCTAATGATTTGGAAAACAGTGGCGAAGATGAGGATGTGGATACCATCACAGATACCAGTTCCCTTCACACTCCTGTTAATTTTTTGAGTGACGAACAGAATTTTTCAATGCCAGGACCTTCGAAAAAACCTAAATTGTAAATACAAAAAAAAATACTATATTTTGTTAATAAGCTTTATTTATTAGTACTTCATAGTTTCTATTCTACAGAAACCAATAATGCACGTATAATACGACTCAATTTACTTTTATATGTTGTGTTTACTTTCAAGCGTATTGTGTTTAAAGATTATTATGTTTTGTTAATAATATATATTTATGAATATCCAATAAACGCATAAATTTTTATTGTAAAACGTGTATTTCTTGTATTTCTTCCAAATTATTGTATTTTCGATGCTCTGTGATTAGAAAAATATAGCTAGTAGAGAAAAAGCTATATATATATATATATATATATATATATATATATATAACGTAAGTAAATTTTCTCCTCTACAAAATTTGGAATAATTATTTTTCCTCTCAGGTGCACAGGAAAGGAGATATATACAAAAAACTAAAAAGTGAAAAATTTTCAATGTTTTTTAGCTATAACTCTGCTTCCACAGGGTCTCGGATTCTGCAAACTTGGATTTTTACTAATGGTGCTTGTCCCTAGAACACATCCAAGAATAACAAATACCGGATCTTTTGCAATGAATTATGATAAATTGACTGAACTATAATAATACACTAGCATGGAATATGGAAACCGATCTGCACCCAAACTAGTGCAAGACAAACATAAATAACAAATTTTGTAGTCATTCAGGTTGTGATTTTGAGCATCGGATTTCTCAAAGGAGCCTCGAAATTAAACGGATCTTGCAAATACCGAAAATTGGTCCATAAAATTTTCAAAAATCTCTACTAGAACAGAAGAAGCTTTTAAAGAAATGGAAAAGTATAATATTAATATTGTCGCCGTAAACAGAAAAAGAAGTGCAAAAGAGCTGAGCTTCATATTTATTTTGGTGTGAAGAAGGAATAAAGGACTCAAAGCGATATATCGATAACCATGAAAAATCGATTTTGAATGAAATGCCTATTCTTAGGTGTGATTGTACTTTATTTATAAAATTAAGTATTCAATGTTGGGATCTATTATTTAATGCCACAATCATCAAAAAGATCAGACTTGGTTGATATGCTTTTGAAGACGTAGTCCAGGTTGAATATCATTTTGTCAGTCAACTAACGTGGGGTGAAAAGTTTGATTTGCGTCAACGGTCATTGTTTACAACTGGCAAAATTGGAAGATGTATACTGCATGATCCTGTGACGGACGACGTCCTTGAATATTTATATAGATAGTACTGCTCTCATTTTACAATGTTGTGAACAGTGTGAACGTTTACATTAAACGGGAGTGAAAATCTTTGCACACTATACCTAGAACGACCGTATATAACACCTAAAGTTATTTGATTGAATAGTGGTAGACACTGATGTTTCTCGTTCACCTGTCTGTTTAGTTATCTATGTCAGGAAAATGCATTCTTAGCAGCAGAAGGAGATATGTGTATAATAGACTGTTGTAGTGTATAGACCAAGTTACCCATGCATGTATGCCCACGTATGCATATATACTCATGCATGAAGTACATACCGGTGCTTACACAAAATGTACATACAGATTTAAAAAGCGAACGCATACAGCATGCATTGGATTATTCCGTCTCTCTTTTTCTATTACAATAACACACACGCGCGCTGCGCGCGCACACACACATGCATACGCACAACAAAAACAACAATATCAGTGCGCACCGTATACACACGCGCACACGCGCGCGCACACACACAGCAGTAGTTTTTGAAAACGTACCATGGCGTTTAATATCTTATGCAGTTGCAACTAATTCCAGGAGTACTTACGTATATAATATCGACACTCCTAAACAGAAAGCTTATATTAAGGGAACATATCCAAAAACAAACTATGATGTTTATCAAATTAAATTTATATCTCACATATACTGAACATTAATCCTGCTAAATCCAAGATATTAATTTTCGGGCGTAAAAATCAACGCCTAGTGACAATGCAACATCTGCATATCAAAGTAAATGATACAGCTATTCCACACTGCACTACAGCAAAGAATTTAGGATTAATTTTTGATACTGATTTTAGGTTCGAAAGTCACATTAGTAAATTAATACAGAAAGCCTACATGAATAGAAGATATCTCTATACCAATAAATATTTATTCAACGTCAGAACCAAAACTATTTTATGTGAATCTCTGGTGCTTTCTTTGTTTAATTATGGAGATGCTGTGTATGGGCTTTGTGTAGACGAAGCGACCTCTAGAAGGGTGCAAAAGGTGCAAAATTGTTGTCTACGTTTAGTTTTTTAAATTAAGAAATTTAAACATGTTTCTCACAAGTTAAGTGTGGTAAATTGGTTTAACATGAAACAACGTCGTGCGTTAGTTACACTTAGCTTGCTTTTTTCATACTACCCTATTTAATAAAACACCACCGTACCTATACAATAAGATTAAATATAGGACAGATGTTCCTAACATCAATATAAGGCTTAAGAGTATGCTAACAATTCCTTCACATAAAACACACCTCTTTAAACGCTCATTTTCATACAAGGACGTAATACTATATAATTCTATAGCTCCTAACTTTAAGATTTTGTTTCCCTTACGCTAGTTAAGATTCGTGGCTTCGAGCGGTCCTTTTTAAAAAGACTTCTTTGGTCCTTAACACATTTATTTTATTTAAACAGATTTGAACAATGGAATTTTACAATCTTGAATTAAATTATTCTAAGTCGAAATAGTTAATATTTAATTGTACAAGTGAGTTACCGACGGACTGCAATGTGAAAACTGAAAGTTGATGAACTGACCGCGAGTGGAGCTCCCGGTCCTTTTATAATCTCCCTATCTCTTTACAATTCTGTGGGAACTTGCAGACCTAATGTCGCATAAAGCTATGTTCAAGCACATCTCTATTTGTTTGTTTCGTGTTCCCCGCCTCTGACGGCGCGACCACTCGGCTCTGGTTTCGACAAGTCAGTCGGCCGCCGGCAACAGCGTTGTTAAGATGTATTTTCGGCTGGAGGCTGGCAACCTTCGCATCAACTATTAATCGTTGGGATATCTTCTAATAACGGTTCGTAAAGTATATATTTTGCAAACTAATGTAATTTTAGGTAATTTATTTAGCGCGACAACGTAGAATGAAACATGCAGAGTTTGTCAACTGGAATCCAAGAAAAAGTTAAGAATTACCATTATGTAGGAACAGTCGATTTGAAAATTGCCTAATAAAAAATTTGTTTGATAAGAAATTATGGATGTTAATTTGGATGCAGTCGTATTAAATTAGAATGGCTGGTAACCTTGTTTGAAGAACGAAAATCCCGTCATAATTTTTCGTGAAGCAGCAAAAGCAGTTTTTGGTTCGTTATTAGTTGTAAGATATTTCATGCATGTGTTTTAAAGGTTAGAACACGAAAACTTGCTATTATGTTTACAACACGTAAATTGTGTAAATTTCAATTAATTGTTGAGCTGGTTTTATAAGCCGTAAAACGAAATTTTGTCGGACTAGCTTTCTATAATAACATGCTTTGTTCCATATGAACCTTCGATAAGATCAACGTATGTTTTCGACGTCATATTTTTCTGTTTTGCACAGTTGACAGATGTTGTCTTGAAAGCAGATGCTTTGTGCAGCTGTAATGGAATTTAAACAAACATCCCTATTTTTGTGATCAGCTTTTATCTATACATAAATTATTAAACGTAAATATGAAAGTTCAAATTCTCATTATGTTAGGTTGTAGTAATTTGTAATCTACCTGAAAAGATCTGCCCAGGTTAGAACGTAATTTACTGTGTTATGCTTACAAATTATTATCACTTTAATTTGTATAACAAGTTCAAGTTTAAAGTACAGTTGGTTGTTTAATGAAAGAAAAAAGGAAAGTCAAAACTTTAACTTTGATGTAGTTGAATATGACAATTTTTTGTTACAAGTTCCGATATTTTAAAAAGAGTTTTTTTTAGCAAACAATTAGTTCAAAATTTAAGGCTTTTATTTTGGTCAAATGCGATCAAATCTAATTACATAAAGATAAAATTTTTCTGAGTAATAATTTGATGCCAATATTATATTGGAAAAACTTTTTTTTATTATTTCTTTATATACTTTTATAGGACACAAATGGTGTTCTACTTTTTTATTTATTTAACCTTTGCAATTTCTTACAGGAGCTGCGTCTTATTTTAATAAGTCAGGTTTTTGTTAACGAAGGCGATCATTTTATCTTTGGGTTACCACGTCCCCCCTTAGAACTGTGCTTTGCAATTATCGTAATTATCTCATGACATGGTGGCGCCTATTTGATTTAGCTTAACTTTGGTTTGCAAACAGAATTCGACTTACTCCCCCACTTCTCATTGCTCTACCCAGGAATAGACCCCTAGCTATGTCGAAAGATTTTTGTTCACTAGCGCCTTAATGTAGAAAAAAGACGTTTTAGTCTTTTGTAAAACAGAAGTCGTTTCAGTGGCGCCCATCCAACGTGGGTCTAGAAGCAAAAATCGTTACAATGTGAGTATTAGATATGGTAATAATACAGTAAATATTGTGCTAGAACGTGTAAATTATTAGTAGTGACCTTCTATTTATTAACGCGAAATACGTGTAGTGTATATTAAATTAATAGAGGTCTGGCTACTACTATACGAAGCTAGAAAATCAATAAATAGAAGCATAATATACGTGGAGTAAGCATCTCAAACAACCAGAATCGTATGCTGTTATGGAATGGTACTTTGAAACAAGGCGCTTGCTTGCAAATTGGGTAATCATGTGAATTCGCTGAGTATCACAGCGCTTGGTCATAAAAGCCAAGGTGTTCTGATGATCGTCGTCGAAGAGATGGAAAATTGAAACAATCTCCAGGTAATTTATTTGAAATTTCTGTTGTCTGATAAACTTTTGTGGAATTTTGGTGATGTGCGAGTGAATTTTTGGGGTTTATTTATGGTTATATAAACTTATTGGAGAAGATACATCTACTGAACAATTTATTGAGGTTATTTAAATATTGGAAAGGGGAGTATTTTAAAACTTACTAGATTTTATTCTGAATATAAATTAGATTGTAAATGGTAAACGGGTCTATCAATTTTGTATTAATTTATGCAAGGTAAAAGGCATATACTAAATAAACTGGGTTATTATGAGCTCACCATACTCCAGTGTACAGTCAATTTAGGGTAATATGTGGGGCTCATCTACTCATATTTTACTGAATTTGTTTGAACATAATTAGAACATCAAGGACTTTAAAACATATCACAATTGAGTTTGAAATTTGTGTATCAAACTGGTTTTTTTTATACATGTGAATAATTTGTGTGTAAATAGCGGTAAATAAAAGATTGTATGATTGTTGTATTATTTGGTGATTTTATTGAATGGTGTGAAGGAAGAATGGTTGTATATTTAGGTATCCGGGAAGAGGCACAGCTGAGCTAGCCAGGGAAGCTGCTGAAGATTTCTGATGTAGAAATCAAAGGGTATGCAATTTTTTTTGAAAGTTGTGCATTTTTGAAAATTATATATGTCTACACTGGCGAAGCAGTAAAGCCCATAATCCCCAATCACAGCAATCTTATGACGGCCCAACGTTGGGGCTCGATGTTAAAGTTTTGTCCCAGCTTCGTCCAAGGATTTTTCAGAACTTCCACGGCAATATATATATATATATATATATATATATATAAATATATATTGTTGTGATAAAGGGTTGTTTAAGGGTGTATTATATAGCAATGGTCGTTTAGTAACCATAAATTACGATAGGAAGCAGAAAACTGCATTTATTTAACAGAAAATTAAGTAATTTGGATATTATGTAAATAGTAAGCATTTAACACCCTGTATATAGAGCATAAGTAGTTTTAAGCGACGCAAATAAACACATCTTACAACAATAGGACGCATATTTAGCATAGAAATAGGTAATTCATACATTAGGCAAATAACAAGTATTTAACACCCGGTATATAGAACTTTATTAATTTTAAGTAATGCAAACGAGAATATTTTTCAGTAAAAGTACGCGTATTTAGAGGTAAGGATAATACATGCAATTAAACACGCATTCAAAAGGGTTCTAATTAGTTATGATATAATACGGAGATAAGAGAGAAAACTTAACGAAGCTTTGTGTAAGTGCGTAAAAACAATTAACATTTTTGATAAGAAAATGCAGTTCAAAAACGCATTAAATAAACATACACGAAAATCGAAGTTGAAGTTACATCATGTATTTTTGTATAATTATGGAAAAGGCAATATCTAAACAAACAACGTATGGTTTAGATAGCAAATAATAAGATGTCAAATAAGCACATTACATGGGAAATGAATATATTACATCAGAAAACTACTTCAAGGTGTAGCAAATACAAATACCTCATTGGTTAAGATAGCGACGGACTTGTTGGAAACCCAACCCACATACAAGTGGGATCAACCTATATTTAATAGCGAACGATGATAAGAGTTCTCAGTTCTAATTAAGCAGGGAAAAAGCTACGCTACTTTGAATCGAAAGTCACGCCTAAATGTTTAATAAAATGTATAGTGACAAATAAGTGATACAAATATAAAAATTTCTTTTGCCGATTAACGGCTTCGAATGTGATGTTAATAATTCAGACGTATTGATGATAATAATCTAAATCTTAATTCCGAATATGGTATAATAATTTAAATGCATGAATACTTCGAATCTTGGTGAAAATAATTTTAATTGATGGGATGACATTTCAAATGAGTGCATAGATATTATAGTTGATGATAATTCGAATATGGAGATGTTTTAAATGGATTAATGTAATATTTTATAGCAGCGTCGACGATTTTAGTACAATTTTGAGTTGCGAGATTCAATACAAATAAAACAAAGAAGCACGAAGCGATTTATGGAAGCCAAGGAGTTCAATTAAGCAGAGCAGAGCAGGTCAGATCTAATTAGTTTTAAGACATTTTTTCTATTTAAATTTGAATACTGAATTTACTTAATTTATAAAAGTGTAACAAAGTCAGCAACAAACTTTGCATACGTTAAAAGTACGTATTATAATAAAGGGATCTGAACGTTCGAAGTTTTTTTGGTAAGAAGGGTAGTTTGTGGTGACTTTAGATAGATTGCAAAGCATATAAATTTTGGGAATAAATAAGACTTATGATATTGATTGATTGAAAGGTGTATTTAATAATTTTCAAAACTTGTACATAACATTTCTTTTCATTATATGGAATTAATTGACTTCATTTTATAATTCAAACCAAGAGGTAATCATAAAGGGGTAGAGAAGAAAAATTGGTCATCGTAACGTTGTGCACTCTGAGCAGAATAATAAAAGCTAGCCGTGGCAGAATAATAATATTAGTGAGATTTAGAATTTGATTGGAAAACACAGAGAGGTGGAGTTATAGTAGGAAAACGTCCATTGACACCGAGTTCGGCGTTATCATATCAATTTTTATTGGACGGCCCAGCGCCGGGGCTCGATTGTTCCTGAAAATACATAGCAATATATATATATATATATATATATATATTGCTGTGATATACTCCTTTGAATGCGGGAACTGGGTCCTTTCAACAAAAAATTCTAGTCCCACCGATTGGGCGTCATAAACTGCTGTGATCCTCTTTTCGCCTCGGCTGCTCACCTAATTTTATAAACCTCCTCATTCATAAAAAAACAACACATTCCTACCAAAAACATCAACGTTAACTCTATTTACATCAATATTCAGAATACATTAAAATTTCAAAATTAAAACTCAGCATAAATTTCAGTTTTAAAAAGAATTTCAAGATTAATTTTATTATCATTTTAATGTGCATCCAAAATTAAAGTCCTTGTTGGATGCCTACTAATTAATATAACAATATAAGCAGACCGGAGTCTGAGTATAAAGGGAGCATCTACCACCCCTTTACGTTAATTAACCAGGTTCGTCTAATTGAGCTCAAAGACATACCCAAATTTTCATCATATTACCGAACATCAAAACTAAATACCCCTTTCTACTTCAACAAGCAAATTTCATCTTAAAATTAAAATTTTATGGTTAGTACAATTTCACTAATGTCCATTTAAAGTAAATCAATTATAAAGTTATTCAACACACACAAAAATGTCAAACAAAATAGTATAATTTACCTGAAGGTTACTGTCCTCGTAGCTTCAAAGTACATCGTCCCTTTAGTTAATCACACCATTCCAACAGGATTATATTTACGGCTTCTAATTCTCAACGCTTTTAAAATTTTCTCCATCACCAGTTGTTTCTGGGCTTTTTTGGAACCCATCTATGTATATCTGACCCTTGTTTCGTGGATCCAGACACATATTTGAACCATTTAATTATTAACACCCCCGAAAAATAGCAAATAACTTCATACTTCTTTCACCAATATACGCCAAAACTGCCTACTTTTGTGTATACATTTGTCGTTGTAAATTTTGCTAATTGGTACAGTGAAACTAAATTTTATTACCTTGTATCTAAGTGCACTGAAGTACATTCATGTTAGCACGTAAATAACCAACTATTTTGAATCACTAAAATATACGAGCAAAATTTTAAATTATTTTATCAAACTAAAATGCACTGTTTAACATCTTCAATCAAGTCGCGGATGTAAGAGCTTTTAACGCATCGAATAGTCAAAAGTCTAAGAGTCTAAGAGGGCTTGTTTATATTCATCTCGGTATATATAGCAAAAAGCCGGCACGTCGCTTTTGTCCTCAAAACGGGTAATTCTAAAGAATTCCTCATTCTATGTTCCCAGTCTGTCGCTCGCGCATCGAATTTTCACTCGTCCCATTTAAATCTCAGAAATTTCTACACACGGCACGCAAGCATGTCCGAGAAAAACTAATTAATTTTGTACAGAAATTGTTGTTTCTACCTCTGATATTTGCATCCTATTTTCAACCAATTGTGACCCTCGTGACGTTGCTTAAATCCCGCCTTTTACTATATGTGTCTTTGCTTGACGCATTTTCTCTTTCCTTTTCTAACCTGTTCGTATTGGTGCAAATTGATATTCTTTATTATCGATTATATTTTAGTCCATGTGGACTGTTATCTGGGTTTAATAACCCCGTATCGCACATTCTCGTGAATATTAAGCCCCGGTTTCTCCAAGATTCTTTGAAACTATTAATTATCTACAAAATTTACGCCGTATGTGATATTTAAACTACGCAGGTGTTCAACATAATATTAATTCTCAGAGCTTTTATTTTCTGGTATTATAATCTTGGGTTTTTACAAGTTTCTGTAGATATTATCTGTACGTTTTGTTCAATACCGGTTACTTGAAATAGAGTTAATTAAGATAAATTTTGCACGTAATTTCCATTTGTTTAGGAATAATACATTACACGCAGAGCTTTTTAATACTGCTTCTTTTGATATAAAGCGTCTTATCAATAATTTAAATTTCTTATTTTTACTGAAACGACCGAGTTTATTTATGCTTCAAGGTTTTAATAAAGCGTATTATTTAATGAAATTCCTTATGCACGGTGATTAAAATTATTTGATGTGATTATTTAATTTTCTACCCTGGTCTAAATATGAGTATATATATATATATATATATATATATATATATATATATATATATAAACAAAGACAAGTTATTTGCAGTCCGCAATAAGAAAATTGTATATAAAGTAAGATGTATCTGTAAACAAACTCTTATGGCTCTTATTATTTTCATAAGAGTTTGTTTACAGATACATCTTACTATATATATATATATATATATATATATATATATATATATTTTAATAGAGAAGAATAATCCACATTTGGAATGCAAATGAATGCATTAATATATTCATAGTTATTAAGATGAAATAAAAACCCAACTTTGTATTTAAAGTTGAATCACCATTTCAAATCGAACTAGTAATTGAAAACCACTAAAAGAACGGCTGTAGCCGTTCTTCTAGTGATTTTCAATTACAAAAGAACGGCTACAGCCGTTCTTTTAGTGGTTTTCAATTACTAGTTCGATTTGAAATGGTATTTTAACTTTAAATACAAAGTTGGGTTTTCATTTCATCTTAATAACTATTTATATATATATATATATATATATATATATATATATATATATATCTTTGTAATTACTCTTAAGTACCGCTGAACGTTCAAACAATGCTTTTTCTATTTTCCAAAATATCAAATGACCTTTTTGTTAACCCTTACAGATATTTGATATATAGAAAATATTAAAATTGAAACCAGTCTTTTAATAATAATAAATAAGCGCTTTAACCTGTGTTTTCCTTGCTTGGAATTGTCTGTGAATATCGGTGGCCCGCACCCCTTGATTGTTACAGCTTGCCTTGCTTGTTGGCCAGAATGATTTGTTAATGGTTGCTTCCCTTCAGATTTCTGGATTAACTTTGAGTATCTTGTAGCCCAATTTGAGTATCTTCACGTTTTATAATATTTTCGAAGTATATTTGGATATTTAATTCGATGGTTAAGTAAACGTATACTTGAAAGTATTATTGGATATTTATTAGAGGTGTTATTAAAGGTGTTATTAGATGTATTATTAGATCTGTTATTAGATCTGTTATTAGAGGTTTTATTAGAGCCCTAAATTATAAAATATTAGAATAAAGTTTAATTAACAGATTTAAGCGTAAAACGGCATTTTCTTTGCATAAATTGGCACTTTTACTTTACACAATTATTAACACTTTATTCACTTTTACCGAGTTTCATTGGTATGTAATTTTTCACTTTAAATTGACGTAGTTCGTACCTTGTTGAGGAGATACCGAATGTTTACGAGTTTCGTATGGTATTTATAAGCTCCACCTATCAACGTTTTTAATTGGCGTGTTTGTTGATCAAGGCTTGTACTTTGCGCCTATCTCTGTAGTTTTGGTATTTCTCAAAATTCCCTGGCTTTAATTGTGGTTCCTTCATTCAATCTCGCACGTAGACGTTCAAAATTCGCCACATCTTCTCAAAACTTCCAAATATCCATTGTATTTTTGTCACGTCTTTCATGTTTATAGATTACTCCAAATTTTTATCATATTGCTGACCGCTTGTTATTTATTGTTTGTTACTTCAAATATGTTGGATTTTCATGTAAATATGATATTCCAGTCACGTAGTCATCTTTCTAATAATGATGTATTTGAATGCGTTCTCTTATTTATGCGTTGACATTTTTAATGAAAATTTTAAATAGCTAGAATGCCAGGTTGATAATCTTTTTTGATTACGTGTTTATTTTGATGATACTTGATGTATTTAAAACATTATTTTTGTTTGTTTCTTTAACTTAAAGCGTTTTATAAGACGTACACATTCTTATTTTAGCTAAATATTATCTAATTATTGCAAAATGAGCTTCTTTCTTACCCATTAAATTAAATATAAATTATATAAAGTGTGCTCGCTATTGACCTTTTATAAAATATTCGATTTACTCCTATTTGATGGTGGAATTATTTGGTTTTCTTAACGTTAATTATATTTATATTCATCTTACGGCACCTATGACTTAGTCTATCCTTAAACTACCCCCTTATCGTAGCAATATACATATATATGTATGTGTATGTGTGTGTGAATGAGTGTGTGTGTTTCAATAGTCTCAGTCAAAAGTTTGTTTAATATTGGTGTAATCTCTCAGCAACCGCATTTTTAACGATAATAGAGCATAGGGATTCTAGAGGGAAATAAGTGACTTAAGGAAACCACTTCATCTTTTTACAAGCAGTTGAATTTTAGTTGATGTTTGTTAGCTAGCTAGCTAAGTGCGATAACATGGTAGCCAATATTTTTGGTGGGAATGATGGATGTCATTGAATAATGTTGAATGCAGTCTTTTTGGCTTTATGTAAGACAATGCAGCTTGTTCTAAACTCACTCACGAAAATAAATGAATTCGGAATCTCATTTAAAATTGAAACCAATAATAGCCAACAGGCTATGAATTATGTATAATAAACCTTTCCTCCGTAAGAAAGGCAACGATTGTAACAAAGTTAACATAGGTGTGAAAAATGGTTTTTAACAAAGCATAGAATTGTGATGATAAACATATTAAAACGTGCCACTGCTACCGCGTTTCTTTAATTTAAAACAAGTAATAACCAGAGTCTTTATTACTCACTGTTCACAAGTCTAATTAACAGTATATGCCTTATTTATAGATGTTTTCAGTGCACTTAACAATGAAGCACTATTACACTAATGAATTACAAGCACTAATATCTTCTTAAGCTAAGTTCTTAACCATAGGTTTATTAACAACACTAACACAACTATTTATTTATTATACACTTCTATCTATTTATGTATACTACAAGCTGCATGTACATTAGACACAACATATAACATTTATGTATATTCCTAAACTTCCAAAAGCTCAACTACGTTTACTGTATACGATATAATTTATATTAGACATTCAAGTACAGACTGACTCTTGCATTTATTAGAGGTCTTATATATACTCCGAGTTAAAGATATGACTCATCCTCTAGTAACTACGAGAAGCTTCCCGGTCTATTGAGACTAAACAGTGCTGGCAGCGTTTTGTGTGTTTGATTGCTAGAAGAATTCTCGAATCCTGAAGACTATGCAGAGCCTACAGCGCTTGTGTGTTTGACGGGTTGCCTAATATTAGCTCGCAACAATATGTTGTAGTCAGATATAACCGACCAGCTTTTGAAAATTATCACAACAGATTTTTTGATAATATGCAAACTACTCTGCTCCAATTGTTGTTAATATCTGTACAGTGCAATTTGAAGAAAATATTTCAATAGCATTCTTAAGAGAATAAACAATATTTTCCGTAAGTAGTCAGAAGTTGTAAAAGGGAAACATTTATAAAACCTAACGATCCTGATAATGAAAAGGGTTTCCGTGCAACAAGATAATGATAAAGAATATTAATAATTGATTACCTTTTAATCGTCTGATACGTTCCTGCTGTTTGCAGCCATTCTCCTCTGTCTTTGATTTTCTTGTTTTTTGGCGTTGTAGACTATCGCACGTCTCAACACAAACGTAACATTGGGTTCCCATGATCTTCTCCTTGATATTTTACTTAACAGCAGATGTTGTGTTTCAACTTGCATTATATCCTAGAAAAATATCTGTTTAAAGTGTGGGTTAGTTTATAATTGTACATGTTTTAAACCTGAGTGATTACACCAGGATTTATACAGTTTCAGGACTACAAAATTAGCTTGAAATTTCGTTTCAAACGCACGTATTGAATACCCTAACCTCACAAGCTTTTGTTATTATGTCCTCCACAAGAAACTTGAGCAGCGTCAAATTCGTGATAACTTTTAATACAAACCTGTCCGTTTATACGGCTAGCATAACTGCCGTTATTTGCATTTCTCTTTGCCGATATTAACATAAAGCGAGAAAAGAAGCACTTGCTCATTTATATTCTCCTTAAAAGGAAGCGCGAAAGTGTAGATCTTTGAAGATTTATCTTTACTATATCTGATTGGTCATTATTGACAAAGAGATAAATGCCAATTAGTGGGTGCTTTAACGGACTTAATAACGAAGCCTTCAAGTTCTTTTTCTAGCTGCCGCATCTTCAAATAACTTAACTATTACACCGTGACCTTGAAAAAAGCATGATTGGAAAAGTTGTTTTTGGATGGGGCAGAAGGTATATTAAGTTTTGAGGAATGATCTTATGTTTAACAGTTCATGAGGATTATTGATGGGTTCATATACATATGTAATGATGCTTAATTTTACCGTCGGTATGAAGAGGCGAATCAACGTTAAAAACGGGTTTATTTATGAAGGGACTGTATTATCGATCTGATTAAAATTCTTCGCAAAAATCAGATTTCAAATTGCTATTCGTTTTGAAAAGCGTTGTACAATTTGTTATTTATAAGGATATAACTCCAGTCACTTTGACTTAGTGATGGATTCGAACCGAACCGAACCGAACCTTAGGTTCGGTTCGGTTCGAAAACTTTTTAGTCCAGTTCGGTTCGAGGTTCGGTTCGAAAAAATATATTCCGGTTCGGTTCGGTTCGAAAAAAACGAACCGAACCGGTTCGATATTTTGAAATTTTTAAATAACTGGTGCGATCAACTACAACAATTCAAATATTTAATGTAGTTTTTATATTTAGTAGTTGCTACTTTTAAATAAACGCAACATTAATTTGCTTTAGATTTTAGTAGCATAAATCATATTAGTACTATTTGTCCAGGTTTGATTTTTTCAATACGTATTCAATATCTTTAACGAAGCGTAATTAAAATTAGGTTAATAATTAAAACCACCTAAAAAAATTTAGAATGTGTTAATAAATGATGATTTTTACTAATGTCATTTTACCGTACAAGAACGATATCACACGATCTTTGCGTTTACTTTTATTTTAGTTTTAGTTAGTATAAAAAGAGTAAGGGTATCAAGATAATAAAATGTTGCTGATTTCTGATACAGTACAAACAAAAAGCTGTTTGTCAGTTTATCTTTATAATTCAAAATTAAACTCGTACAATACAGGAATAAAAACTGTGCTATATATATATATATATATATATATATATATATATATATATATATATATATATTACTCAAATTTAAACCAGGGTAGAAAATTAATTAACGACATCAAATAATTTTAATCACCCTGTATAAAGAAACAAATAGAAATTACATGCGAAATTTATATTAAGTAACGAGTATTAAACAAAGTGTACAGATAATAATTAATATTTAATTAGTATTCGCTAAAAATTAAAGGGTAGAAGTCAATGCCATTTATTATTATTTTAATTGGAGTTAATTGAACCATTAGTAATATATAATAAGCATAAAAGCCTGTGATAATCCAAGTTTGGTTAAAATACCATGAAATAAAGCTCGGAGAATTATATTTAAGACGTTCATTAGGAGCACACACCTGCAAACTTTTAAATGTCACGATTCTAATAAGTTTGAATAGATAAACATGCAGCTTCTACGTATATTGGAAACGGTCGGATGTTTTAGCAGGAAATGCTAGACGAGGGGTTATTTTACTCAAATAGGAATCCACGTGGATTTAAATAACAGATAGTAAAGAATATTGATTTGTACCACTCAGACCAAGGTAGAAAGGGATGGATAAAACGCGCAAAGCAGAGAGACGGCTAATAAAGGCGTGATTAGTGAAGCTTTACTAGGGCCACGATTGGTTGAAATAAAATGCAAACATGAGAGGGGAAAGCATAGCAGTTAGTGTGTAAACTAATTAGTTGTTCTCAGACGTTGCGAACCGTGTGGAAAATTCTTAGATTTTCATCTTAGACGTGTGCAAATTTTAGTAGAATCGCTGTGCCGGACAGTCAAAGGGAACAGAGAATGCGAAATTCTAAAAATTGTCCGTTGCGCGACAAATTCGACGTGCAAGCGGGCCATTATATAAACTCGTGTTTATAGGAGTTTCGCTCTCTTATATTTTTGATTTTATTCAATACTTTAAACAGTTTTGCTCTTTATTTTTGATTATTTAATACTTTAAGTAGAATACGTGGTGATTACGTGCTACAATAAAAGTTATTAGTACACTTAGAGAAGATAGATAAGGTAATAAAGTCTAGTAGTATTTGCGGGTATTACTGTACCAATTATCCAAATTAGTAGCGATAAATAAATACATTGAAGTATGCAGTTTTTAGTATAGCGTGAACGAATTATGAATTTCTTTGCTATTTTGTTCGGGAGTGAGTAATCAAGTGTTATTCGTAAACGTGATTGGTTCTACAAAACAAGATTTAGATATACGTAGATGAGTTCCTGAGAAGCCCTGAAACAATTTAGATGAATGGTGGTGTAGAAAAATTTTAAAAGCGGCCAGAATCTGAAGCCGTAAACATAAACCAGCTGGAATGGTGGGATGAGCAAGTCCGATGTACATTGAAGCCACGAGTGCAGTAACCTTCAGGTAAATTATGCATTTTGTTCGATCTTAGATGTTTTGGTGTGTGTTAAATATCTTTATAATTTGTTTGATAAAAAATGGATAGTACTAAATTTGTATAAACAACAAATTTTTAGTGTTAAGGTAAAATTTTCTTGTATAAGTAGAAAGGAGTATTTATCAAGTTTATGTTTTGGATTAAGATGAAAATTTGGGTCTGTCTTTGAGCTCAATTAGACTAACCTGTTAAATTAACGTAAAGGGGTGGGAGATGCTCCCTTTTATTCAGACTCAGGTCTGCAAATATTGTTTATTTAATTAGTATGCATCCTACAAGGACTCTAATTCTGGATGCAAATTAAAATGATGACAAATTTTAACTTGAAATTTTATGATACTGAAATTTATGCTATAATTTAATTTTGAAATTTTAATGTATTATAAATATTGATGTAAATAGAGTTAACGTTGATGTTTGTGGTAGGAATGTGTTTTTTTTTATGAATGAGGATGAAAGTTTTAACTAGGTGAGCAGCCGAGGCTGAGAGAGTAAAGAGGCAATTCAACGGACAAGAGAATCAAAGCAAATCTAGGCACCCAATGCGAGAGGCTCGAATGTTTTTATTTACTCTGGTGAGGCTTTTTGTAGGTTCCACAGCATTTTATGACGGTCCAACGCTGGGGCTCGATTCGAAAATCGTAGTTCCCGAATTTTGGTGAGGAACACAGCAATATATATATATATATATATATATATATATATATAATTGTGGAATTTTCCTGTAGAAATCGTGCCCCACAAATTGAATGCCATAATTATTGTATAGTTTTTCTGGAAATCATCGAGCCCCAGCGTTGGGGCGTCATATTTATTGTGTATTTTTACCTCGGCTGCTCTTCTCTAAAATCCTAAATTCACTAAAGCTTTTTAAAACTAACACAGACGCTTACCTGGTACCGCTGAATCTAAAATCTTCCGCTCACTGCCTCTATGTTGAAACCTAATAGAAATTCACACCCTACAATCTCACTCTCAAAATAACGCAATTCACAAAATACATCACGCTCTATTTACATGAAATAAACATTACAGTTTTAAAATACTTTTCCTTATGTACACTCGTATTATTGGTAATGTCAATAATTTCATTTTCAAAAGTAATTCAAGTCAATAATCTTATTAAACAAATATTTTCTTAAAGTAAGAGGGCGTTCCTCATACCTTACCTTACCTCTTTGTCTTATCATGAACTCATAGTAAATATCTTTAAATGTGAGTGCAAATTTACTGCACTACAAAAAGAAAATAAGCCCCCTATATTTACAAGATAACCTGGTTATCTGTAGATTAATTATCCCTGACTACCTAAATAAATTTCATACATTTTCAGTTCATTAAATATATCAAAAAAGAAACTCCAAAGCACAAAAAAATCAAAAGAACCATAGCAAATATACACCACAAAATGTTTTCATACAATTGGTTACCTGGTAACTATCATTCAACAAGTAGCCGCCACCCAGCCCTTGAAGATGATGCCGTCCAATATGTCACTACTCCATGAAGCAGCTTTTCGGTTGAATTACCATCCTTCTATGCATGCTGCTACCCCAAAATGTCGTCATTTACAATAAAACCATGAGAATCCAATTTTCAAAATGTACTATTCGTATTCCCAAATAAATTAATTAAAACTCGCTGCCTTCTTCATCAAATACTTCTAAAATTTAATAACTTTCGTGCATTCCAAAACCATAATAACAATTATTTGTACTTACATACAAAATTTACTCTTCGTATAAAATGCTTCATTCGCTTTTTAATTGACTTGACTTGTCATCATACTAATTTATGTGCAATTATACATAAATTTACTAACTTTCACTAAAGTAACTCGATGAAGCGCGAAGGACTGAAGAAAAATTAAGAGAGCGTCACCCCCTTTAAAAGTGGTTTATATAGCCTTGCTACGCCTTCCCTGTTTTCACGTTCGCACGTAAGTTTTCTAACGTACAATAATATTCTGTGTAAAAGCACTAACCGTTATTCATTTCTTAAAACAACTCGCATAACTGCCTCGATATTATCGTTAAAAGCTCTAACGACTCTTCGTTTCCTTAGAATTACGATTACAAACATGTTAAAATATTTGGTAAAACACACACAACGGCCAACCGTCCCTTTGATTTTGCGAAACTAGCCTCAACCGTCAAGCGATTCCGAATACATTCACGCCTTTAAATTCAAACAAACATCTTTTCATCTCTCTTATTCATATAGCTGCTTTTCAAACAATATGCTTCCACCAACTGAATATTTGCCCTACCTAATACAAACTTGTCGCACGTATACCTGTATCGTCCAATCATCTCGCTCGATTCAATTCCTTTCCCTTGCTTTCAATCGATGCGCGTCTGCTTCTAATATTCCTAGAAATTATTAATTTTGTTTTCCCTTCTAAAATAAGTTTGTTCGTCGTTTCCCTCCTATACTACATCTATAATTAATTCTGTTTCTCACTCGTATTCATCTGTTTCTGCTCTGTCCTTGTTCCTATATGACAGTTGTTTCTAGCTTCTCTCCAATACTACCGTTATAATTAAAAATCGATATCTTAAACAAACAGACTGCTTCTTCGTCCTACTTATGTGTTTTCTGTTCTGTCCTCGTATATTGACTACGCTAACTAACAACGGTCTTTTCCTTCTTGTTACATATTAAAGCTTGTTTATCGTACGCGTTATCTTAAAATATCCCCTCCTTTTACTATGCTCTGAAACGTTTTCTGGTTTTATCATTGAAAATAATAATTCTATTTCTAACGAATATGCAAAGCTTTTATGTTTTCGCATGCTACATAAAATAAAACTTAAAAATTGTATTTTTACCTCTTTGTCTCTAATAAATATTATGCAACGTCGTTCCTAAATAAATATAACTACAATTAAATTAACACTACATTATTATACGTTGACTAAGCTCTAAATTAATTATTTAAAATACCCTAATTATCTAACATGCCTAACTTGAGTTTCTTGTAAGTTCTTACTCTAACCCCAAGCTTGATTTAAGATCTTATGTATTTACAATTAGCCATTCTAATATAATGGCAGTTACTTATTTATAGTTATAGTGTTTAGGTTGGGAAATGATTTTCCTACCCAAGAATGAAGGCAGAGTAGACTTTTAACTGATTCGTGATTAAGTCTATTCCTTTGCTTCCTTATAACCAAACCTGCTTTTGAGAACAGTCTTTTAGAAGGGATTGAGGTTGCCCTCACATTATATAAATCCTCTGCCATACTACTCAGTATCGGAGACTTTTTCTTGTTAATTTGCCACCACTTTAAAATTGTCTTTCCTTCTTCTTTTGGATTTCTACAGTTTAGAGGCACTAAAATTATCTTCTGAATCTTCAGAAAATTCGGGTAAAGGATATATTCTTCATAGAGGTTTTTGAAGAAGTTCAGCGAATCCTCTTTTATGTGCTTTCCCCAACTAGTGTGGTCAAAGAGCTCTATTTTGTGTCTAGGGTCGAGCACTGGTACAGCACAATATAGACACATGGTAAGACGATAATGTTTTAGTATTTTATTTCTTGAACACTGGTATGCTATAAATAATTGCTCATCGACTGCAAATCTATTTGCTTTTTTTATCTAATTGTCTCATCTCTTCTTCTATTTTATCCAATAAAATATTAATACAAAGTACCACGGAGGGTAAGGTAACGTACCTGTCTCCTTCTAACTTATCAGTTATTCTTTTAAACATTTTAAAAAATTACACATGTTCCGTAAGATTAGCCACTTACTTTCATTAAGTTTTAAATTTTTTAGAGTAAGATCATTTTCGCAGAAGCATATTGGTCCTCACTTTAACTTAAAAGCTATATCTAACATATTATAAGTGGAATTCCACCGTGTAGGAGTATCTAGAATCTGTAAAAGCTCTGTAGACACACCGACAGTCTGACGCGCGATTTTAAATCGCTGTCCCAATAGCTCGGATCTTCTAATTTTCTTAAAAACTATTCGAATTCTCTCAATACAATTGAGTTTGACTTTACTGTTAAATTCATCTTCATCACTATCACTTCTACATTCATCTTTATCTTCAACTTCTTCTTCATAAGTTTGTTCAGGGCTTAAGTTCAATGTACGGCATAAATCTTGCATTGCCAGATCTAAAATATGTGCCATGCACCTAAAGTGATGATTTACGCTGTAAAATGTCGGTAGCAGTATATTCAATTCTTTTATGCATGAAGTGTTGGCTGAAGCATTGTCAACAGTAATGCCTTGCATCCTTTGTTCAATGCCGTATTTTTTTACTGTTTCAAAAAACCCTTGGATATGTCCAAGTCTGTGTGTCCACCGTAAGACGGAACGAAGTCTATTACAATTGATTGGAGTTCCCAGTTATTGTTAATAAAATGTGCTGTGATGCCGTAAGAGAACTTTCTATTAATGGCAGTCCATCCGTCTAACGTAAAAGATATTTTTGAACTGCTGTTTTGCAGTATGTTCGTAACAACGTTTTTCAGTACGTCATATCATTCTAAAACCATTCATTTTCACTGCTTTCGTCCTGGCAAACTAAATCCTGGACAGAACTGATGAAAAAGGCATCTTGAAGCATCATCATCAAGAAACGAAAAAGTGCACCTCGATGACAAAATTTATCAGATGTATAACTCTAATACCCATTACACTTTTTTACCTAGTGGCTTAAAACTCGATGACCATGTACATTAAAAAATCGTTCTGTTTTTTATATGCTTGCGACTAGAGATTTTTAAAATGTGCATTTGGGAGAAATTACGATTGACATGTTCTTAGTGAAAATTAAATTTCTAAACTAAATTTTTATTTAAAAAATCGAACCTTTCGAACCGAACCGAACCGAAACTTTAGCTAGGTTCGGTTCGGTTCGAAAAATTTGCCGGTTCGGTTCGAAAATGAAATGTCCGGTTCGGTTCGTTTCGGTTCGAAAAATCGACCGAACCTCGAACCTGTTCGGTTCGTGTCCATCCCTACTTTGACTACACTTTCCGCACCATCGCTAGATGAATCTTCAGTTGTCTATATGCCGGGGAATCTACCCCATTGGACTGTGACCGACAGCGTGCTAACTTTAATGGAAATTATTTGCAGTCTCACGCATTAGACCAAACTTCTGTATATGTTATGATGCAATTTTTAATAAATGCAAAATGAACCTAGAATGGTCTGACTATCTCTTGGAAGACAAGTTCCATTTTATAATAAATCGTAGGATGGATGACCGTAATCGAAGCAGTACTGCCAAACTTGATTAATTGATATTATATTATTCAACGAACGAGTTATGATAGTCATTATTTATACGAAAGGATTGCGCCGCGAGCCCGTTAGGGCGAGCAGCGTAATCCGAATGAGTAATGGTCAAAACTCGCGGGTAGAATGTTATACTTTTTCCACGACTACACAAATCTTTTTTATCAAACATTTTTTAAACGTTTAAACGAATATCACAAACACTGACAAGCAGAAAGATATTTGTCAAAGTGTAACTAACACCCTATTCGCATGAAACGAAAATTATACCTAGTCGGTTATAAAAAATCAAGGTTTGTACTGATTGGTCAGATATGTTGGATTATGATCGTAAACCACGACCTGGATGGGTTAAAGGTGTTGAACTATGAATTCATATACATCTACAGAATAATGAATACTATTATTGACCCATTCTTAAATGCATAAGGAATGCGTTACTGGACCGTCGTGGAGAAATTTTTTTCACTATGCACTTCACGAATTGTTACCCTAGGTCTTTAAAACATTTCTGGGAATAATACCGTTTAAGCGCACAACGTTATTATAGTAACCTTAAAATTTTATTATTGTATAAATATTTTAATTTTACTCCACATTCCTAACGTGTAAGCGTTGCCTACGCCGACAAATGTTTTGTTTATCGTTCTAAAATAGGATCAAAATTAGTTAAATTTCCAGATAAATATCCAGTCACTTACAAGTTTCACAGTTTACATGCCGAGAATGATCCTTGTTTACGCGACTGATCAAGGCCAGAGTCGCTAGTTAACCGTGTTCGCATTCGGTCCTATTTGATGCGAAGAGTGCCATATATCCCTTCAGTTTAATCCAACAGGTCACATATGGGCATAACTCACCATCAACCAATTTATCTAAAATCGTGAGTCAGCGGATGATGTTCTATGGGTCACTCGAGTAAAAATTCCTTCTAATACATAAAGCCGACCACTTGGTCAAGCTATGCCCTCTGCCGTTACATTAACGCAATAGGGAATTGTCTCAAATTAAAATTTATTTATTTTTTAATTAATGCTAATTTGGCTCCTTTAAGTTCGATTACAGAATTGCATAAAGAAATTTTTTGTTCTTTGTACTTTTTTAGTATAAGACTACTGGCCTCGTCCAGAATGTTTACGCCGATAAATATTTTGTTTATCGTTCTAAAACAGAATAATAATTAGTTAAATTATAACCGATATATGTGCAGTCATTTGCAAGTCTCACATTTTATATATGGCGAGAATTATCCTAGTTTACGCGACTGATTAGGGTCATATTTGATGTTTCGAGTGTCGTATTTTGTTCTATTTTAATACTAACAGCGTACGTATGGACATAATGTACCATCAACCAATTCATTTAGAATCGTAGGTCAGCGAAATTCCAGAATAATACTTATTTTTTTTCCTATTTTAATGTTCTGGTAAGTGGATAATCATCGATTCATGACTTTATTACTCTTTATTTTTATCCGCAATGATACAGTTCACTCTCAAATCCCCCATTATCAAGGGTTAACAAGTATCCAGGTGTTATTGAGCTCTTTCTGTAAAGTATATCAGTGGAAATGACGCCAGAAAGTGACACGTTCTTATAATTTTGCCAAAATGAAACGTGCGATTTGAAAGTTGACCGAGCAGGTCAACAATATTACTTACCTTTGTCATAAGCTTCAGTTGTTTATATCTTTGCAGAAGGTTAAATATTCCCTTACTGTCCATATACTTTTGCTTCAGTGTATCTAGTGCCACCTTTGATACACCAAAATCGACTTCTGTCCACATTGTTGCAACTGTCAAGTGTTTATTAATTTGGATTACTTTCTCTTTGATGAAAGTACTGCAAGTCCCTTTTTCTTCAGGATGCTGTAAAAATTTTAACGCATTTCGTAAACCTCCTTCATTTTCATCTTTAAAATCATGAACGATTTTTAAGACACTTTGCTTAAATTTTCCAATCAAGAATTCTACAACAGAAAAAATTAAATTTAGAAAAAAGCAAAAGTATAATAGCTATATATGTCGAAATTCAATAAACGTATGGCTATTGTAAAATTATATAATTGACAATGTGTTTATTAATGTTTTGCCGTTTTAATAGGATAAAAATTAAGTATTGCAAAGCATTCATCGCATTTAAGTGCTATCTGGTTTTGCAGGATAAGGATATCAATTAAAACAACCGAGAAACTTATTGCATGATTTATTTTACACTAGATTGTATATCTACATAGATATACGCACAGACGTAACAAATTCGAACCTATATGATTCATTCTGAGTAAGACAAAGACAAAGAAAGAATATTAAATTAAAAAGTATAAAACGTGAAAAAAATATTGAGGAAGGAAATGCAAAACGGAAAAAATCAGAAAATAGGTATTACTCGAATAACAAATTGTTTGAACTAGTTTCTAAAAGCACAACCAAAACCAATCAAGCGAAAATTTTGAAGCCAGTGATTCCGATATTGAGCAAAGTGAAGTTATGAATATCCAATATGAAGACGTGGCTGGTCCAATACAAAAAAGTCGCACAGCTAGTACAACTTGAATGTAATACCCACAAGTTTAAATCCCGACGATTCAGCAAAATGACAGCAACTCCTAGTAACTTATCAGATTTTCTTTTACTAAAACAGAGAATTAAAAAACTGCCACGTGGTAAGAAATATTTTAAAATATTCTGTTGTGCGGTTTTACGATGTACACATTCCTACCTAAAACATAATATTCTCACTGCAGGAACACGTTAATTGATTATTTCAAGTTATTAGTAGACGAGTTTTGGAACTAGTTATGTGAAAAATAAACCACTACGCCCTAGAAGTATTCCTTTTCTATACAATGGGCGAGTATTCACGAATTATACGTTGGCGTGAATGCATTTTACCAGAAGTGCGTATATTTTTTGGTATATCTCTATACATGTGATCAATATCACTAAATTGAAGGTAAGATTACTGGAAAAAGGTAAATCATTTAGTATTCTCCTTTTTTCTTCGACTATGAGCAGGGACTGGTTTAAGATAATTTTGAGATACCACATGCTCCTAAACCAGACAATAGACTGCACAAAATTAGAGCTTTGAATGCCTATTTCAATAATAAAATGACAGAAGTCTATTGTCTGTTATATATTGTATCAATCTTATAGCAGCGTACCTAATTGGTTAATTGTGTTGCAAGATACGCCGCTTAGCCATTGGGGGGCAGTTAATCGTATATAGTTGAACGATGATAACGTCGCGTTATGTTATAAATGTATATGGTCTATTCATGCTCTTATTATTTATACAAGTGTTATGTTATTGCTAAAGTCTGTGCTAATTCAAATTATCCAAGTATATTTAGCTTGATAGTTATATAATTTAATTCCAAAGTGTTTAGTATACGCAACGTCCTTTAATAACTAAAACCACAAACATCATATTAGTGATAGCGGTAAAAAGTGAATTAACAAGTAGAAGTCTTTAAATCTCACAAACCTTCAGCTGCGCGAAGGAGGAGCTTAAAATTTAAATGCATATTAAAAGTGAGGCCTAAAAACATAAGTTTGTTTGATAAATATTAGGCTTTGTAAATAGCCCAAACGTTATTGAAACACACGAATATTGTAATCAAACACAGTAATTTAAATTAGGTGAAAAAGAAAAATACTTTGATTTAAGACTCATTTCGCGTTTGGAGACTTAGAAAAAGCATTTGATAGGGTTAATTGGATTGTTATATTCAGGGTTTTGCGAAAAATAGGAATCTCTCATAGGGATAGAAAAATTTATTTCCAGTCTATATAAAAACCAAAGCGTTGTAACTATTTTTTTTTCTCTAATTGGCTCCGCTAGCCTCACGCATGTGTGCTAGTGAAACAAACTTACTAGAACTACTAAAACACCAGCCCCACATTTGGTGTCAGTAAAACGAAGTCTTCCGACGTAACTAGGGGTCTATTCCTTGGGTAGAGCTATGAGCAATGGGGGGGTAAGTCGAAATCTGTTGGGGGGTCACACTCAAACTAAAACAAAAAGGCGCCACCAAGTCCAGATTGATTCATGTTAAAAGCATAGCATATTTCTAAGGGCGGACGTGGAGACCCAAAGAAAAAAAGATCGCCTTCGGTGACAAAAACCTGTCTTAACAGAATAAGACGCTGTTCCTGTAAGAAAGAATAATAATTAAGTCAACATAGAAAATGGGAACACTGTTTGTGTCCCTCAAATATGCCTAAAAAAAATAAAAAGAATATTTTCTACATAAGGGTGGCATCAAAATTCAACTCTTATTGCCTTTTTGGGTTGCTAGGTTTGATCACACTTGATCAAAATAAAAAACTTTAAACTTAGGTTAATAATTTACTAGAAAGAATTCCTTTAGCTTTAAATAAAATTGAATGCAACAAAATTAAATAATTACTTGTAGTAGTTTGGAAATTTAAGATAAGGTTTGTCAATCTGTTTCTAGATCAAGAATATTACAACAAAGTGTACTTGTTACATTAATAGTTTTTAACCCATTCAGATCTGATTAGGTCTATTACATTGTCAAAATTAAAATACAAAATATTCTCGTTAAGTTACATGTGCTAATTTCAGTTTAAAATGAAAATGTTCATAAAGATATTCTCGTTTCCAAAGTTGGTAGTAATAAAATACTAAGCATCTGCTTTCATAAATACAAGTGTCAGCAGTATATCTCAAACAAACAAATGACGTAATTACACATGTTATTTTATGGTGAAGCACGTGTTGTTCTGACTAAATAAACAGTGAATTTTAAGTTTGGCGCTGGGAAATCCAGCTTAGCAACAGATAAAGTGCATAACAAAATCGTATTTATACGTATCAAAATAAAATAGCGTGTTTCCTGAGTGGAACACAATTGAATTTCTTAAAATTACTACGAACCAAACAAAACTGCTTTCATAGGCTGAAATAGGATATGCATCGTCATGCGGAATTAACTGCTTACATCCTAACAAAGTAGTATCTTGGCTCGGACCAACAACTGATCTCCTGTTAATTAGATCTGCTTTCCATCCTCTAAAAGCATGTGTTAAATTGAAGTGGTTTCTAAACGTTGATTCACAGTTCTAAGTTATTATTGTTTAACTTCTCATCGCCTAAGTGTTGTAGTGTTTCGTCGTCTAATCTTGGTTTGCGCGTTATTCAGAAAATGTTTCACTTAATCAAACCGACCCGCAGGTCACTCGCCATTGTTCTCTTAAACATGCTGCTGCCTCTTTTTCCTATGGCCGAGTGCCTATCTCGTGCTCTCGTACGATGGGAGGATCCCAAAGGGGGTTGTCATTCCTCTCTACGCGCTTGCGACTGGGTGTGAAATACACCGCCATCCAAAACAACTAGACTAACGAGTCAAGATGCTGTTACAATGTAATATTTTAATTGTAAAATGTATTATGACTTTACTTAATAAAGGTGTTTAACTATTGTCGTACCTTAAATGAAGCGAATTATGAATTCAAAAATAAAATTGTTACAGCGTTGTAATTAGATTTGATGAAATAGAAAAGGAAGCTAAGATTAGAAATGGTGTTAGACAGCGCTGTATACTATCTCCCTTGATTTTTAATGCTTATATTGAGGAAGCTTTAAACTTAGCTAGAGAGAGCAAAGAGATAGGTATTAGTGTACAGGGACAGAAAATAGACGTTTTGCAGATGATATAGCCATTATAGCAGAGTCTAGAAAAGAATTAGGAGAGTTTTTAAATATTTTAGATGAGATACTACAGAGTAACTATAGTATGAGAACTGACTCAGGAAAGACAAAGATAATGACAAGTAAGTTACAGCCTAGTTCTAAACCAAAATTAAAAATAGGTAATACCGAGTTAGAGGAGGTAGATGAATTCTGCTATTTAGGTAGTATAATTACAAAGGACGGACATAACAGAAGGGATATAGTAGCTAAAATAGCTCAAGCTAGAAAGATGTTTTTAAAAAAGAAAAACTTACTAATAGCTAATAGTATTAGATTAGATAATAAAAAAAGTTTCTTAAAGTCGTACGTATGGAGCGTTCTATTAAACGGTAGTGAGACTTGGACAATTAAAGAGGTAGATAAGAAAAAGATAGAAGCTTTTGAAACTTGGTGTTATAAGAGAATATTAAAGAATAGTTGCACAGATAGAGTAACAAGTAAAGAAGTTTATAGAAGGATAGGTGAGGAATCCTGTATGTGGAAACAATTAAAGGTCAGCAGAGATAGAATGATAAGACACCAGGTAAGACATGAGGAATTATTCAATAAGGTCTTAGATTATAGACTACCAAATATAAATAGAGTAAGAAGACCTAGACAAAGTTATATTAGCCAAATTATTAGAAATTTAGGTTGTGAAGGGTATGCAGAACTTTTTAGATTAGCACAGAATGTAAAAGAAGTTAGAGCTGCGTCAAACCGACCTTAAGTAAGGTCGAAAACAAAATGATGATGATTAATATTTACTTTACAGAATTTAAATAATTATAAAATAAAATTTATTATTGCATTTCCCCATCTGGGATAAGAGTGCTTTGCGCATGTGAGTGAGTTGAATTATTCTGTTTGCTTAGTTACATCCGCCATTGTTCATTGTTTGCATTGCCCTGCGTTAGTTTCGAGTTTCTTAGTTTTGCATTTTTAAACAGTTGTTTTTACAACTATTCAATTGCACTACATCTTTGTGAATGTCAAATGAGCAAGCGAAAACAATTAATTCACAGTCAAGACCAGGAAATAATATATAACATATATAAATTTGTGAAACAAACAAGAAAGAAAAAATATTTACTACTTCTGTGAACAAACTGCAACAGCTACTGAAGTAGTATTTAATACCTTATAAAGAATTTGCAGAGAAGGAGCAGGTAAACCTGAAGGTAATATTATAATCGTGTTTTAAAAGTTGTAACTATTTTTACATTAAATGTCATTGTGGGTGAGAAATTTTTGTCTCCGCGTAAAGAAAGCGCAAGAGTAAAATCCAAATTATTCGTAGATATATCTACACTTATACAAGTATTCATGGCATGAGGACTATAATGGCTGGTGTATCTCAAACAGCAAAACAAGACGGGATTAAATTTGATGGCAAATTGACTTCGTTTAAAAGGTGTATGCATAAATTGGGTATTCGTTGGCAGAAAAAAAAATAATCGTGCAACATTAATTGAAAAGACTGAAATTCGAATCAAGCGTCTAGTGTTTTTGCGTAATTTGATGCAATTTCAAGCAACAGTGCGCAGTATTGTTTACACAGCGGAAACATGTTTACACACCTCTCACACTACCAAAATCATGGAGTGGTGGCAGTAAAAGGTGTTTAAAAGCACCTGCTGTAAAAGAAGAACGGTTTATAATTGGTAACGCTGGCGGTTGTAAAGGTTTTCTTCCAAATGTGCTGTTTACATTTAATTCAGATCTTAAAAGTGGTTTTTATCACTACGAAATGAACCACAAAAATTAAGTAAAATAAATGAAAGGAATGTTAATTTCAAATTTAGAATAAAATTATATAATATTGTCGAGAAACAAAATCCTATAATGGCGTAGAAAGAAAAAATGCATCAGTAGTTGTATGAAAGAGAAATTTTCTTGTGCAGATCACCAAACAAAGCTAGAATTATAAACACAAATTCAGGCGTTAAAACCCAAGCATTAAAGTGCATTTTATTCTAACAAAAACTCTATTTGCAATAACAGTTCTTCATTTTCGAACTGATTACACAAGCCTCTTCAACAACTCGTAGCCACAATAAAATTTGTAGAAGTTCACACAATAGCTTACTTTCAGCTAGTCACTAACTGAAAAAGTATAATCTCCTTAAAATTACACTGATATCTTCTTAATTAACTTAATCTCGAAGCAGTACAACTAATTTATCTAATCACTACCGTAATTTATATGAACATTTATATCGCATATGTACGGTTATTAGAGCTTTAAACTAAAACATATTGCAAACAAAACATTAGAATTGGTATTACAATCAAAGTTGCAATTAAAACTACCTTGCAACATCAATGGCCGCAAATTTATAGATTTTTATTATTCACATTAATCTACAACAACCCACAATATGACAATGACGTTCTCGAAATTTCTTGTTGTAATCATTAAATAACCCTTAAATGTAAACGCCTTGTAATTTATCTAAAAGCTGTAATGCCACGAGGAGCCGTCGTAGTTCTTTGTTGTATCCAAACTCTTCGTTTGCGTTCTAATCTGGTCGGAAGTAGACCAATTTACGCTTCACTACACCCCTCTTATAGCTGTTCTGTACCAGAACACTCTGCGATCCGGACGTTGAAAGTCCATCTAGCATTAAGGACAGTCAAAATCGTTTCTGCATTTTCCATGTTGATAAATGAAGCAATCAGCACTTTTCATAGGAGGTGCCGTAACATTTGGAATGTAACCACACACTAAAATCTGGACCCACGTTTTCTGGAACAGTACGTGTAGCATATTTCCTACCAATCTCCAGTCCAACCCCCGAGCCCACAACCGATCTTGAGTAGATCTATTTTCTATCTTCAAATTTGATTGTCTCTCTTTTGAGGTCCGCTGACGCCTTCCACAGATCGTAGTAATTCGGCTTACAAGAAGGCTACTGTTTAGTCATCATGCAGATGATGCCCCGATGTCGGTCCTTTAGCCGCATGATTTTTCTAGCCCCTGGTTATCGTCGGCCAAGTTGATCCACCAAATATATTTCTAAACATCTCAACAAGTTCTTGGAACATATTAACGTCCTCCGCTACGCAATGTACTAAGAAGTATTTCAATGGCACATCAAATGGATTACCTTGAATCTCTTCCGTGACTCCAAACCTAGCTTCGCCTGTGACGCTGTACAGACATGAACTAATAATAATTTGATCCAGGTTTTTGTTCATCAATACGAGCTTAACTGTTTGTTCGTCTCACTAATTGCCGTTCTTTGGCATTAACGCCGTCATCACTATCAAACGGTGCTAACCGGATAACATGCACTACTATACTTTTCCTTCTGAAAGCTTGCGAATCCGATATACCACGTTGTTGTCTCTTTTTTACATCTTTGAAAGAACCCTCCTTATGTCTTGGTAACTTTGGCAAGAGTCCACGCCCCCGTCTGGGATTGTATATCCAGATGCTGTTGCCCTCTTGAAAACCAGACTCCTGCCCGTTGTTGCGATATCTGGTCTTAATTCAATCGCTTGCGATTTGGATATTCTTCGTAACGAGACCATGGATGTCGTGCACCTTGCGCTTGAGCTTCTAGACGTGGTTCTCGGCCACGATGTTACTCTAGGGTTTACAAAAAACTCAAGATCACATGGTAGACGTAATCCACTTTTCAGCATAGGGCATGTAGGTGCCTGTCTAGTGCTTGCATGAATCGAAGACCGATAGGCCAATGGCTTTAGTAACTCTAATGTGGGGAGGCCACCTTGCAAAGGTACTTGTCAAAGGTGCGGCCTAAACGCTCTAGCATACTATCCGATTACGGGTGCAATGGCGTTGCCTGGGTTTTACTCATCGCCACCAGTCGGCAAACTTTTTAGAAAGAAATTTTTTTTCAAAGCCCCAACCGAACGTACTACATTAGTCAAAATGCGAGATGTTTACCTGGAAAATTTTGAATTTTTTCGAATCATTGTTGTTTCAAGCAAAGTAAGGATCGATGAAATGCGTGACAGTACTCACACAGACCCTATATTTTACCTCTCATACGAACGAGCGTGTATTTTCGGGAAAAATGCCTAATATTTCTCAACCGGACAGTGCCGGGATTTAAAACCGGTGCTTGGACAGAGTAGTCACACCCATACCAACTACGTCTCGGAGCCTCCCAGTCTAGCATACTACTAGTGGTTTGCCATTAATAGAAATAAGGATGGCCAGCTCTTTTTCTTGACGGGGTACGTGAATTAACAAAGTATGCATTTATAGGGCGTTAACATGTTATTTGTTTGGAGGGTAAAGATGAAGTGCTTTATAAAAATTATTTTCTCTCCGTACAACAATTCGAGATATGTTCGGCAGGATTCGGACGGATGAATTAAGACTGAAGTTTAAAACTACGTTGTCCCGTTCTTTCTCTATCTAATACATGTGACATTATCTTACTTAAAACATTTTTCTAGACCCAGAGGTAGAGATTTTCCATCTTTTGACTCAACACAAACTTCTATGTCAACATTGTCGCGTCTAGATGATGTTGCCCTAGACGCCAGCGTGATACATTATTAATCAAAACAAATGAGTCAGAAAGTTAATAATCTTAAAATCAAAGTCACGTTACTGAATCATTTCTAACTTTGAAACCGCAATAGTGAATTGACAGCCTTTAGTTATGAATAATACGAGACACAAAATATCTTAGATTAAGAAGGCATGTAACTTAAAATACCCTAACCCTAAGAAACTATTAAAACGAAATATGGTTATGAACATTTCAAAGGAACGTCACAGAGTTTCTAGCTTTGTAAAAGCTATTACATATTTTATCAACTGATGGGTAACATGTTACGGGTTATTTTTATCCCCTAATGTGACCAGTGACCTTTAAGGAAGGATTTCCTTAAAATGATGGAACGCAAATATCTTCCGACTATTCTAGGGGTCTATTCCTTGGGCAGAGCTTATGAGGATTGGTCGTGGTTCTATTTACAAAGCATTATTTTCTTACTAGGGCTAGATTTTTAACAAAACAGGGGTTTAAATAGGGCGCCACCAAGTCATTAACTTTAAACACAGGGTTTCCCTAAGGGGGACTTGGGCGTCCTTAGAGAGGAATACCGTATTAACTGCTAACGCAGAAGCTGTAAAGAAAATTTAATTAAATTTACAAAAATGAGGGCACAAGAAGCATACTCTTGTTACCTCATATAAAAAAAACAACAAAGATTAATCAGGCAACAATATTTTAAGCACAGATTTTATGCTTCCAAATCTGAAAAGGCTATTAAAGCTTCTTGTTAAATTGGAGTTACCACTTTACGCTATTTTATCTTATATCTGGTACTTTACTTCTGAACGTACTTGTTTAGAATAAAACGAAAATTAAATGTTGCTTCTTTAATTAAAATAGTTTCTTCATAAAAATTATAAATATAAAATTCATGTTTAAGTAAAGATAATACAAGTTTCATCTACTCATAGGGTAGGCTTATAGAGATATTAAAAACTTTAAATGTTGTTTTCGTTACAAAAATTTAACTTGAATTAATACCAGAAATATCAGATCTGTTTTTCTGTTTACATATTTATAAAAATTTAACTACATTGTCTATAAACTCATCATTCAGAAATTGTAAGTGAAATCATGCATATATGAAACATTAATAAGAACTCTTCAGGTTTGCTAAATTTTATTAAAATTAGTAACTGTGATTACACTGCACTAGTATTGACAATAAAAATTTACTAAGGTCCTTTTCAGTTTGTTAGACGGGTTAATGATAATAAGTGGTTGCAAAGATATTTTCTGAAGCAGCCTCGTATCAAAGATCACCAAATGTAAACTTGATGTAAGAATAATACTAATCTCTTACCTTGGTTCAGCAGGTGTTGTTTACGTGATGGTGTTACAGCATGTTAGGGCAGGTGTTAATACATACGTTCTTCAGAAAACAAGTGACGTAAAATACACATGTTCTACAGGACACAAACAGCTGCGTGATCCTTGGACCGGACCATATGAACTTCGTGCGTTTTTCTTATACGCACAAACTAAACCAACCAAAATCCAATATAAAACTTAGATGTTGTACGGTGAGTAGATCTTGACCAAAATAATTACCATCGTATAGTCGTCCTCCTAATTACTTGTAATTTCACACTTGCAACTTCAAAAATACCATTTCAATTCATCATCGGACTTTATTTCCAAACCATAAAAATTTCTACGTACTTTGTTGAACGTTTCTTAAAATCCAAACTTATTGTTTTCTCGCATAATATTACATAAAATCCAACTATTCATCGTACGGTTGAAGGACGTTTATCTTGGATCGATATTTTATATCGCAAAGTTGACGTGAATGAACTATAACTTGATACTCGCAGGTGCGAAAGTAGAATTAATATCCTCTTGAAATACAGCATACAGAATGCTTTATTTTTATAAAACCAGATAAGGCGAATTCATTCTAACAAAATGAGCATACGGAGAAGCCTTACAATTGATATACAAAACGGTTTCTTAAAAGGTTTTTCTCTACATTTGCAGGAGAATTATCAAATAAATATTTAATCGAAGATTTGCCGGAACATTTCAATAGGAGAAGATTTTCTAACGAAGCGTTCAAAGGCATATTTTATTGTAAATTTTACGAATTTATTAAAAGAATATTTTAAGTGCTATTTAAACAAGTGTCCAAAGAATTATTAAATGAATTTATCAAAAGAATTATTCAAACGAAGTTATTAAAAGAATTTTTCAAAAGACATAAAAAGACGTTATAAAAAGAAACTATCCAAAAACGTTATTAAAAGAGCGCTACAACAAAATTATTTAATTTATCTAATAACTTATTTTCAACTCTTACCATTGTTAAAACCACTACGCCTAGTGTTCAGCGCATTAAGGCTCTACTACCGCACAAGGCCAGACGCAAATTACATGCTAGAACCCTTTTGGTTTCCATGACGGTTCTCGACGGAGGCTCTAGCTAAAGTGCTGATGCAATATGCATGAAACTAAAAAACTGCTTGGCCTTGATAATATTTATACTAACATTCGACGCCTGATGTTAGCAACCAAACTAGCATTTCTGTATGGCGGTTAGCACTCATAATACTAATACTGGTATTTATTTTTTTAGAAATGGTTTACCTGATATAAATGACTAGACAAGAGTTTGTAAAACTAAAAATTCATTGACGTTCTGCAGTGGGCAAAAAAACGGTTACAAAGCTTTTAGGTGTGTAGTCAGCGCAATAGAAATGCAGTATGACAAATACAGATTCAAGTAAAGTAAGGTACTAGGGTCGTTAGGTTAGAATAGTAACTTCTTCATAAAAAAGTTACATTTTAAAAAACAAACGCAGTAAGAAAATATTAATTGAGGATTTCAATATATTCAAATGCCTTTATAGGGCATTGCCATATGACAAATACGTCCTGCTAGATGATTACCGTATGACAGAAATGTCTTGCTAACTCATTCCGTATGATCAAAGCGTTTTTCTAGAGCAATGCTATGTGACAAAACGCTCTGCGCTAAAGCGTTGCCATATGGCCAAAAAATCCTGCTATAGCATTACTATATGTAAACTATGGTTTTATGTTTTGCTTACAATTTTTTTAGTAACTGATACAATTTAGAATAATAAAAGAATCGTTCTTATGAGCCTGTAAGTGCACTTTTCTATTCTGTGGCTCAAATTTAATGGTATATTTCTTAAAATGTAATGTTAAATTACACAACTGAGCGAAAACTAGACATAGCTTGTGCTATAGTTAATGCAGTATTCGCTTTATTAAAGGTATAAAGAGACCTAATAGAAATAGACTAACCAAAAATCTTTAACACAGTTTTATTAAGTTATTTCTGACCTTAATTAAAGTTTATAAAAAACTCTTCTTCAATTTATTTTATTTTTGCTACGAATAAATGAAACATACCAAACTTCATTTATTTGTAGGCTTGATATTTCATCCATAAAGGTTATGCGTCGGTCGCTGTTATGTAATCTAAAACTTCTGGAACAAGGATTTTACAAAAACTTTAATAAAATAGCTATTTAATAACTATTTTAATTTTTATCTTACAAAACTAAGTCAATAAGGTTTGTCTAGACATTACGTTATCGAAGTCCTTGTTTCTTAATTTGAGTTAATACATTTATTTTCCAACAGATACCAATGAATTGATTGTAAAATCGTTAAGGAATTGTGCTTTGATGATCTAGTGACAATAGTACGTATCAACGTTTTATCTACTTTTCAGGAGAAGGTTAAAACTGAATAAAAGTAAAACTCATTACATTATTCTGCTTATTTTCCGCACATGACACTAGGTTAGCATTTTTATTTTAAATTGTGAAGAGTTTTCTTCGTCTGAATTGCCCAATTGTCCTAAATTTTGATACACAATATTGCAGTAGAATTGTATTGATGATGAGTTATATTGCAGTGGAACATATCAAACGTTATGCTATAAAAACAAATTATAATAATTCCAAGTTCAAAAGCACATTCTATTAATAATTCTGAAAATATCACAGTAGTTTGGAACAAATCCGCATATGTAAAAATATAACTTAAACGTAAAAATATTAAATATTTTCGAGTAAATTATTCACGGGGAGGGTTATCATAGAAATAGTGTGCTTCTCGTGGTAGAGTAGTCTATAGGTCTTGGAGATGATAATATTTTTGCTTGGAAATTTTAGTTCTGCTTTTGTAGAGTTGTCGGGCTTCGATCTTTGGATTTATAGCCTTGTGCCTTTGAGGCAAATTTTTGAGCTCATTAGCAATGTTAAGTGCAAATTTAATTTGTCCGGTGGGCTCATAGCCCAATGTGCAGATGTAAGATACAGTTAGGTGGTGTGGTCCTCGACTAGGTCGGATAGTTTTGTAACACATCATGTTTTTATCAGTATAATCCATGAAAGAGGTATGGTTAAAGCATTCAACGTCGTATTTAAAAGGTTTTCTTTGCGCCTATTTGGTTATATTGATATAATCGTATGGTAAAACTATCGGCCGATTTTTGAGTTTACTATGAAGCGAGTCACACTCTAATTGCGTGTGAACCGGTTCCAAGTACTTCTATGCAACTTTCTTCTCATTTGTAATAGTATAGTTCAACAACGCATTGGCAAGTATAGCATTTCGGTTCTGATACGGACACCCGTCGCTCCTTACTGGAAGGTTATCTGTGCAGTGTAGTTCTAAGTGAGTGATGAATATACATATGAGGACTTGTAAATACTCCCTGTATGTTTGTTGTGGTTTGTTTAGCATTCTTCTTAATCTTCTTTGGGAAATTAACCACTCATAGTTTTTAAAATCATCTTTATTTACGTTTCGATTCATGACCTAGGATCGTTGTCAAAATAATAAAAACTTCAAGTTTGACATTTAAAACATAAATTGAAGGCGACTTTGATCTATTAATGTTCGATATATTTGGTTTGAGTACACTAAGCAAAAAATTTTAAAGTTTAAAAGAATGATTGCCTTCAATTTGTGTGGCGGCCTGGGACCGACTTTTTTTAGGTAGCCAATACGCTTAACGTGAAATCAACTGATTAATTTTTATTGGTAAATTTTATATAAATTCAGTAACTTGGGAATTGGACAACATTTTTTAACATGTTTCTATTTATACAATTGAGAGGATGGTTATTAAAGAAGTGTGCGATTGCGTTACCGTAAGGCTTAAGCAGTCGTTTTTTATATTTATTTTGAAGGGGAAAATTATTATGATTTAGACTACCTCTTTGGTAGATTTTAACATGGTTCTGAGGCAACCTATGGCGGATTTACACTTATCAGATACCATTGTTGTTTTATGAAGATTGTATATAGTTCTGAGGCGACCCTAAGACGGGTTTACACTTGTCAGATACCAATACTGTTCAACGGAGATTGTATATGGTTTTGAGGTAACCTTATTGCGGGTTTACACTTGCCAGATACCAATGCTGTTTTACAAAGGTTGCTAATATTCTTATTGTTATGTAATTAGTTATTGTATGTATAAATATAAATCATGTATGTAGGGTGTATTTCATGTTAATATCGCAAGGAAAACCCAGGAAAAACTTGCAATGCTACCTAGATATTGTGGGCATTTGATTTTCATTTGTTATTTCTTTTAGTAATAGAATCCATTGTTTACTGAAAGTCACGGATTCGTTTGCAACGCAATTATTTTTATGTAGGGTTATATAAGCAGCTTCTTTGGTTTTGCGTTTTTGGTGGTTTTCTTCTTTGTCGATAATTTTTGCGTCCTCCCATTTTATTTTATGACTGGAGTCCCATGATGTTGGCAAATCATGGATTTTTCAAATTTTCTATTTTTTATATATGATTTATGTTCTTTTAATCGAACTTCAAATGTTCTGGAACTTTCCCCTATATAAAACTTATTACATTCGCACGGTATTTTGTAGATGCCGTTTTTTGAACTTTGTATTGCGTTTTTGGGTTTTGTTTTTGTTAATTGCGCTCTTAGTACGTTGGTTTTAAATACTGTTTTAATTCTAAATTTGTTTCCTATTCTTTGGATTTTTTTGGAGAATCTTTTTATGTATGGTATTGAGAGCATTTTTTGGTGTGTATCGTTGTTTTTGTTTTTTTTCTCTTTATTTTTAGGGTTTTTATTTATTTCTTTCTCTATTATTCTTTTAGGATATTTGTTTTCTATTAGTGTACATCTGATTAGGTCTTTATCTTTCTTTAAAATTTCTTCGTTTGATGATGTTAATTTTGCTCTATCACACATGGTTTTGATAATTCCTCGTTAGACGCAGTGTGGGTGGTTTGAATCGAAGTTTGTATCTGTTTGTGAGCGTTGGTTTTCTGTATACCAATGTATTAATTGTTGTATCGTTTTTGCTAACTATAATATCTAAAAACGGAAGTTTTCCATGTTGTTCTAATTCATATGTAAATTTAATAGTTGGTTCTATTTCGTTAATTGACCGTACAAAGTTTTTAATTAGTTCTGTATTATGAGGCCAAATAGCATAGACATCATCTACGTATCTCTACCAGATTAGTGGTTTCGATTCTTGTGTGAATATTACATCTTTTTAAATTCCTCCATGAATATGTTACTAAAGATTGGCGATAGTGGACTTCCCATTGCCATTCCGAAGCTTTGTTTGTAGAACTGATCACTTATTTGAAAATATGCGGTATTGACGCATAAACCAAGTAATTCCATAATCGATGATATACTTAGTTTTTTCTTTCTTTAAGGTTGCCATCTTTTTCTAGTTTGTTTTTCATAATATTAAGCGGTTTGTTTATAGGAACATTTGTGAAGAGATTTACTACATAAAAACTTACCATTGTATGTGTATTTTCAGTTTTTATGTTTGATAATTTTTCTAAAAAGTGTTGGTTGTTTTTTATGAAGGAATCCGTTTTGCCTGCTAATGGATTTATAATTTTTAGGAGAAATTTTGCTAAATTATGGCATGGTGAATCTATGGAGCTTACGATAGGTCTTAAAGGAATGTTTTTTTTTATAAATTTTGGGTAGACCGTAAAAGTGGGGTGGTTTACTGTAATGTGGGACCAGTTTAGTTCTTTCTTTGTCTTCGAATTCATTTTTAAATTTAAATAGAGTTTTGTATATTTTATTTTCAATTGATTTTGTTGGGTCCGTTTCTAAACTGGTGTAATTCTCAGTGTTCAATAATTCGTCGACTTTTGTGTTGTAATCGTTTTTATTCATTATTACTGTTGCATTGACTTTGTCAGCAGGTAGAATTGTAATTGAGTTATCGTTTTTAGATTGCGAATTGCTTTTATTTCGTTATTACTTACATATGGCTTTATTTTGTGATTCTTTTCTATTTCGATTTTGCATCGTACTCTAAATTCGTTTGCTTGATCTTCTTCGAGTTGGTTTGCTGTTTTCTCAATACAGCTAATTATTTCAAAGGTTGGTAATGATTTTGGTGTTACTGCAAAGTAGGCGTCGCCGTGGATCGATGTAGTAAGCGTAAGACTACGGATCCCAAGGTCCCGGGTTCAAATCCCGACACGGCCGACTGCTTGAAAAATGGTAGGTGAGCATTTTTCACAAAAATTACGCCCTCGTTCGGATGAGAGGTTAAATGGAGGTCCCGTGTGTGAGTGTTGTCACGCACTTTAAAGATCCCTACCTTGCATGGAACGGCAAGGGTTCGGCAAAATTCTAAATTTCCAGGCAACAAAAAACTCGCCTCCTGGCCAATGTAGTACCAACAGGTGGAGCATTGGAAATGTAAATGAACTGTTACTGCAAAGTTAATGCCTTTTGATAGAATTGATTTTTTTGTGTCGTTAATAGTTCTGCTTGATAAATGTTGTAACAATTTTATTTTCGCAGTAAAAAATCTATTCATGAAAGGTACAACGAATGTTAAAACACCTTTATTAACTAAAGTAATAATACGTGTAACAATCAAATCCTTACATTAATACAGTATCTAGAGTCGTTAGTCTATTTGTTTCGGAGTTCGGTGTATTCCACAGCCACTGGCGCGCGCGTGAGAGGTTTGACAACCCCACTTGGGACCCTCCCACGATAGAAGAACGCGGCAAAAGCACTCGTCGATAGGTAAGAGCAGCGACAGCATGCATTTGAAATTAATGGCGAGTGACCTCCGGGTCGCATTATTTATGTGACACACTTCCTGAGTAACGGTTGGTATTGTATATTCGTTATCATAGTACCTAATTTAACAATTTGTTTAGCGCAACTACAACTTACGAACTACGACTTATAAACAACGCAATGAAAAATTACATTTGTAACTAAGATTAGACAACGGAAGATTACGCTACAAAAGTTATGCAGCCTTGAATCAATGTAAGAAACCCGCTTCGCTTCAACACCTGTATTTAAAGCATGGAAAGCAAGAATAATTAGCTGCAGATTCCGCACGGCGATGTAGTTTCCATTCCAGCCAAGGACAACAGCCCGGGGTTTGGTTCGTAATAGCTTTAAGATTTCCTCAGTGCTTCCTTCTAAAAGCACGTTATTTCGTTTTGTTTTATAGAAGCACAAATTTGTTATTCATTTTATCTGTAGCTAAGCTGGTTTTCTCCAGTATCAAATTTAATTTCACTTAGTTTCGTAGATATGTGACTACACGTGGCTTCAACATAAATTAACAGCTGCGGTTACGTCACCTGTTTGTTTGAAATATGCCGTCAACAATTGCACAATTGCTAGCAGATGTTTAGTATTACATTACTACCACCTTTGATAAAATTAGAGAATATCTTTGTGAATATTTTGACTTCAAATCGATTTTAATACTGTTAACTTAAAAAGAAAGTTTTGTATATTAATTTGTAAATGACCTACACAGATCTGATTGGGTTAGAAAACCTTAGTATAACCAGTCACACTGGGTTGTAATATATTTGAGTAAGAATCAAGTTGATAAACTTTACATTAATTTTTCAAGTAATTCAATTATTCATTTTATTTTATTGCATTAAATTTTATTTACAGAAACAGAAAAAATTCTTTCTAGTAAATTTATAATCCACGCTTAAAGTCTTTTTATTCTGATCTAGTTTGATCAGACCTGATAAACAAAAAACAATAAGAGTTAAATTTTATGGTACCCTTATGTAGGAAACATTCTTTTGCATTTTTAGATATATTTGAGGGACACAAATAGTGTTCCCATTTTTATGTGACTTAATTATTATTTTCCTTACAGGAACAGCGTCTTATTCTGTTAAGACAGGTTTTTGTCAGCGAAGGCGATCTTTTTTTCTTTGGGTCTCCACGTCCGCCCTTAGAAATTAGCCATGCCATTTACATGAATCAATCTGGACTTGGTGGCACCTGTTTGTTTTAGTTTGAGTGTGACCCCCACAGATTTCGACTTACCCCCCCATTGCTCATAGCTCTAACCAAGGAATAGACCCCTAGTTACGTCGGAAGACTTTGTTTTGCAGACACCTGACTTGGAGCATGGTGATAATAAAGTAGTGTCGGCCAGAGAAATATAGGAAAACATTTCACTGGCACCCATGTGTGGGATTGGCCAGGAAAATTCGTTACACTAGCGCCCATGCGTGAGGCTAGCGGAGCCAATTAGAAAGAAAAAAAAATCGTTACACTGGCGCCGGCAACGTTTGGGGCCTCGAAATTTGTTTGTTCATAATTTGATTTACTTCGAAATTTATTTGTTCAAAATTTAATTTGCTTCGAAATTTGTTAGCTCAAAATTTATTTTGCTTTGAAGTCCATTTGTCCAAAAATTATTTTGCTCCGAAATTTGTTTGCTTAAAGTCTATTTGACATTTAGATTTGTTTGTTCGCTTTTGATAAAAGATTGGTTGTAATGTTAATCCCCATACAGTCAATTAATTAATTTGGTCAAATTTACTTTTGGCTTTCATTCTATTTTGACCCCTTATAATTTTTTTTGATATTGTTTTGGCAAAAATAATTTTACCAAAAACATCTTTTGATTTTTACCTTTAGTAGTACGAATTTGTTTTGATAACTTTTGTAAGGTTCGGATCAGTTAGATTTATCGGTTTGATTCCATTAGGCTTGAGTAATCATGTCGGAAAGATTCCAAATTGTTTGTCTACTTAAAGAAGAATTGGAGTATGAACTAAGAAACAGAGGAGTGGTGAGTGAGAGACAAGTGTTGGAGAAAAGGAAAATTTTAGGTAGATTGTTGGCTAAAGAAATAGATAAGCCTGGTTGTTTGATTGATCTTTCGTGTTATGAAGTAGACTTTGCAACGGAAAGTAAAGAAATTTCAGTTTCAGTCGAGTCAGTTCGTAATGTTGTGTCCGAATTTGAAGGTGACTCATCAGACTCAATTTTTAGGAGAGCTTGTTCAAGGTTAAACCACCTTTCGGGGCGAGTTAAGCGCATGAAAATCCCTTCAGTAAATTTCGAGGAAGCAATTAAGTTCAGAAATGAGACAGTAGCAACGATATTAACCCTTGAAGCTGACTTATACGATAAAATCAATAAAAGTTCAGAGTCCACCTATTTGGATCGGTCCGTTGTAGTATCTCCTTCAGTTGCTAGTGCACCTATTCATTCGACTTCGTATGTAACGCCTTCCGTACCTATAGGTTCATGGCCTGTAAAATTCTCAGGTGATCCCAAACAACTATATTCATTTTTAGATAGAGTTAGTGATTTAGCACAATCTCGTAAGGTATCCGAAGCTGATTTATTTGGATCAGCATGTGAACTTTTTGTGGGTGACGCTTTAGTTTGGTTTAGAACAGTGAAAAGTTCATTGAGAGACTGGAACTCCTTGTTAGAACGTTTAAGGAAGATTTCCTACCTGGTTCTTCAGATGATGACATTTGGGAAAAGATCAGAAATCGTCGCCAAGGTAAAGACGAAAGGATTATTTTATTTGTCGCGCATATGCAAACCTTGTTTAGTAGACTAACCAACGAACCAGCAGAAGTTACTAAAGTTAAGATGATAAGAAGAAATTTGGTTCCTGAATATATTTCAGCACTTGCATTGTCGGACATTCAAGATTTGTCTACCTTAGTAAATTTGTGTAAAAGGTTAGAAGAAGCTTCTTTGATGAAACTAAACTTGGTTGCAGCATCTTCTAGTAAACCTAACAAGATTTGCAACCCTCTAAGCATCAATTTGAGAACAAACCTCCTGGGTTGAATGAAAAGTTTGTGCTGTTAAGAGTAGGGTGTTTCAGAATAAATTAGTTAATCCCAAGTAACAGTAGCGGATAAGAGCTCTTTGGAGTCCTCAGTTTGTAATTCCTTTAGTCCCGATAAGAGAAATAATTTCGTTTGTTGGAATTGCTCCCGTAGTGGACATTGGTTCAGAGATTGTAGAGCAACTAAAAGATTTTTGTTTTGGATGTGGTCGAAAAGGCGTTAAGGCTACGTCATGCCCACAATGCTCAAAAACCAGTAAGGCGGCAGGCGCATAGTGGTCGGCATCCTGTTCCGCGTAATAAGGCCATGGTTATGATTTGTAAACAAGAAAAATACTTTTGTAAAGACGAGTGGTCAAGATGGCTTACAGTTGTTAAAAATTTTGTCAGGACTCTCCGAAGCCTAAGAATAATACTTTGTTCATTGAGAAGCAGTGTGATAATCGACCTTACATTATGGTGAAATTAATGGATAGAGACATTACCGGTCTTCTAGATTCGGGATGCACTACCTCAGTGGTAGGATCTTTAGCCCTTTCAATTGTTAGAAAATTAGACTTGAAAATTTTTAGTTCAGCAAAAACGGGTATCACTACAGCTGATGGTTCAATAAAGTCTGTTGTAGGCTCAGTAGATTTGCCAATTTGTATAGGTAATGACTGCCGCATCCTTAATGCATTAGTGGTTCCGTCCCTACCTTACACCTTTATCTTCGGTAGTGACTTTGCAAAATTATTTGGTGTAGTTGCTGATTTTAGAAGTAATAATTGGTTTATCCAAAGTAACATTGGGAACGACATTGGGTATATAGGTTCGTCTTCCATCCCTTTGAACACTGAAGATTCCTTATTTGGTTTACATGACCTTTCAGATGCTCAATGTGTGCAAGCACAAGAGTTAATAAATTCATTTAGTGAGATTAGCAGCGACGATAGATTAGGACGAACTCACCTAATTGAAATGGACATAGACACAGGCAATGCCAAACCCTTCCATAAGAAACCATATGTCATGTCACCATATATGAGTAAGATATTGAATGAGGAGTTGGACGACATGCTTAAACTTAAAGTTATAGAACCGTGTACTAGTCCGTGGTCCTCTCCAGTTTTGTTGGTTAAGAAAGCAGATGGAGAATATCGCTTCTGTTTTGATGGTAGAACCCTGAACGACTTAACTGTTCATGATTCGTACCCCCTTGCAAACGTAGACAGAATTCTCAATATGTTGAGAGGTGCGAACTACATTTCGTCACTTGATTTGAGAAAATCGTTTTGGCAAATCCCTCTTAGTGAGTCGTCTAAGGATAAGACTGCCTTCAGTGTTATTTCACGAGGACAATTTAGATTTACATGCATGCCATTTGGGTTGAAGAATGCTGCGCAGACACAACAGCGTTTAGTAGATGCGATTTTTGGTCCACGTTTTGAACCCCATGTATTTTGCTATTTGGACGACATAATATTATGTTCGTCATCTTTTGAAGAACACCTAAAGTTATTGGTAGAGGTTAAGCAACGTCTAAAAGAAGCTAACCTTACTATAAACATAAGTGAATGCGAATTTTTTAAAAAGACACTTAAATTTTTGGGTTATATAGTAGGTTCTAACTCACTTCGTACAGATCCCAATAAGGTGTCGGCAATGGTTAACTTTCCTCGTCCGAAAACCACAACGGAGATTAAAAGGTTTATAGGAATGTGCAGCTGGTACCGTCGGTTTATAAAGAATTTTTCGTCTTTAGTTTCGCCTATTAATGACCTCATTAAGAGTAAGAAAAAAGGTCAAACTGTAAACTGGAGTGCGGAAGCAGAAAATTCATTTGTGCTGATCAAGCAAGCATTAGTTTCTGCACCTCTTCTTTCGCAGCCAGACTACTCGGCACCCTTTATTGTTGAGTGTGACGCAAGCAACACTGGGTTAGGAGCTGTGTTGATTCAAAATGTAAAAGGAGAAGAGCGTGTAATTTCGTACGCAAGTAAAACCCTGAGCCGTACCGAGCGCAATTATTCCACCACAGAGAGAGAGTGTTTAGCAGTTATTTTTGCAATTGAGAAATTTCGTCCGTGGGTAGAAGGAGTTCGCTTCACAGTTGTCACCGATCATTTTTCGTTACTTTGGTTGAGTAATCTTCAGAATCCAACTGGAAAACTCGCCAGATGGTCTGTTCGATTAAGGCAACATTCATTTGATTTGGTGCATAGGAAAGGAAAGTTTAATATAGTCCCAGATTGTCTTAGTCGTGGTGTTCCTTTAGAAAATCCAGAAGTTAATTTAGTAGAGATTAAACTTGATGGCGTAGACTTGTGGTATGAATCTTTGAGAAAGAAAATTTTGTTGTCGCCCAGAAGCTACCCACAATGGAAAGTGGAAGATGGGTTTATTTATAAGTTTATACCTTCCTATTACCGCATTCGGCGAATGTTGTAGAGTGGAAGTACTTAGTGCCAAAATCTCAGCGTATAGATGTCATTAAATCATGTCATGACCCCCCTTCTGCAGGACATTTTGGTTCCTTAAAAACTTTGTCTCGTGTTCAAGAATTATATTATTGGCCAAGGATGATCTTTGACGTACGTAAATTTTGTAGGAAGTGTTTGATTTGTGGTGCTCAAAAACCACCCAATAAAGGTCCCCTTGGGATGATGGGAAAGGAGAAAGAGGTTGGACTACCGTTCCAAACCATTGCGTTAGATTTGATGGGTCCGTTTCCTCGTTCCAAACGCGGACATAAATGGCTCTTAGTTGTTGGTGATTGGTTCTCAAAGTATTCGATTTTGCAACGTTTGCGTAGTGCCACGGCACATTTGATCGAGAAATTTTGGAAGAAAAGTATTTCTTGTCTACGGAGTACCACAGTTTGTTATTTGTGATAATGGTCCACAATTAATTGGACGTATTTTAAAGCTTTGTGTGCAAGGTACGAAATTCAAAAGATTTGGTATAATGCTGTTTATGCTCCCCAATGCAATTTTGTGGAAAGAATCAATAAGACAGTTGGTACAGCAATCCGTTCATACGTAGAAGAACATAATACGTGGGATATTGAGGTATCAAAGATCCAATACGCAATCAACTCAGCAAAACATGAGTCCACCAACTATTCGCCAAATTTTTTAGTTTTTGGTCGTCAGGTACCTTTAAGTGGAAAAGCTTATAATGATAATTTTATACCTGGTGAGGATGTTGATGTCGTCTCCAGTAGTAGACCTTCTTATGTTTTGGATCGTCAACCTTTGTTTGATATTTTTGGAAATGTCCGTGAAAATTTGCATGTAGCTTATCAACGTGCGAGTAAACGCTACAATCTTAGGAGAAGAGACATTTCATTCCGAGTCGGAGAGTGTGTTTGGAGAGCTAATAAGGTCCTCTCGAGTGCTAGTGATAAGTTTTCCGCTAAGTTAGCTCCAAAGTTCGTTTTGAGTAAAGTTCGAAAAAAACATTCCAATTTAGTGTATGAGTTAGAGAACGAAGATGGGACAAGAGCAGGGAAATGGCACGTAAAGGACTTGAAACCAGTTGAAGCGTCGTATCCAAAGGAAAATGATGATCCTGACGATTAGTTCCGGTCCGGTCATCTCTTTGATGTTAAGTAATGCAGTAGTGGTTTGCTTTGTTTTGTCCAGATTTTTGATTTAGTGTCGTTTCACTAATTTTGAGTATCTTGTTTGAGAAGTGAAATAAGTGGTTAGAGATTTTGTAGATTTTGTAGATTTTGTAAGTTTGAGGTGTGCCTTGGTGTGCACGCTGGTCATTTTGCTCGCGCGTTACTCAGAGATGTGTTTAGAAGATGTCTTTAACAGATATCTTTACAATGTAGAAGTAAGTGGGCTATTTGATTGTTGGTCCTGATTTCTACATATCTAGGTAGAGAGAATATTAGATTATTCTTTCCTTGTTTTTTGACCGTTCGAAATTCTTTGGTTTGATAAGGTCAAGGTTGGCTTGGTGAGTCTCACCATTTGGTCCATCACTAATGAGATCTGTTGTTTGTTGGAACTTAGTGATAGGATATTCAGTAGGGTGTAGGATATTACAGCCCTGACTGGTTCGATTTTGTATTTGAATTTGTTAAGTAACCTTATGGTTAGGTTACCTTCGTTTTGATTATCTCTTTGTAATAAAGTGATAATATTTTGTATTTGAATTTGTTAAGTAACCTTATGGTTAGGTTACCTTCGTTTTGATTATCTCTTTGTAATAAAGTGATAATATTTTGTATTTGAATTTGTTAAGTAACCTTATGGTTAGGTCACTTTTGTTTTGATTATCACTTTGTGATAATAGTGTTTTAAATTTAGACCTATTAGTAAGGTCTTCCTATTGATTGTCACCTTATAGTGATGATACTTTGGATAGTTATGCTGTTTTGATGAGGAAGCATTCCTTTTTTTTGTAGATAGAGCTAATTGAGCTCCTGGAAGTGAAGTTTTTTGGAATTAGAAATAAATTGTAAATGTTTGGTTATAGGTAATAAATATTAGCCTTGTTAGGAATAAGGACCCCAGGTTAAAAAAACATTGTGAATTTAATCTTTTGTCCCGTGGAGTGTTTGACTTTCTAATTTGACCCTCCCAATTTTGATTAATACCGATTGTGACTCCCCGATTTTGTCTCCCAATGGACGTCAGGTACACGTAGTTACCAACACACTCGCATTTGTAATTATTTGTCTCCCCATTTGAATAAATTCATAAAATTGCATAGTTAGTTAGGAAAGTAGAAAAGGCTAGTATTATTAAGATAAAAAAATTTTTTTGTATTTGTTATATTTGAAGTTTATTCCTTAAAAAAAAATTTTTTTCTTTTAGAAAAGGGGTAGTGTAACAATTTTATTTTCGCAGTAAAAAATCTATTCATGAAAGGTACAACGAATGTTAAAACACCTTTATTAACTAAAGTAATAATACGTGTAACAATCAAATCCTTACATTAATACAGTATCTAGAGTCGTTAGTCTATTTGTTTCGGAGTTCGGTGTATTCCACAGCCACTGGTGCGCGCGTGAGAGGTTTGACAACCCCACTCGGGACCCTCCCACGATAGAAGAACGCGGCAAAAGCACTCGTCGATAGGTAAGAGCAGCAACAGCATGCATTTGAAATTAATGGCGAGTGACCTCCGGGTCGCATTATTTATGTGACACACTTCCTGAGTAACGGTTGGTATTGTATATTCGTTATCATAGTACCTAATTTAACAATTTGTTTAGCGCAACTACAACTTACGAACTACGACTTATAAACAACGCAATGAAAAATTACATTTGTAACTAAGATTAGACAACGGAAGATTACACTACAAAAGTTATGCAGCCTTGAATCAATGTAAGAAACCCGCTTCGCTTCAACACCTGTATTTAAAGCATGGAAAGCAAGAATAATTAGCTGCAGATTCCGCACGGCGATGTAGTTTCCATTCCAGCCAAGGACAACAGCCCGGGGTTTGGTTCGTAATAGCTTTAAGATTTTCTCAGTGCTTCCTTCTAAAAGCACGTTATTTCGTTTTGTTTTATAGAAGTACAAATTTGTTATTCAGTTTATCTGTAGCTAAGCTGGTTTTCTCCAGTATCAAATTTAATTTCACTTAGTTTCGTAGATATGTGACTACACGTGGCTTCAACATAAATTAACAGCTGCGGTTACGTCACCTGTTTGTTTGAAATATGCCGTCAACAATTGCACAATTGCTAACAGATGTTTAGTATTACATTACTACCACCTTTGATAAAATTAGAGAATATCTTTGTGAATATTTTGACTTCAAATTGATTTTAATACCGTTAACTTAAAGAGAAAATTTTGTATATTAATTTGTAAATGACCTACACAGATCTGATTGGGTTATGAAACCTTAGTATAACCAGTCACACTGGATTGTAATATATTTGAGTAAGGATCAAGTTGATAAACCTTACATTAACTTTGCAAGTATTTCAAGTATTCATTTTATTTTATAGCATTGATTTTTATTTACAGAAACGGAAAAAATTCTTTCTAGTAAATTTATAATCCACGCTTAAAGTCTTTTTATTCTGATCTAGTTTGATCAGACCTGATAAACAAAAAGCAATAAGAGTTAAATTTTATGACACCCTTATGTAGAAAATATTCTCTATGCATTTTAGGTATATTTGAGGGACGCAAATTGTGTTCCCATTTTCTATGTGACTTAATTATTATTTTTCCTTACAGGAACAGCGTCTTATTCTGTTAAGACAAGTTTTTGTGTCAGCGAAGGCGATCTTTTTTTCTTTGGGTCTCCACGTCCGCCCTTAGAAATTTGCCATGCCATTAACATAAATCAATCTGGACTTGGTGGCGCCTGTTTGTTTTAGTTTGAGTGTGACCCCCTACAGATTTCGACTTACCCCCATTGCTCATAGCTCTACCCAAGGAATAGACCCCTAGTTACGTCGGAAGACTTTGTTTTGCAGACACCTGACTTGGAGCATGGTGATAATAAAGTAGTGTCGGCCAGAGAAATATAGGAAAACATTTCACTGGCACCCATGTGTGGGATTGGCCAGGAAAATTCGTTACAATGTATCACGGTGTTTTGGATGGAGTTGCTGTTTTCTAACATTTTAGTTTGCGTGTTATTTTTCTCTCATCATTTTGTTCATCATTTTGTTTTCGACCTTACTTAAGGTCGGTTTGACGCAGCTCTAACTTCTTTTCTATTGTGTGCTAATCTAAAAAGTTCTACATACCCTTCACAACCTAAATTTCTAATAATTTGACTAATATAGTTTGGTCTAGGTCTTCCTATATCCTTCTATCTTTTTCCTATCCACCTGGCTCTACATAGATATTAGCAACCTGATGGTTGTTAAAGAATTCTAACATGTTTACATGATTACCATTTATAAGGAAATGAAATATAACCTGATTATCCGCTTCAAAAAGGAGAAGTGTTAAATTATATGTTATGGTAAGGCTTAAGCAACGAATCGCTGCCAACATGCCAGACCGCTAACTAATTGTGAGTTATGTCCTGGTGACATTTAGTTAACTGTTTTTTTTTGTTTTGTTTTCGAACTTACTTAAAGTTGGTTTGACGCAGCTCTAAATTCTTTTCTATTCTGAGCTAGCCTAAAAAGGTCTACATACCCTTCACAACCTAAATCTCTAATAATTTGACTAATATAGCTTTGTCTAGGCCTTCCTACTCTATTTTTATTTGGTAGTTTATAATCTAAAACTTTACTAAATAGTCCCTCATGTCTTAACTGGTGCCCTATCATTCTATCTCTCCTGACCTTCAATTGTTTCCACATACAGGGATCCTCACCTATCCTTCTATAAACTTCCTCGTTTGTTACTCTATCCGTCCAACTAATCTTTAACATTCTCCTATAACACCAAGTTTCAAAAGCTTCTATCTTTTTCTTATCTACTTCTTTAATTGTCCAAGTCTCACTACCGTACAATAGAACGCTCCATACGTACGACTATAAGAAACTATTTCTATTATCTAAACTAATACTATTAGCTATTAGTAAGTTTTTCTTTTTAAAAACATTTTTCTAGCTTGAGCTATTCTAGCTACTATATCCCTTCTGCTACGTCCATCCTTTTTAATTATACTACCTAAATAGCAAAATTCATCTACCTCCTTTAACTCGGTATTACCTATTTTTAATTTTGGTGTAGAGCTAGGCTGTAACTCACTTGTCATTATCTTTGTCTTTACTGAGTTATTTCTCATACTATAATTACTCTTTAGTATCTCATCTAAAATATTTAAAAACTCTCCTAACTCTTTTCTAGGCTCTGCTATAATGGCTATATCATCTGCAAAACGTAACATGTCTATTTTCTGTCCCTGTACACTAATACCTATCTCTTTTCTCTCTCTAGCTAAGTTTAAAGCTTCCTCAATATAAACATTAAAAATCAAGGGAGACAGTATACAACCCTGTCTAACATCATTTCTAATCTTAGCTTCCTTTTCTATTTCATCAAATCTAATTACTACGCTTTGGTTTTTATATAGACTGTAAATAATTTTTCTATCCCTATGAGAGATTCCTATTTTTTGCAAAACCCTGAACATAACAATCCAATTAAACCTATCAAATGCTTTTTCTAAATCTACAAACGCGAAATGAATCTTTTTATTTTTTTGTAACCTTTTTTCGATAATTACCCTAATCATTAGTATCGGTTCTCTAGTCCCTCTGTCTTTACGAAAACCATATTGGTCTTCGCCTAAATAATTCTCAGTCAAAGCTTCTACTCTATTTTTAATTATTATTGTTAGTATTTTAGAAGCATGAGAAGTTAAACTAATTGTTCTAAAATTCTCACACCTATCAGCTCCTGACTTTTTTGGGATTGGGATAATAATATTTTTTTCGAAATCTATTGGAACCTCACCTGTGTCATATATTACTTTTACTAGTTTATATAATCTGTCTAAAGTTTTCTGACTTGCATATTTTATTAATTCTGCGGGAATATCGTCTATTCCTGGCGGTTTATTTAGTTTAAGATTTCAAACAGCTCTATCAAATTCCTCTCTTAATATTGAGAACCCTATTTCTACATCCTCTTCTTGGTCGTTCTCTAACTCAACCATATCGTCTCCCTTATATAAATCTTCTAAATATCTTTTCCATCTGTCTGCTACCTCAACTTTATTTATTAGAAGCTCATTATTCTCGTCTCTAATACCATTATATTTTTTCCTATCTTCCCCAAAAAACTTTTTAACTGCCCTGTAAGCCCTGTCTGTCTTACCTACTCTCAAATCATCTTGTATTCCCTTACAATTCTCCTCCATCCATTTATTTCTAGCTTTTTTACACTCATGTACTATCTTATTTCTAACTGTATTATATTTTTGTTTACTTTCACTATCCACTTCTCTGAAAGGTTTAAGCTTTCTTCTATTCTCTATTAAATCTAATATCTTCTTTGTTACCCAGGGTTTTCTCGCTTCTATTTTTTTCTTACCTATAGTCTGTGTTGCTGTATCATGTACAGTCCGTTTTATTTCTTTCCATCTATTTTCTACGTTCCCTCCTACAGCTATCTCTTTGCTCTTATTATCTAACACTTGTTTATATTCCTCTTTTACCCTACTATCACTAAGCTTACCTAGATCCCATCCCTCTCTTTTAACCTTTCTCAATTTTTTTAATTTTAGTTTACACTTCATTTTAACTCGCTATCTATGTCAGCTTTTCCTTTCTCATTTCGACTAATAAATTCGTTAACTTATCTACTCTAAGTAATGACCTTACATTCCAAGTCCCTATCACTAAATCGAACTGTTGTTTTATATTCTTACGATGACGAGCCCCAAGTACCCCCCCCCCCTTCCCGGAGATCCGAATGAGGGAGTATTTTACCTCCGGACAAGAATTTTACTTGTGAGCTCTCCATCATATGTATTTCGTGTTTTAGGCCACGCACACCTGGGAAATATTGTGGTAGGCTCCCATATCTTTTCACAACGCAGTTTTTAAAGATTTTAGCAAAAAACCGTATCCGTCACGGCCAACCCCCAACAAGCTTAGAATTATTGAGGATCGCCTGAGACCAACCGACCCTCCTCCAATATCTTTTAGCCAGCAAGGCTGCTGCCCCTTGCTGCGCCTTTTAATCGCCTTTTACGATAAGCAGGCTTACTATAGTAGTTTTCTTTATCCCCTACTATAAATAGGTTATTAAATTTCTTTATATGAATTTCTTTTTGTTTGGAAAATACTGATTCGTAGTAGGTTTTTGCACTAACGAGAATTTTATCAAAATCATATTTTGATACCATTATTCGTATGAAATTTATAATGTCCTCGATATCTTGTTTTAACTTATAAATAATGTGTCGTTGGTTTTGTAGTCTTTCCCTCATCATATTGTAACTTGCTTTTTCGAGAATCCTTGATAGTTTATTGCTTGTCTTGCCAAATTTGATTCTAAATCGTTTTGGTATTATTTCGTTGTTTATGCATTTTATTAGGAACGTGAGTGAATTTTTGGAATGCGATAGCTTTAGGTTTAGATTGTCCAACTGTCTAAAACAAATACAAATTTCAGGCCCATACCTGACTTGTAAATACTCCCTGTATGTTTGTTGTGGTTTGTTTAGCATTCTTCTTAATCTTCTTTGGGAAATTAACCACTCATAGTTTTTAAAATCATCTTTATTTACGTTTCGATTCATGACCTAGGATCGTTGTCAAAATAATAAAAACTTCAAGTTTGACATTTAAAACATAAATTGAAGGCGACTTTGATCTATTAATGTTCGATATATTTGGTTTGAGTACACTAAGCAAAAAATTTTAAAGTTTAAAAGAATGATTGCCTTCAATTTGTGTGGCGGCCTGGGACCGACTTTTTTTTATGTAGCCAATACGCTTAACGTGAAATCAGCTGATTAATTTTTATTGGTGAATTTTATATAAATTCAATAATTTGGGAAACATTTTTTAACATGTTTCTATTTATACAATTGATGGGATGGTTATTAAAGAAGTGTGCGATTGCGTTACCGTAAGGCTTCAGCAGTCGTTTTTTATATTTATTTTGAGGGGGAAAATCATTATGATTTAGGCTACCTTTCAAGCGTATTGGCTACCTAAAAAAAGTCGATCCCAGGCCGCAACACAAATTGAAGGCAATCATTCTTTTAAACTTTAAAAATTTTTGCTTAGTGTACTCAAACCAAATATATCGAACATCAATAAATCAAAGTCACTTTCAATTTATGTTTTAAATGTCAAACTTGAAGTTTTTATTATTTTGACAACGAACATAGGTCATGGATCGAAACGTAAATAAAGATGATTTTAAAAACTATGAGTGGTTTAATTCCCAAAGAAGATTAAGAAGAAAAACATATGAGGACTGATGCTACAAGTTCACCTTTTGTCTCGTACCAACAGTAGTTAGTACATTGCGAAGTTTTTAGATTATAAATCATGAAGTTGCGCATCTTCAGCTTCTGTTTACAATAGAATATTTTAGCACTGTTAAAAGGACATAGTTTGACAGCCTAGACGTCCATAACGAAGACATGAATTTCACCTGTGATACACTTCTGCTTATCATTCTCCTTGTGGAATCGATTTTGAGCTTTTAAAGTTATGTGACGTTGATACTCATCTTCTCCGACATTAACTACCTGATAAGCGACGCAAATGTCACACTGATCTTTTTTGGAAAAGAACAATGTCAAATTCAATTTTTCAAAGGTTTCAAAAAAGACGCAAGAACTGAGAGCTGTTTTGTTCTCTTCTTCACAGGTTAATTTGTATAATCTGTAAAGCTTTGCTTTTGATCTGAAGTCAGTTTATAGGTATAATTTTTTAGTGTCCTTTTAGCAGTAGTGAGAAGACATCTTAGTCAAACTAGTCACACAGATTTTCTTTTGGTTCCAATCCAATTCCTTCCAAAACTATCCAAAAACAACTATCTTTTGTTGCGACGCTACTGTGTTGCAAAGTCGGTTCCTGTACTTCAAACATTTTTTTAATAAACAGGGTGGAACTAGGTTTCCTTACTCTCGCATTGTGTTCTGGAAAACTTTACTTTTGTTTGTTCTGGTAAATCCAATATACTTCTCACCACCATTTGTTGTTGTATTGCTTTATTCCTGTTCCAGTCAAACTCTTTAGGTATTTTTTTTTGCCTTTTTTTACTTTCTTTAATACCTCAGCTTTATCAATCAAAAATTAATCCAAAGAATCAGATTCCAACTCATCTTGTACATAATCGGGATTTCAACTTCTTCATCTTTACTAATGTCTAAAGAATGATCATTTGAAAATTCTCCTACAGTACTAACAATTGTAAAATTTTTTTATGTATATCGTTGTTTCTGTTTTCTTCTTTTCTATTTTTTGGGACTTTATTCATTTCTCTTTCTATTATTCTTTTAGGATACTTGTTTTTTATTAATGTACATTTGAATACGTCTTTCTCTTTCTTTAAAATTTCTTCGTTTGATAATTTTAATTTTGCTCTATCATACATGGTTTTGATAATTTCTCGTTTGACACAGTGTGGATGGTTTGAATCGAAGTTTAAGTATCTGTTTGTGTGTGTTAGTTTTCTATATACTGATGTGCTAATTGCTGTATCGTTTTTGACAACTAGAATATCTAAAATGGAAGATTTTCATGTTATTCTAATTCATAAGTGAATTTAAATGTGGTTCTATTTTGTTAATTAAATCTACAAAGTTTTTAATTAGTTCTGTATTATGGGGTCAAATAGTATACACTACACAATAGTATACATCGACGTATCCCCGCCAGATTAGTGGTTTCAATTTTTGTATGAATATTACATCATTTCGAATTCCCCCTTGAATATATTGCTAAAAATTAGCGATAGTGGACTTCCCATCGCTATTCCGAATCTCTTTTTGTAGAATTGGTCATTTATTTGAAAATATGTGGTATTGACGCATACATCAAGTAATTCCATGATCGACGATATACGTAGTTTTGTTATTTCTTTTGGTTGTCATCTTTTTGTAGTTTGTTTTTTATAATATTAAGCGTTTCGTTTACAGGGACATTCGTGAAGAGATTTACTATATGAAAACTTACCACTGTGTGTGTGTGTGTGTGTGTGTGTGTGTGTGTGTGTGTGTGTGTGTACATTTTCAATTTTGATGTATGATAATTTTTCCAAAAAGTGTTGGTTGTATTTTATGAAAGAATTCGTTTTGCCTGTTAATGCATTTATAACTTTTAGGAGAAATTTTGCTAAATTACGGCATGATGAATCTATGGAGCTTACGATAGGTCACAAAGGAATGTCTGTTTTATCAATTTTTGGTAGACCGTAAAAGTAAGGTGGTTTACTGTAATGTGGGACCAATTTTAAAACGTTTAATATTATAAAACACAAACTACAAAAAGATGACAACCTTAAAAAAAAACAAAACTGAGTATATCGTCGATCATGGAATTACTTGATGTATGCGTCAATACCACTTATTTTCAAATAAATGACAAATTCCACAAATAGCGCTTCGGAATGGCGATGGGAAGTCCACTATCGCCAATCTATAGTAATATATTTATAGAGGAATTCGAAAAAGATATAATATTCACAAACATTGAAACCACTAATCTAGTGGAGATACGTAGATGATGTGTATGCTCTTTGGCCTCATAATATAGCACTGATTAAAAACTTTGTAGATTCAATTAACAAAATAGAACCAACTATTAAATTCACTTATGAATTAGAGCAACATGGAAAACTTCCATTTTTATATATTCTAGTTCGCAAAAACGATACAACAATTAATACATCAATATACAGGAAACCAACACACACAAAGAGATACTTAAACTGCGATTCAAACCATCCACACTGTGTCAAACGAGGAATTATCAAAACTATGTATGATAGAGCAAAATTAATATCATCAAACGAAGAAATTTTAAAGAAAGAGAAAGACCTAATCAAATGTACACTAATAAAAGCAAATATCCTAAAAGAATAATAGATAAAGAAATGAAAAACTCCCAAAAAATAAAAAAGAAGAAAACAGAAACAACGATACGCATCAAAAAATGCTGTCGATACCATACGCAAAAGAATTCTCCGAAAAATCCAAAGAATACGAAACAAATTAAAAATTAAAACAGTATTCAGAATCAACAATTCACCAAGATCACAACTAACAAACACAAAACCCAAAACGCAACACAAAGTTCAAATACTGCATGTACAAAATACCGTGCGAATGTAATAAGTTTCACATAGGGAAAGTTGCAGATCATTTGAAGATCGATTAAAAAAACGTAAATCATGTACAAAAAAATAGGAAATTAAAAAAATCCATGTTTTGGCAAATGCGTGGGACTTCAGTCATATAATAAAATGGGAGGATACAAAAATTATTGACAAAGAAGAAAACCACCAAAAACGAAAAATCAAAGAACCCTACATAAAAATAACTGCGTAGTAAACGAATCCGTGACTTTCAGTAAACAATGGATTCCATTATCAAAAGAAATAAGTAATGAAAATCAAATGCTCCCATATCTAGGTAGCATTGCAAATTTTTCCTGGGCTTTCCTTGCGATAGTAACATGAAATACAGCCTACAAACATGATTTATATTTATACATACAATAACTAATTACATAACAATAGGCATATTACCTCCGCAAATGTTTGAGTGTTGGTAGTCTCAAGGCTACTTAACATACCACTAAATATCATGGCAATAAGGTAGCTTTCCTCCTCAAGAGCATATTGCTTAAGCTTTACGGTAAGGTAATCGCACACTTTTTTAATAAGCATCATCTCAACCATATAAATAGAAACATATTAGACACTGTTTTCCAATCCTGAAGTTATTGAATTTATATGAAATTTAACTGTTTAAAAATTAATCAACTGATTTGACGTTAAGCGTATTGGCTACCTCAAAGTCATTCCCAGGGCGCAACACAAATTGAAGGCACTCATTCTTCTAAACTTTAAAATTTTCACGTTATGTATTCAAATGAAACATTAGTACATCAAAGTCACCTTCAATTTGTGTCGTAAATGTTAAACTTAAAAATTTTTAATTATTTTGACAACGATCCTAGGTCATGGATCAAAACGTAAATAAAGACGGTTTCAACAACTCTGAGTGGTTTACTTCACAAAGAAGATTAAGAAAAATACAAAACGCACCACAACAACATATTTACTAGATGTTACTAAAAACTTCATTACAAAAATTTGTAAACGTATTCACAAGTGTCACAGTTTCTTTTATACTTATTAAACCCTTGATATATTAAGAGAATGTTTTTAGTTTTTTAGCACATTATCATAAAGCAGAATTTGAAGTTGTGTAAACTAGTTTCCGTTAATACACAATTACGAATTAAGATCAACATATAATACGTGCTTACCTCCATCTGAAATTTTAAGCGAACCAAGTTTGAGTTTTTTCTCCATTGCACTAATTGAAGACTAAATCAAAACTAAACTTTCATAAACTACAATATAATTACAGCGTATCTTTTCTTTATATATCAACTATCAGAAAAGCGCGCACAAATTCGGATGTGTCTTCATTCGCTGTGTGTGAAGGTATTTGAGATTTCTACCTCACGGACCAACTGCGCAAACTAAATTTCACGTATGCTCAGAATTCTTCAAATTTTTAATTATATTACACAATAAGCTGGGTAATAATAACTTAGACTCTAAAAATTTATGATCGATGTGGTAAATGTTTGTACTAGGCTGCCACTAATCAACGGAAACAATATTATAGTTGCATTTTAAATACCATTTCATAACAACGAGAGTAAGGCTGGTCTTGCGCAAATTAGGTAAAAAATGAATTACCGCAACTAATTTTTAAAACTAAAAAGGTGGTAGGGGTCATTAAGACCATTTCTTGTAATTAAGCAGGAATTTTATACCACAACAATTCCGCTTCGACTTTTCCTAAAAATTTGTAGGATTGATTTTGTGTTTATATAGCTTGAGCATTGACATAGTAGTTCATTGTATTTAATGAGATATATATTATATACATTACTGTGATATTTGGGGGTTAAACGGGCATTATTTATTTGCTTTAATTTATTTCGTGATTCATCATGTGAAAGAACAACAGACAAACTTTGAAACGCCTTTCAAAATTATTTGGTTTAGAAATTAATAATGTTAGTGAAAAATTTCAAGAAGCTCAAATTTAATTTTTAGTATCCTGCAGATGTAAATACTTATGAAGTATAGCGTGTGTCATGTTAGAAACATTCCGTGTGTAAAATAGCATTTAAAAGGTCTTATCATAAACATATTTTAACCCTCGTATTTAATAAATGTAGTTTCTGAAAAGCTTTTAGCTTTAATTTTAAAATTTAAAACCGTTTAATTTACACCAAAGTTCGTTGTATATGTGTTGAAAGCTTTTCTAAGATTTAAAACTGTTTAGTTTTCCGGTTAATGGTAACTAAAAACCAAGTTAGCCATTAAATTTGTTAAAAAATTTTAAATTGTTTTGAAGAAACCTTCCTAATATCATTAAGTTATAAACAGATGTTACCGTCGCACGTTTCCTTGTATGAAGAGCGATAAGATTGCACAAACAACAGAAATTCCAAATAGTTGTTGGCTCCGACGTCAATTAGAGCAATTTATAACCTCTTAAAAGATGTAAAACTTAAATTGTGAGGATAACTTTGACCGTTACAAAAGAAGGTTGCAATCAAAGAAACAAAGAGGGGTTATTTGATAGCATGTGTAGAAGTGAGATAAATATAACCCGTGTGAAGCGTTTGTTAATTTGATTGAATACAAGGTTAGTGGAGTGACTAGCAGGTGTTAGTTATACCACAGACATGGAAAACAAGTAGGAGATAATTGCTTTTGAGCGCGTATGTTGCAGTGAGATAGACATAGCACGTAGTATATTAAGGAGCATAGTTTAAAACCATAGTATTTGTTGATTGGGGTTTGTACAAGGCTGTTTTAAGGTAGGGTATCGATGTACAAGAAATTTTGAATGTACGTTAGCGTGTTTTTGGAAAACTGTGGCCGTTGGAGTTTGTTTATGAGGGGAAATTTCTGGAATTATTGTGTAAGTTCGGGAGGTGTTTATGGAAACGAGTGGCCGTTGAAAGTTCTATGCAGAATGGTGGTGAAGTGTGTTTGAATTGTAGAAATTTTCAAGCATTTGACAGATTTGGGGGTGAGAAACAGAATATAAACTACCGAACATGAATGAAAAGTTCTCTTAGTCTCTTAGTCTTCGACAAGTTGAAAGCTCTCTTAGTCTTCAAACTGCGTAAAGTTTACTCTCTGAGTTCTCAACAAGCGAACGTCGCTAGCTGAGTTTCTACTAACCTACAGCTATTATGTTTCTACAAGCTGACGACTCGACTACTTTTACGTTTTGCATAAAAGTTTCATTGGATGTAAGTACAAGCAGTTTGCTTTTAATTTGCACTAAGTGTGCAAAGTATGTACTTGGAAACGGAGTAGATGCCAGTCGGTTTGGTTGATTACCAACAATTTATGGTATTAGAAGAGGTTTAGGAGTTTGGAAATCCTATCAAATTGGTGAGCGAGATAACGTCTGGGCCATATAGTTGGGGCCTTGCAGTTGCGGTGATTGCAATCCAGATTGGCGAGTTACGGAATGTTACAGTCATTGATGGAATGATGGCAAGCCTGTGTGCAGTTATGGAATCTAGATAACTGATGCTTTTTCATTGTGTATGTGTGTATCAGGTGCTTATTGACTTAGTGCATTGAAGTGTATAATTTTACGAACTAAAAAGACAACAACCAAAAAGGTTTCTGATTGAACAATTTAATTTGAATTATGTTTATTATATTTGAGAATTTATGTTAAGGAGTGATTTATGGCATTTGTAATATTTGAGTTATGTACGAGATAAAAGGGTCTTTTTGATTATTGAGGTGCAAAAATTAGCACGAGAGGTTAAAGTTACTATGAGCTCGTAATAAACCTGGTTTAAAGTAAAAAATGTGATAAAGCCCTATTGCTTTTTTTTTTATTTAATTAATTGGAAATATTTATTTATCATGAAAAAAATTTGATATCGAAATGTACTGTTAAAGGAGTATTTTAAAGCGGATGTGTGAAAAATATAAATCATGTGTTTTCTGGTATTTTAGTACATGTAGGGTATTTACCGTCGCAGAAAAAATGTAATAATGCTATCAATTTCACATCCCTCTGCTATGACCGGAGAAAGTGAAAATAAATAACCGAAAGTTGCAACATTTTACAATGCAATAAAACACGGGGTTGGCGTTATCGATTAAATAACGAGAAAGTATAATGAAAGAGCAAGTTCCAGACGGTGGCATCTACAATGTATCTTACCTTTATAATTTAATTGCAATAAATTCACGGACAATTTATAAAAAATTTTACATGCATATGTGTGCTGATACACAATATAAAAGAAATCCCTTTTTTTGGCTGTAGATAACCTTTTTGTAAGTTAATTTTACACACATATTAGAAAAAGAAAAAGAAATCTTAATTCATCTGTTCGAAGATTGCCGCAATAGACTCTAATTATTTTATGGTGGGAAGAACCGTCTTTCGTAGAGCACTTCGTATTTACCAATTACACAATCAAGGTCTAACCTAAGTAGGTTAGTCAATGAAGTTTGGATAATACCCTACTAAGTTGGTTGCTTTTAACTATAGGGGCACCTTGGTCCCGCATCGACAACTTTGCGTTGGACATAAACATGTTAGGAACCACTAGTCTCAAAGTCGCAATAGATAAATGTTTTTAGGTTGCCTGAGTCATTTACTGGCAACAATCACTTAGTAGGTATTAATAAAAACCCCTGAAGCTGTAACCTAAAAAAATTGTAACTTAATATTTTTAATTAGTTGCATGAAATTTATAAACGTTCCTCCTGTACATTTTTTTATCATTATTTTAAGGATTTATATAGTAGTTTCATTAGTAGAAAGCATTTTTCACTAAGCTATGTACTTTTTGATGTTTAATATTTTTAATATTTGTTAAAGAATTTCTAGCATGTACTCGTAATAAAACATAACTATGTCATATAGTTGAAAACATAATTGTCTAATAGTGTTAAAACCTTTTCTTTGGCGTTTTTCACATGTAAAGGTAATAGTTTCAGCTTTGCTATAATAAATTATTTTTCAATAATTTAGAGGCGTAATTAAAAGTTCAGGTCATTTAACATTTATTTCAGAAACCTTCCTTTCAGCTAGAAATTTTAATATGTCTACTAGTGTTCTTATGGTTAACGTTTGTTTTATATTTAAGAAGTAGTGTACTTAATGTTTTCTCATACCAATTGCAGGTCAAAATCGCTTTCCTGCCTTTAGATTTTGGCATCCCCTTGTTATTCTTTCTGGGAGGTTTCCATAGAATCCCTGCGAGATTAGGTGATGTCCAAGTTACTTCCTGATTAAGACATTTCATACACGATGGCATTCCGGGCCCTTTTAAAACTCTTACACCACCAGTCCCACTCAGTCAATTAGCAACTAATTTTGTTAATGCGGTCGAAGTTTTCGGTGTTTTACTGAAACATAATTCTTAGCAGACTACTTTACTGAGTTCCCTGTGGATTACCGACTACAGTTTCTGGGGTCAAAACTGTATATAACATTTGGCGTCCAACGTGAAACCTTGTTGGTCGTAATGTTTCCTTGTTAGCTATCTAAATAGCTTATTCATTTGTATCATTTGCAGAAGTTAGAATTTTTGAAAACTACATATATATATATATACCTATATATATAAATATATATATTGCTATGAACTCTCGGAATTATCGAGTTTTAATTCGTGCTCTCACGTTGGTGCGACATATTAATTTTGCTATGCAACTGCTGGAATTATCGAGCCCTTCGTTGGGCTGTTATATTAATTTATGCTATGTCCCTGTAAATTATACGCGCTCCATCATTTGAGCGACCATATTAATTATATTATGTATAAACAAGATTGTAATTATCTCCTCCGACGTTGGGCTGTCTTATTAATATTGCTATCAATTCCTTCCAAAAACTTAACTGGATTTTATCTTGAACTAACCTTGTCAACCAATAGCAAAATTCGATACGTTACTGCCTTACTTGTTATCAATTTCGTATTCAACTCGTAGCTCCTCCTTGAACTGTTTAAATTATCAAACCACTCTTATTAACTTTATCTTGTGACCTCGACTAGCATTTATTTGGAATTATAAAATTTAGTAAATTTCGATTCTATATAATGAAACAAATATTCTGTACAGTTTTTGTAAATTATTTGAAATACACTTTTCAATTAATTAATGTTGTAAATCTCATTTATTGAAAATCATATACTTTTTACTCAAAACCCAAAATCACCAAAATACCTATAATCTTTATAAACAAAGTGTAGAACGTTCCAAACCTGTTATCAAATCACGCACTTTATGCGTATTCAAATGCTTTGTTGACTTTTTCACATTCATTTATATTAAGCAAATTCAATATTCAAAATAAAAAAATATATAGAAAAATAAAATGTCTTATAACTAAAAATCTGACCTGATCTATTTTCTTCACCTCGACGCATCCAATTGAATAAAAATTATCTTCCCCCAATTCAGGATTATATTGTCTATCCACACGCTTGAACCATTGCATTTAAATTATTGCCATTACCCTCTGGACTACCATTATTAATTTATACACCCCAATTTATTGTCGTTTCATTTCAGACTTATTACTTCTTATCAATCAATTTCCTCAAACTTAGAATTGTATTATCATCATTTATTTTTCCTATTGCATATATTCTCTACGTACTCGAATATCGTAGTTTATTTTTTTCCCTTTACTCAAGGATTGAAATTTTCTCCCCGGCTTTAGAATTTGAATTCGTATTATCATTGTCCCCTGACTCGAAATTACATTTATCCTCCTCTTACTTGAAGCCCTATTATTAATATGCGTTAATTTAAAATAAAATTCCTCAAAATTTACTTATGTTTAATCGGAAATTATAATTTTCGTCTTGGCACTTTTACAATTTTTACTTTGAATTATTATTATTACGTATCACTTTATTTCATAGCGGCGCACTTCGGCCTTTGTTGAGTTCAAAACTAACCTTCTTATCACTGTACCTGCTAATATATTATTCAGTTCCCACTCCGTCAGTGGGTATGGTCTAGAAACTCGTCGCTCATTTTTAACCAATCAAATAATTACATTCAAAGCAGTTTCTGATGTAATTGTCTATGATTCCCAATAATTGTAACCAGCTTGCAGCTGTCCTCGCTATCAACATGCGGTGTTTTGATAAATCTAATTGCTTTTCCATAAGCAACTGATGCAATTCGACTTTTAATTTTCATATCTACATGTTATTCACGCAATTTTTTAATCTTCTTTTTTATCAAAAATGGTTGACTATCTGTACACATTTATATTATGCTTCCTGAAGCTCTATTTCTATCTCCGTATTAATCTAATTATTTGGAACTCTTTTGAATGCGTGTCTAATTACACTTTATTGTTTACTTATAAATATACGCGTGCTTCCACTAAAAAATATCTTTATTTGCCTTATCTAAATTAACTAAAACTTTATCTACAGGGTATTGAATATTTACTATTTACTTAATAAATGTCTTCCTAGTTTCTACGCTAACTATGCGTCTTCCTATGTCTATCTGCGTCGCTTAAAACTATTTATACTTTATATACAGGGTGTTGACTGCTTACTATCTACAAACTATCTCAATTTCTTAATTCTTTCCTAAATAAATGCAGTTTTCTGCTGCCTATGGTAATTTCTCATTCTTAAATGACCTTTACTATAAAGTACACCCTTGAACAACCCCTTATCACAGCAATATATATATATATAATATATATATATATATATATATATACACAAATTCGTCTGACATTATATTTTAAGGTAATTTTGTTTATTGGTAAGAAGAAAGTTAATCCTTAGTAGTAACGATATAATTATTCCTGAATTTTGAGATAAAATCTTGTTGATGCAAGTATTAACTTATCTATATAATGAATTATAAGATTACTGTCGAAAGTCTGAAACATTTTTATTTTATAAATATAAAATTTTCTTATTTAGAAAAATATGAGATGAGATATGAAAAGCAACGACTTTAGACTACATTGTGTTAAATTTGATGGAACGCTTTCAAAACATTGCGGAAACGTTATAACAGATAATTTTTCACTTCAGTTAGTATGGCAAAAAAGCTAAAGTGAAACACGACCGCAGGGGAGTGCAACCAATGAGGTCTTAACTAACTGATTAATAAGCAGGCAGCATGCAAATAAATATGATGTACTGTTACGTTTTATTTTAAAGCGACCAGTTTTAGACATAATATTAGTGGAAATTACAATAAGTAACAATAAGTAACATTATAAGATATAAAATTTGTATTACGCTAGCTTTTTATAGATATTCTTCACTTTTAAGTGTTTTTTTCTAAAAATTGAATATATTTAACAATTTTTACTTACAACATTGAACATTGTATATCTATTAATAAAGAGGTCAGGCATCTGTAAAGAGAGCAAAATGAGATTTATAAATTGCAAGTGAAAACCACGACACAGATACCTACTATCATGTACATAGTACATACGCATATAATTTTACTTAATGAGATCAAGTTAATATTTGTTTAATTATTAGAAAAATATACAATACTTTTGCGTGCGGTAATACTATGTTTAACAACTACACTTAGCATGGTCTGTGTAAATTTGTAGGATACCATACAGACCGCACTATACTTATGTGTATATATAGTATTAAATCCTATTGAAATAGACCAAGTCGAAAACGATAATATTTAAAATGGTGTGTATGCACTCATTTTCGTCGTTATTACTTATGCTGTTTGTATTTGGTATGTAAATTTATTGTACCTTTTAGTTTTATTAAAATAATAATACATGCTTTTGTTTGTACTGTATAATATTTGATATGTAGATTGGTTCGTCCATAACAAATTTGAATTTACATATTCACAAATTATTAAATCATGATTCTACCTCCATAACATAAGGCGTGTGCATGTGCAACAGATTAGTAAAATAAACAATTATGCATTGACATAAAGTTAGTAAATTTTCACTTCAACCTAAACGCATTTGCCCTTCTACGGTCATCTTTAATGGTCTAAAAACACAACTTAATATTAGCAACAAACAATCACCTAAAAAAATTACCAAATTGAGGATTTAACCCAGTTGACCTTACAAACAGCGACTTAACCATTTATTACATGACCGTTTTTTGATAAAAGGATATTTTACATTCCGACTCCGTAACTAAATATTTTGCTCATACTTAATGTGAAATTTCGCATTTCTTTTTATATTTACAGTCATACGAGTATTCATTAAGAAATTCGACGGCTTTCTAAATTGAAATATTTACTTCTTCAACATCATGTAGAATTTTATTAGTATATTTAGTATAATTGAAAGTACCTCATCTTTATTACTTTATTTGATATACATTTAAAAGTATTATCGCAAGTTGTATATAAAGTATGTAATTAGCAAGTTCAATTCAATTGGAATTTGCCGGTCTTTATCTACATATGGATGTTTATTAAAAAATACTATGCATTGCAACGGAATATAAATTATTAGTTGGGTTTCTTGATATCAATAGTTGTTCGCTCGGAGTTTGCTAATGTGGATTCATTCTGATTCCGTGGGTTTTTTACTTAGAAAGGAATACATTAGTTTTACGATCAATCTTGGATGAACTATTTTTTTATATACTATGGTAACCATGTAACAAATATAAACTCTAAAGCATTAACCTTTGAAGTCGTTTCTATTTGTTACAGTTCTGTGGCATCTGATTTCATTAAATTGCATTATAATATCAGAAGAAACAATCTCGTAATGGAAATGAATGTTATTACCATTTAATCTGCTCTGAATTTATCTTAAGAATATATTTAATCGTAACAAATACTATAAATTCGTTTTAGGAACTGAACGTCCTAAAACACGTTATTAACAAGTCACGTGTGTTGCCTAATTTGTAGGCGGTCGGTATCCATTGTCAAGAATTATTAAGTTAATATTGCGCTTGTGAAAGGTGTCACGAGGTGGCGTTTCGGACAGCTCACTTGTTCTTTATATTCATGGGATTGAAAGATAACACGACCATTTTCTTCAATGCGGTGATAGCAGACCGAGAGGAAGAAAATATCAGCGCATTTATGTGCCAGATAGTGCCTGAGAATCGGTATTTAGGTCGGCATAAAATTGATGGTCGTTTAAAAGGGGTCTGGATGTTATAAGTTCCCCGAATTTTGTTACAGTGGCAAAAATGTAAAAGTATCAACGTGGTTGTTTAATTCACAGTATCCATTAACGGTGAGATAATAATATTTCAGGTGGTACTTATGCTAAAAGAAACTTAATTTTTTAGCGCATCTCTTTTTATTATGGAGAAGAAGTAATTAGGATCGCTCACTTGGTGTATGTTTGGTAGTAAGTAATAAGTCATGATGTCAGCCTTTTAGTTCGGAATTCCTATAGCAAAACCTTTGCTGTCAATATGGAGCCCAATGCTTTTGCTTTAGAATTTTTTTTTGAGGCTGGAGTTTTTGTTTGTTTATAAGACACGTACTTAGAACCCTTATTAGTGCGGGAATCGATGCCGGTGAGTGTTTAAATTTTTTTATGTTGATTACGGTTGAAGCTTTATTACTACGTTTATAAACATGGGAAAATTTTCCTGCAATTATTAAAAATATTAGATTTAATAAGAGTATGAATTTTGCATTTAAAATTCAGTATAAAAGATTGTAAAAGTTTTAATGTTCTAAAAATTGTCAGATTTTTTTTTGTTAAGGTAGAAATTTAAAGTTTTTAAGAGAAAGGGAAACCTTGTTTTTTGGAAGTAAATCAAAGTATTTTGTGAAACATGTAAATATACATGTGGCTTTATAAGAAAGTTTATAAAGTCCAAATTCAACAAAACATGTTCATTTATAGTATGCTTGATAATTAGTAGGTTAAATATGTTATTCCTATACCAAGTCAACCTGAATAATTTTAATATATTTAATCTATTTGTTTCTGAATACTTTTTTTTGTAACATATAACAGTGTGTGAGATTTTTTATCTACTGCGAACCAATCTAACACATCTGTCAATTGGGGTTATAAATTTTTTGTGTGTGTCAGCATTTCAATATTTAAAGAAAAATTTGCAAATCTTTATTCCATAGTAAAAGTTTAATTTGACTGAATATCAAATTTGTGATTTCGTTTACATGTATTTAAAAGAAGGAAAAGAATTACTTTAAATTATGTTTTTAGTTCAAAGCGTTAAGCCTTTTATTTGTCAGTATTTAAATTTAGTGAGAGTACAATTTGAGAAAATAAATTTTGAGTAATGAAACTTGAGGAACACTCAAGCAGAGTAATGTTATAGAAGTGATGTAAGGGACTTTTTTTTGATATCCACTTTTAGGTATAACACTTTTAGTGTGATAGTTTCATGATGATTAATTTATGAGTATTATTGTATTACCTTTTTTAATACGCAAACTATGACTTTTGATTTAAAATTTATTGTGTGACATTTCCTTTCAGGATCATCGCAGTAGGAGTTGAAGAAGACACATTTGAGAGGTTTTCAGAGGCGTTGTTTTTAACTTGTAGGTGTTTGATAGTCACTATAGCCTGCGAGTTTCTGCATCTTTTCATAGGTTACTTTTGTCCATTTAGTTGCGGTGACGCTCAATTCCCTTCGCCTTTTTTTATACCCCTTTATACTTGAATTTACTTTTCATCCACACCCAACCTTATTGCTCGCTCTTGGGGTAATTTCCAGACTAAGCCGTGAATATCGTGAAGTTTGTGAGTCTGTTGTAAGTAATGACATTAAAAATAAATTTTTATCAAACAATAAGAATAAAAATCGCTTCACTGACGCCCAACTTCAAAATAGTAGTCCTGGAGCGCCCGACTCACAAGAAAATTATTACAACCAAAGAACCAAAAACGGTCCACTATATATTTGCATGACTTTTGTTTGATGACTAAGGAAAGGTATTATTTTACTTTAGTGGAGATTTTGTTACACTATGTAAATACTCTGGAATATTTTGGATGAATGTTATTTTCTCCGCAGGCAGATTTTCGTTTTTATAACTTGTATTTTTTAGCTGTTGAAAATAAAAGCGTTCTCTTTTGAGGATGCCTTTTTATTTTCGGTGTAACCCACTCCACTATACGACTTCTTAGCTAGCGCGGCATTAATTCTCTAAATTTCCTTTGTTTTGTTGCGGTACTCGGTGCGGGTTTACTGTTGCTTTGCTTACTGTACTTTATTCTTCTATTGTCCGCACGGATTACCATAATATAAAATCTGGTGCCCAACTCGAATCCACGACCCTGATATTATGAGCCTCATGCCCTACCGATTGAGCTAGCCGGACTCTTCAACTCTTTCAAAAATATCATGGACGGTAAGTACATTAGGGTCTCCACTAAATTTCATACTCTATTTTGATACTGGTTGGCCATAATTAGAGGTAGAAAGAAGTAGGGATTGACCTAGTTGCAGAAGCAGGAACCGATTCAGATTCAGAAGTGAATAAAAAAGGTTCATCCGGCTTAGCAGTAAAAGTGCGTGCACAACTAGAAGTAGCTACCAATTAGCTGCCGAAGCCTCTAGTAAGGTAGTAGCGTAACGTAATGTTGCTATTTTAGTTTTGATAGAAATTCAGAGGTCGGCCAAAATAAAAAGTAATTGACAATGGGGTTTGTGTTCTGTTTCTGTTGGAGACATTCTAGTAATGCGATGTACTGTATGGAGTCACGGGGAACTAATGCATCTGAACGCAAGTGAAGATTTGTCATCACCAAATTGTGCTTGTTCGAACTACAGCTACTCATCGAACCAAGCTGGGTTCTGTCATACGCTCGCTCTTACTTTCGTTCCTAACAGGCAGGTCACCTGCTTTAATTGTGACCAACCTGATCAGGTGTCGACACGTTGTATTCGTCCTCAAGTACTCCATTGCTATGATTACGGGCTTAAGGAAGTAACTCGACGCAACTGTCCGAACCGTCATCCTACTAATAGTAGGAACCAAATTTCTTTTGTTTCTAGTTCTACATTCTTACCTGTACCGCCTCCTGATCGTTCTGCCATCACCAAAACATACCCTTTTCTGGAATATTTGTCTTCAAACAATACCACTGATTTTTATGGCTATCCCGCAACCACTCACCGAACACCATCTAATAGAAACCAAATGTTTACTTTTTCATTATCCTGTAGAATTTTATTAGTATATTTAATATAATCTAAAGTACTCTATTTATCTTTATCTGGATACAGCATTTAAAAATATCTTCGCAAGTTATATATAAAACGGCTTCCTACATATGTAATTAGCGAGTTTAATTCATTTGGAATTTACCGGTTTTTATCTACATGTAGATATTTATTAGAAAATACTATGCATTGCAATAGAATATAAATTATCAATTGAGTTTTCCGTTATAGATAGTTGTTTGCTCTAGTTTGCTAATGTGGATTAATTCTGACTTTCGGTTCCTTATTTAAAGAATAAATTGATGGTACGAGCAATCTCGGATGATCCCTTTTCTTTAAGAAGCCTGAGTTTGCTTGTTGACATGATATAATGAGGTAGAAGACAAGTATCTTCTCCGAACGAATTCTGTCGATTGCTAAATTATAGTGCAAACTTGGAAATATATTTTCTTTAATACAGGGATACAATACCCGCCGCCCATAACTGTCGATTCACGGGGGAACCTCTGTACTATATTATGTTTTGTTATATTGAAGACATTGAAATAACATCATTACCAGTTCATCGGCCACTGAAATATTCTTGAGATGCTCTTGGAGGTAAATGCAGAACGTCATGCTCAGCTATATGATTGGATTTTCTTTGTTAAGGTTTTTGGGTATTGAGATGAATTTTGCTTCGCGAGAACTGTCGGAAGGTGCTTACAGCGAACATTATTATTGGTGGGATATTTATTAATAATAGTTTCGCACTGACTATTTTTTTTCCTATACTTTTCTTTTAGAGTTGCTCATCTGTTCATGGTGTTTTCTTTGTAAAAACAATCTGGTAAGATCTAATTACTTTGTTTTTATGTTAAGAATATACTAATGACGATCGCTTTTATTATTACAGTTTAGTTTTTATCAGCTCCGGCTCAAATGCATTTCAGCTGGTAGCAGCTTTAATTACTGTGCCCACTACTACATTCATGTTTTTTTAACTTTTAAAGAGAAGTGGGTACTAAGAAAGTATTTAGTTTGTATAACTTGTTTTTTTTTTGAGGAATATTTAAATACTAAGTAACTAAAAAACCAAAAACGGTCCACAATATATTTACGTGATTGTTGTTCGATGATTAAAGTAAGATATAATTTTATTTTAGCTTAGACTTTATTATAGTATGTAAATCCTCCAGGATATTTTGGATGAGTTATGTTTTCTCCGCAGGCTGATTTTTCTTTTTATAACTGCTTGTTTTTTAGGTGCTGTAAATAATGACGTTCTTTTTTAAGGTTTCCTTTCTGCTTTCGGTGTGAACCACCCCACACTACGACTTCTTAGCTAGCACAGCATTAACTCTTCGGTTTCCCCTTGTTTTGTTGCGATACACTATGTGGGCTTGATGTTCCTTTGCTTACCATACTTTACTTTCCTCGTATCTGCACGCATTACCGTAACAATATTTTTGGATAGATTTTTGGGCCTAGAATCTGAAATAATTATAAAAGAAGTTATTATTTTAGGCAAATACTCTTTGGATTAAAAATAGTATTTTGCATATCTGCCATGTTGTGTCTAAATAGTACTCATAATATATACTTTCTTTGTGTTAAAGCACAGTGTGCCAGTTATGCTATATATAAACATCTTGAACTCCAAGAGAATTAAAATTTATGAGTAATAGCATATTGTGGAACCTATAAAAACAATTGGAAGTTTTTCTCAAGCACAGGTTTGCTTTGCACTTTTTATTAAACATATATGTAGAGTCTTTCCAAAACCATTGGCCAGTGCCCTATGCCATTCTTCCTAGTTAGTTTTTGAGGCAGAGTAACAATGCTTTTCTTTCTGATTTTTACTCTAACTCTTCTGTCAGTATTCGAGCGTATTCCACGTTTCCTAGAAGTGAGCAAGTATATTGTGTACATTGTAGCGATAATTTCCGCATAGCATTCACGTAATGCGAGATATTTTTTCCGCTTTGCTCTCTCTTGACGCGTCTACATAGAAGCAAAGTATTAACCACACAAACATCCAGCAAATGGTAGAAAACTTTAAAGTACTATTTTTGGATCGAATGTGAATCTTGTATTAGTCGATAAAGCTGTCATGAAAATCGACTCCTCCCATGTGCTGATTGTACTCTTTGAGTGCTTTTAGGCATGGAATATGCACTTAATTTTTTTCAGCTTTATCGTGCCTTTTAACTTCATATTTTGACAGCTTTCAATAAAATGTTGAAGCCAAGATAACTGACTTGGTATAGTAATGAAAAATCTATCTACAATAGCAACAGTTTTTTATTATCAAACAGTATACAAGTTTTTTCAACAACTCGTAATTACTATGAAATTCTAAAAGCTGTCAGAATTATTTACTTTCAGCTAATCGCTAACAGTACAAGTATCATCTTCTTAAAATACGATGTTACCTTTATGATTACTAATTATCGAAGCACTGCAATTAACTATACAAGCACTACTTACTAATTTATATTGATTTATTAGATCATTGCAGTAATATATATCAACAGATGGTCATTTATGTCGACAGTAATTTATGTCACATATGTACCACTACTTACTTCATATCATTAGGAAAGCTTTAAACTAGAATATATCGTAATCAAAACATTAATAAGAGATCAACCTCTATTAAAACTGACCTTCAATATCCACGACGCCAATATATATATATATATATATATATATATATATATATATATATATATATATATATATTTAAAACCTCTAGATTATTTTATAGAATACCAAAAGTTATGCAAATTGCATTCTCGGATGTACTTATTGTAATCTAAATAACTCTTAAAAGCAAACTCTCGTACACGTCAATCAAGAGATCTTGCACCGAGGATCTGTCAATCACCATTATTTGAACATATTACGCCTCAGGGTGCCCACCAATCATTTTTGTCTATAAACACTTCATTCAAACACTTCATTTTCGTCTCACTGCTTGTCGTTCTTTGGTATTACCGGGATCATCACTATTGTAGCGTGTTAACCGGTTAATGTGCTTCACTATCGTTCTTCCTTTTGGGTGTTTACGAATTCCATATCCACTTGGTTGAGTACTTTTACAACTTTGTACGAACCTTCCAAATGTCTTTGCAATTTTGGCGACAGTCCACGCCTGCGTCTGGGACTGTATAGCAGACGCGATAACCCTCTTCAACACCAGACTCCCGGGTCTTAATGTTATATTTGGTCTTTATCCGATCGTTTGCAATCTGGATATTTTTCCTAGCGTCACCATGGATGTCGTGTATCTTGTGCTTGAGCCGCTCGATGTAGCTCTCGCCCTCGATGTCATTTCCGGGCTTACACCCAAACTCAAAATCACATGGTAGACGTATCTGGCGTGCCAGCATAGAGCATGCCGGTGTCTGTCTAGTGCTTTCATGAACCAAAGACCGATATACCAATAAAAATAGATGTATACTTCGGTCTCAGTCCATCTCTGATGTTAGGAGACCACTTTAGAAAGGAAGTTGCCCAAGGTGCGTCTCATGCGCTCTATCATACCATCCGATTGCGGCTACAAGGGTGTTGTTTGGGTCTTTCTCTTCCCCAGCATCCAACAACGCTGACTTAAAATTTCTGCCCTGACTTGCTCGCAATTCCATAGGAACTCCAAAACGGCAGATCAGTTCCTTTTTCAGTGGGTCAGCGACGGTTGCAACTCCTTGGTTTGATATGGCATGCGCTACCACGGCTACCAAGGTGTACTAATTCTTGGAGTTGGTCTTAGACAATGGACCGGCTATATCGACTACCACTCTCTCAATCCCAGTTTATGGTTTCCCAATGGTGCACATAGCTGACACCCGCGGCACCACTTTTACATAGCCCTTGTAGCCTATCCCTTAAAATCTTGCTTGGATCTTCTCTCGAATCTTCTTAACACTAAAGTATTCTACCGAAAGCCCGTTATACAAATGTCCTAAAATCCTCCGACACACGGCTTTTAGGAACCACCACCTGAAGCGTACTTATGGATTCATCTACATTCTTCAAGAATCGCACCAAAATCCCATTCTCTACTTTTAAGAAATGCCATTGAGCCCACTACGACTTTAGGGAGTTGCTGAATGGGCTAATAGCCTGCCAAGAAGGAGGTTCTTCTCTGGTTTTTCAACCCAGAATGACAAACAGCTTTTTGTAATCCTCGTGTTTCGTTCGTATCTGTATACACTGCCAATCGTCATTGATCACGGTAGTCCAAAAAGTATATTTTACTTTGTTTTGAACCGTGATTAACCTGCTTATGTTGACTAAACAATTATTCCACGAACTAAAATATCGACTCCATTACCGAACTAGAGAATATCTTTAAATTTCGTAACTAACTAAATTCTTTTAGGTATTAAAATAAAAGATTAAGCTATCTTTACTGTTTTTAAATTTTTAGAATAAATTTTATAATAATTTCGTTCTTCATTGTAAAGCTTGCATAGGTTCTAATACTTTGAAACAAATGGCATACGACCTTTAGTTGTTTGCCTTTGTACTAGTCCGCGTATCGTATTATGAAAATCGTAAAATTACACAGTAAATTTAATTTTCTTCTATCTAGACAGATTGCTTTAAAGTGATAGTTAAAGGTTGAGATTTTTAATTAAGCTAATGGCGTAAAGTTGTGACTTTCCACAAATACCTTAACGTAATATAGGTTTATCTGGATCTTACACTATAAATTTTTTTAACGAATAATGCGTTTAAATTCCGTGTTTAGCAGGTAACCTATAAATAATTAATTTTTGTAGTTGTCCTGTATAAATAAACTTATTTTAAAATACCTCGATATTTGTTTTAATATTTTTTTAATAAATGACTTATCAGCAAATTGCCGTTTTCGAATAAACCTTTTTTCCATTTTTAAATCAAAGTATTCTCCACCGTTTATGTAAATTTCCGTAAGATAATAGAAGCTTATAATTTGTAATAACTTTAAAATATTATAGTGATTTCTGCTTATTCATCTAAAATTTTGATGTGTAGTAATCATTCTCTTCTCGTTTCAATGTTACAATTCTTATTTAGATAAACTTTGGAAAAATCTTTCTATCTATTTATTGACTTAACCAAATGTTTTGATAATTTTTATTCACCGAGTTGCTAATAAAAGCTTGTGAGTTAGCTTCCTTTTAGATATTTTTTTTTCAAAAACTAAATTTAAACCTTTTCTTGAAGAGATTTATCTACCTCTTTAAATATAATTTCTATTATAAAATACTATATACTAAATAATCTGTGGTCGTTATTCTTTACTTATTTTCTCTCCTTATCTTACTTTGAAAACATATTCTACCTTTGATATTTAAATAGGCACAACATTTCAGTTTTTTAAATTTCTTTATTCCTTAGTAATTTGCTTTTAAATTTTCTTCCTTCCAATGACTTTAATTTTTCATTTGCATAATATACCTATATTTACTTTTTTTGGCTGCTTAGATACCAACAGTATCTTCACTCGGTTCTCTAAAAATTTTTTCATTATCATTTCTCCTCACCTTCTCACGCCTGCTATATCCTGCTTTATCTTTGGGATAAATAATGCAATGAATTTTTAGGACTTGTCGGAGTTTATGCTTTTCACATACGGTAAACATGGTGGTCGTAGAGTTTTGACTCATTATCCTATCCTTCCCACCTTTCTTCCTTTTAAGAATTGATAACATTTTCTCTTTCTTTTTGTCTAACATAAGCGCGACACCCTGTCGTTTCTCTTATACCACTCTTGAATAAGGTGGTGTGAATTTATCGTATATACCTTTTCGTTATCGATTTTTGCTGTCTTTATCTTTGGGAATTATCTTGTGATTTAACCATTACTTGAGGTTATCTGTGGGAGTTATCTTAAAATTCTACTTGTATTTTGAGCTTGTTTTGGGAGATTATACTTTTGTTCTTACATTTGAACAAAACTTTTTGGAAATTTTAATTAACTGATATTTTGAAACCAAGATTTGTATAATTGTAAAATCGGGGTGAAATGTATAAGTTGAAAGAAAGAAACTAACTGGCTTTAGCTTTATAACTTCATATGGCAGTTAAGGAAAATTTGTATACGAAATATTGTAACAAGTCTGATTGAATACAGGAAAAATTTATTTGGTTTAAATGCTGAATAGGCATGGTAAGATATCGATACTTACAAGTTTTTTTTGTAAATATCTTGTGCAAAATGGTTTATATATTAAAATCTTAATATTTCAAAACATTGAAAATCTAGTAGTTATAATTTCTATGAATAAATAGAAAAAAGTAGCTAGTTCATCTAGGTTATACTTGAAAACTTACGGTTTAATTTAGTACTGAAAGATTTTGTTAACGAAAGTTTCTTACTTTAGGACAAAAAGTGTTGCCGGCGTGAATTGTAGTAAAAAATAACTGTGCGCGCAATACTGTTGATTCACTTAACGCGTAACACTCGCGGTAAAACTACAAAAAAAAATTCTCTTGTTCACTCAAGTTCCGGCAGCTTACTTATTACTTAAAGCCTTAATAACTAAATAAAGTTTTTTAGCTGCCATTTAATTTTTTTAAACAAACCGCACCGAATCAGGAAACGGAAAAGAATTAATCACCAATTGATATGGTAGTGTATCAATTGGTGGCTACTTTTATTCAGTTTCCTGATTTGGTGCGGTTTGTTTAAAAGAAATCAAGTGGTAGCTAAAAACCTTTATTTAGTTATTAAGGCTTTACGTAACAAGTAAGCTGCCGGAACTTAGGTAAACAAAAGAATTTTTTTTGTAGTTTTGCCGCGAGTGTTACACGTTAAGTGAATTAACTCGTAATATGCCTTTTTATTCATTGAATATTTAAGATAGGTCTTTCACATCTATTAAATCTATTGTATTGCGTATAAAACTAAACGATTTGCTTTTGTTTTGTAAATCCGGAAGTGGTTGTTTTATAAATTATTATTTTCATTTAAGTACAAAATGCTCTTGACATTTGTAAATATGTTAAGATTTTCCTTAAGGATTTTTATCGCTCTCGGGAAAAATTGTATGACCCGTGCCATTAAAGTGATGAAGAGCTCTATTCTAGTTAGATGTAAGGCGTCACCCAGTTTGAATAACTCGATACCGTGAGGTATAAAACAAACTCTGGATCAATGGAGTGATTACGTGAGCACCTTAGTGTCGAATTTCGCGGAAGCTACTGTGTTTTTACAGGAGTGCCTTTATCGAGTGTTTTGATGTAGTGTTTAAATTTATCGTTCCAACCTTTCTTACCTTTTCCTTATAAGGCACTACAGCCACTTTGGCAAGCAACAACGTTATACAATTTCCAGGAAACCGAACTACCAAGGTCTTGAGACGAGTTCTGACGCCGGAGGCCACAACCCTAAGAGTTTATAACTTTATCGACTTGTTCAGAAGTATCGAAATTTGCACAATTAAAGGTTAATAATTAATTAAGAGTGTCAAGGATGAGCGAAAAGGTGTAAAATAAAAATTTTAAGTTATAGTTTGAATTACGAATCAAATGTGCTGAATATTCCTTTGTCTATTTCCGGATACAATTTTCATTTAAACAGCCTAAAACTTCTACTTCAATATTACACATTCTAGGTTTCAAGCAGTACCATGCGTATCACAAACATCTCATAAAATTAATTCTTATATTGATATGTAACTTAGTGCTGAATAAAATCAAACAATAATTAAACTTAAATTGTAAATGACAAATACTTCACTAACCGTTAACAGAAGCTCGCAAGTTCAAATCAGCCCATGATTTGAACTACAAATATAATAATAGCATTGTACAGATCGCTACTTTAAATCTAAAACTTCGTGTTGACTACCAGGTGTTCCAAGAGCGACTGATGGAAGGGTGCGGATTCTAACGAAACTAACTCGTAGCAACTGTGATTGAAGTGGACGCAACCCAAAATCACCAAAATTTTACAGTTACCAAATAAATGGTTGCGTTCAGCAGAGCCAACAGTTTGCAAATAAGTATCGATATTTCTGCTGGAAACCTATGCTACATACAAACATGTTTAATAGCAGTCGCCATTTTTTATAAGTGGAAAATTTGATGCTCTTACCAAACATATTTAAAAACATGGCGTCCGAAGTTTGTTAAACGATGTATCCATCAGAAGAAGCTAGAGTTACGTAGCGGTAGCACAAGCTGCTTTTCTCTGCTAAATGCGACCAATGTACCTACGTAATTGATACATAAAATCTGAGCCATTAAAAAATGCGTTCCAATATTTCACACAATTAATGAGTTAATTAATAAGCGGTACGCAAAACGTATTTTAAATTAAAAAGGAACGAGTTAACTAGTAAGGCAGTAAAATATGCTTCACCATGCTATGTAATGTCTTGTCATTTTCTTTATTAGAATTATTCTTGTGAGGTATTCTGAAGACTTACTTTTTTCACAATTGATATATCATTGGCACTGTTGATGTAAACATGGTAACTGTTGCTGTTGTTGTTGTTGCTGTTTTTGTTGTTTTAGATGTTATAGTTGTCGGAAAATATAATACGTTGTTGTTATAGATATTGCTGTGGTTGCCGTTGTGATTTTTATTATTTTAGTTGCTATTACTGTCTTTGTAAAAGTTGTAACTGTTGCAGTTGTTGCTACCGTTGTTTTATTCATTGTTGTAGTTGTGCTTGCAGTTGTTATTTTCGTTGTTGTATAGGAGCTTATTCATTTGTCTAAACTATTTTAGGCAGCATAACTCACGAATCTATTTTAAAAGAATTACCGAAAGATATCTTAGGAGACCTTTTAAGTATTATAGTAGAAGGTGCAATTCAACTGACTGGAAACTGTACAGGCGCAATTGAGTCTGGACTTAAAACAGAATATTGGTTATATACACGGACCAAAACGTACGATTATGTTAAGGTCGATATCCAATCCAATATTAATAATCATAAACCTACCAAGTTTCTTCTACATGGATGGTCTTGGGATGCAAATACTATATACATTCAACAACTGAAAGACGCCTACCTCAAACGTTACGATGCCAACATCATCGCTGTAAACTGGGGACCGTATGCGATGCAAAATTACCAGTCTGCCTATTGCGCAGCTCGAGGAGTTGCTGAAAATTTTGCAAGTTTCTTATGCAAACTACACTACAAGCTGAATATTAGTCTAAGCGATGTTCATATTGTTGGGCATTCCATGGGAGCACAGATTGCCGGTATTACTGGGAGCAGGGTAATAGAAGAGTGCGGTATAGCAGTTGGTAGAATAACTGGACTTGATCCCGCTGGTCCACTATTTACAGGTTTATCAAGTAAGAATCGTTTAGATAAAACAGATGCATTATTTGTTGATGTGATACATACCAGTCAGGGTCAATTTGGATATACAGGAAATTGTGGTCACATCGATTTCTATCCAAACTGTGGATATTTCCAAAATGGTTGTATGAGTGTGGCATTCAAACAAAAGTCCAACAACATATTAAGTTTTCTTCTTGAATATAGTAAGTCGATCGTTAGATATTTATAGACTATAATAATGCTTTTAGTTTCCTGTAATCATCGACGAAGTTGTGATTACTTTCAGGAAAGTATTCTAGGAAGCAACTTTCGGGCAGTTCCATGTATAGGATGCGGTTTGCCAACGTGTGCGGCACACCCATTTCATTTAAAAGAAGCTATCATGGGTGAAGATTGTTTACCGTTCACTGGCGAAATTACACAATATGTATTGGAAACCAAAAGCACACCACCATATGCAAAAGAATAATTAGGGTAGTAAAACTGTACAAAGCATAGGAATGCTCTCACAAAAACATTTAGATGTTTTAGGTTAGCATCAAGTGTTGAATCTGTAATTAAAAAACAAATAAAACTGTGTTTTAATATTTAAGTGTGAAAAAAATTATTTATTGCCATAAGTTTTACTTGTAAATAACGCCATTAGCTTAACACGCCTTTAAATAAAAAAGCAGAGTTACTTCTGGTAAAAAACTTCGAAAATGTCGCGGTGATTCATTGTATTTGCAATATAAACCCTCCCATTTCAATTAGTAGAGGCTACTAGAGTAAGTTTGGTACAGGGACAAGCTTACACAGAGCTTATGGTTCACGAACCTTTGGTCGGAGTACACCACTTGTCACATCAGACTAGGTGACGAGTCCAATATTTGCGCTGACGTTAGTCTGCAGTCGGTGCAAAGTGTTGATAACAAGACAACAGCAGAACTTGTGATTTTACACTAAGTGAGAAAATTTTTAAGTCACTGTATTGGCATTTGTAGTAGTTATACCGTTAGAGCTTAACAACTGATTAGGGTTTATTCTGTTAGTCTGTTTTTTGTTGTTATTTTAAGATAGTAAGTTGATCACCTACTTCAAGATCCAAACGTGTGTGTTACGTTTTGTGAGAAATATGTCAATGGGGTGAATTTACAAAGTACACATGGAATGCGTACACACTTTGTGTCAACATACCCCATGCTTTTTTCATGCTGTTTGTGTACTGTTTTTAATGACTATAACTTGTAACTTTAGGCAAACAGTGCCGCAAACGTACAAAAGAACTAACAGAGCTGTTAAAAATCCCAATATAATGTAGTTGGCTATAGAAGAAGTTATAACAGAAAGGTTGCGAAATAATTTGAATTTTATTTTAAAACACTTGCGAACTACCAAAAAAAGCATAACAAATCCCTAGCATAATCAGAATGTGATAAAGAAACCAGATACTCAAAGTTAGGACCATCACAAAATGTCGACGACCCAAGACCAACGGTTAAATCATGTTATACGTTTATAATTATCTATTGTTTTTAGTTTTAAATCGAAATAAAGGGCCCTTAAAATGTTATTAGTGTATTTTTTTAGCAACAAATTAATCAATACATTCATTCAGTTTTCAAAAAACCTGGAAGCAAAACCTCCTTTCAACTAACATTTGACATGATTGCTGAAACAACTGCATACACGAAAACGTCTGAAGAAGAAGTAAGAGAGGGAGTTAAAACGAATGCATTGCCAATACCTAATAGGCCTAATGGTGGTTAGTTCGAAGCGACAATATGACCTCTATTTAGCTCTGCTAAGACTCGATCGGTAAGTGTAAGTTACACAGTGTATATAATAGCATAGATATTCAGTGTAAATCATCAATTCAAAATAAAAAAATTCTGGCACTATTCTCATTCCTGCAGGTGTTCGAACCGAAGCAGAAAGAGCTGTTGGTAGAATATTTGAGGAAATCATTTGACGTTTAATTTGGGTTAACACCAAAGAAAGTAAGAAGATTCCCATAGGGGAGTGTAGGGCGAAACCGAGTGGCTAAGCTTTAAATATTCAAAAAAAGCTATTTTTAGAGTTTTTCTTATAAAAATCATACATAATGTGTCCTTATATGTTAACAAAGCAAATGCATTTAGTATAAAAGACGTCCTTATTTTAGTTGTGTAGAAAACAAAATTTTGTTTTAAAGTCTAAAGAATGCCGGTTTTGCCCCATAAATGGGGTAAAATCGACAGCCGTATAAATGCAATACAAAAATTTTTTTATTAGATTTTTTGTGCAAATTAAAGAAATACCTGAGCACAAATCCATAAAGATAAACTAAGCAGTAAATTCACAAATTTTCTAAACAATATTTTAAAAACAAAAAATCGCAAACAAAGTGGTTATCATCTTCCTCGCAAATGGTACACGCATCATGGGCCCAGCCGCGACAAGAAACGCACTGTATCAACCCGTCTTTGTTTTTTGAGTTCGCATACAAGTCATTGCAAAAATAGCACGCTCTTCATTGTTTTCATTTTTATTGTCATCATCATCGTCGTCGTCGTCGTCATTTTAGTCTGGCCGTGTCCTAGTCTTTTTCTTCTTCCCTCTACTGACTTTTTTGATATCAAAAGCAAGTTTTCTTTTCAGGAAATTTTTCTTTCAGATGATTTTCTGTCTCTGGAAACTTTTCTTTCTTCCTTTGTCTTTTTGTCATCTTCTTTTTTCTTGATTTCCAATTTTAATTCTATCTTGTAAAGTGAAGAAGTAAGAATAACAGTTCTTCCATTTTTTTTGCCAATGTTCTTCTTTTGTACACGCTCCACTTCTTTCGGGGGAGGCATCAACATCTTAGCGGAAATCATAAATGTAGACCGCTCTTCTTAAGCTGGGCTTGAATGTAATACCGTTCTAGAAGTGGAGGGCAGGGGATCAGGTACTATTTCTGTTTGAAGTGCAGGTCTAGAACTGGAAGCCTGGGACTCTGCAATTGCTTCTAGTTGTAATGCAGGTCCACAAGTGGAGAACTGGAGCTCGACAACATCCTCTAAAATGATTTTTGGTCCTTAAATAGAGGGCTGTGACCAGCTACTTCTGGTTGAAGGGCAGGTCCACGGACAGATGCTTCTGGCCTGTCTGTGGTATCGGAAGGTGCATACATATGTGCAGGAAAAATATTCTTATTCAAAGGATATATTCCCTTTTTTTCAAATCCATTAATTGCTATTTGCAATAACGCTGCTTTGGTAAATGCTCTATTTAATAGTTTTCCTACTTGGTAAATGCTTACAACTCTCCCTAGATGAGCTATTAGCCACTGCCTTACTTCTTGCTCGTAGAAAATACTCAAGGCACACATAAAGGTCATGTCCAGAGGCGTGGTATGAGGTGGGAAACATACTAGTATGACATTTTTATCGGGCTGAATCAGCTCCAAGCTCTTAGTATGTGACTCATGCCCATCCGAGATCAGCAGCACTGGTTTGTTTGGTGATGGATTTAAGTAACCAATAAACTTGTTAAACCATACTAAAAAAAAGTCCTTGTTGATCCAACCAGATTCGTTGTAGCAGGCAAAAGATCCAGGAGGGGCATCGTCCATAAACAGGGGGTTTTCGCGATTCCTAGGAAAGATAAACACAGGTGGCATGAAATTGCCAGAAGCGCTCATGCACGTTTCGACAGTGACAAGGACTCCTCGTTCTGCGGATGACAAACACGCAACCTGTTTTTTCCCTCGAAGAGCAAGGATCTTTGAGGACTTGTTAGGTACAGTACGGATACCCGTCTCGTCAACATTGTTGATATCGTTTGGTGAGATTCTTTTATTAGTCTAAATGAACTTTTGCAGGTCGTGAAGCTTCCCTACAGCAACCTTATTGAACCCTTTTGCTCGGGATAAAGAAGTGTCCTCTGAAGCTCTAAGACTTACGGCAGGATCTCTTGCAAGAAACCCAAAAAGCCAGTCTTTACCAGAAATTTTTTTGATTTTATTGAAGGAATGGTTGATGCCACTTCTTTCAACGAGTTCATAGGCAAGGCGGCGGAGATCAAACAAAGTCAATCCAAACAGCCTTTGTTCCATCAACAAAATGTAGTCAAGCAGTTCTCGATCTTGTATCTACCTAAATTTTTACGAGATGCTACCTTAGGTGAGAGTGCATTCTTTTGGGCAACCTTTGTCCTGTCTATCAGCGTTGTTCGTGGAACATTGAAGGTATGAGAAGCTGATGTATAACCAATTCTTCTTTACATGACCTCTTTGACGGCAGTTGTCATTCCGTCTTGACTCCATGTCTGCCGTTTCGTTTTTCAGTGGTAGTTTCTCACCATATCTGCAAAGAACTAATAGAGAATCTTGTAGTCTTATGTCTAATACAAAGTATCTTACTAGTTGTGTAGCCTAGGTACTTTAAATTGTTTTAATGTTTTTATGAAACTCAATCGGTTTAGTACTTTTTGCTCATTTGAGCAACAGACAGACGAGATTTAATTTATACATGTTTGTATAAGATGTACATTATTTTTAATGCAGGTATCAATAATAATTTAAGCTAAATGTATTTCTTTCCAAAGCGTTTCGACAGACACAACTTAATTTTAATAGTTACAAAAGCATGGGGCATATCCGACCTCAAGTCGGTCCTGCCCCGCATGGAAATGTCGGTTTTGCACCTGGTAAGCTATTTAACTAAAATGTCGATTTCTGGTGAAACATCTTACATTTAAAAGTAATTCTTCCAATCCCGCAAGCGCGGTATACTAGACGCAACGGCAGTTGGTAGCTCTAATCTTTATACAGATTTTAGCGCGCCCATCTGTCAATGACGTCACGCAATATGCAAATTAAAACGCGCAATTGACGGAATATATAAATGTTAGCAATGAAGTATAAACAATAAGGTACTTACATAAATAGGTACAGCTTCCTACAGAATAAGTTAAAGATGGCGTCTGCAACGTCCATCGGGTCTGCTTGGGGCCCCCTTCAAGATAATTTACGGATGGTGCGCCTAGCGTCCTTTGGGATGGCTCCGACTAGCTACGGCGGTCGCGGGTTGCTCCCAGGACTGGTTCGTTCTAGGGTCGTGGACTGCGGTTCCGCCAGGTTGCTTCAAATTATCTTCTTCCTATGTAGCGGTAATGACAGAAACGGGTGGAGGAACAATAACACGATAAAGCAAGGATATCTGTATAAAAAAGATAACGATACGATACGATACGATACCAGGCACAACCACTCTATTCGAAGTTCAAAGGCAAAAAAACACGTTTCAGCGTCTCCCGGAAACTCCCCACTTTTCTCCCTTACACGCGTCGGCGCGAAGTTCGTCCAACCCACTTCTGACGTGACGGAAATACACGCCAAGTCTTTTGAATTTATGGCGCGAACTCCCGCACAGCAAGACTAAACTAAAAAATGTTTAGTGCCAAATTTGGCACGTAACAAACAGAAATTATGTGACATTCAACCTTAGGTACACTAAATTAAACTACAAAACCAACGAATTAAAGGGTATGCTTACCGGTGGTAAATCTTAACACCCGAAGAATGTTTGACGCAAAGTCTACTACGTCGGACTTTGTGAGAATTCAGTAGAAATGTTTGTAAAATTACTGCAAGGTAACAACGCGTCTACTACGAATGGGTACCAGCACCTTATACGCGTAGTGGTTTCTGCTTGACTAGTTCGCAATCATTCTGCAATATATTAGTACGCAACACGGATGTTTTAAGGAGTCGGATTGGCCCGCTAGGTCGGTTCTGCCCTACTCTCCCTTACACATACGCTGTAGCTTGAAACCAACGAATTCCACTCTCTTGAAATAAATCAGAAATGGCAGGAGTGGATTAGTTTTCAGGTTCTTTTGAAAGGCACATAATCTTATCCATTCGGGCGACTCAGGTTACGAGCGTAGCTAAAGCTACGAGCTTCAACAAACGTCGAAGCGTTTTTCAACCATTTGACGGTTGTTATAAAACACCTGAAAATCGGATCAGTAGACGTATGGAATGCAATAACTACAATCTACACGCTGAACAAGGTAGTTTGACGAAGAGGATTTAGCCAAATCGGAAGAATAATATCCGGTAAACGAGGACATTAATCGCTATGGCAATAGATGTAAATGCTGCTGATAACATTATATCTCCATTTCTCGTCTTTGCTAAGGTAAACTACCACCTCATTTTGTTCGAGACGGTCCTGTTGGTTAGGAAGGGATGCTAGTCACTCAGATTGGATAACCGAGAAGAATTTTTTAAAATTTGTCAAATATTTTATTCATCAATCTAGATGCTCTCCAGAAAGACCATGCCTATGACTCTTAGGTAACATTTATTTGCACCTTTCAGCCAAACTGCTAAATTTGTGCAAAAATAATGACGTTGCACTTCTGTCTCTTCTTCTTCATTGCAGCCACAAGCCACAGCCCCTTGACAGCCTATATGAACATTCTCATAGTGGTTATACGGACCTCTGGGAGTACTCTCGAAGACAAAATGACGAGTGCACTACTCAAACTACACAATCGGGCTGCTAACAATAAACTAAAGTATTGCCCAGACCAAAACCATGTTACACGCAATTCAAGTGGACCAATAAGAAAATATTGGAATTAGAAACGGGATGCTACTCGCATTACAGGATAGGTAAGAAAGGGGAGAGTAGTAAGAAAACGAATGCTAAACATAGTCGATGATTGGAGAGGAAGTCTAAAGAATGATACGACAGGACACATCAACCAATTCTCCTTTTTCCTCGAACATCTGTACCTGCAAGAAGAATTAAACACAAAACGCACATAAAATTGAACGCTAATAAATAATTTCTAGGAATTTGAGTAGCAAAACGAAATTAAATTGTAAAGGCAAGAATTTGAATCCTCCGCTCCTTATTAAATGCTAATTATATCTAGAAACACTCACATCAAAGGGTGTTTTTGGAAACAAAAGAACTATGTCAGCATACACCCCTTTAAATATTGTCGAATAGTATAGAATTACAAAGTAAGTGGATTTAGCCACCGCAATTATTAGTAATACGTATTGGCACAGCAAGCAATTAATACTAGTCATATATGCACGGCGACAGAAATCTACGTAACCTACATACTTACTTACTACATTACTGCAGACGGAATTCGTTCTGGCTGGAGCTACTGAAACACATAAGTATACAAAAAAGCACAAATATTTATAATAGTACACTTAAAGATGAACCCCAAATTATTAGATAAACCTTACAGTCTACATTGTTGCTCTTAATATTGCTGGAATTCAGGCAAACAGCTGTCGGTCATCATCGTATAGTATTCCTTCACGCAAGCTGTGAAGGTATATGTAGCTAGAATGTTTATGCATCTCATCCTAACTTGATATACACATAATGTGGTAACCAGACAAAATGCAGTAACGATAACGTAATTTTCTGTGGTACAACAAAGCAAACCTTAGTTCTAAGGATCAAAGAATCTTGAGTACAAATCTGGGCTGTAAATATTAACATTTCTATTAAAGGAATCTCACTCTTCGATTACCTACATATGTGACACCATACGTGTCAAAAAATCTTAACTAAAATTGTACAAAGACAGATGGATCAACGGTCTGAAGAAATACTAAAAGAAGATAAATTTGGGTTTAGTCGACACAAGAAAATACGGGAAGCTACATTAGTTTTAAGGCTAGTAATGGAGAAAGAAATAGAAAAGGGAGAAATTGTGTATATAGGGTGTGTAGACCTGGAAAAACCGTTCGACAATGTAAAATGGGAAAAACTGTACAAAATACTCAAAAGATTTGAATGAGTTATAAGGATAGACGAATAGCAAATAGCTTATACAAAGAACACACACAGCTGTAATAGAATTAAAGCAAATACGTAGAGAAGTAAATATTAGGAAAGGTGTAAGATAGGAACTATTTCCGTTAATTTTTAACTTGTACATCAAAGAGACAATGAATACAGTCAAATTCAGGAAGACATTTGCAGGGACAAACGATTAATATGCTTAGATTTGCAAATGATATAACGGTATTAGTATCTAGCAAAGAAGAGTCAGAAGCAGCACTTAATGAAATCGAAACTACTAACAAAGAGATACGGTATGAAAGTTAACAAAAATAAAACTAAAGTACTGATATGCAAAAGAGGATTAAATAAGATAAAAACAAGAATACAACTAGAAAACGAAAATTTACCATATGCTAACGATTTCTGTTATCCAGGAAGTTAAATAACGCACGATCGGAAAAGTGCAAAAAATATAGAACAAAGATTATCACTAGGACGTTCTGTATTTAGCAAAAAGCAACTACTATGTTCAAAGACAACAAACATAGAAACAAGAAAAAATTGCTGGACGTATATGTCTAGAGCACAGCACTGTACGGCTGTGAATCGTGGACAGGAAAAAGAGAGAAGCTTTTGAGATGTGATGCTGAAAATGTATGATCAAGATATCATGGACAAAGTTAAGAACAAAGATGTTCTAGAAATAGTAGAGGAAGTAAGATATCGATGGAAAAATATTAACAGAAATCGAAGTATATGACACGTTTCAAAGCGTTGGGAAATAGTGTGCGATCTAAAACAAGCAGAAATAGGAATAAAGGTAGAGGTAGACGTAGACTTACATTAGATATTCGCACAAAGATGTAGGCTGTAGGTATTCCAAAGAAATGTGTAGGTTAGCTCAGAAAAGGAAGCAATGGAGGTAGGCATCTAACCACGTCCAGAACGGACGACCTAATGACGATAATGAGGATGATAGGACACATAATAAGGCATGAGGGAATAGCGCGGCAATTATTAGACTGTGGCACAGATAGTGAAAGTTGAACGTTGTGGAAATTTCAGAAAAACAGGTAGGTTAGATCATAAAAGAAATCAATGACGGTACGGCTCTAACCAGTTCCAGGACGGAGAAAATTAATTATGAAAAAGTAATTGCACTTAAACTTGATAATTATTGTAAACAACTACAGGTATTGGTTTTGCAATATTTTCGGCAAATGTTGATTGGAAAGCTATTGATTTCTCAAATGTCTAAGTGATGGGGCATCTCGGTAGCCTTCAGGTTGCTTAACCTTTTTCACTTACCACTAAATATCGGTGAAATAGAGTATTCTTTTAGACAACAATAGAAGAGAAAAAGCACAAAAAAAATTAAATAAAAAATTAGTACAAGGTCGTGCTATGTTCGAAGACTACAAACATAGAAATAATAAAGAACTTGTTGCAAGCATATGTGTAGAGCACTGCACTGCATGGTATGGTTGTGAAACGTGGACAGTAAGACAAGCGGACAAGAATAAGATAAAAGCTTTTGAAATGTGGTGATACAGACATATGATGAAGATATCATGGACAGACAAAGTCAGAGAAAAGAGGTTCTTAAAATAGTAGGGGAAGATATCTGTGACAAATAGTAAAAACCTAGAAGCAATAACAGATATGACACGGTCTAAGGCATGAAGGAATAGTGCGAGCTATATTAGAAACAAAGAAAAAAGCAAGGTAGAGGTAGACTTAGATTAGACTATTGCAGACAGATAGTGAAAGACGTAGGCTGTGGGAATCTCAGAGAAATGTGTAGGATAGCTCAGACTATTAAACAATGGAGGTACGCATCTAATCAGTTCTAGGACTGAAGACCTAATGATGATGAATTGTAATTATATAGATGTATTCATAACAATCGTATCATACGATTAAGAATACAACATAATCCGAAAAGTAGGGACAATAGATATCTAAGTTATACTGTTAAAAAAGGAAGTTACCCCCAAAATTAATGTAGAATCATTTCTAAACGAAAACGTTCTTAACCAAAACAGATATATTTTTATTATTTTTATTAATTTCACATTTCGTCTTATATAATTGATTGTATCTAATATGAACTATAAACTAGGAATAGTGCGGGCTTTATTAAAAGCAGAGAAAGGAGAAAGAGAGGGGTAGATGCAGATTTAGACTAGACCATTGCACACAAGAATTTAAAAAATGTAGAGTATAGGAATTTCAGGGAAATGTGTAGGTTAGCTCAGAATAAAAAGCAATGAGGTGCCCATCTAACCAGGTCTAGGTCTGATAACTTAATGATGAAATATTGTAGTGTAATAGGACGCCATACACTAACTGAATTAACATAAAATAGGAAAACGACGGTATACAAACCTCGAATCCCGACACGGTCCGCTTGAAAAATTTTAGGCGAGCATTTTTCACAAAAATACACCCTCGTTCGGATAAAAGGTAAAATGGAGGTCCCGTGTGTGAGTGTTGTTACGCACGTTAATGCAAGTGTTCGGCAAAATTTCCAAATTTTCCAGGTAAAAATACTCGCTTTCTGGCTAATGTAGCACCTTCGGGTGGAGCATTGGAAAATCACATGTAAGGTATACAAACCATAAAATTGGCAACAACCCACCTAGAACATTGAATGCGCAAAATAAAGCAAAAGCAACAAAAGCACAACAAAAGAAGCAACGTATCAACCACATACGTACAAGTACACTTACCGGTACACAATCGACCCCAGGTTTCCGGATTCCGACTGCCAGGGACATGCACAACGGACGCGGAAAGCTCAGTCGCTGATTTCCGGTTGCAGATGGTCTAAACTAAGCTAAAAGTAAGCGCAAACACAACAACACCAAAAATAAACACATATCCACGCACACATGTATACGCACATACTCGCGCACACACACACCCCGTACAAATACGCGCATACATACACACACAAACATATAAAAGCACATACACACACTCCACAGTATACTCAACACCGACATTATTTCTACTGTGTCAAGCATACTCAAGTTGTCACGCAGCATGCCAGAAAGTGGCTAGAAAGAAACAATGTACTAACCTTTAATAATACCATGTACAAATGATACTTTTTCTATCATTAAACACACGAACCGATACATTAAGGTACTCGGATATTTTGTTACTTACATACTTTAAAAAAATAATATAGATGCCAATATGGTTACAGGGTGTTTGTTGTATTTACAATCGAAGCAGTGTATTAAATTGTAAAGTTAAAAAGAAAATATTGGTCACATATAATAGTGTTAACACTATCTTTATTAGTAGATCACTTTAATCGCAGATTCGGTGGCCATTTTACTATAATAAGAAACTGGTATGTCGTTAAAATGATTTGGTTGAACTTTAATCACTTGATGTTGGATATTATAAAATACTTGTTTTCATTTAGACCGAGATGAAAAATGTGCTAATTCGTATTGGTCTAGAGGAGGGAGCTGACGATTCTCACAAAAGCGATGTTCGTGATTGTAGGACGTCAACAATTTCTGTATGTAAGGACTAAGATAAGATTTTGTTAAATAACTATAACTTATTTGTAGAACTTACCATGGTAGACTAATATGTGTACACGGTGGATAAGATAGATTGCTGCTGTTATCTTCAAATCACTCAAAATATAAATAAAACTAACAATTTTTCACACCAAATTTATCAACAAAGCAACATTGCTTATATACAATACATTGAATATGTTTATTATAATCCATAAATGTATAGCAGTACATATGTACAAAATAAAATAATTTATTTTGCAAAATATTACTAAAACATTGATCCCTATTTTACATTCAAACAGTATTAACAATTTGAAAAGGTATGTTTTGCTGGATATGTTGTTATCACATCCAGAGTACAGCACAATCTAAATATTAAATTCACCTCATGTTTGTGTGAATAAGGAAACAATACAACTACGAAGCTTCGCAAACTACTTTTATATTTCGAATCAAAAACTATTGATATCATTATATCGGGATCAGCTATATAAGCGCGTATCTATACGAATGTGAGAATATTGCCGCAGACAATATAACAACTCTGTATTTTGTGTAGTTACTCAATGACAGCCCATGGAATATGTTTTAACCAAATCATCGGTATGATTTTTGAATATATGCACATTAAACATTTTAACTGTAATACTGAAAGTTAATGAAAATTTGTTGTTATTATAAACAAACTATATTCTATTAAACGGCAAGAAACTACATTTTAGGGCACATATTTGGGTGTAACTAGATCAGGTAAACTTAGATGACGAAGTAGTAAAATTTGTTTCCGTTAATTTGATTTTTGTAATTAATTAGTGTTAAAACATCGAATATATGTTAGCAGAAAGTGCTCTCACTACAACAATCATTCTATGAGCTCATGGCTGCCAAATGGAGGTGCTTAATAACGTCACAAAATTACAATAATATAAAATAACTGTGAAGATTGCAATATATATATATATATATATATATATATATATATATATATATATTATAGCGGTTTTAAAGGGTTAAAAGTAAATATAAACGAAGCTATTTCAAAACACCCTGAATAAAAGAAACAACCAGAAATTACGTGCGAAATTTATTCCAGTTAGTTCATTTTTAAGTAACAGGTATTAACAAAATTTTACAAATAATGATTAAAATTTAGTAGGTTTGCAAAGAAAATAAATAGTAGAAGCCAATGCAATTAATTTATTAATTTAATTGAGTTTAATTATTATTTATTTACGTATAATATGCATAAAGGCATGAAAAATCAATAAATCCAAGGCGAATAGCGTTCGTTATAACAAATAAATATATTGGTTGGGTTGAAATACCATGAAAAGAAGCTCCTAGAAATGTTAGTTAAAACATTCGTTTAAAATTAAACACCTGCGTATTTTCTAAATGTTAAGTTCCACTTATTTTTATAGATAACAAACAAGTTCAAAGAATATCGGTTATACGGTCGAATGTTTTCCTATTAAATGCTAATGAGCGGTTATTTAAAGCACCTATATTTTGGGGTCCACATGGAGTTGTAGAACGCGGCCACGAATATCCATTTTCTACCACTCAAACAAGGTTACAAATAGACGTAGAAAATGCATAAGCTAGGGACAGCGTTAGATAGGCGGGATTTGTGGGACGTCAATGGATAGACGATTGGTCGATATTGTTAGTTGGACATGAGACAAATACGAGAATAGTGTATATTAATTTTCAGAAAATATCATAACGACGCGCTGAAATTCGTGAACTTAGAAATCGGTTGAGCTCAAAATTTTAAGAACGTGTTGTTGTAAATGAAGGACTTTGGGTGAATGCGGCCAGGAGGTGGCAGCGTAAATTGTATAAATACTTTTCGAAAATATAATGAAAACCCTTAATATTTCGATCGCTTCAGACTACGTGTGAAAGTTACCACGAGTTTGTAAGTATAATAAAATTATTTTAAATTATATTGCACGGTGTTAGCCTCATAATTTGTACGCGGGTTGTGCCGAGTTTAGATTTAATTGAGGTATCACCTATATTTTTTTTTAACAAACTCGTGTAGTGACGTTAAGTAACGTGGATCAAATTAAATAATTATGAAAGAAGTATAATTAATTTGGATTTGGAAATTAGGTACACCGTGAAGGCAGCGCTAGCAGCTCAACTTAAATGGGGTTCTTCTACTAATAGCTAGAAGCGGCCTGCAGAGCAGAAAAAAGTAAATACACGGCATCGTCAACGGAGCAGAGATCTTCTAGAAATTCCAGGTAACGCTTTGAAATTGTGTGGTTATAAACTATGAAACTATGAATATTGGGTGACGTATGAGAGTGAATTTTGAAGGTATTGTGCATTATTGTGCGTATTAAACATAATACGTATAACTAACTTTATTATGGTATTTAAATAGAAATCTGAAGGTGTATATAAAGCTTATTAACGTTCCATCAGGAAGGTAAATTTTGTGAAGAGTACATGGGTTGTTTTTTTAATTTGTTGTAAGAGTATGCAAAGTATAAGGGCATACATTATTCATTATTAAGTGGGTTATCATGAACTAACCATACTCCAGAGTTTACGTAGATTTAAAATAAATTATAAAGAAGGAATGAGAAATAAGGTATTATTCAGGGCCCATTTACTTCGAGTACATTCTATGTGTTTGATAATTTAAACTAAAATACAGGACATTACAAAATAGGATTTATTGAGGTGTAACTTGATCACTGAAATGTGGATAATATTGAATTTTATTTGTAAATAGTGATAAATAAAAGATTGTATGTTTGTTGTATTTTGTGGTTTTATTGGGAGTGTGCGTGAACGATGGAAAATATGAGAATGAATCTAGATATCCAAGAGGAGGTCCAACTGAGCTAGCCGGAAGCAGTTGAAGAAAGCAATTCAACCGAGGAAGAGAGGAAAACGGGTTAGAAATTATATTTTTTAAATTTTTTATTTTTGGTGAAATTTTCGATTTTGTATGAATTAATTTACGAAACTTCTGAGATCAAGAGAGTAACACGGCAATATATATATATATATATATATATATATATATATATCTACATATACACTATACAGAACAAAATACGAAATAAAATGTATCTGTATATAAACTCACGAAAATAATAAGAGTTTATTCACCTATACAAATTGAGTCAATAGTTGTATAGCCATTAACAAAACAATAGCTTTATTACCTCACAAGCGGAGGAAACATCCACTTACCGGTTTTAGCTTACTTAAGCTTTATCAAAGCGGATTAGTTTCCAACAACCCTTTGAAGTATTCAAAGCTATTATACTGATATATTTATGAAGCAATCTTTGTACTATGGCAAAAGTAAATAATATTGCCATTAGGTGGTAAAACACCAACCCTACTAAGCGTGGAAGTACTAAAATTAATCTGAAACTACATCGTAGTTCTATAGATGGCTATACAAGTATGTATATTTTGCACTTATTTTAAAAATAATGCAATTAGTATGGAGTAACTGTCGGCGTCTAAATAATTTGGTTTATTATTGAAAACTATGGTTATAAAAGAAGAGGTTTTGAGGTACCGCGGTAGTTTGGTTGATGACAGAAAACCACATGATAAATCTGGGTATAGCAGTAGTTGGGTGAAGCAATCCTAAGTAGAGTTGTTCATACATGCAGCAGTTCCAGGCGGCAGACTTGTTGTGTAAATATGTATCTCAGGTAACTGTGCTTTGTTGTTGTACATGTGTAAAAATGTTGATTAACGACTTTGTGAATTGGGTATATAATTGTATATTAACTAAAAGAACAAAATAGGGGAAGATTTCCGATGAAATATTTTAATTTGGGTTATTTTTAATATTTTTGTGTGAATAATTTATGGTACTGGAAGTATTTTATATTATATACAAGGTATAAGGGTCTATTTGTACATTGGTGTGCAAATTTTAGCACTAAGAACTCAAGGTTTTACTATGAGCTCGTTTTGAAAGAGAATTAGAGTAAGAAGTGTGTTGAAGCCCTATTACTTTTTTTTAATTAAAGATATTATATGGTGTAAATATTGATCTCGAGATGTACTGCTAAAGACATATATTAAAGGGGATGTATATAATTAGTAAATGAGGTGAGAGAGAGAAAGAGGCGACTAATTTTGTTTTGAGTTGTATATTCGATTTTGTTGAAGTGTAAAAATAAATGTTGTTTATTTCCCGTAGCAGAATTTTTCGAGTAGGTAGTTTTTTCTTAGAAAAGTGAGCAAAAAACCATGGAAAATTTTAATACAAGAAACATCCCAAGGAGTGGGGTTTTGCATTATTAATGGGCGCCTAAGTCGTGTGGCTCGTAGCAATTATAGACACAAATAGGGGCGGTCGTAGAATTTATATATATATATATATATATATATATATATATATATATATATATAAACTATTTGTAAGTTATATTATAAGTCTACAGGAATTAACGAATACTCTTCTTTAATACCTAAATTTTAGCATATATTTTTTATGCTTGATCACAGGTTTACCGAAAAATATGAACATTGATTGTTATTATTATTACTATTTTAAAACATATATGAGACTCGTCAAATTGCTTTAATACCTCAATAAAGCAGCCTCAAAATGGAGTAAAATAATTTCGATAACAAATTCCATTAGGGCCTGCAGTTTGTAACTATACAACGTACTGTAGTTTTTATACAATTAATAATTAACCAACTTTTCTGTTCTTAACTTTTCTAGTACCTAGCTAAAGAATTTTCAAGAATCGTTATGATATTAATCTATCTGTATAAAAAACTTTGAATATATAGCTGTTCTTTGAATTTTTCCTTGACATAATCTTTCTGCGGCTTAAAATTATTTGCCCTTAATTAACACCCTGTACACATACTTTTTTGGTTATAGTTTTAATGTGTAGCATAAAGCTATACAAATACGCTATTTGAAATATTAATTAAGTAGCAGGTAAGCAACATCATCACAATAGGCAGATACCATATTGTCGAAATATTTGATTATGACAATACAAAGAAGTTGTCATTATTTAGACAACTTTTTATTTGTAGATGTACAGCAAACTTTAACAACGGTAGAGCAGTTAAATATATCAACAATACAGTTTCAGGTTAACAACATTTAAATAACAATATTAACATTATTTCTATCATTATACAGTTCAAATTTAAACCTTCTATGTGTATATATTTTTGCCTAATAATTCTAAAGTCTGTAACGGATATTAAATCAGTAAGTAACGTGTTATATAAACAATAAACTGTCAATATAATTCCTATTTAAATAAATATACGTACTAAAGGAAGGTGAGGCAAGTTGGGGTTTGATTGAGAGTATGATTATGAATTCCACTGGTACGCACATTTTTTACCATAAAGTAATTGTTGGTTATTGATCCTTTAAATATTTGCCAAGGATGATTCTTAATTAAATTTGTGTAAAATAGTAATTAACCTTAAAAAATGTCATTTCATCCGGTCTTGTCCCATATGTGGAATAAGACAGGGTACCCATAAGGGGCCAAGATGAAGTTAAAAAATGATCAACATAATATGTATGTTTAGCATAGTCAATAAAATGAAAATTTCAAGTTATAGTTTACCTATATTAAAAAAAGTAAAAGTTAACAAGAAAAATTTAATTAATGGCCAGGTTCACAAAATTAACACGGGCACAGCAACAATGAATCCTGAACAACCTATTCAACCTTTTAACGTTTGGGAATATAATCCACTGCAACAAAGACATGAGGTATTACCCTCATCATCACTGCTTTCTTGAGGCGAGTCAATTATAAGACGTCCTTTTCTCGGAGATTCTTCTTGTCCAAATATAGCTCTTCCTATTTCATTTTTAAACTGCCTTTCCTTCTTCGCTGTTAATTTCACATCTTTTAGCTTTTCTTGTCGATTTTCTTTTCCTTGAATTGTTTCTTGTTTGTTCTTTATATCTTTCTATAGTTCTCTTTTGTAAGGTGGCAATCTCAGTTTTCCCTCGTTTTCTAAATTTTCTTTTAATTTTTGTTATTGTGCTTATTGGAAGTAATTGCTCTGGACTAACAGCAAATGTGGTTTACTTTGAGGGTGTAGATTGTACTGAATGGCATTCTTGCTTATCAGTCCAATGTAAACGGCCAAGTTAATTACCAAAACTAATTAAATTTAAAGATTTTGAGTTTGTGTTTGAATTGTTTTTATTTGATTCACTTTTCTATCTGCGAATGTATGACTATAATTTATTTCAGGCAGTTTGTCATCATTTATTTGTATATCAATGTTTGAAGAATCTGTAAAGTTACTTGTAGTAAAAACAGAGGGGGAGGGTCTACGGTCATATTCCGCATGCCTTAAGGCCATTCCCTGACGCACTCATGCTCGCAGTTTGCATGAAAGCTTTTTCAAACAACTCAACAACATATCTTGTTGTTGAAACAAGTCCTGGATTAGATCTTAGTTAAGAAATTACAGGTTGTTCATGATATTTGCTCAAATGCTTCTTATAAGCCACATCTATAATTGCCGTCCATGGATTGTGGGGTGAAAACAAAATTATTTCAACTCATATATTCTAGCCAGATTAATTAGTTCTGTACCTTTGGTATGCGTTGCATGCTATTCAGGGAGCAGCCACGCTGGGCGTTTTTTTGTTTCTCCACTGAACACTATGAACCTCTAAAAATATTATGCACAGCTCTGTCGTTATTCATCCTGATTCACTGCCGTTACCCCAGGCAATTTGTGAAGTACTATAACCATGAGATCCGGTTTCATCCGCTTATCTGTGGCATGTATTGAGCAGTTGCATTGAATCAAACTTCTACAGTAATCCTTGAGCCCCTTTCCGTCAAAGACAATCCACCCATTTGCTTTCTTCCTGCTTTTGCAATAACTTTGCATTCACCGAACACTGGGGCTACGGGATTCATGTGCATTATAAATCACCCGTAATCCTTTTTTTACCGTATACTCTCCTTAGTAGTTCAAAAAATTTGTCAACTACCACTTTATTAAAACCTGCATCTCTTGTAGCCTAGGTGTTCTCTAGTTTTCTAATAAAAGTTTAGGATGACGTTTCAGATATCCTAAACATCAGTCCTTTCCGGTCGGTCCATTGTTAACATTAAATGAATATATTCTTTTATTTTTAACTGCTAATTGATATGTTAGTGACTTTAAATTGGTAGTTGTTAGTTCATAAAGCCGAAACTTCATATAATTAATTTAATCTACAGCTTTATCTCTTTTTTCTTTGGAAAACACTCTCGACTTTGGACCTAGAAGTACTTTTGTGACGTCCATTACCAGGTCCTTGGGCTGAGTTCACTTTCCTTTTTAAGGTAGTTTGTGTAACTCCAAAAGATTTTGCAGTTAAGTAGTGGTCCATTTTTCCTTCCAAGGTAATTGTAGCTGCTTTTTTCATATTTTCTTCTGGCAACTTCTCTCTGTCACTTTTGCAGTTATAATTTCTCAATGTTTTGAAAAGAAATATCTGTTCTAATTAATTATGTTTGTGTCACGTGGGGTAAGATGGGATATATAACGCATCTTGCCTCCTGCTAGTTACCCCTTCCTGATCCTTGGCGTATTTTTCAACAAAAACCTTTCTATCGAAGAAGCCAATCTTAAATATTTACAAATTAATCTTTACCTGTATGTTTGACGCATTAGTATTATGAACTTACATAGGTGCCTCGTCTTTCCTCTCTACCCCGTCTTGCCCCACCTTCCGCTGCTAGTTCTTAATTTGCATTTCGAATATAAATTATCATACCTACATTGATTACTAATATATCAATTTACAACACCAACGTTACATCAAGTGCAAGAAATCGGTTACTATTTAAACTGTATGCGAAAATTAACTGTTTGAAATTACGTGCTTATACATTTACTTCATTGCTTTTTTATAGAAAGTAAGCCATCTTGATTAATATGGAGGTAGATTGACACTGAAGTGCGCGTTAGAAAGATTATTTAAATACTGCGCTACAGCAGACTGTGTCTGCAGTTATCCCTTATCATTCTAATTTAATCAGAAAGACCAATAAAATTTTGAAAATAATTAATTTTATATCGTCAAGGATCATCAGAACTGGGATTTTTTAGAGAAAAAAATTACATATGCAACGTAAATATAAATAATTTTCTTGTACACATGGTGTATATCATAAAATCACAATATGCTTAAAATAATAAATATTTTGAATATTAACTAAAAACCAAAATCAATTTATTAAACTATCTTTTTAAGGTCGATGATATATTAAAGAGAGTTGTTTATAAATAAATGTGAATAATAAATATCTTTAACAGCATTTTTCTGACAATGACTTATGATCAAACTGTTAGAGTATGCGAGGCACTACGTGAGACTGTAGTATTCTTGAGGACCACAAATGTCATGATATTTCGACTATTCAAAAAGACGGTCTTCACGAACTACCCTGTCCAAAAATAAAGACCTGGACTATATAATTCAATGCTCATTGACTTTTGTCAACATCGCATCTATACCAGAACCTATTGGTCTAAGTCGTGATCATGGGAAATGCTCGATGGATTCGCTCCTATCCATGGTCAAGAGGACTGAGGGTAATATGGGACGTGTCCTGTGTAGACACCTATGCAGAGCTCATATCTTTCAAAAAAGCAGATTTCGCAACAGCACTAGCTTGTAAGCGGAAGCACCATAAATGCACAGCCAGTGTATCCTTAAATAATTTTTTCAAAGCCATGGCTTGTGAGATTATAGGCCATTGAGAAGAAGAATCAAAAGCTTTCATAGACGAGGTCGTGAAAAAGTTAATGAATGAATATGATCTCCAAGCAAAGCAGTTTCTGTGTTAACGGAGATCCTTTGCTATTCAAAGTGGTAACGCTGCTAATATTTAGGGAATACTTCCAGACTCCTCCAGATAAAATTTATTTAATATACGACTATTTTCTTCTTTTCCAAAAGCGACACTTTGAGCTTAGTAATAAAGTTTTGATTTCGATTTCTTTCAGATACTAAAATATTAATTTAATGGTCGAAGCTGCAATTGTGGATAAAACCTAATCATGATATAAATGGAAGTTTGTAAATGCACTAGATTCAGCACAGAAAATCTCAGAATATAATGTTATTCTTCAAATACTGTTTATTGGTTATGCTACAAAAGAATTATTAATTTGCCCTTTATTGTCCTAATAAATTATAAGAAAATACACAAGATTATGACAAAGAAATTTGACGGTACAAAACCTGTATAAGATATTGATGAATAAATGCGTTGGTGCGAGGTGTCTACGCAAATAAGTAATGTGTTCAATTAGTTTTACTTTGGAAGCAGTGCTAATAAACATAACACTTGTATGGGCTTTTCAAATTTGTATGAGCATAAAATTTTATTTATCAAGTCAATATTGGCTACGTGTTTAGTAGATACAGTAGACATTTTAGGTAGGACGATTAAATATGTGTCGTATTATTATTTAATATGCAGTACGTCGACGCGGGTGATTCAAATTTCCGTTTGTACTGACGACCTTAGCAGTACCTTCCTAAAAGATAGTTTAAAACAATTTAATTAGAGTTCAACAATTCCTTTGAATAACAATTTTACAATTTGTAACGCATTTGCATTAATCTTAAACGAACAAAATTCATATTGATGCACCCTGTATATTTTGATTTCATAAACAGCAGTGTTTATTAAACACGACATTTCAATAAACTTTGGTTCTAGCAAAAGCATAAATTTAAAAACCACAAAAGCATCGTTTTATTTCTGTTGAATACATATTTGAGCGAAATCCAGGTACATCAATTATTTCAAAACCACAAAAGAGCGAACAACATATTTATAATAGTAAATTTGAGTAGCGGGGTCATATCTTTTTAAAAATGCTTTCAAAATTGACAAGTAAAGAACCAAGGAATTATTTATCATCCCAAATACAGGAAAACTTTTTAGAACAATTTGAATATAAGCACTCGAAGGCAAACTAATTTCTTCATGGTCCCATGAAATACTCTATCCATTTGAAAGCGTAACAGCTCATTAGAAATTGTGGCCGAGTTTTTTTGGTTGGTGGTATTTATGCATATCGTTTGATTAATTAAATATCAATTAAATTATACCACGTTCACCATTAGCTAAAGTATAGTGTTAAGTTATTATTGATATAAAATCTTAACCGTGCAAGTTTTAATTAAAAATTTAAGACTCTTTGCATTATTAAGGTTTTGGTTAAATATGTATGAACTGAATATAAAATTTCACAATTTTGTTTGTATTTATTTACATGAATTTTGTATGCCGCTGATGTTTAAATTAATGAGTAACTTTAAAATTGTGTATACATATCTGTTTACAGAAATAATTAAATAATGCTGTATTAAAATAGATTTAAGAGACGCAGCGAGGAAATGAAATTTGTCGTTTCCTTTTTATGTACATGTATTGTAGCATTTTTATAAAAAGGACTTCACATCACCAGGAGGTCAACATACCTCAAAAAAAGCCCCAGGAATAATCCTCGTCTAGGGGATTCTCACTAAACTAAATTAAACTAAAGTTGGCGCCCATAAAGTTGACAGGTTGAAAACCTTTCAAGGTAAGGTTATTTGTGACGTAGCTAGAAATTGCACTTAGTTAATTATTACCGATTTTGATTTTTGTTTAATTTTTTGTCACTCTTTCTATAGGGATCCGTTCCCGCACCACTGTATTTAGCGGGTGCGTCCTTCTTTGTTACGCGATTCCGCTCCTTCTGGGAAATATCATTTAATGCTTCGTTCAGCCATAACAAATTGGTGAAAGTTGGTTTGAGCTAAGTACGAAAAAAACTTCAAAAATACCGCAAGCCTAGAATCAATTATCTTGCTAAATAATTATAGTTGTAGTTATTTAACTCACCAAAAATATTTTAATATTTAAATATTTGTAAGGTGGACAAACACGCACCAACATTAAGCACGATCAACACTGATTTCTTGTTGTCAGTGAATAGGCGACAGAATAATTTTATAAAGAGTTCTCTTTCGCCAAAACAATACTCAAATGTATAATAGTTTTAGACTATTTAATAATGTTATAATTTATTGCCGGGATTCACACTGTAGCACATTATTACTTAAAAATACTTTGAATACGATTTGTAAAAGATATATTCATTTTAAAAGTATTTGTGCAACTGCACTATTAACCAAACTTGAATTCCACTAATTCTCTTTAATTTTTGGAATTTGGTATTGATTTTTATTGAATAAAAATGGAAAAAACGTCTTGACTGCGACAGTGGTTAAGTAGTTTTTTGCAATTTAGGATTTCGTATGTTAATTATAAAATATGGTTCAAATATTCGGGCAGAAGTGGATAAAATGGGGTACATAATATATCGTGCTTTATAATTTTAAAGGTATTAACAATTACATCATGTTACTAATACCAAGATATTACAGTTATGTGACTTGGATTGACAAGTAAAATACATCACCTTTTTTTTTTGCAGTTTTGTGAAAATTAGGATACCCCATTTTATCAAACCGGTATGATAAATTGAGGTAGTAGGCAATAGTTGGATGGGTACCTCTATTGTTTTTTCTTCTGGGCTAACCTACACAATTCCCTGAAATTCCTACAGCCTACATTTTTCGCTTTTTGTATGCAATAGTTTAATCTAGGTCTAACTTTACATCTGTTTTCTCTCTTCTCTGCTTCTAACATATGTCGCGCTATTTTCTAATGCTATAGCATGTGTCCTATCATGCTATTTGTCTATTTTTTTTTACCGTTTCCTACCTATTTCTTCATTCAGCTACCATTTCTAGTACCCCCTTGTCCTTAACCTTTTCTGTCCATGATATCGGAATCATACATTTGTAGCATCACATTTCAAACGCTTCTATCTTTTCCTGTCCGCTTCTTCTACTGACCACGTCACAATAGTGCTGTGCTCAACAATGCTTTCAGCAATTTTTTCCTTGTTTTATGCTTGTTGTCTTGAAACACAGCAGCTGCTTTTCTTGTTAAATACAGCACGGCTTATGCTAATTTTTCCTTTTATTTTATATCTTTTTCACTTTTCTCGTTCTATTGTTTTCTAAAAATATACCCCATTTTACCGACATTCAATCGTACGTAATGGGGGTTAAGCAACCTGATGGCAACCAAAACCCACCACTACTTAGACACTTGTCCAGTTAATTGTTTTCCAATTACTCCTTTCGCATACTGAAAAACCAACACCTGTAGTAGTTTACAGTAATCATTAGATCTAATTACAAACACTTTTTTATGATTAGATTTTCCGTAATAGAACTGGTTAGACGTGTGTATCCAATAACTTCTAGGTTAACTAACACATTCCCCTTAAATTACCACAGCCTACATCTTTCACTATCTGTGTGCAATAGTCTAATGTAGGTCTATCTCTACTTCTCATTTTACTTTTCTATGCTTCTAATATATTTCGCTCTATTTCCTCATGCCTTAGTGTGTTCTATCATCTTATCTCTCCTATTTTGTACTGTCTTCCACATATTTCCTTCTTCCCCTGCCGTTTCTAGAACCTCTTTGTTTTTAACTTTGTCTGTTTATGATGTTTTTATCATATGTCTGTAGCATTACATTCCAAAGGCTTCTTTCATTTTCTTGCCGGTTTCTCCTACTGTCCAGGTTTTACAGCGATACAATACTGTGCTCCATACATATGCTTTCACCAATTTTTAGGCTTCTTTCTATGCTAGTTGTCGTTGAATATAGCAACTGCTTTCTCTTGTTAAATACAGCCCGAGTTGTGCAAATCTTTTTTTTTTATTTAATATCTTTTGCACTTTTTTCCTTATATTATTGCTTGAAAATATACCCTATTTTACTGCTATTCAATGGTATGCGAAGGAGGTTTTGCAACCTGACAGCTACTAAAATCCTCCATCATTTAATGTTATTATGTATATTTTTAAAACAAACAATTTAGAAAACTAATATATTACAGACATTATATACAAAAGTTACATTTATATTGCTCATCATCATCGTTAATTCCGCATATATTTCATGCGCCCATCCTTTGCATTTATAGCACATTACCGAACATTCACAGGTTTAGAATTAGAAAATACTTTATTACAAATAAAACATGCCATATTCTCCTTTTCATCTTCTGATGTGTCACTTGCTTGATCATAAGGTTCTTTTTTTTCCTCTGCCTTTTGGTGGTTTTCGTATCGTTGACTCACTTTTCCTCTCTTCTTTATCATTGTCTTTTGACGGGTTGCTTCTATTTTGATTTACGTTCCTGACTCAGCTTCTTGCTCTAAATGAAATTTTCTTTTCACATGCTTCTCTTTTCTAGCAGTTAATTTGGCCATCAACCCATTTTTTACGGTGCCTTTGTATAAACTGCCGTTTTCCTATTCTTCGTGCGTTTTGTCTTAGTTTTTTTCTCTATTGGAATAAAGAACTGCTCTGATATCTATACGAAAGACGGCAAATGCGGCCACAAAAGAATATTGACATTATGTGCTAGATTCACAAAGTTCTTTTTCTGAAGATGAGTTGCTAGGTACATCGGCTTTATCTATAATCCTAACACAATCGGATAGGTCTGCAACTTCAGGTATTTCTTTTCAGTATTTGAACGTGAAACTGCATTAGTATCTCCTCTGTCAACTGTGTTAGTCATTTGTGCAAGCTGGAAAATCTAGTCTTTAAGGACGATACGATCTGCGGGTAAAGGTTCCGCTTTCCTGAAATTATTAATTACAGTCTCCATAGCGGTCGCTTTCATAAACGTAATGCCGAAGTTTTGCAACTTCTCTGACAATAATTGCATCCACTTTCTATACTCTTCAGAATTATATGAACTAACCTGTAATAAAAAGGGGACATCTAGGGGTTGCAACTTATGTGTGCAATGGGGAGGAAACCATAATAGAATGAAATGATTTATTCATGTTGCATGTATACGCTCCATAGGTTTTGCGTGGGTATGTCTATCTAAAGATGGAATTGTACGTTTTTCTGTCGATAACAAAGCGCTCTAACAACTCCAAAAATATATTTTGCATCCAACCACTTGCGTTGTATTCGGCAGAAGTCCGTGGAGGTGTACCTTCGAATAACTCTAGGTTAGCTCTTTTTCGAGGAAATAGAAACGTGATAGGCATATAATTCCCTCTTGAACTCTTGCAGGTTTCTGCAGTAACCAAGGTTCATCGCTCTCCTGAAACACCACTTCCAACTTGGTGTCCACCTGGTAGGGCGAAAACTTTCGTCTGCTTATTCTAAACAGTCATCACACCAGCTTCATCTACATAATACCGGCAAACACTGATATTTAGCGTATAGTCCCTCTAACAAACAAACAAAAATTATTCAAAACTTGTTTATTGAACCCCATCGTTAGAACACGGGCTACTTTTTGGCGATCTCAGCGTCAATTCAGAATTACGTCTAAGAAATGAATACAACCAACAGTCTCCAGACATCTGTCGATCTCTATTGTAATTACGTGAGAAGTTGGTATTTATGATCTGCAAGTTCAAATGCGAGACTGTGTAAATCCCTTAATGTGAGTTCGAATTATCTACTTTTTATTCAAAGAATATATTTCACAAGGTCTGTTTGCTGTTTGGGATTAAACACAGGTTGTGACTTCCTAATCCACTGCAATATGTAATATAAATAATACATAGAGAACCTTTTCATACTTTTTGCTTGCATCAGAAGCAGTTGCACCGGATTTTGCACTCCTCACATGTTACACTAATGTAATTTGTGGTGCTGCATATGCTTCTGAAGCTTTAAAATAGTCAATGATTCTATGTATCACCCCTTGAATCGCTCGGTGCATGTTTTTTGCCAATCGTAATTGGCAGTTTGTCTTCCGTTTATAATTACTAACCATATTGTAGTAAAGTATTGTACAATCTGAAAGGCACAACTACTGGAAAAATTTATGTTTGATAAAACGGAGTACCCCATTTCATCAAATCTAGTTCTACAGCATTTTATATTACTGGTACAATATTTAAAATATTCGTTAAAACTCAGCTATAATTTCTTGTTTCCTTCTAAAAGGTATATCAGTGCGTCACTTAAAAAGTTACTAAACCAATACTGCTGAAGTTTTTAAAGACCTCACAAAAGTGTCACAAAAATATATTAGCAAATCATCCGTAAACTTACTTTTGTCAGTAAAATCTGGCAAAACGATTCAATTGGTTTGCCTAACACTGTAACTGTTTAAATTTTTCTGTTACCAATTTTGTTGGTTAGGCAATGGATTCTACTTATTCTGATAGATAGGCAACCATAGATACAGACCTCGTAGGAACGTGCTTGGTCGAAAACAACATTTTAGAAACCATCTGTGCTTAGGAGGGATATTATCTACTTTGTTAAATACGCGAATTTTGACTTCCTTTTTGATTTAAGCACTGCACAAAAATGGGTCTTGCGACCTGAAAAGCATCAAGTATCAAAGTGCTCTTAAATTAGTCTATTCTCTTTGTAATAATGTACAAAGTCGAAAGTGTGTAAGTGTACTTCGCTTTTATTAATTTGAAATTGTTAAATCTAATGAGGGTTTTTCACTTCAGCATTTAATTACGGATTCACGAAAGTGGAATTTAGTTACGGGTCACTTCAACATTTAGTTACGAATTCGTCTGACATTGTGACATTGCGAGAAGCGAGCAATAATCAATTATTTCCGAGAGCCCTTGGAAATAATTTTGATCCTGGCTTATTCACTCTGGTATTAGAAATACGTATTTTTAAATAGAGTTCGCACATGGTGAATTCTAACCACTGAGTTTGGAATCACTCAAATATTATTCGTTGCTACTCTGAACGCACCCTGCAATGCTGCCATCATTTCTGAAGAGTATTTTTAGCAATTGTCCGTATACCCAATTTACAGTTTAATAAGTTATTTTGCATGGAATTCACAAAATATCCGCAGAATATGGAAAGACGTTAATCGTGCACGTTATCCAATTGTGCTTTTGAAACTGTTATCTTTACAGGTGTTGTTCTTGGTCGATCAATAATAGACAGTTCTAGTTGAGGCCCACTAGATATCATCGATATCGACGTCTTAAATCAGGTAAAAACAAATATATACATACCAAACTCGCAAACAGGTATTACCAATTTTTTTTCTTTTTATAATAGCAAAATTTTTATTTCTCTGAGTAGTTAAAACTGTACTGTAACATTCATTTAAAGCAATACATGAAATTACATTAACCTAAATTTTTTTGCTGAATTAATTACTAATCTAGGAACTTTAATTTTGTACAAGTCTGAAACAATTTAAAGTGAGCTCGATTTACAACACTTTTATTTTATTTTTATTGTTCAAGTGACAACATTTCCATTCTGTAAATATTAAACAGTTATTTATATATAACTTTGGTTGTCATATAGCACTGGTTAAAGAATTATTAATAATATATTTTTTTACTCACTAAAATAGTGGCACTGTGTTACTGTTTATTGAACTTGGATTAAATCAAGTGTATGGTTTTACTAGTAGGAATAACAATTCAAAGAACCCACTGCAGTCCCTGAGATAAGAGTGTAGTCCATTTACATTTTAGCAAGAAAATTTTAACCTCATTAATTTTTTTAGAAAGGTAAATAATTATAAAAGTTACAACACCAAACAACTAAGTTTAAGCACAACCGACTCGGCTGACCGCCTCCACCTATAGACGGTAGTAGCTACGTCGCAAAAGCGGTGTACCCCATCTTATCCGACCATGCCGTTTTATCCAACTCTCTCCTACTTGTGCAATAAACAGATCCTACTTCGACATTGATATTAAAGTAAATTGTTAGTTTGTACCTTTTTAACATGTAACCTTCAGACATTTTACACTAAATGGTTGGACCGCAATTAAAATAAGAATTCATAAAGCAATATTTTTGCACAAAATTGAAAAAAATATCACCTGTTTCCTGATCTGAACCGAATTTCAACCGATTTCATATAATTCAACGCTTTTTACGTTATGGATATGATCATATAACAATGTTAACTAACGTCAGCATAAAATACTTCATTGTAGGTAAGTTTTTCACCATGGAAGGTTGCACTAGATCAACGTTTGTTATAACAATATTAACCGATTTCTTGTACAAACTACATATAACTAACATCAATAATGTACCACAAGTAGCCACATTTAAAAATTAGTTTTAGTCAAGAAAATAAAACACTTTAATCACCCTGTTCACCTGAATTAGAGAATAAATATTACTTAAATTAGTAATGATAAAAGTGTGCGATATGTTCAAGTAATGTAGGTGAATTTTTAAGGGTAGCTTGTTACACGAATAACTGTGTTGGACTTTTAAATACTGAATGAATCACCCTGAAAGCTTTTAGTTGAAGACCAACCCTACGTTGCGTCTATATATATATATATATATATATATATATATATATATATATATAATGAAATAAAGTTGTATAGAATCTGGGATACACTCGTTCGAACAACTTTATTTCATTACCTACGTCCGTTCGAAATATATATATATATATATATATATATATATATATATATATTTCGAACGGACGTAGGTAATGAAATAAGTTGCATAGAATCTTGGGATACACTCGTTCGAACGAGTGTATCCCAGATTCTATACAACTTTATTTCATTATATATATATATATATATATATATATATATATATATTTTAAAACAAAAATACATCAAACTTTTGTAATTGTTTAGAAACAAAGTACACGTAGGTTCTGCTGGTTTAAATTTGGCAGTGAAACTGTGGCTACCGGTTTTAATAAAACCATTTACACAATAATAAAATTAATTACTAAAGAATATTTTCACATTTGGCACTCTCTGGTACGTAGAACCATATTAAAATATATGAGTATTTTATATGTAATAACCTCAAGTACTTGAATATAAATAACAGTCCTGAATACCAATCATAGTCTGCCTTTAGCTAAAAGTACAAACTTTATCCAAATATATTATTATCGATCCACGTAAAATGTAGTAGCATGTTTTAAACGTTTGTCCAAATACAGCTGGTTTGCCATTTTTAAATATTATTAAACAAACCATGTTTACAACCATATTATGCAGCGTCCTATGTGAACGACCTGGGCTATGCATCTACTTCATGACATACTTCCATGTAGTCAGGGTGCAACATGATGTCTTTAATCATATCCTTCAGCATTGTGTAACGCGGAAGTATTGGATATAATTTGGAGTTCATGTAATCCATCTACAACATAAAGAAAGGGTGAATATTAGAAACAATAGAACAAAATATTAAGGCAATACTACTTTACAAGTAATGTTGCTACTTGAATTTCTTGTTCTTTTATTAAGAATTCCATTTCAAATGGACCTTCACCTTGCCGAAGTTCTAGATTACTAGAACAGGTGAAATGGCTTGCGTGTTCTAATGAGCTAAAGAGCCAAACTGCAGGTCCAACCAAAGTAGTAGGGTCGTAAGTGAGGAACCAGACTAAGACAGATCCCCGAAAGAGGGCAGCGGCTCTTTCGGTACTTAGATTGGCAGAGACCATACTGCCCTCCTAAGCCAAGAAGCGTAACTGCATTTTTGTCAAATTTTAACATATAGCCATTTTGTAAATGTGTGGCACAGAATGCGTCTATTACTACGATTTTACAGCGGTAACTATACTTTAAATTACTTAAAACTTCAATTATTTTTAGCGGTAACTAAAACTTTATTTGCGGCGGTAGCTGGAATAGGATATCCATGTTTCAGTAGTCTGCGGCTGGTAGGTGGAGATGCTGGCATACGGGCGACGTCCTTGGTTGGTACAAATAGAAAGGAGTTTATAGCAGAATGTTCCCAATCCTTGCGCGCATATTGGCGTCGCGTGCTCTAGAAGTTGGACCTTATGGCTGCGGAGCTACAGTAGATCCAAGCGGTGTTATGACGAGCTCCTGAATTCATAATGTGGTTATAAGAGTCCATTACAATTTATCTCGTAAGATTTTGTGATCAAAAACAGATAATCTGATGGAAAACCATTAGCGCAAGAAAAGCTTCGTCACTTGCGTCTAGTACTATCCTTCAACTGTCTCCAAGAAGTTTGGCGACTACCTTAATAAGAGGACAGTTAAGAAGTAATTTGCTCTAATGTTTGCAGCTACTTTTATATTCTGCGTTTGTATATATTGTACAATCAGACTGTTCAATTATGTATTTTGAGGGGTGTCAAACGAGTACATTATTATTTGAGGAGTGTTTTAAGCGTGCGTGCTATTTAGTTGCATGCTGCGTGCTTAATGGTTACTTAGTAAGGAGTATGGTTGGTTGCATACTTCTATATGCTTGTAAGCTCCGATGCCACAATAACAATCCTCTGTGCCAATTTTGTTGAATTATTTTTTCTTCCAAAATAACTTATGAAACTAGGACTGCATTACCTGTGATTCAGGATTTTGTACTAATTTTATAGTGAAACTAACCATTATTCAAAAGATTTCTATTTTTTATACTAATATAATAACTAACTTATTGAAAGAGGCGCTAAACCAATTCATACAAAATACACCTGTGACTCGCAATAATAAAACTTCTATTGAGAAAGAGTGACACCCTTCATACTGTTTTGTAAAGCTCAATGTAAAATTGGTTAAGAATTCTCTAGCATTTCTGCATTGTTTTAATCTAAATAACAGAAAATTATTTATAGAAACAATTTACTTTTGATTCTTTATATTACTTGCTTAATATTGCTTTTAAGAACGATTGACTACCTGTTTTTTTTTATTAAATTCTTGAAGGGTATTTAATTTCATAAAGTGTATAAAGTATGCTTGGCAAGAAGGGCAATAAATTGCGTACACAGTTTACCTCCCAAACTCACCCTGAAAGGCTTAATTAAAATCTCTAAAACAAATTTGCTTTAATTTAGCTTCAGCAGGGAACTTCTAAATACAACTTGAATATTTTTAGGAGTTGTAGACTGAATATTTAATGGTTTCTTGTAATCAAATATAAAATTTCAATTTTGGAGTAATGTAAAACACTTTGAAAAGTTATTTAAATTAGTAAAATACCGAGGAGGGATGGCTATTAAGTAAAATGTTCTTCAACTAGAGGATCGCCCAACGATTATTTAATATTTAAGCTAAGAGAATATAATATGTGGCTGTTATAGAGGGTGCCGATAATTTTTAATTAACTTTAATTTTTGTACCTTATAATGTAACATGATTCAATATTTGCTTCCCTTTTTAAATATCACGTAGATAAATTTTTAAGATACTTAATTTAGCATAATTTAGTATCATCTCGTATTTAATTTAGAATAGCAAGTTTTATAATTAAAAATTGTAGAATTTACGTCCTTGCATTTTTAATAAGCGTACGCTTCACAAATATCAAACCTAGCGTGATAATTTTACATGTTTTCAAACACAATTTGTTGGGTTTATCCAACTAGCTGGTGACAACATAGCTCATTTAGAGTCATATTAGTCGCACCTGCGACCCGAATGCCTTTTTGAATTGTCGCTCTTATGCGAACCATCTAATCGGGTCACATCCACGCGATTTGATGAAGGGGTAAGATAGTTTGGGACTGAAAATTTGCGTCGAGACGCTGAAAGAGTAAATTCTTTTCTTAAGTGATGCTCAGGAGATAGTTAATTCATCCTCAGGTAACAATAGTCAGTATAAATTAATTATTGATCAGACTAATCTTTTTTTGGTATTTTAGTGCAACAACTTAGGGTTTGGCTAACCTAATACCATACATTTTATTCACTAACTTTCTTGCGTTGGAATTAAATCCAAATAAAGAAACAATTTTTGCTATTAAATTATTGAAACTAAGGCGATTTTATAATTGGATTCAATGAAAAACTGAGATAACGTTACAAGGATAGACACCTGGATGTAGATTAGCATTTTTATAAGGTCAACCTTCTGAAACCAGAGGCAGGTGTTGCCGGCCGTCTCCCTTTGAATGGTGTGGTTCTGTTCTATTTTGAATGTATGAAAAGGGATATATAATTTATTTGTTATGTTATAGAAAGTCGTGAAATGTTATCTCTTTCTTGAAACTAAAAATTTCCATAAAGAATTACATTTTTCTTAACGGGATACCTTAAATTTTTGTTGAGTAAAAGAACCGCTATTTTAATTTTTGTTGTAAACCGAAAATATATAATTTCTTGAGTAACTATGAATGCCCAATTTTTAATTTTGCTTAACAAAATACTAACCTTTAGTCGTTAGACCCTTTGGTTAATGTTTTAATGTGCTACTTAATTTGATAATATAATAATTGTGAAGCCAATCAGATCCGAATGAAATAGAACAACTTGCAAGAGCAATTTTTTTTAATCTTGTCTGAATTTGATGATCTGTAAACAATAGATTTATAACAAACTAGAACTTTATACTTAGTTATTGTTAATTCTCAAACAGTTCCTTAAGGGGTGTTTCCCCAAACTTACTCTATATTGCAAAATTAATTATGACCCTTTTATTACACAGTTGTCATTTTTGTTGTTGTAAATACGATAGTTAAAAACGAGTTGCTTTCACCTAAAATGAATACCTCAAAATTAAAGGATTGGTGGACTATTTACATTTTAGTAAAGTTTTATTTTGTGTTTATTTGTGTCTAGGTGAAGAGCTACAAACCGTGGTCTTGGTCTAATTAATTATTAATTTTTTTTTCAGGCTTAGAATATAAGGGGTTAGTAGAACAGTCTCTTTTGAGTGTTGAGATTCATTTAAAAGTCGATGGGGTTTCAGCGCTTTTCACAGGACTCTTGCTTCAGCGTCGTTATAACGTAAACGCCGTGGCGCTCTACCTTTTGGTGTTTTGAGTGATGACACAAAATCGGTAACCCCGTCTCATGCCAGAGATATGAAGTAATGTTCAAAGTTAGCCGTTTACCTAATTAGGGTTTTCTTTTTCTCTTAACCACTTACCAACCAACTTCACCCTGGGAAATCTTTGTATGATTGCGATTACCATAAAAATATACACCTTTCTGTCACAGCAACCACCAAATAACGTTGCCCTAGCGCCAAAAATGTGGGGCTATGTAAGGGCATTCAATACTTTAAATACAGTTGTTTTGAAGAATGCATTCAAAGACATCTTTAGGTGAGTGCAATTATGTGTTAAAGTAAATGATGGACATTTCGAGCACTCGTAAAACTGTATTAGCAGTCGATTGTTTTCGTTTAGTTCCATGACCTACTGCAAAAAATTTTTAAAATTACTTGTAACTTTTTTGTTTATGGAAGGATTTTAAAAATTGAAAAATTGTTATGTGAAGATTTGAAAATGTCATTCGGTAACCAAAAAATCCAATATGGTGTCCATAAGAAAAAAAAGTTGACTGTCGTATATTAAAGTTTAAAAGCACTATGTGAATTGTAATGTCCGGTTTGAATTCTGCACATGCTAAGATACACCTATACCGATTTTCAATTTAATATCTCAGTAAATATAATAGTTATGAGGAATTTATAAAAAATAATTTTTTTCAGGTTTTCATGATATTTTAGAAACTATTACCAATATCATTATTCTGAAACAAGCTATTAAAAGGTCTTCAACGGGCGCAACTTTTTGTAATTTAACTGAATTTGTATCTCTGCTTGTTTCTAAAATACCCATATTGAGCAAGCTTAAGTAAGGCACCCTGTATATTGATGTGAGAAGGATGTCATAAAAGGTCATTGAGCACTACATTCTATGAGAAAAGCTACTCAAAGCTGAGAATTTTCAAATATTTAATTTCTGCCCTGTATAATATTTCCAATAAGATAAGCTTATATGGTATTTGCTAGTACATAATGCAAACCCATGTTCTAACTAATATATAAATATTTATTCACTTCAAAAATATCATTTAGAACAAGTTCTAGCCGGTGAAAATAAAAAACACCTCTAGATTGAAAAATATAGCTTTCTAAAATGTAAATGCTAATTCAATAATGCATTTTTTCTCTAAAAATATTATTTAATAAACGTTATTTTAATTCAAAATGTAATACTCTGCATCTATTTCCATTTTTTGAAAGAAACTTAAAAAATTCAAAAAAAGCTATAAATCAATTTGTGAGGGACAGCGAATTATCCACCGTGAATTAAGTACGTGGAACGCGATAATACCGGTAAAACTATCAACCAGATTAAACAACACGTTTTTAATGGTCATAAATATAACTTATAATAGAGAGAGATAAATGCCAAGCATTAGTAAAAGGTAGTAAAACTTTCATGATTGCAATAAATCCTAAATGACAGGCAATTAAAGTTAAGAGCACACGCAATTACAGTTAATTATTACAACATGAGATAAGTCAGACCTGCTAGAATGTAGTCGAAACATTCGACAAGTACGAAGTATTGAGGTTTTTATTATATAAAGCCGAAAAATAATGAGGAAATGGTCACTCACAGATAGTTGATGAATGTCTATTTTACTGGGCGTACCGACGAGTACTTATTACGCCAATATAAACCATAACTGAACGTGGCAAAAAGTCACCTTGATATTTTAATCCACTAAAATAAAAGTTCTTTGAAAATGGATAAAGTGGACTTCGATATATAAGATTAACTAAAATGAAAATCTAAAGATAAAACCAAGAATTTTTCGATACCGTTATTTCTCAATGAAAAATATCTTTAGATGGCAATTATAATAAAAGACATGTTGTAATGGAGACATGAATGCCAATAAAAATTTGACGATTTAAATCGCAAATATAACTTTGTTTTAAACCCTTAAAGAGACAAGTTGTGCTATTATTAAGTAGACTAATCTAGTATAAGACTTTTGCGTATAGAAAATTACTTATGAGTGGATAATTTTTTTTCATTTCTGAGGTCAAATCGCGAGCTGGTTTGACCATTACAATAGGTCCTCTCAGGGTTGCTGGTCATTCACACAGAGGCGGGATAATCGGAGAGTATTAAAATTACCCAAATTACTTTTTAAAAAAAAATCGGGACTTACATGAAAGGTTTTGGAGTTTTCTAATTATGGCCAAGGATTAGGTAAAGATTTTATTAATGTATAGTGGTAATTTCTAAACTTGACTGTAAATTGCGTTTCTAAGTTTTCTTTATACCTGTGTGTGTCAGTAAATTTCTTAGATAATGTGTGTAGAAGGAAGATGTTTTTGAATGTATAGAGGGTTATTCATCAGATTTTTGGTAATTATAACTCTAAGGTTGAGATTTCTTTGTTTTATTTTATTTTTGTAAAGTCCACGACATATTTATCTCTGAGCTGGAAAGATAATACGAGCATATTCAGGAAAGAATCCACATCTTATTATTTTTATCGTTTCAATTAGTAATTCTTGCACCTTTATTGGCCTGGGTATTTGTAACCCCTAATATTCACAGAAATATATGTATATTGATATGATAACGCTGCATGCCGATGTAATTATACGGTTAGTCTCTTGCTCATCGCCACTGCTCTGCGTCCTTTAATATCCTAAAATTTAAATATGCCTCACCTAACTAAACTAAACTAAACTAAACTAAACTAACCTAATCTAAATCACACAGAGCGCACAACGTTATGATAACAAATAATTTACCCCTCTTTTATCTAATACTTTTCCTGCTTTGAATGAGAAAAACGAAATCGACTGATATTTGTATAATGAGAAAGAAAAAAATCATATACTCCTTACATCTTAATATGTTTTACTGTATGACAAATTAAACCACTGAATCAAATAATAATAATATTTAAATTGTTTATCCCCAAAATAATAGCTCCCATTCCTTATTTTAAGGCCAACAAAAATGACACTGTACTCTACTGAAAAATCTTTGGACGTTCAAGACGTTTCCCCTTTTTACGTAAATTTTCACGTATAAAAAAAGATTTTTGTTGACTCTTTACATAAAATATTCAGGTATAATAAATATAGTCTATGTTCAAAAATAAAGAGAAAATATTGACTTATGCTAGATAGTTTTGACCTGTAGTTTTCCTTGTGCGGCTTTCTTTATTCTGCTACTGCGTGCTGTGGACCAGCACCTCAGGATTACTTTCAGTTGAGTTGCTTCATTCAATGCTTATAACAATTCTATGTTTTGTGCGCCTCTGCATAGATTTAAACCAATATTTTTATTCAGATTTCTTCCCAGTATCATTAATTTATTTAGTTTCCAAATTTTACCCCTTCAATCAATAATCAAGTATTTTCTTAATTTACTTAGTATTTAGCCAGTATTTTTTTAGATTTTCGTAGTCTCACTTAGATTTACCCCGTTTTTTCTTAGTCTTACTTTTCCAGCAAACGGCGAAACTTGTTTCATTTATTTCACACTATTATTTATTTTAAAATTTTCTAACACCACTTTAACAAATATTTAAATATTTAATTTTAATATTCACTCGTTGCGTAAATTCTTGACTATAAGTGATGCAAATTGTGCTCAGTTCGAATGAAGACCGCCTGCTTTTCAAAATCGCGTGTTATATAAGCACCGCTACATCTAAAATTCATTGGTTATCGGCGTTGTTTGTTCAAAGTTTACGACCAGCTATAGGATGTTTTGAAAACTTTGGGCTTTTACAGGTATACATCTGATAATAATTCGCTGGAACGTGTTCCTGGTCACGTAGTATACCAGTGGATTTCTATTATGTATTTATCTTAGACCGTCTGTTTTGTTGTTGTTACAGAAATTTCTTATTCGCTTTGGCACGTAACTTAACTTATGGCTTTTGTTTGTCTAGATAATACTTTGGGTTTTGTATTAACTCCATGTAGAAAATCACGTAGATGAAATGACGTAAATTAACATATTTCTCCTTTCCCTATCGCATGTTTAATTTTTAATGGGAATTATATCATGATTTTCTAGCTTTTACTGCGTTTAAGGCAAGTTATGTATCCCCCAATTATCTATATGTATTGAATATATTGAATCTAATATGAATTATTAGAAATTGTTAAATAAAGTATAAGTTTATTGCAACATTGTAATACAAAAATAACCCAGAGAGGTTATCGACAGTTCATGAGAACGGACATGCAACTTTGCATCCGAGAGGGCAGTGATACTGGAGGTGGCAGGTCACAGCCGGTTAACATACCGCAATTACTTAGAAATAAAATTGTAACATTGTAATAAAGTGTACAATTAAGAGAAATGCAGACATGAGATCTGCAAGTTCCCACAGCCGTGTGAGGGGCAGGTTATTATAAAAAGCCCGGGAGCTCAAGGCCCGGCAGTCAGTCTTCGAACTCCATACTTGGTTGTTCAAGCTACTCACATTAGTACAATTAATATTATTTTTTGATTAAAATTATGTTACAAGTTATTCAAAATTCCATTGTAATTTCTGTTTTAAGCTAAAATAAATTTGTTAAGTTTTCGGAATAGTTTTTAAAAACACCGCTCCAAAGGCCCGAACCTTAACTGGCGCAGTCGTAACGGATGTCAACAGGGCACTAAAAATCTAAAAATCGGAAATTGGTGACCAAGAATTTCAATTTGCAATTTTGACAGAACCCAAACCAGGTTGGAGGAAGAACAAAAATCGTCTAAATCCAGCAACAAACCAACGTGGACAAGATACAGCATCGATCGAGCCCACAAAAGAAACAGATGAAGAAATTAATGTAAGTTCATTTCTATTTAATCCAATTGATTTCACAAACTATAATTGATATATGCTAGTTTATTATTTTATTATTTGATTACCATTTATTACTGTTATGAATTTTATTTTATGCCAATATTTTCTTTGAAAATAGTTACGAAGAGAATTATTTTCAAACATTTTATGAGACGAATGTTTAAAGAGACCTTCTTTAAAAGTAAAAGAGATTTTATTTAAAAGTAAAAGAGATTTTCTTTTAAAAGCAAATGAGACTTGATGTTTAAGAGATTCTTATCACAATTATTAGAACAAACTCAAAAATAAACCAAAAATAACGGACGCACATCCATTAATACCGAATTACAAAGAATTAACTACCGCGATACAAAACGCACGTTTAACCCGGTAAACTAAAAAGACAGAACGCAAATTAATTCCAAAGATTAAGGTAATTCTTCAAACAAGCAATTACGGAACGATTATTTAAAACTATTGACTTTTATAAATTACAGCAAAACACTCTGCAATAACTGAAACTGCGGTAACTTAAAACCAGCGTGCAATCTAGCACCTAAGATAAGCAAAGTTTGCGAAGGAAACATTATTTATTACACACTTAAAAACCTCAGAGAAATCGCAATTAAAACAATAACTTTCAGAACTAAAAGCAGAATTATAAGTAATTAAATCCATCACGGAATAATAAAAACGCATTCACCACAGCAATCTATAAATAAAATTGCATTAGTACAAACACAGAATAAAAACTAAACGTTTTTAATTAAAAATACTCGTCATTTATAAATTGCATTATCCCAGTACAAATACCGAGTAAAGTTAAACGGTCATCGTAAAAAGCTATAATTAAGACGCTTAAAACCTACATTACGGAGAGATTCAATTACAAACAAGCATTATAATTAAATACCGAGATATCTAAGAATAAACAGACGTAACATTTATGCAAAGCAATTAGCGAGTAACAGAAGCGAATTATTTAATTCCTATAAACTGAAACTAACACCGTTGAGTAAAAGTGTCAAATACCTAAACAGGTATAGTCGTATGCTATTCAGCACGTACACAAGTAAGTAATTAACCTGCAAGCTAAATTTAGAATACAAGACCGACAAACTATACGTTTATGCAACTCAATTAAAACCGATATCATTACAAATTAACAGAACTAAACTAACACAAAGCTAAGTAAATATCGCGAGAACAAATCTATTCACTCCAGATTCTTCAGAAAGCAGAAACTCAAGACAAATTAAAAGCCGCGAGATAGAAACAGGCAAATTCAAGGCTACGGTAATTAAATAAACAGTATCGAGTATAAATCTCACAAATTCATTACCGCACCGTGTAACTAAGTACAAATAACAGCAACTACGATTCTAAAAATAACCCGACGCAGTCTAAACTAAAAATTAACAAATCCAAACCCAAAATAACGATAAAATAGCAAAATTAATCTCAATTTTTACAAAATTTGAATTTACACAATCTAAAAGAAAAACTAACAAATCCAAACCAAAAATAACGCTGAAAATAGCAAAATAAACCCCAATTTTTACAAAATTTTAAATTACCCAATCTAAAAGAAAAATTAATAAAACCAAACCAAAATTAACGCTACAAATAGCAAAGTCGACCTCAATTTTTACAAAATTTGAATTTACCCAATCTAAAAGGAAAATTAATAAACCCAAACCAAATTAACGTTTCAAATAGCAAAACCTACCTCAATTTTTATAAAATTCGAAATTACCCAATCTAAACGGAGAATTAATACATCCAAAGTATAATTAACGTCACAAATAGCAAAATCAACCCCAATTTTTACAAAATTCGAAATTACCCAACCCAAACGGAAAATTAGTAAACCCGAAGCGAAAATAACGATATACATAGCAAAATAAACCTCAATTCAAAAAAAAAATTTTTTTTTAGAAAATTACCCAAAAGCGAAAGCAACCCTTAACCAACATGAGTAGCGCAAACATGAAGCTTTATTTGGAAACAATCCAAATCCTTGACGGCACGCAAGCGCATCTTTCAAATTTTATTGGAGCAACCGAAATGTTCCTAAAGACCTTCTACAAACCCGGAGATAACGAAAGGAATTCATTGTTTATACGCTTGATAATAAGTAAACTAACCGGAAGGGCACTAACCCTAATCGCCAGTAGAGACGATCTACAGGATTGGCAAGAATTCAAACAGATACTAATTGCATATTTTGGAGATCAACGTAACATAAAATGCCTGGTACGAGACCTAATAAACCTCAGAATGGAACACAACCAATCCCCCTATCAATTCGGAATGAAATGCCAAGACGTGAGAAGTTTAATCCTAACAAAATTAAAAATTGAAGAACCCGATAAAAACGTTCGACATTTAAAAACAAAAATGTATGACGAAATGGCACTGGACACATATATAAACGCTTTATCAGAACGATTATCGGATACGATCAGATTCCAACGACCCCAAAATCTAGAAGAAGCTATGAACCTAGTAATAGAAGAAGAAAATGTAATGTATTACCGCAACAGACTATACAACCCCAACGCGAATAAAAGCTATTCACCAATAAAAACCATACAAGCCACAAGACAAACAATCCCTTAACAAAAATTCACACCCTTCAACACACAACAAATCAACCCCGAATTAATAACCTAAGTTTCAACAATACGAATTTTAATAATCAATATAAACATTTTTCAAAACCAACGTTTAACCCAACTTTTACGAAACCCGCATTCCAACCAAGATTTAATCAAAACTAAAAACCAACAAAGACCAGCATTCAACGCAAACCCCAATAGAAATACACCAATGAATAATAATCATAACAACCCTAATAATTATTATAAACCAACACCAATGGACACCTCATCTGGTAACACCAGACAAAATACAAAGATAACACATATCCGACAAAACCCTCATCAGAAACGCAATTTTACATCGGAAGAACTATTTCACCATGAAGTAGAAAAATTTGGCACTGACCAGAAAATTACATTCAGACAGGTACGAACGATGAATCAAACCATGCAGAAACTTATGAACGCGACGAACAATACGAAACTTACGAGGAGTACGACGAAGAAGGCTCGAACTCAAATTTTCAAATGGACCAATTCATAAACGACCAAACTTAATAAACTTAAATAACATAAATCACTTAGTATTACCATACATAGAAAACTATTAATCGATACCGGATCCTCAAAACATTAATTAGCCCCAGAATCGTGAAAAAACATTGCTTAGCTTATGTAGAAAAAGAACCATTTAAAATTAAAACAGCCCATCAAACAACACTCCACCAATTCGTAGCTAATATACCCTTACCGAGAACATTTAATGTTAAAATTAAACATAAATTTTGTGTATTCGAATTTAACCACAAATACGATGGATTAACCGGAATGGACCTTCTAAGAAAATTAGGAGCCAACATTGACATCAAAAATCGTTTATTAAGGACGAAATACGGAAAAATCCTCATTAAATTTCAAAACACACAAATCGAACAAAAATACACAATAGAACCCCGAACGGAAAGAAAAATAAAAATCCCAGTAAATTCTAACAAAAAAGTAGGAATAATAAATCATATGGCATTTCCACAAGGAGTAGAAACCCCAACCGCTTTAGTACAAATAAAAGATAATTATGCAACCACAACGATATTAAATTCAAACGACTATCCCGTAGAACTATCATTAACAGACCCAATTAACGTAGAAGAATTAAACGAAATGAAAATAGACGAAAATTTAGAAAACGATTACAACCCAATAGAACATGACAAAATGTTAAGAGAAAATTTAACTAACATCCGCTTTAATACCGACATCAATCAAGAAGAGCAAAGAGCAATTAAAAACTTATGTTTTGAATACCGCGACATATTCCATTGCGAAGGAATACCCCAAACATTCACCAACACAGTAAAACAATATCGAGGTAACAGACAAGTAACAGACTTATTAGAACAAGACATAATCCAGCACTCCAACTCACCATGGAGCAGCCCCGTGTTAATAGTACCTAAGAAATTAGACGCAACCGGAAAGAGAAAGTACAGAATGGTAATAGACTATAGAAAGTTAAATGAAAAAACGGTAGACGACAAATATCCACTACCAAATATAACCGAAATTTTAGACAAATTAGGCAAATGCCAATATTTTTCAACATTAGACCTCAGCATCAGGATACCATCAGGTAGAGATGGAAGAAAAAGATATATCAAAAACAGCCTTCAGCACACCTAGAGGACATTACGAGTGCAAACGAATGCCATTTGGATTAAAGAACGCACCCGCTACTTTCCAGAGAGTCATGGACAATATATTACGAGGAATACACAATGAAAAATGCCTTGCATACCTAGATGACATCACAGTTTATTCCACATCATTGGTAGAACACATAGAAAGATTGAAAAAAGTATTTGAAAGACTAAGACAAGCACATTTCAAAGTACAATTAGACAAAAGTGAATTTTTACAAAAGAAGTATCATTTTTAGGACATGTAATAACACCCCAAGGAGTAATGCCAAATCCCGACAAAACAAATGCAGTTCTAAATTACCCATTACCAAAGACAACCAAAGAAATTAAAGGATTTCTAGGACTTAGTGGTTACTACCGCAAATTCATTAAAGGTTACGCTCAGATAACCAAACCCCTGACAAACGGTTTAAAAAAGAGAAACAAAATTGAACACACCCCAGAATTTATTAAAGCCGTAGACAAAATTAAAAACATATTAACGAATCACCCTGTATTAGAATACACAGACTTTTCAAAATCATTTATACTTACCCATCAGCTACGCATCCAGAACCCTAAATGAAACCGAACAGAAATATAGTACCATAGAAAAAGAATTATTAGCCATAATTTGGGCAACAAAATATTTTAGACCTTACCTATACGGAAGAAAGTTTTACATATACACCGATCATAGACCACTAGTATGGCTATGCAAACTGAAAGAACCGAATTCAAAATTACAACGATGGCGAATCAGACTCGAAGAGTACGATTACGAAATTATATATAAAAAAGGAATTTATAACAACAACGCAGACGTTTTAAGTAGAATCCAACTCAATGCATTAGAAACGGAATCCATTGTAGGAAACGTAGACGAAGCAGAAATAAGGGAAGATCCAGACGAGATCGACACGATACATTCGACACAAAACGAAGAACCGAAAAACGCGATTAAAATTTTAAACGAAGCAATCGATATGAAACCCAACCAATTTATAATTACCGAAGTTTTAAATAACCCCAATCTCGTAAAATATACAAAAGTAGATAACAAAAAGATATACCAAATTCAAATAACTAAAGATGACAATGAGGAACAAATAATTAAAATTCTAAAAGAACACACCCCCGAGAAAAAACGATTTTATTTTTATTTCAACACCGTACATTTATACCAAAAATTTTCAGAATTATACGTCAAACTATTCAATAACTCTGGCCCTGAACTCATCAGATGTACTAGAAAATTAATAACACTAGACGACCCTGACGAAATAAACGATGTAATTAGGAATCAACACGAAGGAAAAACCAACCATCGTGGAATTAACGAAACAATAAAGCAACTTGTAAGACGTTATTATTTTAAAGACATGAAGGAATTGACCACAGATTTCATTAACCAATGTGAATTGTGTGACAAAGCGAAATACGATAGAAAACCCCCAAAGATACCCTTAATGTTAACCAAAGCACCCGACAAACCATTTCAAAAACTACATGCCGATACTCTAGTAGTAGAAGCGCAAAACTATCTAACAATTGTAGACGCATTCACAAAAATAGGCCAAGCAATACCAATCACATCCAAAAATAGCATCGACGTGACCCAAGGATTTTTACAATATTTCACATTTTATGGAACACCCGAATCAATAACTCTAGACAATGGTAGCGAATTTAAAAATGAGACAATACAAAACACTTTAGAACTTCACAAATTAAAAATTCATTTCACAACGGAAAACCACCCTGAATCAAACGGACTAATTGAACGACTACATTTAACCCTGTTAGAACAAATTCGATTATTAAGAATAAATTACAAAAAGGAACATATAACCAATTTAATGTCAGACGCACTAATCGCCTATAATAACACAATTCACTCATCAACAAATTTTACACCCTTAGAATTAACCTTAGGACATTCAGATTCACGAAATCTCTATGACATACACTACAACAAGAAAGTATATCAACAATATGCGAAAGACTACAAAGAAAAACTAAAAATAACTTATGACAAGGTAAAAGATAAATTAGAGAACGATAAGGAACGTATCACCACAACCCGAAACAAAAATACCCACGCAAATAAATTTTCAATAGGACAAACCGTGTATGAGAAAAACTTTCAAAGCAAGCGACATAAAACGGCACCCAGAAATTTAGGACCATTCAAAATTAAGAAAATATCAGATGAAAATATAGCAGTAGTAGACAACGGTAAAATATCAAAGTACATTCATTTGAAAAACCTAAGACACCCTGTCATTTCAGATGGACAATCATCACCCTTACCGTCAACCTCCGCCCAGGTAGAACGGACAACCAAATAATAATATAACATATTAAAACAACCTCGGTATACTACCAATTAGATTAGGCAGTATACAAAACCCAATTAACATTTGCAAAATTAAATACCTTACACTCTAGTATTATTGAACCAACCGATTTATTAAAAGAATTAATGAGAATTAGATCACTTATAATTAACACTAAATTACCTTTTGATGTAACAGAATCAAACATTCTAATATTTGAAAAGATAGCTATAGTAAAAGGCTATATTAAGAATAACGAAATAATATTTTAATAGAAATCCCGATAGTAGAAAGTAACAATTATAATTATTATCATTTATTTGCTTTTCCAACAAAAGTTACTAGCACATACCAAGTAATCGTACTCAAAACCAAATTCCTATCCCTAAATGAACTGAGATATGGTTATACAAACGAAAAATGTACTGAGGTAGCACCAAACCAATACTTATGCCAATCAATGACGACAACAACCATTTAAGAAGACAGCCCTTGTGAAGTACAACGGTTAAAATTCTCAAATCATTACGAAAACTGTGAAGCCAAACAAGTGCAAATAAACAACATGAAAATTCAAAAAGTTACAGAAAACAAATGGATAGCCATTTTCCCAACAGAAGTAGTAGCAACCATCCACTGCAATCAAGATGAAAATAACCAAGCATTAATCGGAAGCAAATTAATTACCCTCGAAGAAGATTGTTATGTGAAATTGAAAGAAGAAGTAATCAGAGTTTATCAAGATCCCATAGCAACAAAGAAACTTGCAAACCTACCAGAACTACAGTTCAAGGTAGTACAACAAGAAGACGAAGAAATAATCAAGAAACCTACGAAACTAGAGCATCTAGACTTAGACGACCTCAACCACGCCATGAAATTAGTGGAAAGTTACAAAGAACATTTAAGTGAACTCAATACGCCAAAGTTACATTATGACAATATAAGCGTTTGGACAATTGTATTAATCATTTTAATAATTTTTGTAATTATATATGTATTTTACAAAATGTACCTTAGATATAAGAATGAAGGAAACAGTTCTAGATTTAAGGAAACAAAGAGAAATAAAGAAACCATAAGTATACCCTTAGAAATAATGAATTTTAAATAAAATTGAATAATAAATTTTATGTATTTAAAAATTAAGTAAAACCTTAATTTTTCATTTACGGTGGGAGGAGTGATGTATCCCCCAATTATCTATATGCATTGAATATATTGAATCTAATATGAATTATTAGAAACTGTTAAATAAAGTATAAGTTCATTGCAACATTGTAATACAAGGATAACCCAGAGAGGTTATCGACAGTTCATGAGAACGGACATGCAACTTTGCATCCAAGAGGGCAGTGATACTGCAGGTGGCAGGTCACAGGCGGTTAACATACCGCAATTACTTAGAAATAAGATTGTAACATTGTAATAAAGTGTACAATTAAGAGAAAAGCAGACATGAGATCTGCAAGTTCCCACAGCCGTGTGAGGGGCAGGTTATTATAAAAAGCCCGGAAGCTCAAGGCCCGGCAGTCAGTCTTCGAACTCCATACTTGGTTGTTCAAGCTACTCACCTTAGTACAATTAATATTATTTTTTGATTAAAATTATGTTACAAGTTATTCAAAATTCCATTATAATTTCTGTTTTAAGCTAAAATAAATTTGTTAAGTCTTCAGAATAGTTTTTAAAAACACCGCTCCAAAGGCCCGAACCTTAACTCGCGTATCTACTCACAATTTATGAATGCTTTTTGTTTAAGACAAGTTTCTCTTGCTGAATGTGTGTTTATTGTTGACGGTTATGCTTCCCAGCATTAAATAAAGTCAACTGCGATCCTTATACAGGGTGTTAAATGTTTGCTCTTTGCAAAATATGCAAATTACGTATTTTTCATGCTAACTTCTAGTACTATTTACATGTGTTGTGTGAACATCTTGGCTCAATATACCCCTGAATAACCCGCTTATCGTAGCAATATATATATATATATATATATATATATATATATATATATATATATATAAGTATGCATTTCTTGGGAAAGCGCGCTATAATCTACCTAAACTTACTTTTATTTATTTTTTGATTGCTTTGACTTTGTAACTAACACACATACAATGCATAGTTTGGAAATTAAACATGTTCGTAATTTTAGTTGGTGGTATGTTTCGTGCTTGTATCTATAAAGCAATAAGTTTTTGTTCTATATAGTAGTTTGTTAGTCATCGAGGCTGTTGGTAAGAACATTGTTACGCACCTACATTGTTGATCCAGTTTATCACATTCGAACTAATATTTGGTGGTCCGTATAAAATTCATAACCGTTTGATGCATTACAACCAAATCCACCATATCGCTCTATACCATTTCAAACATGTATTTTTGAAAAATTCGCGGCAAATATAATAATTCATAAAAAGTAAAAAAAGTAACAAGTTGTTTTGGTAGCCCCCCCCCCCCATACATTAATCTATCCATTTTTTTAAGTATGAGAATTTCTCTATACATTTGTACGCACTGCAACTTATTCACTTAAAACGTGTACAAACGATTGTATCAAAAAATATGGATAATAAATTTTTGGAGATGAGGCTGCATTTACCTAGTCCCTGTAAATTAATTTTTGCACATCTTGCTAAGATGTTTGAAAACGTTTTTAACATATTTCTGCATTTATGGGGCGCAAAAGATTGCTTCTAAAAAATGTAGCATCGTTCAGAAGGGGCTGGGGGTCGTGTCCATCGTCCAGCAAGATCAATTTTTTCGTATTTTCGTCTGCAAAATTTTGCACTTCATGCATCTTTGTACAGACGTAAATATCGAACATTAGCAGTTACATTGTTCTTGATGGCAGGCTAAAGAAATAGACTCATTATTTAAATCTACCTAAGGCATAAAATTTATTTATAGTTTATTTCTCTCCAGGGCATTTATATTTTAACGACTTCTAAAGGTATCATGTATTTTTAACTGAATCTCCATCACATTGTGTTTTCAAGAGCACACTTAATTTCGGGTATACCAATATGCCAATGCAGTTATTATTATTTTTGTAGTTAATGACAGTGCATCCACCATTAAGTTCCCTTTTGCAATACACAGGTATTTGATTGCAATTTTGTAGTTTTCTTTTGAAATACAAACAATTTCAAAGGAAACGAATTATTCTCTTTTACGATCTTCTGCAGAATATTTTTGTACCGTAGAAATTACTCTCTATTGTGCGCTTAAATTAAGGAAGTGAGGTAAATAAATAAATCGAAGAATACAATAATTGTTTATAGGATCCAGGTTTATTGATTATTTTAGCTTGATTAGGAACTTATTGTGAAGCTCGAAAATGAAGTCTTCAATATTATAATAGGTAATCATCTGAATTAGTCTACTATACTAGTATAATTTGTCATACGTACGGAATTATTGCGGAACAATTACTTTTGCCTATGGAGCTTCTCACGTTTCTAATCATGTTACGAAAGTACAGCTTGACTATTGTAATCGATACATAGGTGCTTTTATATACTGAACAAGGACTGTTTTCTTTAAACACTACAAAGAATCGTAACGTAGTTTCAATCTTCTGACTAGATTTAAACGAAGCAAAAATTAAGATAAATTTGCAATACACTGTTGTCGTTTTAAGACTGTAATAGGATAAACCTTTATTATAATAAATCACAAGAGAAGTTTCAATTTCAATTACAACAGCTCCTGCAGAGCTCCGCTGCAAACTTATCTGAAGGAAACATTTACGCAGTAAGAGGATTATGGTTGTAATCCACATATTAGTCTGCCCACCAATTCTGGTAATAAACCTTATTCTTGCACTTTGAAACAAAATAAAAATGGTATCAAATGAATGGCTGTAGTAGTAAACTTTCAAAAATAATTTGACATAACAGGAACGCTACATATGAATGTAGTAGTAATGCACTAGTTTGTATTAAAATTTGAAAGTATAGTGGGTTTTAAGTCGTCTGGGTTATTTAAGAAGGCTCTTTTTTATAAACTTGTGATTTCGGATCGATGTTAATCCTTTATCAAAGGTACTCCGATTACAAAATGTTATGGATAATTTGTATAATATATTTCATATTTACTAAGACGAGGTTATAAAAAATTGGCAATTAATATATCTATGATAATCTCCTGTATAAATGTGCTAAACTATATATAACAAAATATATAACAAGATGTTAACAAAAGCCAACCATTAAAGATTTTAATCATTATTTCTATTGCCTGTGTGTGTGTATGTGCGTATATATGTGTGTGTGTGTGTGCGTGTGTGTGCGTGTGTGTGCGTGTGTGTGTGCTTGCGTGCGTGCGTGCGCGCGTACGTGCGTGCGTGCGTGCGTGCGTGTGAGCGTGTGTGCGTGCGTGCGTGCGTGCGTGCGTGCGTGCATGCGTCCGTGCGTGGTGTGTGTGTTTGTGTATTAAAGAAGTTTATTTTAGGAATCCATTGATAGAATAGTTATTACGTGGTGATTTTTATTAGTGAAATTTAGGGCATAGGTGTATATACATATACAGTTTTAAATAATTCACATTTATTTATTTGTTTATGGTGTTCTCTTGTTGAGAAATGTGGTACATTTCTAAAAATTATCTTTTTGATTTTTTGTTTTACAATTGTAGTATAATGGGATTGTTAAAATCCATTTGATGTTCGTTTGTATTTACATATATGCATGGAACAATAGCATGTTGCTATATGTGTGCATAGCATTTATGTTAAATTATTCCTTGTTTTAAGGTTTGCGTACACTTTGTCCTATATATCATTCATTACAATCTAGGTATTTGATCTTCTAAATGTAACTTTAAATAGTACATTTACGTACGTAAAAATTCATGAAAAACCTCATAATTAAAAAGATACTCGGCACCCTTTAAAACGCGTTCAGCTCGTTATATGACAAGACAAAAGTGTTTGTCGCATAACGTGCAGTTGTGTATTTTGGATCGAGAAGAGTATTTCGTTTTCAGATTGCTCAAGAAATTTTAAACGTTCATTCATCAGGTAACGAAACAAGCAACTAACCAGGTACATGAACTGATTTTTATGATTAAGAAAAATATTTTCAAATGCCTACAATTAATCACTAAAATTAAGAAATGTGTATCGTTTGTCTGTATGTGAAATAGAAATCGTCTTGTTCTATTCATAACAACGTTAACCTGGCAAACTCACTGACGATATTTTTAAATAGCAGTACCCTGCAACCATACATACAAGTAATAAGAATTACGCTACTTACTTTTAGTTCTCGTATAAGATTCCTTAACCCAGAATATTTTTTGAGTAGTCGATAGAGATCATTCGTCATTTGTGTATTTTCAGTTTCAATTTGCGCAGTCGTCATATCTAAAAATTAAAACAATATCACTAAATTGGTAACTAATGTACTTTTAAAATTAATTGAACTTATACTACTTTGAGCAATGGTTGTGTATGTTAAAAATCAAAATAGTATTTGGAAGTTCTGTATTATAGATAAACACAACAGAAATGATAATGCCAATCTGTAAGAATGGGGACTTAAAATTACAGTACATAAACGAACCTTGCAGATGAAGGAAATTAATCAAGCATAATTTATCGCAAATTAAAGATACTTATACAGAACATTTTGAAAAATGCAACTAAACTTATTCATAATTTGAAGGTATGCATACAGTAGATACAAGTGTGTGTCGTGTAGAATGGACGGGTATAGTGCTGCTCTGTAATACTTAAATAAATATGCCGTTAATTTGTAAATTATGTAATCTAAAATGTACCAGGCACGAGGAATCGTTATTGTGTAGTACGTGCAATGATATATATCATCCGAATTATAAACATATGATTGTTTGATAATATGAAAATGTCCAATACTTTAAAATCGTAGCATTGCACATAGTGTGCTTAGAAATTGCAAGAGTTTAAACAGTCTGTAGCTTAAGGTAATGAGTCTGTCTTCATAAACTATTACGGCCGAATTAAAAATAATACGCGGCAATCAATTGGCTTGTGAAAAGTTTGTTACGTTCAATAGGAGTGTTCCCCTTTGTTAACACGTTATCTCCTTGTCGGCAAGCTAGAACAGCTGGTATTTTTGCAGCTGCTCTCTGAGGGTTCTTCACACTTGATCTTTCGGCGATATTTTTAAAAGCCAAACATCTTGCCCATACGTGGTTTTTTTCTTATAAATACAGACCGTGCTTACATCCTTTTTAGCAAAAAGAGCTGTTGTAGGTCGCCATTTTAAGATGCTGCTTGTAAGTAGTGTTCTAATATAGTTAAATTGGTTGATCCCGTATACTCAGTACATAGACAAATGCTGCCGCATTTCCTCCTTATAAGAAGGAAGCCGCTAGTTTAGGATACAGTGACATTTTCGGTCTGCTTTATTTGTGTTGCTGTTTTGTAAGATAGATACTTTTTTTGTTGTGAATTCTACACTAAATGGCAGACTCTACGTTTCCAAATGCACGCTCACAATACGAACGATTATGTACCGTATTATTAAAGCTTGCGTGAATTAATGTTAGTGTCAACAACTTTCTAATTACTATTTTATTGAGATGTTTAAAATTTGATATTACGTAAATTACTGTAAATATTCCTTTTTGTACGGTACTTACATAACGATTTGTGAATAAAATTACTTGTTGAGGTTTCCAATGTGTCCTTTCTGTACCACCCACTCTACTTTACGACGTTTTTGAGCTAACTCAAAATTTCAATTTGCTTAGATTTCGATTCCACCATTCTGTCTCTGTTTTGTTGCCGTATTCGGTGTAAGCAATTCTCTTTACTGACTTTACTGCTACCTTTCGTGTTTGCACGGCATACCGTATGAAGTCAATAGATATGTTATGATAAATTAGACGATCGTCTGTCGTTACTTAAGCAGTAAGAAGAAAACTTAATGAGTGTTTCGAAAGAATTGAAGAACATAAACTAAGGATTGTGCAATTAGGCCGAAACAATTCTGAATTAACAATAACTATAAATGATATGCAACAATACTCTATGTCTAATTGTGTGGAAATTTTTGGTATTTCGCCAGTACACAATGAGAATGTTATTACTTTTGTATAGTAATTGGAGAAAGCAGTAGGTTATAGTGTAGATTCCAATATGAGTGACACATGTCATCGTCTTCGCGCCAGTACTACTGATCCAGGAAAATATAGGCGGATAATAATCAAATTCCTGCGTAAACTGGACAAGGAGAATTTTATGAAAGAGACGAGTGTCGAGCGCATCCTAATAATTGGTGATACTGCTTCTAATTTGAATTTTGCCATGAATGTATATCAGAATGATCAAATATACATAAATGACTCGTCAACTCCTACTAATAGGGTACTGTTTGCGAGGGTCTATGAGTTTAAGGAATCTGAAAATATTAAGCATTTATGGTGCAAAAATGAGAAAATTTTTATGCGTATTAAGCATGATAGCAAAATCTATGTAATTAAATCTGAAACAAATTTGCTCGATGCGGATTAAGGATATAGCTCTAAAACATTTACTATCAGAACGCTGGCGGAATAAAAAATAATTAATTTTCCAGAAGTTTCAAAGTCGGTTGTGTGCATCATTAATACGAAGAAACTGGATTATCAAAAATTGTGTAGCCGGTGGGTTCCAAGGCTGCTATCTGAAGATCGTAAAAGGAAAATATTCCGCTGAGTTTTCTTGTTTTTGTTTCGATACAATCAGTAAGGAGTTTATTGATGGTGAATATTTCAACGACAACGAAAAAGTGAAAACAGGAAACATGGATTCGGTTTCTTCACAACCTACACATTTCTTTGACGTCGGATTTAAAAAACTTGCTAAACGATATGACAAATGGTTAAATAAACATGGAAATTATATAATGAAATGGATAAATATACCCATGTAGACTATGAAAAAAATGTATTTTAACGGTATTTATAGTATTGTTTTCTTATCAAAAACAAATAGTAAGGTCATATGATATTGCATGATAAAGATTCTGCTTCATAAATTCGAAAAATACGAGAAAGAACAAATTAGTTTATACTGTATAAATGTGTTAATTACGTTTGATGCATAAGCGAGTGTATATTAGAGGAGTTTCCTTCATAGTTTATAATAGAAACATCATCTGTTAACTAAATTTTTGTTCAATTGCATGTAAATGCTGTAAATTATATGTAATAATGGTAATGTTGCGTGCATAAATTTTCTAAAAGAATTTTGAATTTTAATTTACAACAAAAGAACGTGTTTCTAATTGCAAAGCGTATTAATTCAAGTATAGAAAAGTTTAAGCCATTAATTCAAGAAGGTATCAGGAATAAAAAGCGATGTTAATAACACAATTCTAGAATACAATGAAATTTTGATATAGAATCGTATAAAAACGACGCGTTCAATGGTGAAGTTTCGAGAAACTGTGGGAACCGCCTAGAATAAATAACGTTAAAACAGTTTGGCTTATTTAAATTTAAAACGGACAGCTGTGATGATCAGTGTTAGTTGAAATGTAGATACGAGAGCATGCTGCCGTAGATAGCATACCGAGTTTACGTAATTAAATTCGTACACAAAGATGTACAAATGTAGCAGACAACGGTGATTTAAAAATATATTGAAATGTCTATTCAAAACGAATTAAAGCTATTGTAGGATAGGGTTAACTTAAAAATTTGTAGATTAAATGGAAGATCAATAAACGTATACAAATCGAATGGTTTTGTATTTGATGGAAGAGCTATTTGCATGAAAGTAAGCTTATCAATACAATTTCATAAAGGATGAAGCATCAATATTTAACAAATGGTAGTTATTATGTTTTGGAAGAGTGAGCGCTTGTGATTGATGGCCAACAACGAAAAGACCTGTGACGGTAAATTCAAAATATCCTGTTTAAATGAATGATTTCTAAAGATTCATATCAGATTAAACATTTAAGCCCAAAATAAGATTTTTGTGTGTAAATCAGTTAAATTTAAAAGTGTTTAAGGGTTTCTGGCGAACCTACGCACAGGATTAGTAATCACACAAGATGAAATACACATACTGAATATAAGAGAAATGAAATTAAATTAGACGACTTTTAAAGGTAATTGGTGAACATAGTAATTAAAAAGAATGTTTAATTAAGAAGTTATTAATGATTGATTATCATGGTTAAAATTTGTTTATTAGAGACTAATGTGGAAAATGACTTAGAATATGTGTTGTGAATTTTTGTATTTGTATTTAAGATACTGCTTGTAAGATAAAGTTGTTGTGATTCACTATCTTTGAAATATTCCTTGTATGTTTGTTGTGGTTTGATTAGCATTCTTCTTAATCTTCTTTGGGAATTAAACCACTCATAGTTTTTAAAATCATCTTTATTTACGTTTCGATCCATGACCTAGGATCGTTGTCAAAATAATAAAAACTTCAAGTTTGACATTTATGACATAAATTGAAGGTGACTTTGATTTATTGATGTTTGAAATATTTGGTTTGAGTACACTAAGCAAAAATTTTTAAAGTTTAAAAGAATGATTGCCTTCGCAACACAAATTGAAGGCAATCATTCTTTTAAACTTTAAAAATTTTGCTTAGTGTACTCAAACCAAATATTTCAAACATCAATAAATCAAAGTCACCTTCAATTTATGTCATAAATGTCGAACTTGAAGTTTTTATTATTTTGACAACGATCCTAGGTCATGGATCGAAATGTAAATAAAGATGATTTTAAAAACTATGAGTGGTTTAATTCCCAAAGAAGATTAAGAAGAATCACCATCTTTGTATTTGAAAGATTGTTTGACAGAGGATTATTTGCGATTATTAAACTTGTACGTTGACAGTGGTTTCATTAAGGTTAAAAAGGATCGGAGAGTTAGCAAAACATAAAACGTGGTCTAGTAAGAACATCACAGCAATATATATTGCTGTGAAACCTTTTTAATTAGAATCGAGCCTCACGAATTGGGCGTCAAAGAATGCTGTGATACCACCAAAATCCGGGTACTCCGCTTTTCGAATCGAGCCCCTACGAATTGGATGTCAAGAATGCTGTGAATCCTACAAAAAGCTATTCATTACCTTAACTGTGTTGGTCCATTGACTTTCTTCTGTTAATCGCCTCGGCTGCTCCTCTAGATAGCTTTCATCCTCATACATAAAAAACAAACACATTCCTACCACAAACATCAACGTCAACTCTATTTACATCAATATTCACAATACATTAAAATTTCAAAATTAAATATTCAGCATAAATTTCAGTATCAGAAAATTTCAAGATTTAAATTTGTTATCATTTTAATGTGCATCCAAAATTAAAGTCCTTGTAGGATGCCTACTAATTAATATAACAATATATGCAGACCTGGGTCTGAGTACAAAGGGAGCATCTACCACCCCTTTACGTTAATTAACCAGGTTCGTCTAATTGAGCTCAAAGACATACCCAAATTTTCATCAAGAACATAAATACTAAATACTCCTTTCGACTTAAACAAGAAAATTTCACCTTAAAATTAAAAATTTGTTGTTAGTACAACTTCATTACTGTCCATTTTAAGTAAATAAATTATAAAGTTATTCAACACACACGAAAACATCAAAGTTCAAACAAAATAGTATAATTTACCTGAAGGTTACTGCACTCGTAGCTTCAATGTACATCGTCCCTTTTGTTAATCACACCATTCCAACTGGGTTATATTTACGGCTTCTGATTCTCAACGCTTTAAAAATTTTCTCCATCACCATTTATTTAAAGTTGTTTAAGGGCTTTTCCGGAACTAATCTGTGTATATCTGAACCTTGTTTTGTGGATCCAGACCCGTTTATGCACCATTTAAGTATTAATATCCCCGAAAAATAACAAAAAACTTCATACTTCTTTCACCAATATACGCCAAAACTGCCTACTTTTGTGTATATATTTGTCGTTGTAAATTTTTACCAATTGGTACAGTGATACTAAACTTTATTACCTTGTATCTTCTTTTCTAAGTGCACTAACGTACATTCATTGTAGCACGTATAGAACAAGCTGTTTTAAATCACATAATATTCGAGCAAACTGTTTAAATTATTTAATATTAAAACCGGAAAACTAAAAAGCACTGTTTAATGCGTTCAATCAAGTCGAAGATCTAAGAGAGCTTCCTCATATTCACCTCCGTATATATAGCGGTTAGCCTGTCTGTCGGTCTGTTCCCCAAAACGGTCAGTTTCTAGAATTTCGTCATTCTATGTTCCCATTCCGTAGCTCGGCATGCGATTTTTACGAATTTTGTACTCGCCTCAGTTAAATCTCAGAAAATTTCCACACGGCACGCAACGTCTGAGAATACCTAATTAAATTTTATACAGAAATGTTATTTCTACCTCTCAATTTTGCCTTTTACTTTCAACCAATCGCAACCCCATGACGTTGCTCTACTCACGCCTTTTTACTATATGTGTCTCGGTCTTGCGCCTATTATCTGTCTCTATCTACCCTGTTCTTATTAGTGCAAATTGATATTCCTTATTATCGATTATTTCAGTCCATGTGGACTATCTGGGTTAAATAACCCCGTATCGCACCTTCTCGTGAATATTAAGCCACGGTTTCTTCAAGATTCTTTGTAACCATTAATTATCTTCAACATTACGCAGAATGAGCTTTTTAAAAATACGCAGGTGTTTAAACATACTATTAATTCTCAGAGCTTGATTTCATGGTATTTTTACAAGTTTTTATAGATATTATATGTTACTAACGGTTCAATTAACTTCAATTACGATTATTATTAGTACATTTTTGTTTAATACCGGTTACTTAAAATAGGGTTAATTAATATAAATTTTGCACGTAATTTCCATTTGTTTCTTTATTAGGAATAATTAAATTACACGTAAAGTTTTCTAATACTGCTTCCTTTTTTATATAAAGCGTCTTGTACATAATTTAAATCTCTTATTTTTAATGAAACGAATGAATTTTTATTCTCCACGCTTTTATTTAATAACGCGAGTTATGTATCTTTTCCCAAAGCTTCTACACGGTGATTAAAATTATTTGATGTGATTATTTAATTTTCTACCCTGGTCTAAATATGAGTATTTTCCCCCTATTTGAATACAAATAATCCCACTTATTTGAATGCAAATATAAAGTATTTAAACCGCAAACAAAATTTACAAAAAAAATGCCTATCTCTCTCTACCCTTATCTATCTAACTTACCTACCTTATCCAAAAAAATTATTTACACCTGTCCTATATCCCTATCTTATTCCTAACTCTCACCTAATTCTCTAAACTGAAGTTATCCCTAACTTCATCCTACTTATCCATCTAATCCTATATACATCCTATATACCTATCCTATTTCTAACTTTTAACTAATCTTCACTATACTTTACTTCCCCCTACCTAATCCTATATACCTATCCTACTCTTACCCTATTCCTAACTCTCCACTAATCTTATATGAAATATCTATACTTAACCTATCTTCTTTTCTTCCTACTTTTACTCTTTATTCTCATCCTAAACCTATTTCTTATTATCTCCCATATTTATCCTATACCTAGCTTTATTTTCTATACACACCTACTTCTACTCTTCTATATACACCTATTCTATCCCTACCCTATTTAAATCTAACTCTCTTCTTGACCCTCCAAGTCTTTCTTCTCACCATCCTAATACTCTTCATCCCTATTTCTCCCCCTTCTATATCTATACTTCTCATCCCTGTTATCTCACATACAATAAACTTATTATCCTTACTCTTAAATATTACTTCTTCTTCAGTCCCTACACTTGTCTGTTTCTCATTTATTATTGTTTCCCTTTCTGCCGACAAACCAAGCGATACTACTTTAAAATTATCGATTTTTCCCTCTACGGAAACTCCTATGTACCTTCTAGAATGCTTGTGTAATGGAATCCGCCAGAATGAATTCCTTAAATCTACTTTATTAAAAACAAACTTGCCACTTAACCTCATCACAAATAATTCTGCCTTCACCTGCTCCCGATCTGCTGCTGTTGCTTCTACCCCCACTAATTCTGCATGTTTTTGTACTAAAGCTTGAACCTTTACTATCCTATCCTCTGCACATCTTATCGTGTTGATCTGTTTACCTTCATCATCCTCTACCTCTACTACATTAATACTAAACCCCGTGTCATCCTCTGTGACTTCATAACTGCCCTTCCATGGCACTACCCTATCATTAATCCTTATTACCTTCCGTTCCATATCTATCAAAACCCCTAACTTCATCATACAGTCAACACCTAAAATGCTCTGAAACTTCAGTCCAGGCACAATTACAAACTCCTGTTCACAGCTTAAACCTCCTATATCTATCCTAAGCACCACAACACTATTTACTACAGCAAACTTCTTTTTATTTGGAGCTACTAAATGGCTACGCTTTATAGGCATAATTCTATCACAAACCTTATCCCTAATTTTGCTAACGAATTCCTCTGATATTAAACTCGCCTCTGCCCCTGTATCAAGTAATACTTCTACATTATTCTCAAAAATTCCTATATTAATAATTGGCAAACATAATTTTTCCTCAGTTTCTGGCTCTACTTCCTCCTCAATTTTGAAAAATTCACGTGGATGTTCATATACATTTACACTGAAATCTAGTGGTCTGTCGCGTTCTAAAAATCCTGTCCAGGTCTGTTTTCCCTACTTGGTCCTGGTCTAGCCGTCACCTCAGCGTATGTCCTAGGCGTTTCCACTCGTTCCGTGTCTGTATTAGCAGTCCCCTCATGTCCGGTGAACTATTCCTTCTGGTAGGTTCCGGTCTCGGTGCAGGTCCCTTCCTAAACTATTACTTCTAACGTATGGTCGTCTCTGTTCCCAATTCTGTCGCTGGTATCCGTAACTATTCCCCTTCTAGCATAGTTGTCCCGTCTATTGTCAAACCTAACTGTGTTGATCTGTCTTTCCCTATTATCCCGAGGTCGTCCACTACTTACGTCGTCGTACCTCTGCAGGTATTCTAAAACATTTCTCTGGCCACTATGTTCTGTAGTGCTACGTGTTGTCTTACTTCTACCTCGAAGTGTCGTGATAAATACTTGATAATTTGTCGGTCCGTCAGTGGTGGGTTCAGTTGCTTTGCTATGCTATACTTGCGTATAGCATATTGCTCCTACTTCCTGAAAATTCTCCTTAAATTTCCTGTGATTAAGTCGTCTCGTACCTGGTCTTGTCTGTGATCACTCCAGTAGTGCTTTAAAATCTGTCTTCAAAGTCCGTGTAGGTGTCTATGTCCTGTCCTACTAAATTGTACCATGCTTCCGCGTTGTCTTTCAATAAAGCCTTTATCGTATTCAGTTTAGTCTGTTCGTCAAATAAATTTCCCACTAGATTTCTTACACTATTAATAAAAATTTGTGGATTTACCCTGTTATCGCCATAAAACTTCATGTGTTGGTCCAATGATACTCCACCTGTAGAAAATCTGGGACCATCCCCCGTTAAATTCGACATGTTGTATTTGATACTACTAACTTCGCGTTCTACCCTGCCTAACTGATCCCTACATGAGTCCGTCACTTCAGTCATTTTATATTAATCTCTTCTTCACAAAAAATGAGTACTTCGGACCTTAAATGTCCCATTTCCTGTCGAAGACCTGTAATATCACGCTCATTTTTTTCAACCCTATTTTCTACTTCCCCCAGTTTCACGGTAAGACTATCTTTAAATTCTGTAAATTCTTTAGTATTTTGTTCAATTTTATCCCCTAATTCCTGATTTAATTGGTCAAATTTCTTATTCGATTCTTCACTCATCCTCTCTAACATTCTCAATATCATCTCGTTTCCTTGATCCCCTGATTCCGTCCTCGACTGATCTCTACTGCCTCCAGCTTCTTCCATTTTCGAATTTTTCCCACACAATGCACTATCGTCACTTCCAATTTCCACTCCTTGACTCCTTAACCACTCTTTTCTCTGCATACGTTCAAATCACTCACACACACTCTAACTACTCTTAAATTTATACACAAACAGAAACTCTCTCTCTCAGATCGCCAGTTTCCTGGAATAAAATCGCAAAAATTTTATTTGGAATTCGAGCCTCACTTTTGGGTCGCCAAGGAATGCTGTGAAACCTTTTTAATTAGAATCGAGCCTCACGAATTGGGCGTCAAAGAATGCTGTGATACCACCAAAATCCGGGTACTCCGCTTTTCGAATCGAGCCCCTACGAATTGGATGTCAAGAATGCTGTGAATCCTACAAAAAGCTATTCATTACCTTAACTGTGTTGGTCCATTGACTTTCTTCTGTTAATCGCCTCGGCTGCTCCTCTAGATAGCTTTCATCCTCATACATAAAAAACAAACACATTCCTACCACAAACATCAACGTCAACTCTATTTACATCAATATTCACAATACATTAAAATTTCAAAATTAAATATTCAGCATAAATTTCAGTATCAGAAAATTTCAAGATTTAAATTTGTTATCATTTTAATGTGCATCCAGAATTAAAGTCCTTGTAGGATGCCTACTAATTAATATAACAATATATGCAGACCTGAGTCTGAGTACAAAGGGAGCATCTACCACCCCTTTACGTTAATTAACCAGGTTCGTCTAATTGAGCTCAAAGACATACCAAATTTTCATCAAGAACATAAATACTAAATACTCCTTTCGACTTAAACAAGAAAATTTCACCTTAAAATTAAAAATTTGTTGTTAGTACAACTTCATTACTGTCCATTTTAAGTAAATAAATTATAAAGTTATTCAACACACATGAAAACATCAAAGTTCAAACAAAATAGTATAATTTACCTGAAGGTTACTTGCACTCGTAGCTTCAATGTACCTCGTCCCTTTTGTTAATCACACCATTCCAACTGGGTTATATTTACGGCTTCTGATTCTCAACGCTTTAAAAATTTTCTCCATCACCATTTATTTAAAGTTGTTTCAGGGCTTTTCCGGAACTAATCTGTGTATATCTGAACCTTGTTTTGTGGATCCAGACCCGTTTATGCACCATTTAAGTATTAAAACCCCGAAAATAACAAAAACTTCATACTTCTTTCACCAATATACGCCAAAACTGCCTACTTTTGTGTATATATTTGTCGTTGTAAATTTTTACCAATTGGTACAGTGATACTAAACTTTATTACCTTGTATCTTCTTTTCTAAGTGCACTAACGTACATTCATTGTAGCACGTATAGAACAAGCTGTTTTAAATCACATAATATTCGAGCAAACTGTTTAAATTATTTAATATTAAAACCGGAAAACTAAAAAGCACTGTTTAACGCGTTCAATCAAGTCGAAGATCTAAGAGAGCTTCCTCATATTCACCTCCGTATATATAGCGGTTAGCCTGTCTGTCGGTCTGTTCCCCAAAACGGCCAGTTTCTAGAATTTCGTCATTCTATGTTCCCATTCCGTAGCTCGGCATGCGATTTTTACGAATTTTGTACTCGCTTCAGTTAAATCTCAGAAAATTTCCACACGGCACGCAACGTCTGAGAATACCTAATTAAATTTTATACAGAAATGTTATTTCTACCTCTCAATTTTGCCTTTACTTTCAACCAATCGCAACCCCATGACGTTGCTCTACTCACGCCTTTTTACTATATGTGTCTCGGTCTTGCGCCTATTATCTGTCTCTATCTACCCTGTTCTTATTAGTGCAAATTGATATTCCTTATTATCGATTATTTCAGTCCATGTGGACTATCTGGGTTAAATAACCCCGTATCGCACCTTCTCGTGAATATTAAGCCACGGTTTCTTCAAGATTCTTTGTAACCATTAATTATCTGCAACATTTACGCAGAATGAGCTTTTTAAAAATACGCAGGTGTTTAAACATACTATTAATTGTCAGAGCTTGATTTCATGGTATTTTTACAAGTTTTTATAGATATTATATGTTACTAACGGTTCAATTAACTTCAATTACGATTATTATTAGTACATTTTTGTTTAATACCGGTTACTTAAAATAGGGTTAATTAATATAAATTTTGCACGTAATTTCCATTTGTTTCTTTATTAGGAATAATTAAATTACACGTAAAGTTTTCTAATACTGCTTCCTTTTTTATATAAAGCGTCTTGTACATAATTTAAATCTCTTATTTTTAATGAAACGAATGAATTTTTATTCTCCACGCTTTTATTTAATAACGCGAGTTATGTATCTTTTCCCAAAGCTTCTACACGGTGATTAAATTTATTTGATGTGATTATTTAATTTTCTACCCTGGTCTAAATATGAGTATTATATATATATATATATATATATATATATATATTGCTATGAACTCTCTACACAATTATTCGCGCCCCATCGTTTGGGCGACCATATAAATATTGCTATGATTTAACTTGAACTAACAGGATTTTATCGTGGACCGACTTTGTGTCGACCAATAACAAAACTTGATGTGATAACCCGATCTGTGGCGTATTCAGCTTATAACTCCGCCTCTCTTTTAAATTATCAAATTACACTCCCATAAATTTTATCATTTGTATTCGACTAGCTTTTATCTTGAATTATAAAATGAAGGTAATTCAGTTCCATATAATGAAAACAAATATTATGTACAGGTTTTGAAAATTATTTAAAATGCACGTTTCAATCAATTAATGTTGTAAATCTTATTTATCTCAAAATTATATGCTTTTTAATCAATCTAAAGTCACCAAAAAACCTATTGTTTTCATAAAAAGCAGCCTGGAACGTTCAAAACCCATTTATCATATAACGCACTTTCTACGTATGTAAGTTCATTGTTGACTCCGTCATAATAATTTAAATTAATGAAGCAAATTCAATATTCAATATTTAAATTCAAATAGAAAAAAATGTCTCAAAACTAAAAAATCTAACCTGGTCTGTTTTCTTCGTTATTTCCTTCTCGCAACCAAAATTATCTACGCATCCATTATCAACTAGAATTTTCCATGCATTATACCATCCATTTGGATCAAAATTATTCTCCACCAATTCAGAATTATTATATACCCATTTAAATTATTATCTATCCACACGCTTGAATTATTGTATTTAAATTGTTGTCCTCACACTTGGCCTCAGACTATCATTTGAATTATTATATTACTTTTTCTCACCAGCCTCCAACTTAGATCATTTCTTTCCCCAAACTCAGACTTGTCATTTATTCTTACCGGACTCAGACTTGTAATTTATTCTCACCGGACTCAGAAGGTCATTTATCATTCTCCCCAGACTTAAATACCTTCTATACTCCCCGGACTCAGAGCCCTATTATTATTATGTTTTAGTTTAAATAAATTCCCCAAAATCTACTTACGTTTAATCGGCAATAGTAATTTTCATCTTCGTCGCACTTAAACAATTTTCACTTTTAAATATTATTACGTGTTACTTTCACATTCAGAGTAATGCACCTTGGCCTTTGTTGAGTTGAGAACTGACTTCGTTATCATGTCGCTGTTAATATATGCTTGATATCCCACTTCGTCTGTGGGTATGGCCTACAAGCTTGTCGTTAATTTTAACCAATCAAGTCTTTGCATTTAAAGTAGTTTCTGATGTAACATTTTCTGCCTTCAAGTAATTGTTGTTTGCTCGCAGCTGCCTCGTTATCAGACATGCGGTGTTTTGAGCAATATAATCGCTTTTTCATGTTGTACACAAAAAACTGATGCAATTCGACTTTCAATTTTCATATTTGCTTGTTTATTTACGCAATTTTATTATTTCTTTTCTCCGTATTATGATAACTGACTGGAATTCTTTTGAATGCGTGTTTAATTACACTTTATTGTGCTTACTTATAAATACGCGTGCTTCCACTGAAAAATATCGTTATTTGCGTTACCTAAATTAACTAAAACTCTATCTACAGGGTGTTAAATTTTGTTATCCACTCAATGCATGTATTACCTACTTTTATGCTAACTATGCGTCTTCTTGTCCTAAGATGTGCCTATTTGCGTCGCTTAAAACTACTTATACTTTATATACAGGGTGTTGCCTACTTACTATTTACAAACTATCCCAATTACTCCATTTTCTATTCCATAAATGCAGTTTTCTGCTTCCTACTATAATTTCTGATTCCTAAACGACCTTTGCTATAAAATACACCCTTAAACAACCCCCTTATCACAGCATAATTCCCCTAAATTAAAATATAAAATTTTAGAACAATGTTCTTTTTGGCGCCCAACGTGAACTTAAACTCACATTGGTATAAATCCCAGGTGTGCGTGGCCTAAAACACGAAATACATATGATGGAGAGCTCACAAGTAAAATTCTTGTCCGGAGGTAAAATACTCCCTCATTCGGATCTCCGGGAGGGGGTACTTGGGGCTCGTTATCATAAGAATATAAAACAACAATTCGATTTAGTGATAGGGACTTGGAATGTAAGGTCATTACTTAGAGTAGATAAGTTAACGAATTTATTAGTCGAAATGAGAAAGGAAAAGCTGGAAATTTTAGGTATTAGTGAGGTGAGATGGCCAGATAGTAATGACTTTTGGAAAGATAATTATAGAATAATTACAACTTCTTCAACTAATGGACAGGCAGGGGTAGGAATAGTGTTAGGTAAAAGTTTAGGGCATAAAGTTAAAGAGTACTTACAATTTAGTGATAGAATAATTATGGTTAGATTGAGTACAAAACCCACAGACACTGTTTTAGTACAGGTTTACATGCCAACAACTCAGTACGAGGATGAGGAAGTAGAAAAGGTATACAAGGATATAAATAGTATAGTGAGAAAAGTAAAAGGAGATGAGAATTTAATAGTTATGGGCGATTTTAATGCGTCAGTGGGAGAAGGTAGTGAGGGAAAAATGGTAGGAAAATTTGGATATGGCAGACGAAATGATAGAGGAGAAAGATTAGTTGAGTTTTGCCAGGAACATAGATTAGTAACTGTAAACACCCTATTCGAACAACATGTTAGGAGAAGATATACCTGGAAAGCGCCAGGTGATAGGGCTAGATACCAAATAGATTATATTTTAGTTAAACAAAGATTTAGAAACCAAGTTAAAACTGTCGTAGTTATCCAGGGGCTGACATAGATAGCGATCATAACTTAGTTAAAATGAAGTGTAAACTAAAATTCAAAAATTGAGAAAAGTTAAAGAGAGGGATGGGATCTAGGTAAGCTTAATGATAGTAGGGTAAAGAGGAATATAAACAAGTATTAGATAATAAGAGCAAAGAGATAGCTGTAGGAGGGAATGTAGAAAATAGATGGAAAGAAATAAAACTGACTGTACATGATACAGCAACACAGACTATAGGTAAGAAAAAGTAGAAGCGAGAAAACCCTGGGTAACAAAGGAGATATTAGATTTAATAGAGAATAGAAGAAAGCTTAAACCTTTCAGAGAAGTGGATAGTGAAAGTAAGCAAAATATAATACAGTTAGAAATAAGATAGTACATGAGTGTAGAAAAGCTAGAAATAAATGGATGGAGGAGAATTGTAAGGAATACAAGATGATTTGAGAGTAGGTAAGACAGACAGGGCTTACAGGGCAGTTAAAAGTTTTTGGAGAAGATAGGAAAAATATAATGGTATTAGAGACGAGAATAATGAGCTTCTAATAAATAAAGTTGAGGTAGCAGATAGATGGAAAAGATATTTAGAAGATTTATATAAGGGAGACGATATAGATGAGTTAGAGAACGACCAAGAAGAGGATGTAGAAATAGGGTTCTCAATATTAAGAGAGGAATTTGATAGAGCTGTTCGGAATCTTAAACTAAATAAAGCGCCAGGGATAGACGATATTCCCGCAGAATTAATAAAATATGCTAGTCAGAAAACTTTAGATAGATTATATGAACTAATAAAAGTAATATATGACACAGGTGAGGTTCCAATAGATTTCGAAAAAAATATTATTATCCCAATCCCAAAAAAGTCAGGAGCTGATAGGTGTGAGAATTTTAGAACGGTTAGTTTAACTTCTCATGCTTCCAAAATACTAACAACAATAATTAAAAATAGAGTAGAAGCTTTGACTGAGAATTATTTAGGCGAAGACCAATATGGTTTTCGTAAAGACAGAGGGACTAGAGAACCGATACTAATGATTAGGGTAATTATCGAAAAAGGTTACAAAAAATTAAAAAGACTCACTTTGCGTTTGTAGATTTAGAAAAAGCATTTGATAGGGTTAATTGGATTGTTATGTTCAGGGTTTTGCAAAAAATAGGAATCTCTCATAGGGATAGAAAAATTATTTACAGTCTATATAAAAACCAAAGCGTAGTAATTGGATTGGATGAAATAGAAAAGGAAGCTAAGATTAGAAATGGTGTTAGACAGGGTTGTATACTGTCTCCTTGATTTTAATGTTTATATTGAGGAAGCTTTAAACTTAGCTAGAGAGAGAAAAGAGATAGGTATTAGTGTACAGGGACAGAAAGTAGACATGTTACGTTTTGCAGATGATATAGCCATTATAGCAGAGTCTAGAAAAGAGTTAGGAGAGTTTTTAAATATTTTAGATGAGATACTACGGAGTAACTATAGTATGAGAATTAACTCAGTAAAGACAAAGATAATGACAAGTGAGTTACAGCCTAGTTCTAAACCAAAATTAAAATAGGTAATACCGAGTTAGAGGAGGTAGATGAATTTTGCTATTTAGGTAGTATAATTACAAAGGATGGACGTAGCAGAAGGGATATAGTAGCTAGAATAACTCAAGCTAGAAAAATGTTTTTAAAAAAGAAAAACTTACTAATAGCTAATAGTATTAGCTTAGATAATAGAAAAAGTTTCTTAAAGTCGTACGTATGGAGCGTTCTACTATATGGTAGTGAGACTTGGACAATTAAAGAAGTAGATAAGAAAAAGATAGAAGCTTTTGAAACTTGGTGTTATAGGAGAATGTTAAAGATTAGTTGGACAGATAGAATAACAAACGAGGAAGTTTATAGAAGGATAGGTGAGGAACCCTGTATGTGGAAACAATTAAAGGTCAGGAAAGATAGAATGATAGGGCACCAGTTAAGACATGAGGGACTATTTAGTAAAGTCTTAGATTATAGACTACCAAATAAAAATAGAGTAGGAAGGCCTAGACAAAGCTATATTAGTCAAATTATTAGAGATCTAGGTTGTGAAGGGTATGCAGACCTTTTTAGACTAGCTCAGAATAGAAAAGAATTTAGAGCTGCGTCAAACCGACTTTAAGTAAGTTCGAAAACAAAACAAAAAAAAAATAAAAATCAGGTAACTAAATGTCACCATGACATAACTCACAATTAGTTAGCGGTCTGGCATGTTGGTAGCGTTTCGTTGCTTAAGCCTTACCATAACATATAATTTAACACTTTTACTTTTTGAAGCGGATAACCAGGTTATATTTCATTTCCTGATAAATGGTAATTATGTGACCATGTTAGAGTTCTTTAACAAACATCAGGTTGCTAATATCTATGTAGAGCCAGGTGGATAGGAAAAAGATAGAAGGATATAGGAAGACCTAGACCAAACTATATTAGTCAAATTATTAGAAATTTAGGTTGTGAAGGGTATTTAGAGCTTTTTAGATTAGCACAGAATAGAAAAGAAGTTAGAGCTGCGTCAAACCGACCTTAAGTAAGGTCGAAAACAAAATGAATGGTATAAATTTGTTATATTTTTATTTCTTTTTTAAAATCTAACTTTTCCTTTTTTAATCCCATATTTACATTTATTTAATCTCATACCTATGTCCTATTATACTACCCTATTCATACCTCTATTCCTATATTCAAATCCTATTCTATTATCCTATGTATACCTATTCATAAATTTATTTTACATTTTATTTCATTTACTCATGTTCCTTTGTATAGGTATCAAATTTATTTCTAACTTCCCCCTTGAATCTGGATACTTTCAATCCGTATTTCCTACTTGTACTTTTAAATCTGGATCCTTTTAATTCATATTTCCTAATTGTATTCTTATTATTTATCCTATATCCTAAAAATCTAACCCTATCTTGAAAAAATTCAAAATTAAACCAGCTATATTCAGCTCTAATAATAATCTCTCTAACTGTACTAAGTGTTGCTCTACACTATCACTAAATATTAATACTTCATCCACGTAGTGGATACTAAATTCCTCATACGGTCCCAAAATATTCTGCATCGATTTCTCTAATGCATCCGTACTCGAGGACAAACCAACCGGGACCACCCTAAATTGATATCTTTTTCCTTCTACTGAAAAACCCGTATACTTCCTTGATTCTCGCGCTAATGGAATCAAACAAAATAAACTCTTTAAATATAATTTGCTATAAATCTTCCTATTACCTATTCTCCCTAATATTCTATCTATCGTTCGTGGACAATTGTATTGCGGCTTCGTTCGCTTATTAATTTCTCTTGTATTTATACACAACTTAATACTATCATCACTTTTCTTTATGACGACTACTAATGAATTCACAAAATGTGTACTGGAGCTTTCTATAATACCTTCACGTAACATTTCTTCAATTTCTTCATTTACTCTATTCCTATATGCTACTGGAATAGGATATATTTTAGTGTTAAACGGTTCTGTATTTGCTACTTCCAACTTGTGTACATAACCCGTGGCAATTCGCGACTTCGACCCTATTAATTCTGAATGCTTACTCAATAATATATTCACCCTATTCCTTAAATCATCTGGACATTTAATATCTTCATTTTCATTACCCTCATTATCTATTTCTTCATCATGAAACTGATTAATATTCACGCAGTCATTCTCTATTTCAATATTCCCTTCTTCATACCTTTTAATATATTTACCATTACACTCAATCTCTTTGCATTCCGCATTTATCTTCAACCCCAACTTATCTATAATATTCATCCCAAATATAACATCTATCTTTAGTCCAGGTACTACCATAAAATCATTTTCCCATTTCATATCTCCCATTTCACATCTCAGAATTACCATTTCATTTATTACACTAAATCTCGTATTATTCGGTGCCACCAAATTACACCTCGTTATAGGTATCGCTTTATCCCCCAATTTCTCTCGTTTAAAAAATTCTTCCGCAACAAGTGATGCCTCTGCCTCAGTATCAATTAACACTTTAACTATTTTATTTTCCACCTTTAAATTAATTATTGGTAATAAGTTCCTTTCAAATCTTCCTAATTTATTATCCATTTCATGTTTAATAAACTCGGGCTGGTATCCGTATCCGTTAATCCGTAGAATTTTCCTTGGTTCGTCCGTACTCAAAAATCCTGATTTCGCGTTGAAGGTCCTGCCTGACTCATTATCCCTGTGTCCGTGCAATTCGTATTCCTTATTTGCGTACAATTAATATTTCTTGCTCGTGTCCGTCGATCAACATTTTCCTGTCTATTTATTACTCTATTATTCCCTTCATGATTCGTTTTCTCTATTCGTTGCCTTAGTATCTGACGCGTGTTTCTGTTTTGCTTAAAATCATTATTAAAGTTCCCCCTATTAAAATTTCTTCCAGGATCATAATTATAATTGTTCCGTTGATAATTATTTCGAGTCTCCGTATTCCTTACAAAATTCGTGCGTTGATCCCTAGCATTATTTTCCATTTTATAATCAGATTCCAAATCATCATATCTCTGCAAATATTTCATGAACGTATCCCTATCTACTATATTCTGCGTCGTCATGTATCGCTTTACTTCAGCGTTAAAATGACCTGCTAAATATTTTATAATATGTTTATCTTGTAAAGGAGGATACAATCGTTTCACTACAGTAAACTTCTCAATCGCATATAATTCTCGCGTTATTCCTTTCTCTGAATTGTATGTACCCATGCTCAAGTTATTCTGAATTCTACCTTGCTGATTGTCACTCCAAAATTGTCTTAAAAATTTCCGCTCAAACTGTTCAAATGTTTCTATTTCACTCTCAACTAAATTGTACCATTTTTCAGCATTTCCTTTTAGCATCGCTTTGACTAAATTTAATTTATATACCTCATCTATATAATCCTGTATTAACCTTTTAAAATTTCTCATAAATGACTTCGGATTTAATTTTTCGTCCCTGTAAAATTTTGTAAACTGTTCAATTGAAAGATTTGTTTGAATTAGTCTAATTGGTTCTCTATTATTAAAATTTCTAGAATCGCTTTTTAAATTATTTATCACTTGATTCATTGATCTGAACTCCGTTTTGCAATTTTCCTCAATGTTACCTAATTTAATATTTAAAATTCGTAATTTTATTGTTGGACTCGCTTTCATATTTTTCCTGTTTCGATTTAACTATTGCAATATGGTCCCATACGCATTCTATCTTCTCAGAAACTCTGACAATTCTCTCTTGCATTTGTGCTCTTATCTCAGCAATCGTTTGGTTCGTTTCTTTTAGTCCTTTACTACGAATTTTGATTTCCTTCCCCAATCTTTCGCTGTTTTCATTCATTTTTGTTGTAATGGTTTTCATGGTTTCTTCACTTCTGTCCATCTTATTATTTAATGACATTAAAATCTCCATCATTTTAGTTTCTTGTGAAGTCCGTCTTTCTTCAATAGAACTGGTTTCAAACGCTATGCTTTTTGGGATCCTTTCTCCATTTTAAAATTATTATCTTTACGCTAAACTTTTAAATACTAAATAAATCTATCTAACTTTAATTACTGTACAAATTTCTTGATTTTTCGCTAATTGAAACTCTTTAAATCTCCGGTTTAATTTAATTCTTTTGTTTTAAATCTCATGGTCGTATTTTTAAATTTATTTTTAATTTAATTCGTGCCCTCTTAATCTCAGGTTGTATTTTAATGTGGTTTAATTCGTGCTCCACGTTGGGCGCTATTTAATTATGCTATGTACTCTCTACACAATTATACGCGCCCCATCGTTTGGGCGGCATTATTGTTATGATTTAACTGGAACTAACAGGATTTTATCGTGGACCGACCTTGTGTCAACCAATAATAAATTAATTCAGTTCCATATAATGAAAACCAATATTATGTACAGGTTTTGTAAATTATTTAAAATACACGTTTCAATCAATTAATGTTGAAAATCTTATTTTTTCTCAGAAAAATGTGACATTTAATATTTCTAAGTACAAAATCATTTATAAAACCTATTACTTTTTCCGAAAAAAATGATACTTTTTCCTGGTAAGTGCAAATAAGTAAGAACACAAATATTTAATTTTAGAATATTTTATTATGTATAAGTTACGTTTCCTTAATTTAAAAGTACAGTTATTAAATGTACATTGCCTGAAAGACATGTTTTTGAACAATTAGGAATGTTCTGCTACAGTGGAATTTTCTTGATTTGAAATAATATTTTGTGCACACTGACAATCAACTGACCGTTAAAGATGTACTTGTTCGCTAAATTGGATTCTGTTTCAGCTGATGCACTGCCACACAACTAAACAGTTTCTTAGCTATTTCTGTCTTGTGCACTATCGATTCATCAACATACCCTTCAGCGACCATTGATGACTTCCAACCACCATGTTTCTTTAGTGTCATCAAGTCTCCCCAGATTCAACTAAAAGTGTAGCAGACGATCTTCGAAATGCATGACCTGTATATGACTTAGCATTTTTAAGTCGAAGAAAATTGGCTACTATTTCAGGTACGCTTATAAAACTGATTTCTACCCACAACTTGATTGACGCATTTCCCATTGCGATATGCATAAAACAGGAACGGCGATCCTTTGCTGCTGCTGGACGAAGTGCCATGTACATTCTGTAAAATTTAATATATTCTTCAGTAACTATAAATCTCCTATTTACATCATTCTTTGTTTGCTTAAGTTTCACAATTAATGACTGTTCCCACGTCTTCAATATCATCTAATGTTACCTGGCTAATTTCACATATTCGACAGGCTCCTTGCATTATCCCAAATACAACAACAACCTTGACCAATAAATAAACTTTCATCAGGAGCATTATTTAAAAATCACTAATATGTGTACTCGTAAATATTGCAGATTTTTGGGCATGTAACCTTTCCCATTTTGTTTCAGAAACGTAATTAGTTTGCAATATTTTGAAATGTCTACTGTTATTATTGTTACTTGTAACATACTTTTTTATCATTGAATAATTCGACCACACTGTTGATGGCTTTTGTTGTTGCGCTAGTTCCGAAAAATAAACCAATAACACCGTCTCCGAGTAAGAACTACATGTCTTTTCGCCTTCCATTCCATGAATCTTGAATACGCAGTTTCGTAAATTATTCGTGATTTAGCTGGCAATAATTTTATTGATGCTACTTTCGCTGCTCTACCAATTCCGGTGGAGTAAGAGAAACTTCTGAATCAGTACTGTCCATTTTTGAATTTTGAATATTCAAAACAATCGATATAAACAACTTAAGTTCGCAATTTTGTAACCACTGCAAAATTAAATTGACAGATATTTGATGTACTTTAAAGGTTTCCTTAGCAACGCAGATCTTTACTTCAGCGTTAAAATGACCTGCTAAATATTTTATAATATGTTTATCTTGTAAAGGAGGATACAATCGTTTCACTACAGTAAACTTCTCAATCGCATATAATTCTCGCGTTATTCCTTTCTCTGAATTGTATGTACCCATGCTCAAGTTATTCTGAATTCTACCTTGCTGATTGTCACTCCAAAATTGTCTTAAAATTTCCGCTCAAACTGTTCAAATGTTTCTATTTCACTCTCAACTAAATTGTACCATTTTTCAGCATTTCCTTTTAGCATCGCTTTGACTAAATTTAATTTATATACCTCATCTATATAATCCTGTATTAACCTTTTAAAATTTTTCATAAATGACTTCGGATTTAATTTTTCGTCCCTGTAAAATTTTGTAAACTGTTCAATTGAAAGATTTGTTTGAATTAGTCTAATTGGTTCTCTATTATTAAAATTTCTAGAATCGCTTTTTAAATTATTTATCACTTGATTCATTGATCTGAACTCCGTTTTGCAATTTTCCTCAATGTTACCTAATTTAATATTTAAAATTCGTAATTTTATTGTTGGACTCGCTTTCATATTTTTCCTGTTTCGATTTAACTATTGCAATATGGTCCCATACGCATTCTATCTTCTCAGAAACTCTGACAATTCTCTCTTGCATTTGTGCTCTTATCTCAGCAATCGTTTGGTTCGTTTCTTTTAGTCCTTTACTACGAATTTTGATTTCCTTCCCCAATCTTTCGCTGTTTTCATTCATTTTTGTTGTAATGGTTTTCATGGTTTCTTCACTTCTGTCCATCTTATTATTTAATGACATTAAAATCTCCATCATTTTAGTTTCTTGTGAAGTCCGTCTTTCTTCAATAGAACTGGTTTCAAACGCTATGCTTTTTGGGATCCTTTCTCCATTTTAAAATTATTATCTTTACGCTAAACTTTTAAATACTAAATAAATCTATCTAACTTTAATTACTGTACAAATTTCTTGATTTTTCGCTAATTGAAACTCTTTAAATCTCCGGTTTAATTTAATTCTTTTGTTTTAAATCTCATGGTCGTATTTTTAAATTTATTTTTAATTTAATTCGTGCCCTCTTAATCTCAGGTTGTATTTTAATGTGGTTTAATTCGTGCTCTACGTTGGGCGCTATTTAATTATGCTATGTACTCTCTACACAATTATACGCGCCCCATCGTTTGGGCGGCATTATTGTTATGATTTAACTGGAACTAACAGGATTTTATCGTGGACCGACCTTGTGTCAACCAATAATAAATTAATTCAGTTCCATATAATGAAAACCAATATTATGTACAGGTTTTGTAAATTATTTAAAATACACGTTTCAATCAATTAATGTTGAAAATCTTATTTATCTCAAAAATCATATGCTTTTCAATCAATCTAAAATCATCAAAAACCTATTGTTTTTATAAAAAGAAGCCTGGAACGTTTAAAACCCTCTTTATCATCATCATTACTTTCTACTTATGTAAGTTCGTTGTTGACTCCGTCACAATAATTTAAATTAATCAAGCAAATTCAATATTCAAATTCAAATAGAAAAAGATGTCCCAAAACTAAAAAATCTAACCTGGTCTGTTTTCTTCGTTATTTCCTTCTCGCAACCAAAATTATCGACGCATCCATTATCAACTAGAATTTTCCATGCATTATACCATCCATTTGGATCAAAATTGTTTTCCACCAATTCAGAATTATTATATACCCATTTAAATTTTTATCTACCCACACGCTTGAATTATTGCATTTAAATTGTGTCATCACCCTCGGCCCAGACTATCGTTTGAATTATTATATTACTTTTTCTCACCAGCCTCCAACTTAGATCATTTTCTCTCCAGACTCAGACTTGTCATTTATTCTCACCGGACTCAGAAGGTCATTTATTATTCTCCCCAGACTTAGATACCTTCTATACTTCCCCTATTATTATTATGTTTCAGTATAAATAAATTCCGCAAAATTTACTTACGTTTAATCGGCAATAGTAATTTTCATCTTCGTCGCACTTAAACAATTTTCACTTTTAAATAATATTACGTGTTACTCTCACATTCAGAGTGATGCACCTTGGCCTTTGTTGAGTTGAGAACTGACTTTGTTATCATTTCACTGTTAATATATGCTTGATATCCCACTTCGTCTGTGGGTATGGCCTACAATCTCGTCGTTAATTTTAACCAATCAAGTCTTTGCATTTAATGTAGTTTCTGATGTAACATTCTCTGCCTTCAAGTAATTGTTTTGCTCGCAGCTGTGTCGTTATCAGACATGCGGTGTTTTGAGCAATATAATCGCTTTTCCATGCTGTACACAAACAACTCATGCAATTCGACTTTCAATTTTTTTATCTGCTTGTTTATTTACGCAATTTTTAATCACCTTTACTTATCAAAATGGCTAATTGTTTGTACGCATATACCCTATGCTTCTTGAAGCTTTATTTCTTATATCCGTATTATCATAACTGACTGGAATTCTTTTGAATGCGTGTTTAATTGCACCTGCTATGCTATGCTATGCTAACTATGCGTCTTCTTGTCCTAAGATGTGCCTATTTGCGTCGCTTAAAACTACTTATACTTTATATAGAGGGTGTTGACTGCTTACTATTTACAAACTATCCCAATGACTCCATTTTATATTACATAAATGCAGTTTTCTGCTTCCTATTATAATTTCTGATTCCTAAACGACCTTTGCTATAAAATACACCCTTAAACAACCCCTTATCACAGCAATATATATTTGTGTGTGTATGTGTATGTGTGTGTGATAATGATGTCGCGAGAGGGCATGGAACACCAAATTCTAGGAAACAAAGAAACTTATCTTATTGCGTTTATAAAGCATAAAAACGAAGCCCTAATACATTATGTAATTAGAATTCGTGTGCAGGCATTTATGCAAACTGATAATGAACACACTTTTTAATATACTGAACGCGTTTCATTTTGTACGTTTCTGAAAGACCAATTGCATAAAGTAATGCATCCTCGTTAAAGCAAAGCAGATTCTCCGTTTGTAGATATATCATTTAGAACAAGAATAAAATATTCATTCTCATTAAAAATACCACTTAGTGAGTTTTAAATAAAACGTTTCTTTCTTTCAAAAACGTTAGTCTCGAATTAATTCCAGAATTTTCAATATTTAATAAAAAAATACGTTATTTACTAGAAATGTTTTAAAATCATTAAATAATCAAATATTTTGTACCCGTGAATAAATAAACGCTTCAATTCAAAGAACGTGCTCCAACCGGAAAAGCTATAAAAAATAATATAAGCGTTTTAATAGCTTTATGTGGCAATGATCACTGACTCCCTGCATTGGAGAAGAAGGGAAGATTTTACGACCACTATAACTTTATTTAATTAGCTCATTAAAATTCGAAATTGATGTAGTTTTTACATCATCCCGGGCTAATTCGTAGAAACATGATCTAGAATAGAATGGAAAAAATCATGTATTAGAATTTTAGTATATAAGACGGGAGTAGTTAATATTCTTTAATTTATTCATTTTACGACATCGAACATATAAGTTTCGAATAAAGATTAATTCTTTAATCCATTTTAAGACATCGAGCACGTGAGTTTCGAGTAAATTATAATTCATTTTACGACACGCAATATGTAACATAGAACTTTGAATAATTATAAAGCATATAATAATCTATGATACAAAAACAACTGTTAATTTTAATAGATTAAAATAGTTGCACTTTGCAAATTGATATTTCAGCGTCAAGATTGGTTGGGAATGGAAATCTGAAATGGAACCAGGAAACATTTAATGCCGTTAATTACAATGCAAATGATAATTTTGTAAGCGCTATTTGACAATATCAACTGCAAGTGGAGTTATTGTTTTTCTATTTTGTAACCTAATTATATTCGAGTAAATTAAACTAGAATAATATTTAAACGTATAAGAAATTTATTTTTCAAGGGGATAATTTCAGGTAACTTTAAGGTCAGAGTTTGAAACATTTTGACCTTTACTAAATTCTGCCCGGCGTCATTGGCCAATCACGCTGACAAAACTGGTAATAAAGGATAGTTAACTTATCCACAGAAAAACTAACAAAATTTTGTACTTCCCATTGGAGAAGTTAGGGCTCTGTAATTGTTAACAAGGATTAGGTGAGGATTATTTTAATAAGTACGCAATCCGTAGATAAGAATTATTGTCTGCGCTAAAGCTGTAAATTGTTTTTATATGCGTTATTTATTTTGAATGTAAGAGATTCTTTAGATAATGTGTATATAAGAAAGATGTTTTTGAATGCTTAAAAGACTGTTTATAGATGTTTCTCGAAATTTCTATGTTTCATTTGCTTTCTATAAAATCCAAAACATATTTTCCGCTAAACTAACCAGGCAAGGAAAAGGATACTGTAAGATAAGAATTATCAAACATGTATTAAACCGATATGCAAGAAATTCAGGTAATGACAATAGGTATCTTTAAAATACTGTGTATAACTCCCAATCCTTAAAGGAAATATTTTGTTAGATTCAAAATTAACATATAATAATAATTAACTGATAAATAATCAAGATTTAATTTCAGACCTATTAAAAGCATCTATTATCCATAAAATTTTCTGTTATTAATCATGTTTGAAAGAATCATAGGATCGTATGAAATTATTCGCTATCGATTTTGATGGCTGCTTCCAATTAATAAATTTCAGCATTATGTACATTTACGTTCAATTAATTCAAGTTTCATTAGCCATTGTAAACACAATTTTAAACATGCTCTCCAACAAAATAGAAAGCGCTTAATGAAAATGCCAGAATTTATTCATGTTACTACACATTTTCAATATGCATTATAATGGTTTAATGCGAACAGTGTAATCATTTGGCAAACTTCCAGTCCTAAACCAGCAATGCCGCAAAGCACTAACATGACCAAAAAGACATGTACTATTTCCTACAGGCATACCTTCTAAACGTTCAATTCGTTCTCGTCTCCCTTGAGCTTCCTCCGCTAGCTTTGCTGAGGTCTTCACCCCTTCACCTGACTTCTGAGCTTTTTCCATAATTGTGCATGCTCTTAAAACAAACGAGGGAACGGTTTCTTGCTTCTCCTGTTTCGGAATATCAACCAGTGTCCAATATTGCGTCTCCAAGCGTATTACGTCCTAAAATAAAAAAGTGAATTTTTATTAAAAATAGAGGATCAAAAGCTACAAAGTTAAAAAAATTATCAGGCATTATTCTTTACAGTATGCTACAAAATTAAACAAGACTGAAGGAAATTTGCATTCTTTATCAAAGACGTGACTTTCTGAAAGAAAACCGGATTCAATTTGTTTGTATCAGGCTTCCTTTGAATGCAAAACAAGTTTGAAGGCATTCTTTTGCATGAATTAAATATTAAAGAGCCTATTGCAAAATATCACATAATACAATTTGACGGATGGACTTTGTAGACTAGCAATTCAATTTCAATTCTTTTGTTTACTTATGCAGTATAGAGCTTTCCGAAACCCTTTTTCTAATAATTCTAAAGCGCTTAGGGCTATCAATAAAAATATTTGATATCAAATACACAGGCCATTTATGAATTATATTATTGGTTTCATTAATTTCCTAAAAAATCTTAAACGTTATATAGTCGTTAGCAAATCATTCAATTAGGACAAGTCAAAACTGAATCGCATTTCTATTTCTATGTTGTAGCCACGATAGTTGAGAAAAAAATTTGCTACGTGCATTGATGTAGCCTAACAAAAAAGGAAAAAGAAATATGTCGGCTACGGCGGTTTAAACATCGTGGTTACATCACTCCTGCAAACTATTTTATTTCATATGAACAGTATTGATTATTAATTAATTAAACCAAATACAATAGTGGTAGTGAAACTTGTAGTGCCAATTATCTAAAAGGTATGTGATAAATACTAGTTTTAGATATCTATATTGAACTTATTAACAATCCTGATCGTATTTGTAAAAGGCGACACTTTAAACAAACTATTCCGGTTACTTATCGCGCTCTCCACACATTGCGACGTTACTCTAAGCTAATACGTGTATTTTAAGTTGTGTATTTACTTCTTTATTATTTGGATTAAATGGATTCTGCTATCAATTCGTTGGAACAGAAGTTCCTGAATAGAATGACGGTGTTTGAAAAATCTCTGCAAGGAGTTGCTAGTGGCAATAGCATGAAGAGTGTAACCACACTTGAGGCACTTTCCAGTGATTTCTATTTATTTAAAACTGAAATAATGGAACTTCTTTCTGATTTAAAGCTTCATATTAATAACTTATCCGACAAGGTTGAAGCCCTGGAGGCGTATAGTAGAAGAAATTGTTTGGTTTTTCACGGAGTTCTGGAAGAAAATAAAGAGGATATTAAGTATATAGTTGTTACGTGCCAAAAATTGGCATTGTAAGTTTTTAATTTGCAAGTGAATTCGTGCCAATATTTTAAGACTTGTGCGTGCATTTCCGTCACTTTAGAAAGTTGCGTCGGCGCCATAGAATGCGCAGACGCGGAGTGCGGAAGTAAGTGGCATTTTCCGTCACGCCGGGGACTAGTGAACGAAACGTCAAACAGTGACGTGACCTGTGTCGTGCCGTTGTCTTTTCCTTTTCAGAATGTAGGTTTCCTTTATCGTACCATATTATCGTTCCTTCTACCTGGTTGATCCTTTATCGTACCGCTACAGAAAGAAGAGGGAAGACAAATAAACCTGACTTCAACGAGGGGCGAAAGGCGAACCACGCCCAACTAACGCCAAGATCCTGCCGCCAGAATAGCTGCCATGTTGTGAAGAGCTCCGCCTTTCACGTGAGTACATTTTATCTATTTCCTTTAGGCGTCTCCGCTATCACGATACTATTTTTGGTATGTGATAACAATTTGAGACGCAATTCTGACGTAATATCTTGTTACGCAATATTATGAACGTGTTTATTATGTTACCAACTGTCGTAGTGGCTCTTATCAATTACGCGCGGGACTTTAACAGTATACCTTAGACTAGAACAGGGGGAAGTATAACAGTGGCGTCTCAACGTTTTTTGTTGAAAAATTTGTTTTCCTTTCTTGTATATCTTATAAGGTATTAGTTTTGAATATATGTGTAATAATTGGGTCTTGTTCACTCAAAAATAATTAAAAAATGTTTCAATAACTTTCAAATAGGAAAAATATAAGTTGGCAACATTGCAAGTTGCCATGACAACTATCTTAATTGGAAATGACATGAAAACAGCTGATGTGTCAATCTGATATAGACAGCCATGTTGATTAGTGTATTTGTTTACTTCATATATGTTATTCCTAAATTTAATTAATTCGCACTTTTCTTTTATAAATAGTGTGGTTATATTTTAAATTTCCTTAAATAATTATTTTATCTAATTTAGAATAAAATTAAAGTGTATATCTTTTTAAAGTGTCTACCAAATCACCATAACCTAACTTCAGCAGATGATTTTGGATTACTAATGTTTTATGTAAGTATTCTAGTTATATATAAATAGCTTCATTTACTATTCTCTATGAGTAAAAACCTCCTTAAAAATACACTAAAGTCAATTAAATAACCATTATAAACTTCAATTTTTTTTTGTTTTTGGGTTAACTAAAAAAAATACCCGTTGTTTACATAACTTATATATAATATTACCTTATTATTATTCTAAAATGTTCCCCTAACAATCTAAATAATCAATTATAAGTTATGATTATCTCCATTAAAAAAAATTTCATCCCTAAATATAACTTTTGCAATTAACTGAGTTCTTAGTATATCTTTTACCTTCTAAAAAGCCATAATAAACTTGATTTCGTTATATCTGCTTCTTTAAACACTACAATAATGAAGTTGTTGATAACGTTTTGCAATTAAGCTCATTTACGATGGTTGTTGATAAATCCCGCGTTATCAAAAGAATATTTTAATAATTTGGAATACTGTTTTTTCTATACATATATCGTAGAATATTGCTTTTGTGTAGCGAGTATGATTTTGTTTTGATAACATATTTTTTTAGATATATCGATATTCCAACGCAGCATTTTAAGATCTATTTCGTCTAGACGAGATTTTCCGTCCGAGTTGGTCGCTCAGCATTGCATAAGTCTAGACGAGACTCAGGGTAAGTTTGTCGCTCTAGCAATTTGTGAATCAATTTTTTAAGAATGATGTTGGAGTTTTTTTATTAGTCTAGGTGAAGCCCAAAGGAGAGCTTGTCATCCTAGTAAGTATATGCGTTATAAGATATCTTTCTGTTCTTCAACAATTCTATCAGTAAATCGAGTTTTAATTACTCTATCTCTTCACATATCGATTCAAACCACACTAGGTGGCATAAAATTATCTTTAAAATTGTTTAAGCTTTGCGTACATCGAAAAATTTTTACGTTCCATTTCTTTAACGATTTACCTAATGTTTCTGTCCCTACTATGAGTTAGTTAACTATATTTAGACATTCCCTTCTTTATACAGCATTTACCTTTTACACGTTTACTTAATTACCTTAAACTAGCTATCTTTTTGCTTCTTGTTGACTTTTCCGTGAATTTATTGTTAGTCATATATCAGTTTATTGTCTAGGTCCCCCAGTATAACTCTGTCGCTTCATTTAATTAATCCTCCTTTTCTACACCATATTATTTTGTTTTCAGTATTTATCTTACATCCTTTAATTTTGTAGTGATTGTCGTAACTTTGGTTGCAATAACTCATTGAATTTTATGATTGGTTTTAGCTGATGTTTTGAGTGGATGCTTTTTTCTTTGGGCTCACATAGGAGACGCAGCTTATGCCATTGTAAGAAATAGTCCATATTTGCAGTAGCCAAAAACTAGGACTTTCTACTCCATGCGTTTCTCCTCTGAATTATTACAGTCGCCCACATTATCCTATATCATTACTTGTTTCTTTTTCTACTGAGTCATCATAACATATAAACATTTTTTTTCGTTGATTTTATTGAACTTCGTGGTGAGGTGCTATCGCTTTTTATTGATACCTCATCAAATTCTCGGTTTTTTTAGCATATTGGGACAGTATGTCTGTATTTAACTGCTTATATTTAGGCATTCTTGTGTGTTTATGCGTTACGGTTCTTAAACAAATTACCTTGCAACAGTTGGTTTTTTGTGTGAAGGTATCTGCAGGGAAACTTTTAAGTTGTTGTTTCAACTTCTGTCTGATTTTCTTATCGTAGTGGATGCACTCGTTAGGGAACTGATTGTACTAGTTGTCACCAAGAGTCTAGTAATTTTTTAACTTATGATGTATCTTAACTTGTCTGATCAATATAGCAGGTGGTCCTTCAGACCGACCTGTGTTTAATAGGGACAACTCTGTACCTTCTCTCGGACGCTTGTCCAAAAACTCTATTTTTTCTTATCCTGCTATCTCCGTTTCTGCTTTATATTTCATTCGGTAGACCTGTTCTTGTCCCGGAACACCCGTCTACCACATAAGAATGATTTTTCCCTCACTCCGGGCTGCTGACCACATTGGCTGGTCGAATAGTGTTTTTCAATCCACTTTTTCTGTCTCTTTTGCTCAATGCGAGCCCTTCGTCTATTCTCTTCTACCTGGAAGTGCCTCTTATGCATTTCAAAATGCCTACCTTCCTCCTTCTACCTTTCCTATATCTCTATTTTCTTTTCATTTCCGTTAGTTACCGTGTGGTTGCGCGGGGGTTTTTTACAGACACCCGGACCACGTCTGTGGGAATCTTTTGTGAGGTCATGCGGTGCCACTGTCGGCGCACATGGCCGCTGGCAGTGCATATATGTATGAGTGTGTGTATGTGTAAGTGCATGAAAATATATGTATCCACATATATGAGGGGGATATCTTATCGATATCATTTAACGCCGGGTGCAGGAATGCACCCAAATGCCTCTTCCGGTCCCTCGTACCGTTTTTAATAAACGGGCCTGCTTCACAGGTCGCTCTTTCTAGGGGGTACAAGTATTTTCCTTATATAACGGCTCCAAAGAGCCACTCTATCGTGTATCTTTGGGATGGATGACGAAACGGCTTGGTGAGCTGGGGAATTCTACGCTATATCTTTAGTGTATGTAGTCGTAGCGTGCCTTAGCGTGCTGGGACGTTTCAAATCCATCTATTGTTATCTAGTTTTATCTTAATATCCTTATTTCACCTATTATCTTTGATAATAACTTTTTCTTAATATCGTTATCTTGCCTATTATCTTTGATAATAACTTGAGATTTTGCTTTATCTTTTTATCTTCCTAACGTTTGGTATTTACAATCAGACGTAAGAATTATTTTTTGAATATTGAGTGAAGAAGCTAACCTGATGGTAGCAATGTAATTTGTTAGGTTAGTATTATAAGAAATTAATACGATGGTACTGTTGGTAAATTTGTTGATTCACAACCATGTCATGAACAAGTTTTCATGTGTATTGTTTATTAAGCCAGAGTACCAGTACATAAAAATTTGCTAAAGTGCATAGCAACTTGCTTTTTTGAACATTTTAAAATTTGGGCATTTTCTTGCCAAAGAAGAAGCAGCTTAGATGCAACGCTCATGTGCGTATGCACTTAGAAAACTGTAATGTTAGCATTTGGTTTAGTTTTAGTAGTGTTTCGTGCTCTCCGACAAATTTGTGCTGTCGATTATAACTGCGCCACATTAAAGTCTCGTGTGGGCACTTATAAATGTAGTCATAAACAGTGGGGCTACACATTCCGTTTCCTGTTAAATCGTGACGTGTTATCGGTTGAAAAACCAGGTGGCGCTTAAAATAAACATTTTGTAGAATTTAAGTTAGGATATATGTAGGATAGTTAGGATTTAGACTTTAAGCTTTTACCGTGCTAACAGTCATTTTCTTTTTTTTAAATTTTTTTTTTTTTTAAATTTTTTTTTCTTTTATGGCTTTGTCGCGATTGTTACATGCCAAAAATGGCATTGTAAGTTTCTAATTTGCGAGTGAATTCGCGCCAATATTTTAAAAGACTTGTGCGTGCATTTCCGTCACTTTAGAAAGTTGCGTCGGTGCCAGAGAATGTCCAGACGCGGCGAGCGGAAGTAAGTGGCATTTCCCGTCACGTCGGGGACTAGTGAACAGTCACGTGACCTGTGTCGTGCCGTTGTCTTTTCCCTTTCAGAATGTAGGTTTCCTTTATCGTACCATATTATCGTTCCTCCTACCTGGTTGATCCTTTATCGTACCGCTACAGAAAGAAAAGGGAAGATAAATAAATCTGACTTCAACGGGGGGCGAAGGCCAAACCACGCCAAACTAACGCCAAGATCCTGCCGCCAGAATAGCTGCCATCTTGTAAAGAGCTCCGCCTTTTACGTGAGTACATTTTATCTATTTCCTTTAGGCGCTTCCGTTATCACGATAATATTTTTGGAATGTGATAACAATTTGAGACGCAATTCTAACGTAATATCTTGCGCAATATTATGAACGTGTATATTATGTTACCAAGTGTCATAGTGGCTTTTATTAATTACGCGCGGGACTTTAACAGTATACCTTAGACTAGAACAGGGGGAAGTATAACATAGTATCTCAATTTATTAAAAATAATTTAAAGCTTCCATTTGAATTTTCCATGAAAATGGTAGACCGTTGTCATCGTATTAGTAGGAAAAATCGTAGTTCTGCTGCGCTTAGGCCGATCGTAGTAAAGTTTATTACTTATTCGTACCGAAACTTAATATGGAATGCTAAAAAGCAATTAAAAGGGACAAAACTTCTAATTACCGAATCACTAACAAACTGTTCAAATGAACTCTATAAGGCAGCCAAAGCTAAATTTGGCAGTAAAAGTGTGTGGAAGTTCAATGGTAAAATTTTCGCGGAACTCCCTGATAATAAAGGGTATTGCATCCACAATGCTGTAGATATTGATAGAGTCTATATACAGATCAGCAAAATGCACCGATTAGTCATCGTCTAAGATCCAGTAGTCAGAAATGATTTACCCAATATCTCGTAACAATATTGTTCATTTTCCTTTTTAATAATTTTAATTTTCTTGGTTTGGAAGCGACGTAGCTGAACCATCTGCCTAGTTGGTTATTTTAATCTGAACTTAGTTTTACTATTATTGTATTTATTCGGAATTTAGTTGCTATATCTTAGCTGTTATTTGTACTTAAATAATTGTACGCTGCATATAATGTCATCCGTATTTTAGTCTCCCCCGCTTCCTTGTCCAACCTCCATATCCAATTCTTCTGTAAATATCCTACTTATGAATAATAAAGATGAAACATTTACCTTGGTTATTGATGATGAATCTAAACACCACGTTAATTCTGAACCTCTTTCTGAGTTAGCAAAATTCCCAAACTATCTACAATTATGCCACATAAATGTTCAGAGCTTACCTGCCCATATAGTAGACTTTCAACTCTTATTTGAGAACTCTACTATTGATGCAATATTTGTTACTGAAACCTGGCTAAAACCATCTATTCCAGATACGCCGATATCCGTGCATAACTTCAATATAATTAGGTTTGATAGACTATCTAGTAGAGGTGGAGGGGTTGCTATCTATCTTCGCAATACATACGAATTTAAAATTAATGCTCAGCCAAATCCAAATAACGAACATTCGTCTGAGTTTTTATTTATTGAGCTTCCAAAGTTCAAATTATTTGTGGGCGTCATTTAGTGTCCGCCTGAAGCAAACTACTTTGATGTTCTTGAGGATACCATCGAGCAGTTGAGTGCTGAATATTTAAACTGTATTATCATGGGTGATTTTAATACTTGCCTAAAAAATGACAACCGCGCTGTCAAACTTAAGAATATTGTTCCTTCTCTTAATTTATTCATTCAATCCTCTGATCCCACATATCACTACAACGAACACTTAAGCTCTCTTTTAGATCTAACCATTTGTTCGGATCTTAGTAAAATTATGGCATATAGTCAAACTGGTATCCACAATTTCTCTAAACATGATCTTTTCTATGTAGCTTATAAAGTAAAATCTATCCCCCCACCGATTGTAGTATTTGTATATTTGGAAGGATATATTACTACTTAATTGAACAATACTATATGCTTTATTCTGCCAATTCAATACATCTCCAATTACTCTAATTTACACTTCCTTCAAAGTCCCCCTAACTACTCTGATCTCGTATATCAATCCGTAACCTTGGCAACACCACAATCCCCCCCCCTTGGTTTGAACTAAAAGAATCTAACACCTAATTGCAAACATAATCATCCAACCATTTTGGCGGGCGTACCGAACGTTGACAACGACGAGCAACTGGTTCCTTGAACTATTCGAACTGGGAGTAGCAGTGACATCTTCAGGGACCGGATCGTCAACAGTAGTAACAGGCGACGGATCCCGTGGAGCATACTTTTCAACATCATTTTTATGTCGTCGAATTTCACGCGACGGTTTTGTATTGCCACTACTGGATCATTGACACTAGTGACCACACCTGTCTCCTCCTCGAATTTGGATTGAAATTTATTTTTAGAAAAAGGTCTTTTAATAAGAACTTCATCACCCAATGCGATTTGTTTTCTTGGAAATTCATTGGGGATACAAGATTTCGCTTTGTTGAATGAATCTCGATCACGAACACCTTGTTCCCAAACCCTTTCACGTATTGATGGCAATTTATCACGAATAACACGTCCAAAAAATAATTCGGCTGGACTTTTACCCGTAACAGTATGGGGTGTAGAGCGATACATTAGCAAGTACTCCAATATTTCTTCTCTACAAGCATTATGTTGTTTTAAACAAGCTATCTGAATAATTTTCTGCAAACACCGATTCTGCCTTTCCACTTGTCCATTGGCTTGAGCCCAGTACGGTTCCGTTGTATAATGAAGAATTCCAAATGACTTACAGAACGTCGTAAATTCTGATCGGAACTGTGGACCGTTGTCTGCTGTAATTGAGTACGGAATGCCATACCTAGCGAACAGCTTTTTTAAGTAGGAAATTGTATTAACCGCAGTACATCTCTTCATCACTTTGATTTCAAAAAACTTACTAAAATAATCAGTTACGACACACAAGTGGTCGTTAGGCGACGGTAAAGCCTTGAAATCAACGGCTATGTCTTGCCACGGACCATCTGGAAGTTGGCGTCTGGACATAGGTTCCATGATTATTTCCTTACCAACTTTTTGACAATAGTCGCAGGTACGAACAAATTTTTCAGCTTCTTTGTCAATTCCAGGCCACCACACTTTCGATCGCAACCTATCCTTCATTTTAGTAATACCAGGATGTCCTTCATGTGCAATCTGTAGAACACGGTCTCGAAGAGCAGTAGGAACTACGATGCGAGCTCCTCTTAGCAATACCTCATCTACTACACAAAGTTCAGACGCCAGGAAAGAATAAGGTTTAAACTTAGGTGTTATACCTAACTGTAAATCTAAACAAATCCTTGCTAATTCGGCATCTTCCACTGTAGACTTCTTTACCTCATGTAAAGTAACTGCTATCGGTACCAGTTGTTGTACAAACATAACTAAATTTCTTTCATACATCTCATTTATTGTAGTAATTGACTCATCCACTTGAAGTAAACGAGACAATGGATCTGCAATGTTATTTTTGCCTTTAGCATACCTAACAACGAATTTGAAGCCTTGGAGTCTAAGAATCCATCTTTCTAACCGAGCACACGGTTTCGAACGTGGTCCGAAAATTGTTTATAGAGGTTTATGATCCGTAACCAATTCGAACTCCCGTCCAAGTATATTCGAAGTCTTTCTACTGCAAAAACTAGTGCAAGTGCCTCTTTTTCAGTCTGTGAATATCGACGTTCAACTGAAGAAAGCGAGCGACTAACGTAGCAAATCGTATGAATATCATCTCCTTTTCTTTCTAATAATACTGCCCCTAATCCCACGGGACTAGCATCTGCCATAACTATGGTAGGTAGATCCGGGTCAAAAAATTCTAAGCTGCTTTCATTAGACAGCAGTGACTGGACATGTATAAAATCTTGTTCCGCCCTACCAGTCCATTGAAATGGTGAAAAACGAGCAGTTTGTTGCAAATAATCTAATTTCGTAGAAAGGTTAGGAATAAATTTTCCGACGTAAGTTACCAGACCCAGAAATGACCGAAGCTCCACTGCTGTAGCTGGCGAACGAAATTCTTTAAGTGCTTGAATTTTATTAAATGTAGGTCGTAGTGAATTGTGACTAATAATGTGTCCTAAAAATGAGACGGCGTCCTTTCGAAATTTTGACTTCCCCGGATTAATAACTAGACCCAGTTTTTGTAAACGACGGAGTACTACTTGTAAATTAGCATCGTGTTCTTCTGTCGTTCTTCCAAAATTAGCAAATCGTCTAAATAATTAAAACGCCCAAAAGCCCAGACAAAGCGCTTTCAAGAATTCTTTGAAACATTTCAGGTGCACATTTAAGTCCGAACATTAACCTACGATACCGGAAAAGACCAATATGTGTACTAAAAGTAGTTAATTCACGTGACTGCTGATCCAATTCAATCTGATGATAAGCCTGGCGGAGATCTATCTTGCTAAACACTTTTGCATCCTTCAGTAATGGGGCAACATCCTCAATCATAGGTATGGGATGCTTTTCGTTAAGTACAGCTTTATTGACACGACGCATATCTACACAAATGCGTAAAGTGTTGTCCGACTTAGGAACAGGAACTACTGGCGATACTCATTTGCTTGCTCCTTCGACCTTCTCGATAATTTCTAGATGTAATAGCTCTGTAATTTGGTCTTCGATCCGCTTTCGTAAACTGTATGGTACTCGACGAAGGGGTTGAATGCATGGTGCAACACTTGAATCAATAGGAATACTCAGTTGAAAATCTTTAAGCTTACCTAAAGGCGCAGTTGGGGTCATAGAAATTGTTTGTACCCGAACTTCTGTACATGCATCCAAACCAACACGTAAAACTTTAAACTTCTTCGCATCATTACGACCAAGAATTGTAGTAAAATTCTCTTCAATGACAACGACAGAAACCCTATGCGAGATATTATTACAAACTACATCTACACTCGCCGTAAACAATACAGTATACTGAAGTTGACCAGAACCATCAAAGAAATTTAAATCAGGACTAGGTTCGTAAAAGTAAAATTGTAAGCCATTTAGACGCAGGTTTTCCCAGTTTTCTTTCGACATCATAGTATGTAGTGCACCAGAATCCACGAATGCGGAATGTATTACTCCTCCGAATTTACATGCAACTATTTCTTCTGGTTGATTACCAGTTTCCGAGTTAAGTACGCAAAAAATGGATTCATCTGTCACTTACTTGACAGTCGAACTTTTACCTGTGTCCAAATTTGAATTACCGCTTGAGCGACACATACGTGCAAAATGGCCAGTCTTTTTGCATTTATTACACACAGCGTTAAGCGCCGGACACCTACTGTCTTTTGAAACATGACCCTCGGTTCCACAGCAAACGCATATTAGTGTTTTAGATTCACCAGATGAAAATTTATTTTGCTTTGACTTAACTAAATTTGCCTTCTCTCCCATCTTCTTCTTCTTATGCCGTTCTGTAGTTTTGTCGAATTTGTAGAAAATGGTGAATTACCAGAAACAGTTAAGTTATTAGCCATTATTCCAGCTTGTGATAACACTGTTTCAAATGTACGTGCAAGCCTTTCAGCTTCGTCCAAGGTCAGAGAATCCTTTTCCATAAGCCGGGAACGGAGTTCATTCGATGAAATGCCATTAATTAACTGACCTAGGATAGCTTAGTCAACAGCTGGTCCATTAAAACTACACCGTTGAACTTGCTTTCGAATACGAGTAAGAAATGCGGTAATGTTTTCGTCCTTTCCTTGGCGCACTTGAGATAAAACATACCGTTCATACCACTTTGTACTTCTAAGCCCAATTTTTGACTCTAAACATTCTAAAGTGTATGTGTAAGCATCAGTACCATCAGGAAACTCGGTAACTGTAGGTAGAGAAAAATAAACATTTTGAAGAGCCGGACCGCTTAACAGTAAAAGTTTTGCCTGTTTGACCTTCGCATCAGTTATCTTTTCACTGATGAAGTAAAATTCAAGAGTCTGTTTCCATCTCTGCCAGTCATGAGGTGATGCAGTTTGAAGTGCAAATGACGGAATATGCATTTTCTCCATGTTGCAATAATTTTTCAAATTATTTTACATGAACCCAAAATCATCGTTGCCAATTGTAGTATTTGTATATTTGGAAGGATATATTACTACTTAATTGAACAATACTATATGCTTTATTCTGCCAATTCAATACATCTCCAATTACTCTAATTTACACTTCCTTCAAAGTCCCCCTAACTACTCTGATCTCGTATATCAATCCGTAACCTTGGCAACACCACACCGATCTAAATTCAATACATTTTGAGATATCAAAAACATTAATATCAACCAGTACAGATCCGATGTAGCTTCAATTTGTTGGGATCATATTCTACTACTAGACATAATTGATTTAAAGGTGGACTGGTTTACAAATGTAATATACGCAACTTTTGACAGAAAGGCGCCTCTCAAATGTGTAAAAATTAAAAACAAACCGGTCCTTAGATTACAAATGCAATTAAACAATTAATGAGTGTACGTGATAAAGCGAAACGTAAATATCTTCAGCAAAAAACTGAAATACGATGGGAAGAATATAGAATTCTACGTAACCGTTGTAACCAACTTTGTAGAAACGCCAAAAAGAAATTTATTTATGATTCCTTATCAGAAATCCCAATAGGGAGTTATTGGAAATTTCTTAATAGGTTGGGTGTAGGTAGCCAAAAACGTGACGTACCTATAAATATGTTTGATTTAAATGAACTAAATACTCATTATGCACAACCTAAAGCAATCCTGGAACACGAAATAAAAGCTGCTACTATCAAAAACCTTGATTCCCAAACAATTGCCACAACTTCTGCTTTTTCGTTTGTAGAAGTAGATAATGATGAAGTACTACGTGTTATGCATGCACTTAATAATGAATGTACGGGTTATGATGGCATAAATCGTGAAAGTATTTTAATTGTTGTCGACATTATTCTTCCCATTGTAACCCACCTTGGTAATTTCTCTTTGTCCACTAGCTGCTTTCCAAAAATATGGAAGAAAGCGCATGTCATTCCAATTCCAAAAATTTTAAATCGGGCTTAATGTCTGATTTTAGACCGATATCAGTGTTGTCTTTTCTCTCACGTTGTTGCGAAAAAATAGTCCACAAGCAGTTGTCTGATTATCTTGAAATCAATAACTTATATAAACTTTTGCAGTCAGGTTTTCGTAAAAACCATAGTACATCAACGGCGTTTATTAAGGTTATTGATGACATTCGTTATGCACTAGACAATAAAGAGGTTACAATCTTGACCCTACTTGACATCACTAATGCCTTTGATTTGGTTGATCATGACATCCTACTAGCTTATTTAAAAATGTATAATTTATCTGTGGCTGTCACTACATGGTTTGGATCCTATGTAACCGAACGTGAACAACGTATACAAGCCAGAAGTGGATCTTCTAATTGGATAGTAGTCACCAAGGGTGTTCTCCAAGGTAGTATACTTGGGCCGTTACTTTTTAGTTTGTTCATTGCATTTATTCGTAAAGGTTTAACCTGTCGTTATCATTTATTTGCTGATGATTTTCAAATATACAGGCATTCAGAGGTACAGCATATTAATACTACAATTGGTCTAATAAATAAAGATTTGAGCAAAATAGCTGATTGGATTAATAGGCATGGTCTAGCAATTAATCTTAAAAAAACCCAATGTATTATTATTAGCTCACCTTATAATAAAGTACTTATACAGAAGGACGCCCTTACCGATATAAAATTTATTGACACTGTAATACCTTTTAGTAGTGTAGTTAGAAACTTAGATATCCATATCGATAATACTTTGTCCTGGATTCCACATGTAAATAAAATTAGTCAAAATTTCTTTTTTACCTTCCATAAGCTAGCATTATTAAAAAATTTTCTTCCGTTCCAAGCTCGCTTACGTTTAGTAAATGCACTTTTAGTTCCAAAAATAGAATACGCTGATGTAGTATTTACAGATATGGCTGGGTATCTGCGTAACAAACTCCAACGTTTACAGAATGTCGGTATCAGATTTATTTATAACTTACCCTAAATTTGAACACATTACTGCATACAGGAATGAACTAGGTTGGTTAACCATGGACGACAGAAGTGGTATGCATTGCTCTGTATTATTTTACAAAGTGGTAAAAACACATACTTCTCAGTACCTACAAACTAATTTTCAACTTTTGTCAGGACAGTAATCAACAAGTTCGACTGATAATGTTCGTTTTACAATTCCAATTCATAGAACTAATTTCTACCATGATTCATTTACAGTTAAAGCTATTCGACAATGGAATTTGCTTCCGATAGATATTAAAATATCTAATTCAATTAGTATTTTCAAAAATAAAATCAAACTGTATTTCTTCAACGAGACCTAACTTTCATGTGATATGCCTCCTATTGTTCCCCATTCCCATCCGTTTCCGTCCTTTCCCATCCTTCTATGTTTTTCGCTTAACGTACAAATAACTATGCATTTTTATTTAATAATAGGTATACAAATCCGATTACTAACTTAATATTTTCTATTATTTATTAACTTGAGGTTTCGCCAATGGTAAATTGGAAAAAATCGCCAGCTGGTGATAAATTCACCATTTGTGAACTTTGTAATTAGTTTATTATTTTTTTTCTATTTTATGCACACATGTATAAATGTACAAGTTCTCAATAAAAAAGTCATTATTATAAAATCAAGAAATTGACCGGGTTCATTCGGTGAGTGGGCGGGGTATAATACCTACAAAAATTAAAGAAAGCTTGAAATAAAAATACACGCACTCATTCATTAAAACCACACGCAACATAAAAAAATTATAAGTAAACAAAAAAACATGTTGCATCAGTACAGTAGTACCAAAAACAAACGAAAACAGAAATAAGTAGTAATCACAATATGCATGTCAGAAAGAACCAAGAAAAAAAATCAAGTTGTAATAAGACGAACTGTCGTTTTTAGGTATCTACCTCTATATTAATTAACAAAGAAAAAAAAAGATATCACAACCCGAAAAACCGCAGCTCTAAATCGTCATTTTAAATACAAAATTAAGGATATATATTCGTCTCAATATCAATAATACGTGCCCCCCCCCCGTACAGATGATAATTATTTTAGAACCACGAGGTATAATCATCCAACAAAACGGAAATATACTGGTTCAACCAGTTCATGGAAACCATACCAAAAAAAATAGTGACTACACATTCAGCGGGGCAGCAGGGCCTAAGACCACGCAATTAGTGCCATATATAAAGGGGCGGCCATCGCCTCCTCAATTAGGTTCAAGGTAACAGGTAGATCTATCCACCGAAAAAAGTACGCTGTATTGCGTGCGAGCGAAAGTCCCATGAAGAAAAAAGAAACAGCAAAAATATAGTGACTGATTTCGTCGTGTATAAGGAAACGCAAGTGAATATTGGTTTAACTAAATCACGAGAGTTAAAAAAGTAACATTAGAAACTAGAAAACACGGTTTTATCGGATAGTACGTGACCTTAGTTCAACGAGTCTATAAACTGGAACAATAGAGAAAATCATTATACGTTATCGGAATGTTTAACAAATTAAAGGATACCTACAACAAGGTATTGACTTATTTAAAGTTTATTATAAACTTGTCGTTTCCAAGCAAATAGATTTGCTTTAAAAAATTATTGTAAAGCGGGCTTATGAGGAATAGGTAAAATAGATTGGATGTTGATGAAAGATTTAAGAATAGCAACATAATCAATTTGACAAAATTATTGCAATTATGAATTAACAAGGGAAATAGGGGTATTTAATTTGTCCCGAAAATAAACGTAACACATTTTATGTACGTGTTCTGCACACTTTTAGTTGTAGTAGTTTATTATTGAACAAGAGCTTTCGTATTTCACGGTAGTATAGAAAATAACTATTTTTAGAAATAGACAATAATTTTGATGCTATTCTATTAAAAAGCAACAAACTCTTGGCGAAAAACTTGTAGCGTTCGCGCGATATTTATACATACATTGATAAGTGTGGAAACGTTTTTCAATTATGATTAGTTTGGGAACCACCGTAAGAAACTACAAGAACAATTTTATAGAAATTCTGGTAGTTTACGGTTTAGAATAAGGCTGTGACATCATATTATTATGGTGAGGTACCAAAATAATTACGTTTTCAGATATTATTGCTGTATTAATAAAACATTATACTTAACATTAGGTTAGAGATTTATCAATTATTTTAACCTTCGTATTTTTATCAAAGACTGCATTATTTACTTCGTAGACTTTGTACTAATCCTTGTCATATGTAAACATCGATATTTTTTATGGACGGAAAGTGTTGTAGTTACTTTTAGATGATTATTCTATTAGAGTTACTTCTTATCTTGTGGGAACAGTCCAAAGATCAAATGAAGAACTACTATAAATATATTTTAATGATTAGAGTTATTATTATTATGCATTGCATTTTTATACTGTTTAGATGTATGTTCAAGGTTAAATAAATTTTTAAAAACTTCCTTTTACTATTTGCAAACAAAATTCGCTTAAAACATTCGATCTCGACCAGCAATTAAACAAAAATCGTGACCACGATAAACATATTAAAATCGACAAATTTTTCATGATGCATCAGACTGCAGGCGTGGAACTTAGAGATTATTAATGCATTGCAATGTTATTGAGGTCATTACAAATTACTTAACCAGTAGAAAGCTCATTAGTAGAATGGCTTGAATGTGGTGATACGTTCAATTGTGTCCTGCTGAATGTTTTCATTTGTTTTAAATATTCCCAAGCTTTTCCGATATCTTGTGTAACTACCTGCCATGAGAGACGACTCTGATCCTGCAATATAATTAAATAAATCGATTTGTTACCGTAACGCTCATCCTATTAGAATTGAAACAAATACTTTTCCAACACTCTGTAGAATGATACTAGCGCATTCAGTTTATCAAAGAACTTCAATTTATCTTTGTTGTTCGATAAATGCAGCAACTATATTCGGTTATCTACAATTTTTGGTTTCTAAAGAATAAGATCCTTTTATTCATAAGTAATAATGAAAGTTGAAACTAGCGTAAATTTTCTACAATTGTATTCGAATTTGTAGGTTTTCATTATTTATTCATGCACAACAAGGACTTTGGAAGTGTTCTTTCAAATAATAGAATTGCTTATCATCTCGTTTCCTAATTTCACTTTCACTTTGATCCTGCTTTTCGCCGTCAGAACATGAACTTCTTGCATGTTTAAAACTATTACTTCAAAAGCGATGTGCACGTCCTTTTGTCACGAGAAGTCGATATCCTGGGTGCATTGGTAAGTTCTTCCGCGCTTACCAATACTAGTAAAAGTGTCTTTCTAGCTATTCAACGTAGGCCCAATGGTTCTCCTACTTTAGGCCAATAGGCCTGATTGTTCTTTAATGTAGACCCAATGGTTTTCCTACGTTAAGCCAAATTGTTTTTTATGTAGGCCCGATTGTTCCTAGGCGTAGGCTCAACTGCCCTTGTCTGTAGACCGCTGTTGCAGTGATGGTCGCAGCGCTAAATATCTGACTATCGTTGAGACGCTGCATCTGGGCGCAAGAATCCGGACGTTTAGCTGATTCACCTCCATGGATGCAAAGGGAACACGATAAATATCTCGACACATAAAGGTATGTTGCGATAGTTCTTTTTACATATTAAGAGCATCTTTTCCTTATCCTTGCTGTTTGTGCATCGCTGGTGCTCCTTACTACTTTTTTAAATTCTTATTAGAATTTGTTTTGCAGTTAATATTTCTAACTTATCACGCTTATATTATGAAAAGGTATAAGCAATACCTTTTTTACGACAGATAAATTTTACATGTTAAACGACGAAATGCGCACTTCGTACGTCAAATCTTAAAGTTTGTCCGTAAAATATAATTATTTATTTATTCTTTCTGTATAAAATAGAAATTTTTATTTTATTGGTGTATTTTTCCTGTCTCTGTGAATTTCTTCACTCTCGGCGTTTGTAGTTAGCTCTGTCTTTCTAAATTACTTTATTTTTTATACGTAGTCGTAATTCGTGCGGGTCTTTGATTTATTTTCCTTTCCGTTCCTGTATGACCCGTGCATTTTAACCTTATAGCGGTAGGAACAAAACCCCAACGCAGATGTTAATATTAAATAGTGACTTTATAAATATTCCGATATGAATTTCTCTCATGCACCAAGATAACGCTTGACCTCAACCTCACGGTTAGTAAATAGTTCGAACGAACTTGATGTGAAACAGTGCAGTATGTAAAACCCCAGGTGATATTTTAACTTATACCATCGAATCATAATAGTAGGCAGCATTCAAATTCAGTCATTCAGTTGCGCCTTTCATGCGCTAATAATTTAATCGACAACCACCACCAACGAGTAACCGCAATGTAATAAGTAATCGAAAACACGGTAAATTCATCAACTCAAGTGTGCTTAGTAAAAAACTTTCGGACGCAAATTTTATAGCGTAGAATAATATAAATTACAAGAACAAGGTGAAAATGATTTGGTTATAAACGCTTTCAACAACATTTTGTTGGAACAAAAAAGACTGCATTATTATCAACCCATTGTTGTCTTGCATGAGGTTGCTCGAGCCTTGGCGAAAACAAAGCCTGTAAGTCGTTGATCTGTTTCCAACTGTTGTATATTTCAAACTGTGTTATTCAATATCTAAATGTATTCAACTAATTTTATTAACCGAACTTCAACCTGGGTGACGTTTGCACGAGGACGATTTGAAACCAAGAAAAGCACCACCATTGTAATTTTAGGCACCGGTAAATACATATTTAATTCATTCGATTATCAAATAAGGATAAGTTAAATTAATAACTATGTTGTGTTATAACGACTTTTATATGTTTATAAGTTAGGAGAGCACATTAGAGCTTTTAGTAATAGATCTTCTTGTTAGCAATTTCAGGAAAAGCAAAGTGTAATCGAAGGTCTATTCACCCAAATTGCGAAAGTTTAATAAGAATTGTTTCAGTATTATCTCGGAGATCACCCACCGTCTGGCGAGATACACGATAAATTATAGGCAAAGTTGGAGGCCAGCATTGTATTGGACCGAGTTCAGAAACCGTTTATAGATAGATTGCATGTATTAACATTATGTACTGTAGCTAGCTGGTACACACCTTTCCGTTACGTTCCCGAGTAAAGCAAATTCAAAGATCACAGGCGTCAAATTGTCAGATAACAAGCTATTGGCACTGTGTCTATTTTAAGAAAAATTACAGAATTAATAAATTATTGTACGCAGCAAAATGATTTGAAGGTCAAGTGTTCCACAATAAACATAAAACGAAATGTCCTTTTAAGAAACTTAAACTTATTGGAAACTAATCTAATAATTTCATAAGATTTATTATATGAGTACTCATGATAGGATCCATATCATACATAGCATCTGTGGACTTTCCTGCTTTAGCTGGAGCGTACCAATGAAAAACATTTCACTCTTTCTCAAAGTAGCTATTTTTCTTAATCACCTCCTGGCAATTCTTTGAGACAGTTAAGAAATCTTTGTATTGTAGATTTCCTCTCGCATTGCCGTCTTTTTTTTTATTTTCACAGTTTTCTGTTTCGATAAAACATCCAAAATATTGTACTAAAATTAAGAAAATTATTTACTGACGTGCGGGTGAACCCATTCTTTGTTAACGCGTAGCCCTTCCATAAAGGTAATGGAAGAACTCTGCTGTTTTCTAACTTGCACGCCCAACTCCTTTACAATTCAAGTGGTCCATGCTTCGTATGTAACACTATACACTATTTTGCTGTTTTCTAATGTACACTATGCGTTGAAAACAATAGCTTAATTAATTTTTGGGCGAGATTTCCTTCTTCCCAATTTGCTCTTCAGCCAATATTTCTTTTCTTTGTGTCTTTTTTGAAATGGGTTTGTTTGCCTGGTGTTTAATATGATCATATACTATAAGATATATGAAATGCGTTCTTACAAATTTACAGTTTTATATAATAATTTTTTTTACAAATAAAGCAACACACATGGGAACAAGGAAAAGATAGCGGTAAGAATATGTGTGGAGTTTAACACTGTATGGCTGTGAAACGTGAACAGGAAAAAGCTAGAAATCTTTGAAATGTGGTGCTACAGATGGTAGGAAAAGAAAAAAGTATGTGGCAAACAGTAAAAAAAAATATGAAGAGATAGGATGCTAGGACACGTTATAAGACATGACGGAATACTGCAAGATATATTAGAAGCAGAGAAAGAAAAAGTGAGGTAGAGGTAAACAGATAAAACTATTGCACACAAATAGTGAAAGCTGTAGGCTGTGGAAATTTTAGGGAAATGTGTAGGCTAACACAAAATATGAAGCAATGGAGATACGCGTTCAGTCCTAGGACTGAAAATCTAATGATGATGAGAGAAAGTTCTTAGGCATTGAGTTCTAATGAATATTAGTCGTAATAAAATAGTGAACACCGGGGACTAAAACAGGTTCTAAAATACGCGTAAAATAAAAACATGATACCATAACAAACTTCTTTTCACTATTCTTCATTTGGTTCAATATATGTCTTATTATACACAATTATTTGAAGAGAGTCTTTAATATTTTTAAATACTACTAACACGACGACTGCACTATACATTACGCAATTTATTTACACAAGTGCTAACCTAATTCATATATACTTTAATCTGTTACGGTATTCCGTGCAGACAAGAAATAAAGCAGCAAAGTAAGTAAAAAAAATTGCCTACACCGAATACCGCAACCAACAAGAACAGAATGGTAGAAACAAATCCCAAAGTATATAGAGTTCGGACCAGCTCAAAAACGTCGTAGAGTTGGGTGGGTAATCTAGAAAGAAAAGAATTAGAAACCTCCGAAAAAATACTATATTACTGCATGTAAGTAAAACATATAGTCCCAAAAGAATATTTACAAACGTCGAAATACATTTACGTAATCGTTCGTTACAACGTGATGTATGAGCGTCGATTTACATATAGTATACTATAAACCTAAACATTTTAAAACATCACGAATAAAATCTTATTATCTAAATATAAGAATACTTACATGTTAAAACTCCAAATGTGTACAAGAAATAAAAAAATACTACAGTAACCTCTGCTTTAAATAATACAGTAACATCTGCTGTATGAAGCACACCTCGCAAGGTTTAAGAATGCACCATTAAAATTTTACACAGCAAGTTGTTGATTCTGACATTAATTTATACCGAAAAGTAAACAGTAGACAGTGCATTAGCACATTAAAATTTTAAACAGCAGGCTTTAAGAATAAGGTACATAATTGTTTGTGTTGTGAGCGTACATTTGCTAACGAACGGTCTGCAATTTATTGTAGAATCTGCCAAAAAGAAGTGTCTATCTTTAAAAAACAGCAACACAAAAACAAACTAAAAACCCACTGTACCTGGTGCTATCTTCTCTTTGGATCTTAGGTTGAGGAAATGCGGCTGTACTTGTCTACGGCTGAGTGCTGAAACCACAAACTTAACTATACTACCACAAACGCATTTTAAAAGTGCGACTTTGCAACGCTCAAAGGACGTTGTATAACAAAAGAATCGTGTAAGTAAGAGCTACGAACTATGTAGGAGAACGAAGAAGTCGGAGATCTTTTTCAAAGTTGAACATTTATTTATACAACTTAAAAACCTTGGAAAAAATAGCATAAAACCATTCCCAGCAATAAAATGATACCTATTCTAGAAAAGCAAGCAAAAATATATATTTCAAACAATAACGGCGATAATATTCGTAGAATTCAAGCAACAACAAAGGCAAAATACGACAATTAATTCCATTAAATTTTGTTGTTTGAACGAGAAAACAAAATATATTTTAAACAATCAAAAAGGTATAAAAATTTTGTGCATTTCGTAAAATTGAAAAAAGTCCTGCTGGAAGTTCTACTTCGTAGCAGCGTGAAATTTTAAATTTATGGTGGTAAAATGCAATTAATTAGGTTTTATAAATCGGTAAGCTAGAAATCTTTTATTTGTAGGCGTTCAGTTGTAAATAGCTGAAACTCATTGTTGGAAAATATCACGAGGAAAGTTTTAGTGGGTTGAAAGTTGTACTTATAATTTTAACACCTGTTTGAGTATTTTTAGAAGTGACGATTATAAAAAAAGGAGAAAGCTTAAAAGCTTGTTTGCTTGACAAACTGGTCAAATAAGCTTCACATAGATAAGAAGTTGATAAAATTTTAGTGGTTTAAACTTTTGGTTATTTGATTTTATGCATGTCTGTGAAGTAAAATATTTCTTTGAATGTTATTCTACAGATAATGTCTAGCAGAATATTTCTTAATTAGATGCTCTAAAACATTTAAATACCTTTATGAACCAACATGTCAGATCTGAAATTGGAAAGCCTTAATAAATATGTAATTAAATTTTTGAAGGCCAAAGTTTTGGTGATTAAGTCTAATAATTTGAAATCGATTAAAATTGTAAATGATCTTGAAATTTTTTGTATATTACCTTATGAAACCAAAGAAACATTAATCAGTTGCGATTATAAATGGTCAAACATTTTATTGACTTTTATTTAGTATGTTTGAATTTTGAAAAATGAATTTATTGCATGAAGGTAAAACTTGGTGGACGCATTCTAACAAATGTATTTTTTGATTTTGAGACACAAATAGCTGCCTCCTTTAATTTATTAATATCTGTAAATTTATTTCAGGTATCAACTGTTATTCTGGTAATAATCAGAGTGTTTCGCCGAAAGGTTTTTGCATTTTCTTTTCAGGTTTGTCTGTCAAATACGTTATTTTTTAAAGGTGTAGTGGTGCCTGACATATCCGTCTTTTGATACAAACCTCCCCTGTGTCTCATCAAAAATCCGCTGAAGTTAGAGTTCAGAGCTAAACCGAGGATCCCAAAAAGGATTTCGACGGAATACTTACATCTTTTGTGTAGTGCAAGCCTTGTAGTAGTTGTACTTAGTTGTACTTATAATTGTAACACCTGTTTGAGTATTTTTAGAAGTGTCGATTATAAAAAAAAGGAGAAAGCTTAACAGCTTGTTTGCTTGACAAACTGGTCAAATAAGCTTCACATAGATAAGAAATTGATAAAATTTTAGTGGTTTAAACTTTTGATTATTTGATTTTATGCATGTCTGTGAAGTAAAATATTTCTTTGAATGTTATTCTACAGATAATGTCTAGCAGAATATTTCTTAATTAGATGCTCTAAAACATTTAAATACCTTTATGAACCAACATGTCAGATCTGAAATTGGAAAGCCTGAATAAATATGTAATTAAATTTTTGAGGCCTAAGTTTTGGTGATTAAGACTAATAATTTGAAATCGATTAAAATTGTAAATGATCTTGAAATTTTTTGTATATTACCTTATGAAACCAAAGAAACTTTAATCAGTTGCAATTATAAATGGTCAAACATTTTATTGACTTTTATTTAGTATGTTTGAATTTTGAAAAATAAATTTATTGCATGAAGATAAAACTTGGTGGGCACATTCTAACAAAAGTGTTTTTTGATTTTGAGACACAAATAGCTGCCTCCTTTAATTTATTAATATCTGTAAATTTATTTCAGGTATCAACTGTTATTCTGGTAACAATCACAGTGTTTCGCCGAAAGGTTTTTGCATTTTCTTTTCAGGTTTGTCTGTCAAATACGTAACTTTTTAAAGGTGTAGTGGTGCCTGACATATCCGTCTTTTGATACAAACCTCCCCTGTGTCTCATCAAAAAACCGCTGAAGTTAGAGTTCAGAGCTAGACCGAGGATCCCAAAAAGCATTTCGACGAAATACTTACATCTTTTGTGTAGTGCAAGGCTCGTAGTAGTTTTTTCAAGTCTCTTTGCCTTTTTGGGGATATGTAGTTTACGTTTTACTGTCACCACCAACGTGGGGCTCGATTGATTACACAGTCGTCACCAAAGTTTTACTGACACCCGATTCGTGAAGCGGTTTGATAGAATGAGGGTAGCTCCCTTGGGGGTAATGCTATCTGAAAAATCTAAAGAGATTTGGGTAGCAGAGAAAATTCGAATATTGATTGATACCAAACAAGATAGGTTTATCTCAAAAGATGCATTGGTTAGACAAAGAAAACTATTTGTTAGTTTTGCTTATAGAGCAAAGAGCAAAATTTAGAGGTTTGAGAGCTTTAAAGTGTAACTTTGCAGGGCGTGGTCCTATTTTAAATCTTTTTGCAGATTCGAATTCTGCGTAAAATTTTAGACTAATTTAATGTATTGCATGACTAAAAAAATGTATGTAATAAAGGACGGTCGGAAATCGTAACAGGTAAGAAATCTTAAAATTAGGGTAACTCTCTGGGGGGTGATGCAATCTAAAAAATTCCTAGAAATTCGGGTAGCTGAGAAAATTCTAATATTAATTGATATCAAACAAGATAGGTTTATCTCGAAAGGTGCAAAGGTTAGACGAAGAAAACTATTTGTTGGTTTTGCTTATAAAGCAAAGAGCAAAATTTAGAGGTTTGAGAGCTTTAAAGGGGTATAACTTTGCAGGGCGTGGTCCGATTTCAAATCTGTTTACAGATTCGAATTTTGCGTAAAATTCTAAGCTAATTTAATGTATCGCATGACTAAAAAAATTTTTATAAGAACTCTCAAAAGTCGCTCCAGGTAAGAAATCTTACAATAAGGGTAGCTCCCTGGGGGATAGCCCTATCTAAAAAATTCCTAAAAATTCGGGTAGCTGAGAAAATCCTAATATTAATTGATACCAAACAAGATAGGTCTATCTCAAAAGATGCATTGGTTAGACGAAGAAAACTATTTGGTTCAGAATGTTGGCTGTAAAAACAATCTTAAAATTGGGGTAGCTCCCTGGAGGGTGATGCTATCTAAAAAATTCCTAAAAATTCGGGTAGCTGAGAAAATTCTAATATTAATTGATACCAAACAAGATAGGTTTATCTCAAAATATGCATTGGTTAGACGAAGGAAACTATTTGGTCCAGATGTGTGGGGAAATGTGGATGCTGGGGAAATGTGGCGGTGATTCGCCTGTCATCCATCTACTACTATTCCAAAACCCGAAACTTCACATACAAGATAGACAAGAACAATTTGGCTTTAAAGAAAAATCACTTTACCACACTATAAGTAATACACGTCATAGACCACATTGCAGAGAATTACAACAAAGCACACGTTATAACAGCAATATCTTTAGATATACAAAACGCTTTCGGCAAGGTCTGGCACAGAAGATTTCTATACAAACTAGCAACCATACACCAAGTACCACTACATTACATGCAGTTACTCGATAGTTACCTCACACACCAAAACCTACAAGTACGAGTAGACGGACAACTATCCCACGTAGTACCTATCACTGCATGAGTACCTCAAGGCAGATGTCTGTCAGCGGCACTGTTTAACGCTTACATCCAGAGCATGCCATGCAACGACAACGTTAAATATAGACTATACGCCGACGACACCATCGTCATTACTACTGCACGTCATCCCAGACTTACCACACAACAATTACAACGGCAACTGGACATCCTACCCGACTGGTTGGGAAGATGGAAAATTAAAATCTACGTGAACAAAACAAAAGCCATTTTGTTCTCAAGACACAAACAGCACCTACACCCACCGTCTACGTTTGAAGGGCAGCAATTCCCGTGTGAGAACAGCATCTGATACCTGGAAGTCACCATCGACAGAAATTTTTGCTTTCATAAACATCTAGATAAGACACTTGAGAAAGCAAAGAAAATCAAAGGTTACCTCCATCTGATACTGACCTTCAATAGCAAATTACCTACAGAAACACGAACCAGAGCGTATAAAACTTACCTCAGACCAATCATAACCCACGACTCACAAGCATGGTTAACATACCTGACTAGAACAAACGTACGGCGCCTAGAGGTCTTTTAAAACACTACCCTCCAATTGATTACCGGCGCATGGTGGTTCGTCAGAAATGAAACCACAAGAAACGACTAAAATATTCCAACACTACACGAACATTGCAAAACAAACGCCATTAAAACATTCCAAACAATAGACGTTTCACCACACCAATCTGTACGAGGCCTTGCACCTCCACAAGGCACACAAGAAACATACAAAAAAAGTCCACGTCGACTACTTGATGTGTAGCATAACATCAGAAAACAACTCAAGACTCAACAGACCGTGATCTAGTTGGCAAAATAAACAATTAGAATACAGAACAAGACATAGCCGACTAAGTGGGAAAACAAGCATCTAGAAACACGAATACAAATAAAACGATTCAGACATGACAGCCAAAACTCACAGGTTAACGTTGAACATCACAACGACCTCTGAGAGAGCGATGTTCAATCTGCTATTGTTTCTATCATTTACGATTTAGCAGGAAATGTTACCAACTTTGGATTTTCAAATGGAATACCCTGTATATTATTAATTTTTTTTGATAGGAAATAACTTTAGCTTAATAAAAGTATAAGCATTATGTTTGCCTAATATGAAAAATAACCGAAATATTATTTATATTGATTCTTTTTTCCGAAACTTAAATCTCTAAAGCAACTGTTGTACTATCATATTTAACTACATAGGAAATAACAACGCAACCAATAACTGTTTGTAAATAAGTTAAAACCTATGCACACTTATTACATATATTGTACGAAATTGTTCGCTGCTTTTCTTTACACAACTGTGCTCATCGCTGGATGTTTCTGCAAAGGCGACATAATTTTCTTCGGTCAATTTTTTTTATTACTTACTCAACTTTGTTTTGTAAGGCTTCAATAGATTCTTACGTTTGCTTATAGATTACGTAGTTTGGATAATCTTACAAAAAATCTAGTGAGGTTAAGTTAGCAGATCATGACGGAAATTTTATAGAACCACCTCCGATCCACTTATTACTAAAGATTTTGGTAAAGTAGTGCCGTACTAAAATAACATTATTCGCAGGTGCACCGTCTTAAAGTGCAACTTTAATCGTAAATTTAGTGGCGAGTTAGCCGTCCAGTTCGCCATGTAATTTCTTGAAAAAGTTACATACTTACCGTCGGCAATGTTCCGTTATGAAAAGAGGCTCGAAATGGAATGTGTTAAAAATTTCGTACCAAACATTAACTGAAAACTTATGTTGATAATTCTTGAATTGTAATAAACAACTGCCAATGGTAGAAACGTTAAATTAGGCACCCTGTATATACTAGAAATCCTACAGTTGCATGTGAATTTGCAATGAGTTTCATTAAATTTCCCCCTACAGCAGTGCTTAATTTCTTATTTCAAACGTAAAACAGTTCAGGACTGATACTGCGCTTATTATTGCAGTTTCATTTCAGCTTTGCACGCTTACCTCAACTATATTTCAATTTTCAGCTTTAAATCCACCCTCAATTGAGAACGCTAAAACACCATCATGCAGCTTATTGATTTAACTGAACCCCTGATTTATTGCTTTCACATTTTCTCACTGGATTTTATACAACACACAATCTTTACCTCTAAAAGTACTCTTATGTATAAATAAAAGAGTTTGACAACGGTGAGGACGATTACTCTCTATTAGTAATTTCCCTTCCGCAAACTTTAGATATAGTAATCTTTGAATGAGTTAAGTAGAATTTGTAGACACTTTCTTTATTATACTAAACAATATATATATATATATATATATATATATATATATATATATATATATATATAGAATAAGTAAATTTAATGAGTCCTAATATAATATCAAACAATGAAATTTAATGACGAGTGACTCAATATTAGCCACAAGGGCATCCTGTCGACGCGTTTCGCTCTTGTTGGGGATCATCAGGACAGGAGTAGCAAAGATGTAATATTTAACACGAACACATTATGGGAAATACAGCATCACCTAGCTCACAATTTGTGCCTTCGTGCTCTTTCACCTGACTTTGCCGGATGCCCTTGTGGCTAATATTGAGTCACTCGCCAATAAATTTCATTGTTTGATATATATATATATATATATATATATATATATATATATATATATTGTTTTGTTAGTATAATAAAGAAAATATATATATATATATATATATATATATATATATATTGTCGTGAAATTATAGGTTAAATAGGTGTAGACAATAAAATTTTATCAACTGTGTATATAGAAATAGGAGCAATTTATTTACGCGCCAAATTAATCAGTTTAGATAGTGAAAACGAATGGTTATTAACAGATTGTGTAATTCCAAATTAGAATCCTAAAATTGCACAAAGGGAGAAAGCTTTATAGTACATATAAAACTCAAGGCTACGCAAATTAATTGTAACAATTTTAAATCAAGCAGAAACGGAGGTTGCATGTATATAAAATCAATTAATTTAAACGCATCTTTCCATTTACATAAAAGCAAACGTTCGTTTACAAATACTAAGAAGGAGAGAAACTCGGAATTGTTATTTTAAATAACAAATGGCTTTGAAGAAGCACCTGTTGGTTAAATGTCAGGTTCATGGAACTTGATTATACCTTGAGACAGAATTTCTATGGAATTGTTGCAATGGTCGATTCGACAAACTGCTAACAATAACAAGTGCCTTGAAGACTAAGTAAAATAAACGATCGATAATGTAAAACAGACAGAGACGCTCATATAAGAAAGTGTTGGTTACGAGTCACGTCTAAATACACGGGGAAATATGAAAGCCAACAACAATATCGATTTTCTGTAGCTTGAGTGGGGTTTCTAAATGAGACAATAAATATGAGTAGAACGGAGAAAGATAGCTGCTAGGCGGAGCGTTATGACGAGGGAAAACTATATCATTGGTTTAAGGCGAAGCAGTTGTGAGAAGCGCACGTCCGTTAAGGTATTAAACAAATTTCAGTGTAACATTATAATAATCTCGGAATTTTTGAGACGTTACGTGCAAAATTTGTAGAAGTGATTTTTAAAATAACGTCCTGTTCAAAAATATGTAAAGCTGTAGTAACGTACCGCAAAAAAAATACAAGTTATATTGCACGAGTGGGTGCTTAGGTCTAAATAAAAGGTGCCGTTTCTACAACGACTCTATCGAATGAAGGCATAGTACTTGGGTAAGCGAATCCTAAAGCTTAATGATTATATATAAATGTTTATTCATGATATAAAATGTTGTTATAAGGAGTAAACGGGTCTTTAAAATTTGTTTTTAATAAAAATGCAAGGTTTAAAAGCATTCAGAGGAACTGGGTTATAATGAGCTCAAAATAGACCAGAATAAAATCAATCTAGGGTTACATGAGGGGTTCATCTACTCGTATTAAATAGAATCTGTTGAAATATATTAAAATCAAGGACTTTAAAGTATTTAATGATTGAGGTGGTAACAGTTGTAGCAAACTGTCTGTACCAAGGTGTAAATATTTTATTAATAATGGAAACTTATTAATATGTGTAAATAAAAGGTTGTATGTTTTGTTGCATTATTTGAGTGGTAATTTCATTTGACTGTGTTTGTGAGAAAGGAAGGTGCTTAGGGTGGTAGATATTCAAGAAGAAGCTGATTGCTGAGCTAGCCAGGGTGAGCAGAAATAAGGAGGCGTTCCATAAGGTAGTGTAAGAAATTTTTTTATTATTTTTTATTTTTTTTTAAATTTTATGCCTCCCAATTCGTGGGAAAAATAGGAGTGTTCCTAACAATCCACGGCAATATATATATATATATATATATATATATATATATATATATATATATACAGTCCACAATACGATAAGGTTTCTGCGCGTAGTATACAACAGGCTACTACCCTTTCTATTATTTTAAACAAAAAGGTTTCAATTTTGATGCATGTAATCAAAGAAGTTTGCAAAACAACAAGAAATGGAGACGCTCTCATTTAAGTGTACATATTTACAAAGATTTTTCGAAATAGGTGCAAAAAATCTTTTCAGTACTTACAAAATTTGAAAAATACAGTACAAAGGAAGTAACGCAAAAATAAAATTAAGTGTTTAAGCGACAGTAAAACATATACTGACCATACGCCATCAAATAAGTATTCGATATTCAGAAAATATTCTAAACGAATCAGATGGACTCTACTATTCGAAATACATACACTATTACATTATTAATTTTGTAATTTTTAAGTTGCGACGCTTATTAAATTAGCAATGTAATAGTACTTTCTCGTTGATTACGAGGGTAAGGTGAAAAGTTCTCGGTCTACAATGAAAGACTGCAATATTCAGTAAAAAAAAAAAGATTTTATTTTTCGACATAATCCCCCTTAACTACAACACACTTGGTCCAGCGTTTCTCCAACATTAGTATTCCTTCCCGGAAGTGACAGTCTGAAAGGCTGTGAAAATATTCGTCTACGGCCCTCTCAACTTCTTCATTGGACATGAAGCGCTTCCCAGAAACAAATTTCTTCAAGTTTGGGAACAGATAAAAGTCTGAGGGCGCCAAATCAGGGAAATAAGGTGGATGGTCGAGCAAGTCGTACCCCAAATCCGTCAATTTTCCCATCGCGTTGTCTTGGTGAAAGATGATTTTTTTCTTCCTCAAGTCAAGCCTCTTCTCGCGAATTTTGGCATCCAGCTGGTCAAGAAGGGTGGAGTAATATTGGCCTGTAATTGTTCTGCTTTTTCAAGGTAATCTATGAACAGGATCCCTTTCGCATCCCAAAACACGCTGGCCATCACCTTTCCGGCAGATGCAATCGACTTCACTTTCTTTGGCGCTGAACAACCGGCTTCCACCCACTGCTTCGACTGCTGTTTCGTTTCTGGCGTGTAATGGTGGACCCATGTCTTATCCATAGTGACAAATCGCCGCACAAAATCGCTCGGATCCTTATTGAACCGGGCCAAACATTGCTGCGCAACTCGTTTTCGCATTTGCTTTTGATCGGCATTCAGCAAATGCGGCACCCATCTTGCGCAGAGCTTTCGCATCCCTAACTCTTTGTGTAAGATATTTCACACCCTTTCGTCCGATATCCCTACAGGATTAGCTATCTACTTCACTTTCACTTTCCTATTGTCCAACACGATATCATGCACTTTTCCGATCGTTTCCAGTGTGGTTGCGGTTTTTGGTCATCCTTCACGTGGGTCATCTACGAGAGACGTGCGACCACGTTTAAATTCAGCTGCCCACTTTTTAACGGTTGACAGGGAAGGGGCAGAGTCTCCGTAAACTTTTGTCAACTTCGGATGGATTTTCTGAGGGGGTAGTCCGTCCAAAACGAAGAATTTTATGACCGCACGTTATTCAAGTTTATCCATCTTAAGTAAATACGCATAAGACATATGCTTGAAATAATTCGTGTAAACAAACTACTTGAGATGGCAAGTTGAAACTTGTCATACGCACTAATGACATGTGCACGCAGGCGGGAAGCACAAATATTTACTGATTGGAACGCCATCTCTGTGTCAGGCCGAGAACTATTCACCTTACCCTCGTAAAAGAGTGAATACTGGAAAACAATTAAACCTTAAGTACACGAAATATTCTTAAAAATGTACCGTAGACGTTACATTGTTCATCCAGAAATAGTTTTTGTGAAATAAATAAAGAATTGGTTTTTTTAGGAATAAGTTTTTTGAAAGTAAATTGTGACATTCGGTAGAGCACTCTTTGGAATTAAGCCAGGAAGCAAAATTATTACTAAAAACATTTTGGCCAACAAAAGAATCCTAAACAAAATTGATCAAATTACAGATAGTTGGGACAACTTTGATCATACATACAAATGTAATTTTCAACAGTGTTATGTCACTATCTCAAGCATATGTACAAATTTGTGTTATTTTACTAATTTAAAAAAGGTCTAAGCTACCTGAGAAATAGAATTTTGAGCAAAAAGACAATAATTATTGCTTCAATTTTTTTATTACTTTTATAACACGAACTTATTCAATACAAAAATAATCGGATGACATTCTATTACCTAACATAAAAACGCGCAAAAAATTAGTCTCACATTATTTGAATAAAAATCTGATCAAATTTGACGAGTTTTATATTGGAAAAAGTGTGGTGGCCTCTTGTAATATTAAGAGCATTAATTTTCCTGACGATTTTGTCTCTTCTGATGACACTCCGGTCTTTGACATCTAGAAATACAAAAAAGTGCTTTCTTCCCAATTTTGTTTCGTAGAAAGTTAACATTAAAATTATTTTAGTGGAGAATTTCACAAATTTGTTCTGTTGCCATTTTGCTTCAACATAGTTCTACACGTACTTCACACTCTAAATTGAGAATATAATCGCTTGTTTTGTCATACTCTTCGATAGTAATTATGCCATCTTCGCCAATCTCCATTTCCCTCGGGGGCACTACCTTCGCTTTCGTACCAAGAAACGCTTTTTCCTGATTCAACATTAAACCGTTTCTTTTTTCGACGCACAGTCCTTTCAGACCTTTCACCAAATCTAAGTGTTTTTAAAAAAGAAAACAGCGAACAGCTTGCACTCTCCACAACATTATCTAAATCAGAATCAAGCAATGTTATAAAACGTGTTCTGGATCGAAGGGTACAAGGCCAGTAGTTTCAAAACTGCTTCGAATATTTTTTTTTATTGCCCTTCAAGCAGCTCTTGGCCCTTAATTGTTTTTATCTATTTTAATTACCGTTTTTTAGAAGTCCGGAAATTTGTCTTCTGGAACTGTAGCGACTGCTGAATTTCGTTCTTTCTATTTAAGGAATATATCTCTCCAAGTCATTTTCATTGGACGGAAATAGCACACATCTAAAAGCTGTGCTAAATGAGTGGTGTTTGGTGGTAGGCATATAAACGCAATATTATTTTCCCATAAGATCGCAAAACTTCATTAGTAAAATGCGCCACTAAATTATCCACAACAATAACTTTTTTCTTTCCAAAGCTGTGGTATGTGGTAAGAAGCAGCTTAAGCGGCTCCGTGGCATAGTTAGTATGTATGTGACTACTACGCCCAAGGTCCCAGGTTTGAATCCCGACACGGTCCGCTTGAAAAATGTTAGGCGAGCATTTTTCACAAATACACAAATACACCTCGTTCGGATGAGAGGTAAAATGGAGGTCTCGTGTGTGAGTGTTGTTATGCACGTTAAACATTCCTACCTTGCTGGGAACAGCAAGGGTTCGGCAAAATTCTAAATTTTCCAGGTAAAAAAAATTCGCTTCCTGGCCAATGTAGTACCTTCGGGTGGTTCATTGGAAAATCACATGTAAGGTAAGAAGCAGCTCATACACTAATTAGTAAACGTTGTTTCCATACAACCATCTGCTGTCGCATTATGTCTACTACCAAACTTACAACACGCAAATTACAACAAGGTTTCCCCTTTGGCCCGTTCATGGTCCATGTAGTCCACATTCTTTTAGAACGGCAAACAATGTTTGGTGGCAATGACACGCCAGATGCTGAAATGCGCATCATAACTGTTTTTGCCCATTTTGTATAATTACATATCTGTTCTGAATATTTTATGCCACGTCAATAATTTCTTTTCCTGCCAAGAGCGTCAATACAATTTGTTTTGTAATAGACAAACCGGAACATTCTGTAGTGTTTGTTCTAAATTATTAAAATATTTTTTATGGTATTCTAGCCCACATTGGCGCGAGAACGTTTAATGTTCGCAGCTACTCTACGAGTTACTTTGTCTTTATGACAAGCTAATAAACTATCGACCCAATCAACTCCCGACTTATTATTTACCACTAAATTTGGTAGAATTCGCACTATGCTGTCCACATAATTCTTAGCAATCCATTGAAGGTCTGCCTTTGTTAGTGGGTATCCCTAGTCTCTACAATTTACAGCAGCTCAAATGAATGCCTTTTCTTCATTAATAGTGAATATGGTTTGATGGCCAATAGTGTGAATATGCTTGCCGTTAAATTTATTATACAATGTATCATATGGAATGTTATATTCCTTCGCAACCCCTCCGAATTGACCAATCATCATAAACTACTCTTTCCAAAACTTTGTTTAGATTGTTCTCATTATGATCCTTATAATGCCTAGCCCCTAGTTTTCTATTGTGTCTTCGCAACATTATTTCCTCATCTACAATAAATTACCATTAGTAACAAGTGATCAAAGTTGCCCATAAGGTGTGATCAAAGTTGCCTTAGGTACAACTGAGATTGTAGTAACAATACCATTATCCATAGAAAATTCTATTTTTGCATGTTGTAGTGTTACATAATTATACTTACAGTAAATTTCTTTAAAATAATTAAAAATTTCACAGTTTTCTTGGAACCATCTAATTTTTTTTTCACATGGAGAATAAATTTTCACCGTGGGCAATTTGAGGTTAAGTTTCAAAACTATATGACCTACTATTGTTACGGCTACTTTAGATTTATAAGTTGCCTTCAATGTAATAATAACTGGGAGGGGATAATCTTGGTAGTTATCATTATAAATTGTGCCCTCGACTAGCTCATATGTTGCCGCACAAAACTCTACACAAAAGGAGGGTAAGTTAGTGGATTGACGCAAGAAAAGTTTTACAACACTTACAGGGTTAACGAATATATTTAATCAGTATAACATTAGGAGAAAACAAATTTGTTAGATTCTTACCTTATCTATTAATAACCAGCTGGTGTACGCATGAACTTGCTTCTTATAAGTACCAACAGAATTTACATTCAATATACGCATTCATACATATTGTAAAATGCAACACAGTAAAAGATGATCTAAGACTATTTATAATTACATAATATACCTTACTTTGCCTAAAGGATCTGCTCAGCTTGGCGACCTGAATATACTTCGGTGGATACGGATGCACAGAATGGAATTGCAAGCAATCAATATACAACGAGAGCGTTGAATTTTGTAGACACCACCAGGCTGCACGCACAGACTCCAATTGCAAGGTTACTTTTAATTGCAACCTGAACTCGAAATCTTTTCCCGAAGGTCGAAACCTTTTCTGGATTGAAGCAATGATCAGAGAAGTGTGAGCGTTATAATAATTCTGCAGAAAAGGTTTCTTATAACGGCCTCCAGTCGCTGCCAAAAATGGCCGTCAAAGTAGATTCGTAAAATCCCCAATAAACGGGTGGTCCAAGTTTCCAACGGCTAAACCACAAGCCAGACGATGTCTTCATACACCAAACGGAAACTCGTGTAAAAGTTGCAAGTATAAAAATCCCAAATTGGAAAAGCTCAAACACAGCTTTCAAAAAATATCTGAAACCACGTTTCTACTACGACCTTCTTGTCCAACAACGAACTTTCAAATGTCCCACCGACCATCCACGATCGCACCAGGTTGGCTGGTTACCGAAACACGAATTAGAACATTCAAAAATGACCAATTAATAATTAACACGCTCTAGTCAGATCGCTCAAATCCAATAACAATCACGATTATACGGAATACACCACTCAAAACAAAAATACACTAGGCAACATTTTTAAGGAATGACCTCCAATTTCATTCACAATTACCAACAAATAAGGCACGAAATTGATTGTATTCTTCGACTTATCAACCAGTGATAACATCAAGGACTTTGCATTAAATTACTAATGCAAATAATTGTATTGTTTGAAATGATTTTCTTAAAGCCAAAAATAACCTGTCACACACCACCTCTCCTCCCTTGTCAAAAAGAAACTTGTTTCTTTCTGACTAGGTCCAAATCCCGCGACCTACTCCGACGAGTCGCCATCATACGAATGTGGGTGTGGCTTCAAATCTTTAACATGGTACAATCCAATGGATTTACCACCTTCTTCTAACTCATATGTGTTTGTGCCCGTTCGATTTAAAATCCTACAAGGACCGACAAACTTCTTCGCTAACTTAGCTGATACAAAATCAACCTTACTGGATAATATGTGATTTTTTCTCCAGACAAGGTCGCCTTGATTATACACAACAGATCGACGTCCTAAATTATATTGCTTTGATGAAGCACTGCATGCTTTTTTAAGCTTATCGCGAACCCACTCTCTTAGTTTTTCGAAACTCTTAGAGCGTTCTTCAAAAAATGTATCATCTTTGTCATCGTTGGGCACAGAGTTAGAAATTTTAAACTTATACTCTTTGGCATGAACTATCATCTCATTACCAAAATTCACGAAATAAGGAGATTGATTTGTCGTTTCGTGTTTAGCACTACGTATAGCGCAACCTAATTCAGCAAGATGCTCATCCCACTTACGATGATCTTCATTAACATACGCCGATATCATAGTCTTTATTACCCTATTCGGCCTTTCCGTAGGGGTACATTGGGGCGAATGAACCGGGATGAAAATAATCTGTACACCAAAAGTATTACATAAATTTCGAAACTGTCTACTTATATATTGACCGCCATTATCACACTTTACAATAGCAGGAACACCAAACAACATAAATACATGATCCCTTAATAACTTGATAACTGCTTGGGCGGTAGCATTTCGTAAAGGATATAATAACGAAAACTTACTAAAAGTATCGGTAACCACAAGAATAAATGTATGACCAGAAGTACTTCTGGGCAAAGGACCGCAGATATCGGTACTTATTATTTCCCATGGGCTAGACGCCACTAAGGGTTTACCCATCAGTCCGGCAGGTTTCTTTTTGTTCCGGTTTAGTGCTTAAACAAGTGTGACATCTTGATATAAATTTAGATACATCTTGTCTTAACTTAGGCCAATAAAAAGGATTAGCTAGTCTATTAAATGTTTTATAAATACCCAAGTGTCCTGCAGTATACAACTCATGATATTCTTTATACAAATTTTCCCTAAAGTCCTTTGGAACAACTAATTTCCAGCAATCTTGTTGTTCTCTTAAATCCGAGTACTCCACTCTTACAAATTTATATAAACGATTATCCTCAAGTCGCCATTTCATAAATTGTAAAGGTTTTTTCTTAACCAAATCCAACATTTTCGAATACCACTGATCGGTAGTTGAAGAAAAATCCATACTATGAGAATTATGTTTCAATTGTACGACATTTTTACTCGGGGTTTCCTCTTTAATAACACGTGCTCTAGATAAGGCATCAGGGAATGCATTTTCCGTTCCCTTTCTATGAATGACTTGATAGTCAAATTGCTGTAAGCGTAAACACCAACGACCTAATTTGTTCTGAGGGTCTTTTAAATTTTCCAGCCACAACAGCGAATGACAATCAGTGATTACAAAAAATTTATAACCATCGAGATAGCATTTTAATTTCTCTGCCGACCATAAAACTGCTAGGCATTCTAATTCAACTGCGGAATAATTTTTTTCCGCCTTATTCAAGGGCCTGGAGAGATAACATATTACATGCTCTCTCTCGTTATAACGTTGCGTTAGAATAGCACCTAAACCTACGCGAGACGCATCGGTCTGCAAATAAAATGCTTCTTCAAAATTTGGGCTGCTGAGTATTGGGGCAGATATTAACGCATCTTTAATTTTCTGAAATGATTTACCGCATTCCTCATCCCACAGAAATATTTTATGTTTCCTCAATAACTTCCTTAATGGAGCAATGGTTTCCGTATAATTATCCACGAATCTAGCATACCAACCAATCATACCTAATACACGGCGTACTTCTTTCACCGTGGTGGGTCTTTGAAGATTAACAATAGCCTCAACCTTTGAAGGATCGACGGAAATACCGTTCCTATTTACAACGTATCCCAGGTAGCGCAGCTCGGGCCTACAAAAGGAACATTTTTCCATATTCAAAGTAAGGTTTACCTCTTTAAGGCGTCTAAAAATCTCTTTTAACAAAGAAATGTGCATTTCAAAAGTGGGGGTAACCAGGATTATATCATCCAAATACACAAACACATATGGTTCTAATTCCGGTCCAAACACAGAGTCAACAAGTCTCTGAAAAGTAGCGGGTGCATTATGTAGCCCAAAAGGCATCCGGATGTACTCAAACAGACCTCTACCAGGAATAACGTATGCTGTGTATTGTCGACTACTTGGTTCCAATAGTACTTGATGGTACGCACTCTTAATATCTATTGATGACATATATTTTGCTCCACCTAACTTGCTCATAATATTTGAAATATAGGGGAGAGGGTACGCGTCCCTTTCCGTCACCCGGTTGATTTTCCGAAAGTCCACGCAAAATCTCCAACTGTTGTCCTTCTTTGGAACTAATAATATGGGCGATGACCAAGCACTTTTAGACTTTTGAATAATACCAAGTTTTAACATCCTATCTAATTCGGCATCTATAAGTTTTTGTTTAAAGGGAGATACCGGGTAGTATCTCTGCTTGATAGGGTATTGTTCAGGGCGGACAATAATCCTATATTGTACACTATTTGAGCAACCAAGAGTATTTGGATCAATAGAATTAAAATATCCTTCAAGAACTTCTTTAAGTTGAGCTACATCACTCATACTTAAATCATCTTCTGCAATGATACCATTTAAAACGGGAACTGACAAAATCTTCGGCGAAAATTTCTATTCACCCTTACGAACATCTGGAACAATACCCATTCGGTACCAAAACTCTAATCCTAGCATTAAGGTTTGACGTAATTGCGGCATTACATTGACATCAATTAATTTTACTACATTATTTAATTTAATAGGCACCGTAACAACACCTAAACAAGGACTTTCAGAGCCATCTGCCACTGTACAGCTAGTATTTCGACTGCAGTCTAGCTTTATTCCTACTTTTTGAAGAATTTCCCAACCTACCGAATTAACAAACACTTTATTTGCTCCGCTATCTAGCATGCCAAGAAATTCACAACCTAAAATATCTACTGAAATATATAAACATTCACCATCTTGCACCTGAGCCAGCATAAAGTCAAGAATAGGTTTAACAGGAAACTGTGCGACCGTAGATGAATAAGGAACATGTTGGTCGCTTAACATTGTTCCTTTTTGCCGTTTCCCAAATTATTAGCAGTGTTGTTAGATGTTGAACTATTAGTTTTATGTTTACAATCCGGGCATGTAGCTTTTGTAAAACCTATCTTAGAACAACCACAGCATCTAAAAACCTTTTTTGCGCGTTGACAATTTTTAACTACGTGGCCTGCTGCACCACAACGCCAACATCTCACTTCCCGAATTTGCATCTCATGCACAAAAGGTTTACTAGATTTCGAAGTAATCAATACATTAGGGCGATACGCTAAATCAGGCTCCAAGGTTAGTTCTGAGGAATTGGGTGGTTTAAATGAATTAATGCTTACCCTAGTTTGATCAATCTTCCTACACAATTCAATTAGATGAAAAGGATTCCGTATTTCTAATAACGATAAACGTTTTTGGAAAAAAGGTAAAATATTTTTTCTTAGTACTTCCATGCGTAAATTTTCTGGGACTGGGGTAGGCATTCTATCAAATAAACCCGTCATAATTGCTACGTATAATCCAATTGATTCTGTACCACCTTGAATGCGTACTAAAATTTGCTTCCACAAAATATCTGGTGACGGAACAAATTCATCTTTCATTAACCCAACTAAACTATTCCAATCTAATGCCGCTTTTTTTATACAAATTATAAACTCTTAACGCATTATCCGTAAATAAATCTCTTGCCGACGAATATAATTGACTTTTACTAATATTTCTACTACGACAGTGTTCGTCTACCTCCTCTAAAAACGCATTAAAACTCTCAGTAGAACTACCACTAAATTTAATTTGCCACTTATATACCGGAATACTGGAAAAGCTGCTGGTTGCACCTATATTCTGCAAATTACTGTTTTCAGGGTTATGGGCAAGGGGTAAAAAATCATGGGCAGCTGTAGGACTGGAATGAGATACAGGATCATCCCCCGTATTTATTTTTAAACCTTCTTCAATACTAAAAAACTGTGGGTCTGTTGGTAACACTTCTAAGCCGGCGACAGGTGTTTGATACAATTTATAACTAAAGTCAGTTACTAAGTTCATTACTTGTTTTAGCAAGTTTGAACGCAGTTTAATAATTGATTCGTCTTCGCTACTAAGGCGATCAAGTCTACTAATTACATGTGCAAATTTAGTTTCAATTTTTTTAATTTGATTAGGTGTATTAGTGAATTCGTTTAAAAGATCAACAATGGTTTTAATTTTACTCTCACAAATCAAAATTTCACTTTCAGCATCCGAAGCAGTAAACGAATGTGTAGATAAACCACATTTTTCCGCTGCTATACAGCCTCTTAAACATTTACGAAGTTCGTCTACATTCAGATCTGGTTCTTGTATACCCCGAACTAGCAATTCGTATTCTAATTCACCTTTATCCAATCTATCAATATGCAATTTGAAAGACATACTAGCGAAAGCTATGCAGATAACAAAATTTATACACAATTAAGCTAATATCGTACTTATTGTTAAATAATACCAAATTAAATTTCTAATCTTATCGTCAAACCACTAGCTATGAGCCAACAGATGGTTGGGCGCCACTTATGTTACGGCTACTTTAGATTTATAAGTTGCCTTCAATGTAATAATAACTGGGAGGGGATAATCTTGGTAGTTACCATTATAAATTGTGCCCTGGACTAGCTCATATGAGGCCGCACAAAACTCTACACAAAAGGAGGGTAAGTTAGTGGGTTGACGCAAGAAAAGTTTTACAACACTTACAGGGTTAACGAATATATTTAATCAGTATAACATTAAAAGAAAACAAATTTGTTAGATTCTTACCTTATCTACTAATAACCAGCTGGTGTACGCATGAACTTGCTTCTTATAAGTACCTATAGAATTTACATTCAATATACGCATTTATACATATTGTAAAATGCAACACAGTAAAACAATCTTATCAAGATGATCCAAGACTATTTATAATTAAATAATATACCTTACTTTGCCTAAAGGATCTGCTCAGCTTGGCGACCTGAATATACTTCGGTGGATACGGATGCACAGAATGGAATTGCAAGCAATCAATATACAACGAGAGCGTTGAATTTTGTAGACACCACCAGGCTGCACGCACAGACTCCAATTGCAAGGTTACTTTTAATTGCGACCTGAACTTGAAATCTTTTCCCGAAGGTCGAAACCTTTTCTGGATTGAAGCAATGATCAGAGAAGTGTGAGCGTTATAATAATTCTGCAGAAAAGGTTTCTTATAACGGCCTCCAGTCGCTGCCAAAAATGGCGGTCAAAGTAGATTCGTAAAATCCCTAATAAACGGGTGGTCCAAGTTTCCAACGGCTAAACCACAAGCCAGACGATGTCTTCATACACCAAACGGAAACTCGTGTAAAAGTTGCAAGTATAAAAATCCCAAATTGGAAAAGCTCAAACACAGTTTTCAAAAAATACCTGAAACCACGTTCTACTACGACCTTCTTGTCCAACAACAAACTTTCAAATGTCCCACCGACCATCCACGATCGCACCAGGTTGGCTGGTTACCGAAACACGAATTAGAACATTCAAAAATGACCAATTAATAATTAACACGCTCTAGTCAGATCGCTCAAATCCAATAACAATCACGATTATACGGAATACACCACTCAAAACAAAAATACACTAGGCAACATTTTTAAGGAATGACCTCCAATTTCATTCACGATTACTAACAAATAAGGCACGAAATTGATTGTATTCTTCGACTTATCAACCAGTGATAACATCAAGGACTTTGCATTAAATTACTAATGCGAATAATTGTATTGTTTGAAATGATTTTCTTAAAGCCAAAAATAACCTGTAACACTATTATCCAAAATAACTACACAGAAATTAAATACTTTTATCAAGTGTTACCAAATTGTTTAATTATATCCAAATTTTCAGTAGGTATTTACAAAAGTTATTACCATACAATAATCTGGGCACAACTGATCAAAGTTGTACGTGATTAACAAAGTAATCCCCGTCTATGGCACTTATCCCAAGTGAAACCTACCTACATACTTTTAAAAACTTTAAAAAAATTATTTAATAATGAACTAAAAGGTATAAATACGTACCGCACTAAATTTTAAAAAATATTAATAAGAACCTTAACTTATTTATATTTTGGAAAATATATTGATCAGTTCTTGCGATGAAAAAAACTTGCTTAATATTTATCAAGTTTTGTATTAACATTTTCCTTATTTAATATTGTTATTCATGATTGCTTCCATTACCTACTTTACAGAGATACATCAAAACGTTATTTTAAAAGTCCTATTTCATAGAAAAAACAAGATTATGGGAAACATTTCCTAAATTCATCACCCAAATGTTTTTCGGGTTTCAGTATTTTAATCAACAAACACAATACCCCCGTGTTATTAGTCCAGTAAAATTCGCTGATCCAAGCGTCACCCGAACTGGTGATGACAATTGGAAAATTCCGGAAATCTAATTCATGTACTCACCCATACATAGACTTTTTGATAATTTAGGTTTTGCATACAGGTCTAAGTTATTATTTCATCTTATTAACTACTACCTTAGCATTAACCAACTTCCCATCTGTAATTATCTAATATGTATATTTAACAGTTGGCCTTCGTCCGTGATTTCATATCTACATAAGTCAACAACTTGAAACTGCCGCACATGATTGACAGAAAAGCTAAACGCCATTGAAAGATATGTTGATGTTTGGTTGCGTACATGATTTAGATTAACTTGCATTTTGCAATTATCTAATGTGTGTGTGTGCGTGCGTGCGTGCGTGCGTGGGTGCGTGCGTGTGTGTGGGTATGCATGTGCGTGTGCGTGTGCGCGTGCGCGTGCGCGCGTGTGTGCGTGTGTGTGTGCGTGTGCGTGTGCGCGTGCGTGTGCGGTGCGTGTGCGTGTGCGTGTGCGTGTGCGTGTGCGTGTGCGTGTGTCGTCTATTGCTGTAGTATTCTAAGAGTAAAACTGACCAAACGTTGAGTGTCAATAAAGATGCTATGAATGCTGAATAAATGAAATGTGATATGGATTCTTACTTGAAGATGCCTATACTATCTTGCTAGCTTAGATGTAATGAAACAACGACACTCCAACACAAAAAATTTTCATGATAAAAATATATAGAAACAGTCGTTCAAATTATAACACTCGCTACATTCATAAACATCTTTCTGTAACACACATTGTTCAAAAAGATTAATTACATATCAATCTTAAAACCTTTCAATGCAAAATAATAATAGTTCACAGTTACTACTGATTACTATAGAGAGCATATAACCCCCTGAAATTTGCTTATGTATGTCACACAATCAACAAATTATTAAAATTGGTGATGGATAATTGAAAAAAAATTTTTTACCTCCAAAGAAAAGCGTTAACTGAGGACTTAGGACGTAAGACCTTTTATAATGGTCAAATTTTATAGGAATTTGACCTCAAAGCAGCATTACAATATCCATTTACAAAAACAATATCTACATGCCAACCCTTATGTAATTTGACCTTATTAAACTAAGTATATTATGCAAATATCCTTTAAAAGATTTTAAATAAAGCTATACTTGCGTTTCGAACATCAAATCGGGCAGGCATGCATGTCTTCGTTAACACAGGTTTTTTACTATAATCTTAATCCCCAAATTACTTTCGTTTGGAATAATTTTACCCATCACAGCATCGAAAAATCTATTGTTTCGTTTTATATTCACATTTACTTTAAATAAACTTTGATATGTTGAAGCTACTTCATAAGTTTTAGAAATTATTTATATTTAATAGATATTAAAATATCGAGGTGACCTTGCACCAAATTATAAATTACAACTTTTACTGGAGCGACAAGTGCATTATCGGTGAGTGTTTAATAAACGAACAATTAATAGCTTAATCGACTAAGTAACCGTAAATGAAAATCCTCGATTCAACTGTTTCTCCGGCTTTTATACAAAGGCGTATCTACGTCAATCCGTTGCTGAATGTTCTGCACTTTTTGGGGTTATAATGCAATAATTAATTGTAATTTTCATTCATATTACGTGGTTTTCTTATCTTAATTAAACAATGGAAACTATGTATTCATCTAATTTGGAGTCTTTACCCATTTTATCGCGTTCTACGACCTCACTAATTGGTGTGCATTTATTCACGTAGTATTATAATAAAATATAATTAGCTATTCTTTACTTATTTACAAATTATTTATATGTTTAGAAGCATAGATTTGAAGAACAATCTAGGAAAGTAGCGTCTTTAAGAGAAAAGTATCTTATTCACTCCTCGCAATGATTTTATAACTGAAGTTACAAATAATGTTTATCAATAGGAGTACTTGACCTTACTACTTAGTATTTTTAAAGTTGATAAATACTTACACATCATAGCTCGTTTCTCGGTCTTTTCAATATGAAAAAATGTATTAAAAACGTGCTTTGAAACGATTTTATAGTTAGAAATCGCGGGTGTTTCAAGGGATGATTTTGTTTCTTTGCCAATTCTGCATTGATTCTGAACTTGTTTTAATTAAAATTACGAGATTCACTTATGTACTAGAAAATACTATAATAATAAGCTTATTGTATTACTAAGATATTATACAGTGTAATTCTTTACAGAACTTGAATATTAAAAGATTTAATTACCTTGGCTTTACAGAGTATGGTGCTCAATGACCTTTATATGACCTACTATCACGTCAATATATATATATATATATATATATATATATCGTATTATATATATAATATATATATATATATATATATATATATATATAACGCAAATTCAATAAAATCACAAGCATACAACGCATGTAGTATTTTTTTTTAAAGAAAATTACGAAGTACAGTACCAACAAGCGTCAAAATTCTTTAATTTGTGATAGTGGAAATATATTTAAACCAAAAGCTATAATTTTACTAAGTTTTTCAGAACTAGAATGTATATTTACTATTATTATTAATTACGCAGGTAGTGGCTTCCTTATAATTAAGATAACTTAGCCTCCTTTTGAAATTTCTGTAAATGAAGCTTAACCGGAGTGATTAAATAAATCCGCTTTTACTAAAACTTGCCCATACATAACTATCGAGCATACAATCCTTGAATTTAAAGCAATTAAATATAGAGCACCGTTTTAACACCTTCTGCATTCCTTTTTGCATTTTTGATAATTCACGTCTCCCTTGACGATTTTATGAAAAGCCACAAAACACGCAGCTTTAAGTTTCAACGAAACAGTCTTCTGTATCTCAACTACACTGAAAAATCAACTTTGGAATGAAAATAAAACGACTTGAACCCTTTATTCTATTCACTTTATGGCTATGATCATAGAAAATGGAAGAAGCGTTTTAGGTTTTAATACTGCCGTCACGTAAAATAATGCCTGGTATTGTAATACTGCGAAAACCCCAGAATATTAAAAACCGCTTCAAAATTTAAATGTTTTCAAATTTAAAATTCGATATTTAATGCTGTGATACGTATACTCATAATGCTTGTATAGATAATTATGTTATCATTTAATCTCTATCCTCACATCACTTTTCCCCAAATTAAGGCATACGTTTCCGTAAACGAATAACGTGGAAGCTTTGATTTTAATTTTGACCTTCTATATGATTATTAAGAACTATGTGCCACGATTTAAATTAAATAGAACAAAAATCCTTTAACCACATAATACTTTAAACAAGTTACGTATTTTGTCCACTGAGAAGTCATCGCCGTCTATACTTTAAGAAACGCTGAGGATTACTCAGGAGAATTCCTGAGGATATTCCTTTTACGCAAGGGTTGCTGATTTCCGTTCTATAGAGCTTTGCCCGAATTCTACTTTGTCAATGCATATAACACTGAACACAACCGAGTTATTTTCTAATGTTGATTCTAAAATTACCCTACTGAGAAAATTACAACCTATAACTGGTGATGAAATCTATGCCTAGTTACGTTCCATCCCTGTACCTAAATAATTTGGCTTGTATGTAATTCAAAATTTCATATTCCGTACGGTATTTAAGGGTAGCTGCGTGTGTTGGCGATTACTTTCTTCGGTTGTTTGTTTAGTACGATTCTTGTTACCACAGCGTAAAGTACCTCAATTTTTCTATCCAGCATTCTCGTCGTCCTCTTGCGTACTTTAAGGATTAACAGGTGTTGTCTCTTTGGCTTATATTGTTGATTTTCCTCCTCGCTCTTTTTCTTACTTTTGTTTTTTTCACGGGAAACTAATTTCTTTCCTTGACGTTGAAAACTTTACTATTTGTTTACTAGAGATATCCGCCTTCCGACGACTTTTGCAGAGTTAGGCCATTCCATCTTTGACCGCCGTGAGTGACACCCTATAACTTTCCTTTTTCATGTTCCTTTTACGTTCCTTGGTTTGGTACAATGTATTGGTCCTTAGATAAATATTATTTGTTTGTTTTTATTGGTTTTTGGTTTTGGTTAGCGAAACCAAGAAATAAGAAAAGTAGCAAGGAGAAAAATGAACAGTACAAGCCAAAACGAGACAATAACTATCAAGCTTCAAAATATGAAAAGGGAGGATGAGAATGCTGGATAAAAAAGTTGAGGTACTTTACGCTGTGGCAACAAGAATCGTATTAAACGAGCAAGCGAAGAAAAGAATTGTTAATATACGCAAATAACACTAAATACCGTAGGGAATGAGATTTTAAATAACATGCAAGTGATGGAACGTAACAGCCTTTAAAAATATAAGACAATATTTAATGCTATTTCCTTTATTATTTAGTAGCTCGATTTGATGTGATAATGAAGTCATAAAAGGTCAATGAGCACCATGTTTTCTGTAAATATAATATTTAATTTTCTGTAAAAAAACATCTTTATAATATTTTAGTAATACGATAGTATAGTTTATTTTAGTACATAAGTGATTTCCCTTAAAATACACAATACTTTTTTGATAATAAACTCAATTTAAAAAACAAGTTTTAAATGCATATTATGTAGGTTGACAAACCCAACATTCTAATTTAAACGGGTTCTAGAATGTAGACAACCGTGATCCTTAAAAAGTACTTCTTATTTTACAACTTCATTGTGGAAACATTTAACCAGAAACATTAAACACTGCATTAATTTTTTTAGAGATTTATTTTCACTTTGACGATTAACGTACATTCCAATTTTGAACATGGCTACTATGTTAGTTTCCTCTAATGTTGAAAAATCAATTCAGTAGCGAGAATCGATATATCAAGAAGCAAATGAAAGCTAATTAACTACTACCATAAAACAACATGAATGAAAACAGACTAATTAGTGAGCTTAAAGCTTTACCATTATAATTTTTACAATAAAATAAAATGTTTAACGACCTATTAAATGATAGTAAAGCGATAATGACGAACCTTTCCATTTGTTTTGAGAACGCTACACCAATTAACGAAACAGTAAAAATTTACGACCTAATAAACGGGTAAAATGAACAACGTTTGTTGAGGTTACTTCATACTTTATTAGTCATACCAACTGGAAACATAGAAATTTCGGGACGACAATAACGTAGGAATGATTTATTATATAAAAGCCAGTAAATAACTAGGGAGATTGATCAAGATCGTTCATTCACGGGTAGTCGTTCTGCTTATAAAATACTTGCTGATGATACGTTTTGTTGGTAAACTACGAACGGAAATGAAATTAGTAATGCGTGCAAGGTAAAGTAAGTATTTTATACTTGTCAAAACAACGCGTTTTTAAATTTAACAAAATAATACGATCGACGTATACAACCAAATATTTTTATAATGTTATAAAAGCAAATGAAGAACAAAATAAAGATTATTGATGAAGTAAATTTTTATACAATAAAGGCAGATATAAATGGCCAATAAAAGAGGAAAGATGGATTTTCCGAAGCAGTTTAGTTTTGAGAATTTATTTTGAAAACAGCAAGTATATCTTTGTTTAATCTTTTGAGGGGCATTTGTGTACTATAATTGATAAAGGTTTGGCATACAGATATGTCTCTGAGTGGATATATTAAGCCTATTTTGAGGTCGAATTTCATTAAATTCGACCATTACCAAAGATTATAAGGGGTATCGAATCAGCTATGCCTTTTTCCTTTTTTAAAGGTAAGAGAGATTATTGTATAAGTCAAAAACTTGACCCTGTCAGATATGATTCACAAAAATGTTAAAAGTAATAGAAAGTTAGATTAAGGTATGGTGACATATATGATTTAGATTTCTGAAATTTTCCAATTTTCACTAGTCCCACGAAAGTACAAGTTTAAATCCTACGCATCTTTCAATTATTAGCTTTATTTAAAATGATCGTTTGGGCTTTGCATGTACGTATTATAATTTCTAACTCTAAGTTATTATTTCATCTTATCAACTATAATTCGAACTCCTCTTCTCAGTACACAAAGCCAGAAGTTCTGGACGTCTATTAATTGCTACGAGCTCCGGCTCCTCCGACTTGGGCGCCAATAATTGTTACGAGCCACTACTATTATTAAATACTACCTCTGCTTAATAAAGTTTGCCACGGATGCTCAGACGCTGAAAATCAAACTAACTACTCAAAAACGAAAACGCTGCGACGGGATATAACCTACATTTATTAAAATACCAGAAAACAATGTTCGCGCCAAAATCAAAATGCAGCTCCTCTGTCACACATTAGTCACATTTTTTATACATGCCCTTTAAAATACTCCCTTAGCAGTACATTTCAAATTCGATATCAAATTTTATTCCTGATAAATAAATATTTCCAATTAAAAAAAAAAGCAATAGGGCTTTACCAAATTTCTTACTTTAAACCAGGTTTAATACGAGCTCATAGTGACCTTAACCTCTTGTGCTAATTTTTGCACATCAATAATCAAAAATACCCTTTTACCTTGTACATAGCTGAAATATTACAAATGACATAAATCACTTCTTAACATAAATTCCCAAATAGAATAAACATAATTCAAATAAAATTGTTCAATCAGAAACCTTTTTGATTGTTTGTCCTTGAAGTTCCTAAAATTATACACTTCAATGCACTAAGTCATGGAGCACCTGTTTACACACATATACAATGAAAAAGCATCAGTTACCTGGATTTCATAACTGCACACAGGGCTGCCATCATTACATCACTGACTGCAGCATTCAGTAACACTCAAATCTGGATTACACACACTGCAACTGCAAGGCTGCAACCATATGACCCAGACGTCGTCTCGTTCACCAATTTGATAGGACTTCAAAACTCGCAATACCATAAATTGTTGGTAATCAACTAAACCGACTGACATATACTCCATTTTCAAGAACACACTTTGCACACTTAGTGCAAATTATAAGCAAACTGTTTGTACTTACATCAAATTAAGCTTTTATGCAAAACGTAAAAGTATTCGAGTCGTCAGCTTGTCGAAACATAATAGCTGTTGACTAGTAGAAACTCAGCGAGCATGTTGAGAACTCGGAGAGTAAGCTTTACGCAGTTTGAAGACTAAGATCGTAAGAGAGCATTTTATCCATGTTCGGTGATTTATACTCTGTTTCTTACCCACAAATCTGCCAAAATTCTTAAAAATTTCTACAATACAAACACACTTCACCACCATTCTTCGAAAACTTTCAACGGCCACTCGTTTCCACAAACACCTCTCAAACAATAATTCCAGAAATTTTCATTCAACCGTCAGTCATACCAAACACACGCACGTTACTGAATGATTTCCTTGTATTTTGAACCCTTCGTAAAAACAACCTTGTACGAACCCCAATCAACGAACGCTATGGTTTTAAACTACGCCTATCAATATACTACGTGTTATATATATCCTAATCCAACATGCGCGCTAAAAATCACCTATCTCTTACTTGCTTTCCATGTCTGTGGTATAACTAACACCTGCTACTCATTCCACTTTAACCTTGTATTTCCTCAGCTAAGGCAACAAACGCTAACGTTCAAACTACACCTATCTCATTTATACACATGCTATCAAATAACCCCTCTTTGTTTCTTTGTCTGCAAGCCTTATTCGCTCATGTCGTTCTAAGAGGTTATTAACAACTACCTGGAATTTCCGTTGTTTGTGTAACGTTATCACTCCTCATACAAGGAAACAAACGACGGTTACATCTGTTTATAACTTAATGATACCAGGAAGGCTTTTTCGAAATATTTTAAACGTTTTCAACAAATTTAACGGCCAACTTGGATTTTAGTTAACACTACCCCGAAAATTGAACAGTTTTAAATCTTATCAAAGCTTTCAACAAATATACAACGAACTTTGCTAAAACCTAGCATAACAAACATAAGGATAATCGCAGAAAAATAGTAAAACTAACAAAATTAAAAGTTTTTAAATATAAATTAAGTACATAAAACTTGTATGTACACCAATTTGATACAAAAAGTTTTGATGCAAAAATGTAGTTTACATTGTCTTATTTGTTTGATTGCAGAGTGTCGACTGCGTACGGGTATGCAAGGTTATATGATATGTGATACGAGAGTATGTGGGTGTATGTGTGTATACTTAGTTTAATTAAAAAAATTCATTGAATACCTGTTTATACTCCTCAGTTTACGAATATCTGTTGTGCTACTTATTATGCTTTTTGTTTCATAAATATAGTACGTTTTCAAAGAAATTCCTTTTGATTTGTTGTTTTGTATTTTTAAGATTTTGGATTTTTAAAACCCATACTGTGATATTTGTCCATTAGGTGTGTGGTTAATGCACATGCTTTTGGTTTAACGATTATATCACCATCTAACGTAAAAGTGAACGCAATTTAAACCATTAATTTTAAATATTAAACCTCTCTAGTTTATTTTACACATTTTACCTTTAGTTTCAGTAAAAATATTTTGCAGTGTTAGCACGTTTCGACAGAAAACATTTTCATTTTTGAAAGTTTTTGGTATAATTTCGGTATTAAATGTAGAATATATGAAACTCTTTTGTAAGTGAACAATTCATTGGTTCTGTTATTAGCAATATTTTGATTACTGTTATTTAGTTAATAACTGAACCAGTCAATTATTCACTTACAAAACAATTTTATATACTCAACATTAAATACATAAATTAATAAATGTTTTTAAAAATGAAAAATTAAGTTTTCTAAATGAAATGTACTAAACTACAAAATATTTTTACTACAACTAAAGATAAAATGTCTAAAATGAACCTGAAAAACTTGGTAATTAAATTAATTGTTTAAATTACGTTCACTCCTATGTAAGGTGGACTTTTCAACTACTAAAGCATAAGAGTGGCATAACGATCAAACCAGAAACATGTGCATTAATCACACACGTAATAGAGACAAATCAAAGTGTTCGAGAAATCAAACCACTAAATAAGGTGTTTCAGTTAAAATAGGGTTCAATTGTTCAGCAAACAAATGTATGGCTAACATAGTAAGTTACAATGGGCCTTGCCCCATATTTTAATCTACTATACATCAGTTGCAAACAAACTAGAAAGGTATGTTTCATACTTCAGTAATTACAAACAAGTTATTGTAGTTATTGCAGTTCGCCACCCTGTCTGTAGAACACATAAAAATTTTCCTTCTGAATAACCTTTAAACCATTCTTAGATAAGAACGCTATTGTCGTCACAAAACTTGTTGATTAAAGCGAACTACTGATTTATTGCTTTAAGGCTCTTTCGGTTCTTGATGCTAGATAATCAGTCTTAATTTAATAAAATTTCCGTGATATACTTATTATTAAGCAGCGTTATAAAGTGTCTGACAGAAAGGATAAATTTGATATAACTAATTTGCTCTCCAAGAGCTTTAAGCACAATTTCAAAAGATTTAATTAAGATTTCCAAATCAAATTTGTTTCAGTTTATCTACAGCAGACTATACGTAAATTAAGTTGAAATTACTTTCAGACACCGTAGGCTTAACTTCGAATAAATTAGTATGCTACATTCTAGTTACTTGAAATTTTAATGGAAGCAAGATCGATTTTGGAACATGTTTGCAAATGGACTACAGTTTAGCAAACTTAAAGCTAGTCACGGCTCGTAGGTTAAAATTTTGGTTTGACCAGCAAGCTAAAAGCCCTCGACTTCAGCTAAAGTAGGAAAGTTTAAAGTAAGTGTAAATTCATGTCGGGCTATGGTTGTATAATTCAAGAAAAAATTAAAAAAGGAAGAAAACGTTATTTATGTTTTATATATATTAAAAAAGCAAATTAATACTTCTATCTCCGTGCTTGGGGAAATTCGTCGTAAACTTTATTGTAAAGACTACCTTCTGTTTACATTAAAGAATTAGGAACTTTTTTGCATTGGTATGACAGGAAATAAAGAAGGTGGTCATAAATCAACGTGCTAATTAAAAAATTTTAAATAACTTTGGACAAAAACTGTGACGCTGGTGATAGGGAACTGTAGAACAGAAGGAGAATAATTTATGAAATTTGAGAAGCATTTTAATAACTTCCTTATATTGCGTATTTTAATCGAATTCAAGAGGCTTTTTTCCATAATAACAATCTATAAGTTGGTAAAAATATGGTTTTCATTCGGTCTTTAATCAGCTTTTCATAAAAAATGAACACATATGTTGCAATTAATTGTGATGCACGCTGCGGTAAATTATCAGTGGATAAGCTGGGTATGTACAAGAACAAAAATCCGGTTTTCTTATGGGTTTTAGCATAGAAAATTCTAAGGTCCGTTGTAGTCATTTTTGTACCATATATTGAATTCCCCATAAGGAGAAGAAAGCTCCGCCCAGTCATTTTTTTGTATCCAATCAAGAATCGTATAACGTTATCTAGACGAGTCAGTATCTTTACACTTTCCACCGAAGTTTTTACCCAAGGATTAGCCTCTACAACTCTAAAAACTCTAAACCTGAAACCTCAAATTCTATCATATTTATAAACATTTTCTAACGTCTTCTGTTCCAGTTATTTTTGTGAAACTGAACAATAAAAAATAAATCTTAAAATTATATTAAAGATAAAATATTTACAATAAATATTGTATATTTACAATAGTATTATATTTCCTAATGTTCCATAATTGCCTAATGTCCAACAGGTATTGTTGCATACAAACCAGGAAGTAAGTGGCGTTTATCACCATGAGGGTTTAGAGCAATCTTCTCCTGAGCGATGGTGTGAACTTAATGTTTGGATGATTGAATTAGATTCTGCGTTACAAATACTTCCTTGTAATCTTCTATGCAGTTCACACAATCTTGAAACGTAATTCTATTTTTTATTACAGATCTTTTAATTCCTTTAATTTTCTTTGTAACATCAAAGTCTCGGATGCCAGGTGATTCTTCCTCTTCTCGTAAGAGTTTAACTTCTTCTTCCTTAACTGTCTGAAATATCCTCGTCGCATAAATCTTTGATGGTAGTCCAATAAAATCTGTTATATCCATTATTTTCATTCTTTATCATACCCAATTTTGCTTGTTAATTAGCGGAATTCCATAATTGTTGTTGGAAGGATAATCGGAAGTATCGAAACGTTGCTGACAGTCCCGCTTCATAGTTTCATAAAGATCGAGATTTACTATTTTATAAATTAGACTATCTGTATCTGTGTAAAAAACTCGGCACCCATCTCCAAAGTCAACGTTCATATATCCCTAGTGAAAATCGTAGATTGTCAACTTGGCTATTTCGAGGATACAAATACCAACATATATAGGTTTATTAAAATATATTTCAGATTTAAGAAATTCCACTGCCACAAGGTTTTCATCAAAGATTGTAACATTTTTGAATAACGGACTGGATATTCTGGCTTCGGCTCCATATCTTCCATCCCAGTTTTGCACAAGTTTCAAATTACAATGTTTTCGTATATTCTCCATCGTTTTCCCAAAGACTGCATTATTCATTAGCTTGAACAAGTTCTTCTCAAATTCATTACTTGCTCGCTTCCGAAGTTCAGTATTGAGATCAATGTAAGATTTTAGCCAGGAGCTTCGTTTAAATTTTAGTACTCGATGGATTCTTGCTAATTCAAGTCCATTTTCCAAAGCTTGTTTCATATTTTTATAATGGATCGCATATCTTCTTTTAGAATTTAGTGTAGCCATTAATTTGGTACTTTGAGTTTTTGGGATGTCTTTATGAAAATCATGAATAGATTCCGGATACTCCAAATCCACCTTTAATATATAGCCATCATTCGCACCTTTTCTAATTCGACGGTAGTAGAAACAGACTACATATGTTTAGTATTGGAGAATAAGAAAATTGTCTAGGGCATCGAATGTAAATGTCTAACTCGAATAAACAAAGATTAAATTAAGTAGCGGAAACTTTTGAATTTTAATCGGAATATTTAACTACGCCAAAGTGACCTACTGCTTAACATATAATTAGCAAAACAAACTGAATCACATAGCGGATTTAATCAGCTGTCGAGGTGCTCGATTAGGTAAGGCTTTTAGATCTACTTTGGCTAAAGGAAATATTATTTGATAAATTACGTAATTTCCGTATACAATTTTAGTTGTTGATCAAGTATTTGTGTAGAATTTGTTGTGAATGAATCGAATAAATACGGGGCAGTACCTAAAGAATGTGTAAATTTCGTTTTAGTAGAAGGATGATTTTGATTTAGAAGTAGGGTTATTTCGTCCTATAGTAGTATTATTATTTGATCAAAGGCGTCTTAAAAATTTATTCTTAAGTGCTGGTTGATCAGCTAGTGAAAGCAGTTCGATAACAATTTGGCCGAGAATGGTTTTGATTCTAATTCGTGTAAGAATAAAGCAATATTCTGTTGTGCTTGTCTATTTACATGCAAAATTCGTCTGTTACTGTCGCTTTTCCATGCCTGACCCCAGACTGTGATCGGATGTCTTCGACATTTTTCGGTTTCTTTTATGCTCTGTATAAACCTGCTCCCACTAGTGTACACCCTTAGTTACAATTCTCGTTCATTGCGTGCTTTTGCTAAAGTCTTCTATTCTGTTGTGTATAAAATGGATGTGGCTACATTTTTTAAATGCAAATCCTGTTACGCCTATTTTACCATAAAAGGTAACCTACGGATGCATTGGGATACGCCGTGCATTTACAATTCCTATGCTCCCCCCGAAGGTACTACATTGATCAGGAACCGAGTTTTTTGTTGCCTGGAAATTTTGAATTTTGCCGAACCCTTGCTGTTCCAAGCAAGATAGGGATCTTTAACGTGCGTGACAACACTCACACACGGGACCTTTATTTAACCTCTCATCCGATCGAGGGCGTAATTTTTGTGAAAAATGCTTACCTGCATATCTTCATGGGAGCTTAAGCGTTCTACTTTACTGGTGGCAGGATACTTTAACTGCAAAACCTGCTGTGTTGCCTTTACCAGAATGTATAAATTACGAAGGCGCCGGGTCAAGCAAGATAGCGTAACTTCTGCTACATCGAGGGATAAACGTTCGACTTTGTTGAAGGTCGCGTAACCTACCGCCGAACGGCACTGTCATGGTAGTATTCGATGCAATGTGTGCGATGTGCATGTCGTTAAACCTGTTTATGGTGGTCATCTACAAAACGGCAGGTACAAGAATATCGCAACTGTTGCTAGCGAGAGAGACGATACCATCCAAATGATTAGAACGACATTTAAAAACCACCTAGTTATCTATCACATAAAGAACGTCAACATCGACTCTGACAGAGTGCTCGGGTTTTTCTATGTACTGAAGGAATAAATTATTCCTTTAGTCCGTACAATGTTAAACAAGTATAAGGAGGTGGTATTGATCCTAAGACTACCGATGTAAAATATGATTATTATATCTGGCAGCAATCTGCAAAATGAGTATAAGAACTTGTGAGACTATGCGATAAAATTCAGAAGAATTTGAGCATACAAACATTGAACGATTTGTAGCTATACTTAAGCCAAGTACATGCCCGAGTATTTGGCAGTCTGCCGCGGATAGTACACACTCTTTACAGACAGAATCAAAATTTCCTAACCTTCAATGTTGTCCAAGTTATTATTAACCAGATCGGATTTTTATAATTAAAGAAGTTTATCACAGAAATCAAGTGAAACATGATGCAGAACTTACTTATTTTCGATACATCAAGTACTCTATTTGGCATCTAAGAAATTCTCGTAATAACACTAATTTCTGCAGCACATCTATAAAATCTATCGTTTTTCGGTTACAACAGCGGCCGCAACGCAACATTCCAAAGCCTAAATGAAATTTTTGCACATAGAACAATGCATTGATTGTGCGAACTTTCGTAGCATATTTTTGAATAGGATATAAAATTATTTAACACGCTATAAAAATCTTCCAGCATCTGTGCCAATTAATTATGGAACGTTTGACTATTATCTACCAAGACGTGAATACGATTAGAAATATCAAGTCAACTCATGTTTATTTTACACACCACTCTTTCTCGATGTATTTTTTTTTTTGAATACTTCAAACTTATTGGCCTCTTATAAGCAAAGCCGACAATTATTTCCACATGATTCTTCACTCTAAAATATAACGTAATATATTTTGTTTGTAAATTTAAATCTTTGATTGTTCACTTAGTTGTACAAAAAAATCTGAAAGTAAGAATTTTTCTAATAAAATTAAAGGTTTCTACGCCTGTATACGGTTAATCACAAGTATAACACAAATGCACCGTTATCGATTTTTGTGGGCTGGATGGTCAGCCTAGAGTAAATAGCCCACCGGAGAAAAGTCTTTGTTAAACGTTATTTAAAAAGAGTCCAAACAGGACAAGCACATCTTCATAAGTACAACAGTTGTACCAATTGCTGCAAAATTGAAAATATTGAAAATATACAAGGTAAGACAAAAAGAAAATACTTTAAAGACGGTGTTCAAAATGGTGCTGATTACGTCACAAACATGTCGCTAATGGGCGTGGTTATGTGACGTAGCTAAAATAGTGCGTAAAAAAGTTGTAGCGGGTATGAAACATTGGAAATATTTTAAATATACATGGCAAGTCCAAAGAGAAATTACTTTAAAAATAGTGCTCAAAATGGCGTCAATGGTGTTAACAAACATGTAGCTACAGGGTGTGGTTGTGTGACGAGTTTAAAAAATGGCAAATGTAAAACTTCTGTTGGGCGATAAAAAATTAAAAATATCATGGTCTACGGTAAAGCTTACCATTTTTCTTACCGCGACGAGAAAAGCGTGTTTGACATCCTCTTAGTGCTCGCTAAACATCGTAATATTTTGTAGAAAATTGTCCTGTTGGATAAGGACACGCAGTTTGTCTTTTGATAACAAATTTCACAATACAAAAAAAAATGGCAATCCAATAGTCGTGGCTTTCTATGGAGCTGAAATCCAACCTACAGCAAACCCAAATATGCACTTATCGAAAAACTGCTAAAAAAAGAAGCAGGAAGTACTTGTTAAATGCCTCGCTATCAAAGGAGTAGGAGAAAAAACTTAACAAGTCCACCTAACTGTAGTCATACCTAGGGAATGTAATTTTATTTATTCCCTTTCGTTTGCTACTTCCACGAGTAAATATCAAATATGTACATCATTGATTACAGAGTTTCAAATTCAAGCAAAGCAAATTTTTGTGTAAAGCGTTAACAATCCTGAATCTGGAAAATGGCAAGCTAGTCTACGAGATATTTACTCTACCTTTACAAAACCGCTTTTTCAACAACAAAATCGTTATTTACTTAGACACGTTCACAGGTTTGTCTAGCTTAGTGATACCACCAACGATCTAATGGTGTCTGATTTGGAAATATACATTGCACCCGGAGCACGCGTATATACAAAAGGAATTAAGAAACAAAGATTTTTCTAAACATTTATCACACACCCAGTTTTAAACAGTCACGGTACAAAAAAGGTCGCAACGGACGTTGTTTCCTTAACGATATTAACGGCATTACATGCGCTAAACAGAACGTGTTATAATTGCAGTGTTCTGAAACTATACTAGGGCCAAAAGGTCTTTTATGCATATAGCTGATTTACATATTATAGAGCGAATGACTATTTATTTTGTAAATTAATCCTTTATATTTTTTCAATAAAAATGGTACCATTGCATTTGTTTTGAAAAAATTAAATATACAATACTAAACTATTCATCTTGCAAGTATACAAATCACATAAAAGCCGTTGCATAATGGACACTTGCTGTGCCCATTGAACTTGTTTTCTAATAAAATTCTATGCTAAGGGTAATACATTTTTATAACCTTTCGGATCCCGTAATTATAAACTTGAGTGAATATGGGTGGCATCCTACTAAAAAGCACCTGCATTTGAGTTTGTATATCAGTGACGTTTAAGTTGAGTAGTTTGTTTATAAATATTTTAACGCGAGTTACCTTTTGGGCTTTGGGAGCTGCTTTTTTAAAAAATCTTCTTCCAAAACTTCTTGTAACAAATATTTATTTAAACAGAATTTACAATTGAAATTTTACAAAACTAGTTAAAATTACTCTAAGTCGAAATTACTGCTAAATAAATTTGATTTATATGAAGTAGATAGTTTACATGTACAAGCTGCTAAAAATAAACAGACAAAGAGTATCAGATAGACTATATGTGTAAATGAGACAAGAGTATTTGAATATTGCTTGGAGAGAGTTATTGCGTCAAGGACAGGAGCAAGTTACAAGTTAAATAAGGGATAGAAGATTGCGTGTGTTGGATGGAAGGAGACAGATAGTTCCGTAGAAGGATGTGTATTATAAACGTTTGGGAGTGGTGGCTAGGATTCGACAAAGCGGATATCGGTTGGTGCGTGAAAGTTGTGTTTTTGTAGAAAAGATTTTGTTTTGTATCGTCAAAATTCAGAGATTTCGGTGGCAGTTGATATTAGGGTAGAAATTAACAGAGAAGTGATGAAGGCTAAACGGGTGCTTTTCGGAATTAAAGTGGCAGTTGAGTATTTGTTTGTGAGGGGTTTTGAGAAATGTGTTAACCGTTTGAAATTTACAAAAAAAGCTGGTTTGTTTGTATCAACGGAGTTGCGAGTATTTTGAAGCGTTAGGGAGACAGAAATGGTTATATAAACCAGCTAAAGGTAGCAGAGCTCTTTCTTTGATTTTTATCGACGCGTCCAAGAGTTTGTACTAGCAATAAACTAATTAATAAAAAGATAGTTTAAATCTCCGAAGCATACTTTATGAAAGTAAGTACAAACTGCCTTTTATATGGTTGTTGGTGCAAGGCATGCACAAAAATGCAGTAGAGATTGTTGATGGAGCAATTTGGTGGTTTGTCCATGGTAAATTGGACCAGTAGCAGATTTGGGGAGAGTCTGCTGTATCGTCAAGTGGTGATTGAGAAAATAGAGTAGCAGCGTGCAGTCTAGAATGGTATAATACAACTTGGGGAGGTGCCAAAACGTGCAGTCATTGATGAGGGCAACAGTCATCGATGGTATGATTGTGGATACATAGGTGGTGGTGCATTCCAGGTAACAGATCTTGGTATATAATATGTAATGACATGTTATGCCCTATGGGTATATTTCTATAAATTTAATGGACTAATTGAACTATTATGATTTATTATTTGACCATATTTTTTATGTGTGAATTTTATGCTTAAAATTTGTGTAATATTCTTTCATGTACAAGGTAAAAGGGACTTATGAGGTTTTGCTGTACAAAAATTAGCACTAGTGTTTATAGGTTTTACTATGAGCACTTATTTAACCTAGGGTAACGTAACGTGTATGAAAAGGCCCTGCTGCTTTAAAATAAAATTTAATCTTTGGATAAAATTTAATCAGGAAATATTTGAAGCAAAAATGTATTATTTCAAAGAAGAATGTGTGAAATTTAATCAACGTGTGAAATAAGGAGCGATGAAGATTTTTGGTGTAGAATGTTTTAATGAATAAATCATCACTGCAGACGCGCTTGCTGTTCAGAACGGTAGTATATTTCAGATAGCAGCTGAGCAGCTGAGGCAAACTAATCTGATAAAGCTGTGATTTGGGTATTTATAGCAAAAAGCTGGCAGTAGTTTGGCATCCATTAAGGAAGGACATCGTCAACTCCATAAATTCACAGAAATTTTGGCAGCCCAAAACTGTGGGGCTCCTAGTTTAAAGGTGTTATCAGATTAAAATTACGCCCAATTTGTGGGGCACGAATCATCCAGCGGTAAATTCAGAATAATATTTATATATATATATATATATATATATATATATATATATATTGCTGTGGTAAGGGGTTGTTTAAGGGTGTACTTTATAGTAAAGGTCGTTTAGAAATGAGAAATCACCATAGGCAGCAGAAAACTGCATTTATTTAGTAAAGAATTGAGAAATGGAGCAGTCAACACCCTGTATATAAAGGATAAACAGTTTTAAGCGACGCAAATAAACATAGAAAGACGCATAGTTAGCGTAGGAATAAGGAAGACATGCATTAGGTAAATAGTAAATATTTAACACCATGTAGATAAAGTTTTAGTTAATTTAGGTAAAGCAAATAATGATATTTTCAGTGGAAGCACGCGTATTTATAAGTAAACATAATAAAGTGTAATTAGACACGCATTCAAAAGAGTTCCAAACAATTAGGTTAATACGGAGATAGAAATAGAGTTTCAAGAAGCATAATGTGAATGCGTACAAGTAGTTAATAACTGTGATAAAGAGAGGTGCTTAAAAGTTGCGTAAATAACATGCATAAATGAAAATTAAAAGTCGAATTGCATCAGTTGTTTATGGAAAAGCAATTAGATTCATTAAAACACCGCATGTTTGATAACGTAGACAGCTGCGAGCAGGCCACAATTATTGGAAAGCATAGAAAATTACATCAGAAACTACTTTAAATGCAAATATTTGATTGGTTAAAATGAGCGACGAGTTTGTAGACCATACCCACTGACGGAGTAGGAGGTCAATGATATATTAACAGGCACAGTGATAACGAAGTCAGTTTTCAACTCAACAAAGGCCGAAGTGCGCCACTCTGAGACAAAGTGAGATACGTAATAATTTAAAGTGAAAAGTTGTATTATAAGTGCTAAAATGAAAATTACGATTGCCGATTAAACGTAAGTAGATTTTGGTGAATTTATTTTAAACTAAAACATAATAATAATAGGGCTTCTGAAGCCGGGGAAAAAAAGTACAATTCCGAGTCCTGGGGAAGAATAATACAATTTATAAAGCCGGGGAAAAATACAATTCCAAGTCAGGGGAAAATAAATGATGATAATCCAATTCTAAGTTTGGGGAAATTGATAAGAAGTAATTCTAAGTCTGAATGAGATGACAATAAATTGGGGTGCATAAGTATAAGTTAATAATGGTAGTCCAGAGGGTGATGGCAATAATTTAAATGCAATGGTTCAAGCGTGTGGATAGACAATATTTCGAATGGGCATGTAATAATCCTGAATTGGGGGAAAATAAATTTTATTCAAATAGATGGCTTAATGCATGGGAAATATTGGCTGATTATGGATGCTTCAATGCGAAGAAAATAGACCAGGTTAGATTTTTAGTTACAAGACATTATTTTTCTAATTTTTTTAATTGAATATTGAATTTGCTTAATATAAAATGAATGTGAAAAAGTCAACAAAAGGAGGACTTGAATACGTATAAAGTGCGTGATATGATAAGAGGTTTCGAACGTTCCATACTTCTTTTTTTATAAAAATAATAGGTTCTTTTGGTGACTTTGGGTTTGATTTTGATAAATGAGATTTACAACATTAATTAATTGAAAAGTGTATTTCAAATAATTTACAAAAACTGTACATAATATTTGTTTCATTATATAGAATCGAATTAACTGAATTTTATAATTCCAAATAAATGCTAGTCGAAGTGATAAGATAAAGTTAATGGGAGTGATTTGATAATTTAAACAGTTCAAAGAGGAGCTATAAGTCGAATACGAAATTGATAACGAGTAAGGCGGTAACGTATCAAATTTTGTTATTGGTCGACAAGGTAAGAGACACGATAAAATCCAGTTAAGTTTCTAGAGGGAGCTTATAGCAATATTAATAAGACAGCCCAACGTCAGAGAACGATAATTACAATTACAGTTTATACATAGCATTATATAAAGAATAAGTAAATTTAATGAGTCTTAAAATAATATCAAAGAATGAAATTGAATGGCAAGTGACTCAATATTTGCCACAAGGTCATCCTGTCGACGCGTTTCGCCCGTATTGGGGCTTATCAGGATAGCTACTCCCGTCCTGATGAGCCCCAATAAGGGCGAAACGCGTCGACAGGATGCCTTTGTGGCTAATATTGAGTCACTTGCCATTCAATTTCATTCTTTGATATATATATATATATATATATATATATATATATATTGCTGTGTTACCACCAACATCCGGGTACTCCGCTTTTCGAATCGAGCCCCTACGAATTGGATGTCCAGAATGCTGTGAATCCTACGAAAAGCTATTCATTACTTTAACTGTGTTGGTCCATTGACTTTCTTCTGTTAATCGCCTCGGCTGCTCCCTAGATAACTTTCATCCTCATTCATAAAAAAACAAACACATTCCTACCACAAACACGAACGTTAACTCTATTTACATCTATATTCACAATACATTAAAATTTCAAAATTAAATTTTGGCATAAATTTCAGTATCAGAAATTTTCAAGATTACATTTATTATCATTTAAATGTGCATCCTGAATTAAAGTCCTTGTTGGATGCCTTTTAATTAATATAACAATATATGCAGACCGAGTCTGAGTACAAAGGAGCATCTACCACCCTTTACGTTAATTAACCAGGTTCGTCTAATTGAGCTCAAAGACATACCCAAATTTTCATCATAATCCAGAACATCAATACTAAATACCCCTTTCTACCTAAACAAGCAAATTTCACCTTAACATTAAAATTTTATGGTTAGTACAATTTCACTAATGTCCATTTAAAGTAAATCAATTATAAAGTAATTCAACACACACAAAAATATCAAAGTTCAAACAAAATAGTATAAATTACCTGAAGGTTACTGCACTCGTAGCTTCAATGTACATCGTCGCTTTTGTTAATCACACCATTCCAACTGGGTTATATTTACAGCTTCTGATTATCAACGCTTTAAAAATTTTCTCCATCACCATTTATTTAAAGTTGTTTCTGGGCTTTTCCGGAACTCATCTGTGTATATCTGACCCTTGTTTTGTGGATCCAGACACATTTATGAACCATTTAATCATTAACACCCCCGAAAAATAGCAAAGAAATTCATACTTCTTTCACCAATATACGCCAAAACTGCCTACTAATGGTGTATTCATTTGTCGTTGTAAATTTTACTAATTGGTACAGTGATACTAAATTTTATTACCTTGTATCTAAGTGCACTCACATGTTAGCACGTAAATAACAAATTGTTTTAAATCACCAAAATATACGAGCAAACTTTAAATTATTCTATCAAACTAAAATGCACTGTTTAACGTATTGAATCAAGTCGCGGATGTAAGAGAGCTTGTTTATATTCACCTCGGTATATATAGCGGTTAGCCTGTCTGTCGGTCTGTTCCCCAAAACGGACAATTCTAAAGAATTTCGCATGCTAGGTTCCCAGTCCGCAGCTCGGCATGCGATTTTACGAATTTTGCACTCGTCCCAGTTAAATCTCAGAAATTCTCACACGGCACGCAAACATGTCCGAGAATAACTAATTAAATTTTATACAGAAATTGTTGTTTCTACCTCTCATATGTGCATCTTATTTTCAACCAATCGTGACCCTCGTGACGTTGCTCATATCACGCCTTTAATTATTAGTGTCTTTGTCTTACGCACATTATCTTTCCTTCTCTAACCTGTTCTTAGTGGTGCAAATTGATATTCCTTACTATCGATTATTTCAGTCCATGTGGACTATCTGGGTTAAATAACCCCGTATCGCGCCTTCCTGTGAATATTAAGCCCCGGTTTCTCCAAGATTCTTTGTAACCATTAATTATCTGCAAAATTTACGCAGAACGAGCTTTTTAAATAAACCCTGTTTTGTATTTCGTGCTAAAGCATCTGACCGTTTCCAATATCCTTAGAATCGACGTGTTTATCTAAACAAATTAAACTGAAATTGCCTTTTAAAATACGCAGGTGTGTTCAAACATCCTACTTCTAACTAACACTTCTAGGATTTGCATTTTATTGGGTTTTTTACAAGTTTTTATAGATATTATATGTTACTAACGGTTCAATTAACTCCAATTAAAATAATACCCTTTTAATTTTTAGTGAATCCTAATTAAATATTCAATTATTATCAGTACATTTTGTTTAATACCGGTTACTTAAAATTGAGTTAATTAATATAAATTTTTGCACGTAATTTCTATTTGTTTCTTACGTAGAGCTTGTTAATAATGTTTCTTTTGATATAAAGCGTCTTGTACATGATTTAAATCTCTTATTTTTACTGAAACTAATAAATTTTTATGCTTCACGGTTTTAATAACGCGTATTATCTAATAATATTCATTATACACGGTGATTAAAATTATTTGATGTGATTATTTAATTTTCTACCCTGGTCTAAATATGAGTAATATATATATATTGCTGTAATACCCCTTTTTGGGGGTCGACCTATTAATTCTGTAATATCACGTGTCCTTACGTTGAGCGACCTATTTATTTTAATTGCTATAATACTAAATTAAATTATTGAACCACCATTTTAATCTTTCCTACAGCTTGTGATTATTTCCTCCTCCAGCTGTTTCTTAACGTTGCTATCAACTGGAGTTTATCATAAACAACTTTATCGACCAATGACAAAATTCAACAAGTTACCGCCTTTGCGGGTTATCTCTGCCCTACTTAATTTGTGGCTCCTCCTCTGTACTATTTCAATCTTAAGACCTCGGCTAGCATATATTTGTAATTATAAAAATTCAGTAAGTTTGGATCCCATTTAATGAAACTAATGCTTTATGTACAGCTTTTACGTTATTTACAATACATTTTCAAATTAATTCACCTTTATAAATTTCATTTATCAACAACCATTTAATTTGTACTAAAACCCAAAGTCACCAAAGAAAACTCATTATCTTTACCAACAAATGTAGAATATTCTAAATCCGTTTTCTTATTATTATTTCAATACGTATTCAACCCTTTGTTGACTTGTTTACAAGCATATAATATTTAGCCAATTTGATATTAAAAATAAAATAAAATTCTTGTAGAAAAACAGATGCCTTATAACTAACAATCTGACCTGGTTTTATCTTTTACGACGACGCTTCCATTAAAATTAATCTTCCCAATTTTCGATTCCATTTAACTTATCACCATTATGGACCAACACCATTAAATTATAATTTTATACTTTAATCATTCTTGCCATAGACTTCAAATTTGTAATTCGTTCACCCTATACTTCAAGATTATGTTCTTCCTTTCGCCTCGACATTTAAATTGTTTTATTGTAATCTTTCTTAACATCAAGCATTCTGGCCTATTTTCCTCAGACCTCGAAGCCCTATTATTTTATGTCTTAGTTTACGATTAATTCATAAAAATAATCCTATTTACGTTTTAAACGGTAATTTTCATATATACACTCATTTATTTCACTTTGTACCACTTGTTACGTATTATTCAGTATTACTGGCAATGCACTTGGGCCTTCATTGAGTTCAAAACTGACTTTCTTATCGCGGTGCTTGCTAATATAATTTCGAATCCCACTGCATCCGTGGTGTGGTCTAGAACCTGTCGTTTGCTTCGGACCAATCAAATAATTTCATTTCGAATATTTTCTGATGTAATGCTCTGCGTTCGTTCATAATGCCCACCTGCCTGCAGGTGTCTTCACTTATCAACATGCTGTATTTTGATAGAATAGTCGCCTTTCCATAAACAACTGATGCAATTTTACTTTAAACTTTCATTGTTTACATGCGATTCACGCAATTTTAATCATTTCTCTTATCAAAATGGTTAGATCTTCATACGCATTATATTAGCTACATGAAACTCTATTTTCACCTCCGTATTACTTAATCGTCTGAGACTCTTGTCTTAATGCGTGTCTAATTATTCTTTATCATTTATACGCGTGCTCCCACTGAAAAATATTCTTATTCGCTTTACTTATATCAACTGAACACTATCTACAGGGTATTTAATCTTTACCATCCGTTTAATACTCGTATTTCTCATTCCTACGCCAACTATGCGTCTTCCTATGTCTTTCCTGCGTCGCCCAAAACTATTTCTACTTTGTACACAGGGTGTTGCCTACTTACTATCTACTTCTATTTCTTACTTATTTCCTAAAATAACTACAATTTTCTGCTGCCTATTCTAATTACTCATTCTCTAGTGACCTTCACTATGTCGTGCACCCTTAAACAACCCCTTATCACAGCAATATATATATATATATATATATATATATATATATATATTTGCTTCAAAACGTAGTAAAATTAAATTATTTTTAGTGAGTCATCCAAATGGTCTCAAAATTTCAAATTTAAATATCTATGCGTTAGTGCTATAAGCGTTATATGTTTGCCCGTAAGCACAGTGAAATTAAATTATTTCAGCTAAATAACCCGATAGCTTTTTTTCTAAGTAAAAATTTCATACAATTGGGTAAATAGTTTAAAAAGCACATACAGACATCGTATTTTTATGCGGTCAATAGTGCAACGTTAAAGCTCAAAGCTACCATTATGAAAACCGTCGGTTCAAGTCCCAAAAGTAGCATGCATTTTTCGTCTACTACAATTGTGTGATGAATTTAAAAAACATTAACAGAAAGATCGAATAATTTGATTTGAGACTTGCCACAATTCTATTTTGATTCCCGTATAACGTGGTCGACATACACTAAGACGTTCCTGCATTAGGATAGGCTATCCGGGAGGAGATAATCAGACATTGTTTCAACGCACTTATGAGTGAAGGCGGAGCCTATTTACATAGGCCCTTATGAGAAAAAGGGTAAGAGGAGATAATTGTGCTGCGCAAACCCTATTGTTTTCTCTCTCTGATGTGGGATTAATGTGCGATTATTACAATTGTAGTATAGATGCGATGGTGTTATTTGACTTAAATGGTAATTACAGAAAGAACTGAATAATTAGACTAGTAAGGTTAGATATCCTATTAGCTCGCCGTAAAAATCATGGAAATGCGGTAATCGATGCTATTTAACGGCGTTTGAACGTCGGACCACTTTGTTAGTGTGGGATGACACACACTAACAAAATGGCCTAACGTTCGAACGCCGTTAGATAGCTTCAATTGTCGCATTTCCTGAATAGGTAATTGAAATTGCCGGTTTGGCTCAAAGTATATTAGGAAAAGGCTGTTCCAGCTTGGCCATAAAACACCTATTGTTAAGCAAAAGATAAAGATTTTACAATAATGCTATGCATCCGATCTTTGAAAAATGTTCATAGTATTTCTAGGTATTGCGTGTCCATTTTTGGTGATAAAGAGAGGATTTCGTGGTATACATTCTCCAGTAATAAAATTTTCTAAAAAGTTACCCCAAACATAAAAATCCTAAATAAAATTGTACGTGCAGGATCAGGAACAGCTCGTATACCCTAAAGACACGTTTACTAACCTATTCGCTTAAACTTCTGTCACATCTTTTTTTATGTCATTCTAGTGTGTTTGTTAAAAATGCTGTTGAAGTATATCCTTAAATGTTTTGGGAATTTCATTGCCTAACTTAGAACTTTATCTTAACATTATTGTATAAATTCAAGAATTACCTTTATCATAGCCTTCAGCAATCCGTATCTTTGAAAAATGTTATGTACGCTTTTACTATCGCTGTACTTGGCCATCAATGTAACAAGAGCTTTCTTCGCAGTGTCGTAGGATTCATCCATTCGCAGCCTTACAGCACGTAGCCTTTCGTTAGTTTCAATTACTTCTTCTTTTGTTAAACCACTAGCAGTTCCTTCATCTTTGACGTCTTGTACAATTCTTCTGACACTTTGGGTGAACTTTCCAACTAAGTTAGAAGATCCTGAAACAAAGACACATATTAAGTTTAAATGTACGTAGTTGTTCATTATTAGTTTGAAACGCCGTGTGCATTGTAAATGTTTTTTTTATAGAAACGAGGAAAAGATAATGAAGTGAACGTCTTATTTTGTATACCGCGCTAGTGTAAATAGAAAACGAAGAAACTGATTTTTTATTAAAAGACTTAAAGTAGTTAAATGTTAGAGTATAATCACTTCTTTGATAAGAGATAGTTACCCACAGAGATCTTATGACGAGTTAAACAAAAGATACCACCATTTAAGCGGCATTTGTTATAAGGTCTTTCAAAATTTCATGGGCTGTGGGATGCGCAATGAAGGAAGCGAGAGGTATCGTATAAAAAAAAAAAAATACAATATAAGTAAAATCTAAAAACATTGAATTTCCGGATGCGTATTCTGAATTAACTCAACTGCTATGCTATGTGGATTGAATAGCCAATAATTTATCAACATAATATAAATTATAAAACTACAATGTTTGTATGCAAAACCTGCAACTTTTTTGATGCATTGTTTTTTGTTCTTTTCGTGTGTCATGTTTCCGTGCATGTGTAGATAAAAATAGACAGGCTGAATTTTTTAAAACTCTTGGCAGCCAAAATACTGTCCTCTTATTATTTTTTAAGGATGCATATTTCATAGAATCATAAAATTACTACCACAATCCTCAAATTGGCCCGCATTAGATTTAGGACTTCTCTTATTAATTTTCTCTCTTCTGAAATAATTCGCTAGACTGTGTTTAGTCCAACTCCAGTTGCTGTTGCTACTCCTTCTTGTAAATTATTCATAGGAATGACAGGCAATTAAAAATCAACAGCTGAGTTGTAAATGTTTTTAGGATGCACTTTAACGTAAATAAATTGGTGTTCTGCGCAACAGCCAATGAAGTTTTGAAAGACCTCTAACGATAGAGCTAGTGAGGATTGTTGTATAACAGTACTATTAGTTTTTATGAACAGAAAACGGATAAAACATCGCTAGAGTACCACATCCTATAGTTTCTGCATTAAAATGTAACTTTTGAAAATCAGCAATAGAGCTTCAAATGACTGTATAATAATTACGGCATGGAACTTTTGTGAAACGTAGGGTATCTTTCGATGGTATAAAATATTATTTACGTTCGAAGTTAAAGGTTTTGATTATTCTTCTATATTGTTCGTGGTAGAACAAGTTGTGATAAGCATGTCTGTTGTATTTATTCTTTATTATGAAGCCTATAGAAGTCCGCGCTTACGCTGACGATGTATACACCTTGGCTGAGTAGCTGCTTCACATTTTAATAGCATAGGACAGATAAACATGTAAATAAGCTGCATATGTCACGTTCACGTTGGTAGTGAAAGTGGGGAAAGAAAAAATGTCAGTAGAGGGAATTACACCATATCGGAATCAACTGATTTCAATGTTGGGGAGTTTTCAGTAGCTTCTGTGAGGGTTCACGAACGTTAGAATACGAAAAACCTTGTGAAACATTTTGAGCGACTTCCTATTTTGTTATATAGAAAACCACCGCCATCACGACCAATGTTATTCGCGTGAAAGAAGAAAGCCTTTGCAACGAGAAAAGTTTGTGATGTGCTACGCAGCGGGAGGAGTAAGACTCCCATCGAGGCGTTTTGTTGTGGTGGAGCAATTGCACGATCGCCGATAAACTAAACCCATAATCGGTCTGCAGAATTAAGCGTCCCGCGATCGACTATGCAAGACCTTATGCTGAAAGACTTGCGTACGTCATGTTTTTCAGTCATCCTCGTGACTTAGAGCAAGGTGAACTTGGAATCAGATTTTCTGGACTGGAATCATGAAGCTGTATCAAATAAAAACTTTTCATTAGCTGACCACTTTTAAGTTGTTTTTTGACTCAAGTCTTATAGATGACATCTTTCATTACAGTACCTTATATGCTTTCCAGAATAACCGTGATAGTGATATAACATCTAACGGCATGTGTTGTTTCATTGGTATTTTGATTTTGAGTGGTTACCTTTGCGTTTCAGAAAAATATGTATTGGCAGAATTCGGATGATTCCAATAACAAACTTATCTTCTCGTTCATTTCACGGAATCGTTTCCAGTATATCACTGCGTTGACAGCAATGGTTTGAAAAAGAATGATCGGTTTGTCAAAGTAAGACCCTATTGCAATGTCTGAACCAAAAGTTCTTTGTGCATGCTCCAACCGCAGAACACCATCCCGTTGACGAACCTATTGTGCCATACTTTGGGCTCCATGGTTGTAAACAATTCATTAAGGCACACTCATACAATGGGGTTACAAATTTTGGATAGGAACAACTAGATTAGATTATGAAGTTTATTTTGAACCCTACCAAAGGGCCTCTACTAACTCGCCAAACAAATACAAAGACTTAGGGCTAGGTTTATCCATTGCTTTACAATGTATAGATACTTTGATATCAGCTGCATCGATGTCGTTGATGAAAGAATTGACGAAGAGAAAGATTAAAGCTACAGACACAGTTCGCGCGAATAAAGTATCGAGGTGCCCTTTAATAAATATGAAGGAATTTTAGAAAAAGGCTAGACAAGCATTCCAATATGCATCAGTTAGTAATGGAATGGTATTGTGTAGGCGGAACGACAATAGTGTGCTTACGATACTCTCAAACACTTGTTCGGTACTCCCCGTTCACAATGTCCAAAGATTTTCTAAAAGTGTAAAGAAACATATACTAAGAGACCAATCAAAGTTGGTGAAAGCTTATAATGAGAACATGACGGTGTTGATCGGAGTGACCAAAACACTGCCCAATATCACATTTCAATTCAAGGCAACAAGTGGTACTTTCCTATGGTAAGCCTTTATTGTTCAAAATCGGTGGTACTTGCATATGTCGAATAGAGAGAAATTGGACCAATTGACTTTCCGACCAGCTATTGCTTCCGAATTGCTGGAGACCTATAATATGCTAGGTAAAAGGGAGGTTTCAAGAAAGTTTGTTACTTATAAGGAATACTTTCGACAAATTTGACCATCTTGTGATATACCAGGAAAACCAGACAAGGTATGCTGCATGCCATAAAGTAACTAACTTTTATCGTCAAAATTAGGACATTGGATTTCATGCATAAGACTAGTTTTATGAATATCACACTTTGTGAATAAGTATAACCAAATGAATATATTTTAGTTGTATAATATTATTGCACGGCTGTATTGAGTTATTGAGCGTCTTAATATTATTTTTATTTATTTAAACTCAATTAGGGTCGTGGGGTATGGGCTTGAATCAATTAAAACAGAATGTAAAGCTATGCTGAACGTTTAATAGTGTTCGTGTGGTTTGTTTACAAGTTTAGTATAACGAAATAGTAGAGATTGTTTACAATCACCGAAAGCAACAACGTTAGTTATTGAAATTATTAAATACGTACAAAGGGTTAACATAAAACAAGTTAACATAAAACAATGCGAACTGTAATAATAATTACAAGAACGAATAATACATTAATTTAAATTGGAACGCGAGAGTGTTTGCACGTCTATTCATAACCGCAATTCGAAAACGACTGTTGGTATTCGTATCTTGGGTTTAATACGTTCAACAGGTCACGAGTTTGCTACACTATAGACGTATATATACAAAGTGAATGAAGTAAATAATATTTTTGTTACAGTTGTATTTATTTTTAGACAAACTGTATTTTAGTTTAGAGTAGGTACATATTATAACACAATAATACAAATGTCTGTTTTCCAAGTAATGTATAGCACTAGGGTCCTTTGAAAAAGACCCGCTGTACCGCAAAACGTAAAATTTAGTTTTTAACTTTGCAATTTTTTTTGCTTGATAACTACTAACTATTCAGTTAAACCTATTTTTAAACTTATTTAAATCAAAAAGTAATTTCATGATTTTATTGGTTAAGATCCTGAAAGGTTAGTCAGTCTTGAAGGTATTCTTGTGATGTAATCAGTTTCGATTTAACAAAGAATCTTTTAAAAGATATGCAAAGTCTAAAAAATCAGTATGCTGCATAATAATATCAATTTTATTAGATTTACTGCTAGATCTTACGAAGCTAAAATAGTCAAGAGAATATTAATACTAATACTAGTACCTTTCTTTTTTTTTCAATTTGAGGATGTACAACGACACATTCCATATGTTTATACCCACTTACTAGAAAATTTTGGTGAATTTCTGAAAGGAAATGTTTATGGTTCATAGCTGTTTAAAGCATAGCAGCTATATATGGTTGTTTTTATTTTGTGTAGTTTCAACAGGATGTAACATTATAAATGTATATATACAAGATGCCTCCTCAAGCATCTTCATTTTCAGACCACATAAAGTATGTGGAGTGCCCATTATGGAAATCGTCAATTGTCAAATTGTAAATCCATAGTTGGTACTTATAAAACACCGTATTAGATCATAACGACGATGGCGAAAGACACTGTTGCAAATGAAACATTCCTCTTAGCAGTATATGTTGCTTTTGCTGCTTCTACGAGGGTGGTTTGAAAAGTTCGCGAAATGGAGCACACATAGCAGCATCAATTGATGGATCCAACTATCTAGTGCGCAGATGTTACATTTCACATTATTCTGTCAAGTAGTATTAATTTGGCGCGATATGAAGTAAAGTTAGTTTTGTGAATTTTTCAAAATGGATAAAACTGAAACGCGCGCTGTTATTAAATATTTTGTAGAAAAGGGTTGGAAGGTAAGAAAAATACATAAATATATGCAGGATACACTAGGAGACTCCGCTCCATCATTTACAACTGTGCACAAGTGGATGACGCAATTTAAATGTGGTCGTGAGAGCATACAAGATGACCCGCGCAGCGAACGACCAAAAACTGCTACCACACCTGAAATCGTCCAAAAAGTTAATGATATGGTTACGCAGGATCATCGATTAAAGGTCTATGAAATTGCTAAGGATGCAGGTATTTCAAATGAAAGAGATTTCATATCTTAACTGCGGAATTAGGTATGAAAAAGTTGTCGGCAAGATGGGTGCCGCACATATTGACAATTTATCAAAACCTTCAGAGGAAGAGAATTTGCCAACAAACCAATTTTGTCCGACGATTTGTTACGACAGATAAAACTTGGGTTCACTATTAGACCCCTGAAACCATGCAACAATCTAAACAATGGAGACTTAGGGGTTCTCCACCACCAAAGTAAGCAATGTCCGTGAAGTCGGCTAGAAAAGTTATGGCATCAGTTTTTTGGGATGCTAAAGGTGTCATACTAATTGACTATCTTCTCAAGAGCCAATCAATTAACGGTGAATATTACGCTAAACTTCTAGGCCAACTGGATAAAAATATTCGTGAAAAAAGATCTGCATTGCGTAAGAAGAAGATCCTTTTCCTTCGGGATAATGCACATCTACACACAAGTGCAGTAGCAATGCAAAAATTGAATGATCTGAATGAAGTACGATCTGATGCAACATCCACCTTATTCGCCTGATTTGGCTCCTTTTCACTTCCACCTATTTACGCGACTAAAAATTTTCCTGGGGAGAAAACGATTTTCCACGGACGAAGAACTATAAGCAGCTGTCGAGGACTATTTGGGAGACCTTGAAGAATCGCACTTTCGTGATGACATAATGGGTTTGGAACATTGCTGGATGAAGTGTATTCAATTTGACGGAGATTATGTTGAAAAATAAACTATGTTTTAAAAACAAATTTTTTCATTTTCCCCTTCGTTTTGCGAACTTTTCAAACCACTCTCGTATTTTTCCCTGAATATAAATTTGAAAGTTATGGTTTCAACGCAAATTTATTGTCATATAAAGTTCTTACGTTTGTTACAAGGTATCTATTGATAATCTTTAAATGAAAGTCCCATTTTATTAAAAACATTTGACTAATAACATCGGGAACTAGGTTTTGAGGATGCAGGTCAGTAGATGGTTTTTACAGTTTCTACCGCCACATTTCCTCCAGAATCCCACATTTCCTCACACATCTGGACCAAATTTACATGTAAATTCCCATAAGGAGGAAATGTAGAGATGAATCTCATCCTTGCTCTCGCCTTTTGGACCGCCTTGTGGAATTTTTTTACCCCAAACATTTTGATTACGTCACACCCGCATTCCTTCCACCCGCGAGATAAATCTTTCTCCACATTTCCACCCACGAGATAAAACTATATTGTTTGGTATCAATTAATATTAGATTTTTTTCAGCTACCCGAATCTCTAGGAATTTTTTAAATAGCATTATCCCCCAGGGAGCTACCCTCATTTTAAGATTTTTTTTACCACTAACATTCTGAACCAAATAGTTTTCTTCGACTAGCCATTGCATCTTTTGAGATAAACCTATCTTGTTTGGTATCAATTAATATTAAAATTTTCTCAGATACCCGAATCTTTAGGAATTTTTTAGATAGCGCCACCCCCCAGAGAGCTACCCTAATTTTAAGAATTTTTACCGGTAGCGATTTTTGACCGTCCGCATTAATTTTTTTATACATGTGGCACATCAAATTAGTCTAAAATTTTACGCAAAACTCGAATCTGCAAACAGATTTAAAATCGGACCACGCTCTGCAAACCCCTTTAAAGTCCTTTAAAGTCCTCTAATATTTGCTCTTTGCTCTATAAGCAAACCTAACAAATAGTTTTCTTTGACTAGCCATTGCATCTTTCGAGATAAACATATCTTGTTTGGTATCAATTAAAATTAGATTTTTCTCAGCTACCCAAACTTCTTTAAATTTTTCAGATAGCATCATCCTCCAGGGACCTACCCTGATTTTAAGATTTTTCACCAAGATCAATTTCCCACCGTCCTTAAACATTTTTTTAGTCATGCAATACATCAAATTAGTCTAAAATTTTACGCAAAATTCGAATCTGTAAATAGATTTAAAATAGGACTACTTACAAAGTTACACTTTAAAGCTCCCAAATCTCATTAAAATTTTTGTTCATTTATGACATATGCTTTAACCAAACATCTCCAAAAAATCAAAAACGCGAGAGTTTTAGAAATGAGTCCTTTATGGCCCATAAGTGTTTAATATTTAAAACCATTTTTCAAACGGTGATGCACTGTTTTTTAGAATATTCAAAACTATAACTTTTTAAATTTTCAACAGTTATCAATGTCTGGTTTAACATTTTTTTAATTTCTGAACACGTCATAACATAATTATGTAGTCAATGCTAAATAGATACTTGGAAAATACAAGTCGTTTTGAATTATTTCTAGAAATTTTCCAGTAAATTATCGAACGAAAGTACACCCAAAGTCATTAAATTCTTTTCCCCATTTATAACGTTACGAGATATTTTTGCTATAAAACCGTCAAAGCCGGATAAGTCTATCATTCTTCTATTTTTTCGCTTTGAACATACGATATAACGTTACTACACGCGATTCAGCAAGTCGACACTTTAATAATATATTCCTGAAATATTCACCGTTAGAAAGGTAAGCAACAGTTTTGAATTTTAACCTGTAAACATATAAGTTATTTAAAATTTTATTTGTATAATTCAAAATATCTAATATATATATATATATATATATATATATATATATATATATATTTCTTTGAAGATGGAAGTGGTAAGCATTGTATGTAATGTGTGTGAGACTGTTTTTATCGGCGATGATGCCGTCAACAGACATGAAGCGAATCACATGGTAACCATCCATTTTTCCACTGCAATGGAAATTACAGCGAATGACTGGTCTAAAATTGAAAATTTGGAGCAACAATCGCTCGTAGCATATGAGGAAGATATAAACACCGCAATTCAGTTAGAGCGAAACAATCTGCTATTTGAAAAACCGTACCCCATAACATCATCTTCATCCAAAATTATAATCGCAGGTCTGAACCCATTTGAAAATTATAAAATAACTTTTAAATTTGTGGACAGCATTCTACAGACCGTGCTTGATGTATCCCCCAAAGAATTAAGGAAGTTTATATCCAATCTCCCATTTATTATATATAATATGGAAGTTGGTGTACGGGATCAAATATGTAGATTTAGGAATTTACGTTTTTATTTGAAGAATTGCTTGATAAAGATGGTAACGACCAAAGGAGATTATCTACTATTTACAAAAGAAACTTGAGAACGCTCTTTTGAGATATCTCCAAACGTTCTCGACTATGCTAGCACTTTAACAGCGTTAGTAGAAAAAGGTGTTCCTAATATTGATTTATTTCTGTTGGATGTATCGATGGAGAAATTTAATACACCTCTGTTATACAAGAAGTTAAAATACCTATACAGAATTATGATAACTTTGCTATTGCTAATGCAAAAGAGGATGGTAAACATGGTCCTTTGTTCCCGTCTAACATACGAGCTATATTCGCTGGACCATCGAGTTGTGGGAAGACTAACGCTTTAATATCTCTGATCTTGCACGAGAACGGTCTTAGATTCCAAAATGTCTATGTATTTTCGAAGAGTTTATATCAACCGAAATACGAATTGTTAAGAAACGTTTTTACGCCATTAAAAGAAGAAATTGGGTACCATGAGTTTGAAAATTACGACGATTTGATTGAATCCGGAGATACCAAAGAAGATTCAATTATGGTTTTCGATACACCTCTGTTATACAAGAAGTTAAAATACCTATACAGAATTATGATAACTTTGCTATTTCTAATGCAAAAGAGGATGGTAAACATGGTCCTTTGTTCCCGTCTAACATACGAGCTATATTCGCTGGACCATCGAGTTGTGGGAAGACTAACGCTTTAATATCTCTGATCTTGCACGAGAACGGTCTTAGATTCCAAAATGTCTATGTATTTTCGAAGACTTTATATCAACCGAAATACGAATTGTTAAGAAACGTTTTTACGCCATTAAAAGAAGAAATTGGGTACCATGAGTTTGAAAATTACGACGATTTGATTGAATCCGGAGATACCAAAGAAGATTCAATTATGGTTTTCGATACACCTCTGTTATACAAGAAGATTCAATTATGGTTTTCGATACACCTCTGTTATACAAGAAGTTAAAATACCTATACAGAATTATGATAACTTTGCTATTGCTAATGCAAAAGAGGATGGTAAACATGGTCCTTTGTTCCCGTCTAACATACGAGCTTTATTCGCTGGACCATCGAGTTGTGGGAAGACTAACGCTTTAATATCTCTGATCTTGCACGAGAACGGTCTTAGATTCCAAAATGTCTATGTATTTTCGAAGAGTTTATATCAACCGAAATACGAATTGTTAAGAAACGTTTTTACGCCATTAAAAGAAAAAATTGGGTACCATGAGTTTGAAAATTACGACGATTTGATTGAATCCGGAGATACCAAAGAAGATTCAATTATGGTTTTCGATGATATACCTGTAAACGAGCAAAGCAAAATCACTCAGTTTTTCTCGTTCGGTCGACATAAAGCAATAGATTCGTTCTATCTATGTCAAACTTACGCTAGCGCCTTAAAACATAGACTCAGAGATAACGCCAATGTAATCGCATTATGGAAACAGGATGGCACAAACCTTCGCCATATCTTTTCGTATCATATAAGTGGTGACATGACATATCCGAAATTTAAACAAAAGTGCTTACGGTGTTGGGGTGGGCGTGACTCAAAATATAATTTTATAACTATTGTGAAAGATTTTGATTTGGATAATGGTCGATATAGGAAGAATTTCGACGAGTATATAAATATTTGACATTATTAAAAAAAAATAGTTAGTTCCCATCCAGAGTCCGATGATGACGAACGTTAACAGTTTTATTGTAAATAAAGGTAAGCTTCATTTTATGCAGGATTCCGTACGAAAGAACTTTCTGGCATACAAAAAGAGAGGCACTACATTTCTACAAAAATTCAAAGAGGTGTTCAAACATTTGATTAAACCCTTGCAAATCACCGATTTCTAGTCACAAGAAATAGCGGAAAGAATCCCCACACCTACAACAAGCGTTAAAGTTGAAAACAAAGGCTAGTTTTTTTTTAAAAAAAGATTAAGTTACCAGTTGACAACGAGCCTGTACATCTTTATTATACGGACGTGTTAGCTAGAGACGAATACGAAAATATATACAAATCGGTTTATGGAGTAAAGTATAACTCCCAATTGATACGCATAGTTTGGGAAAACTATGTAGGAAATTGATTCAGAAAACCGTGACACAACCTAAAATAATAACGTTTATCCGGAGGCTAGAGGTTTAACAAGAGTTATAATTATTTTTAAAGTCCTTAGCATTTTCTTGAGAAATGTAATGAATTAGTTCATAGAATACATTCCATACCGGTTGTTTCGTGCGTGCACACAAATCGGGTGCAATCGGTACATATCCGAATAGGAGTAGCTCATATAAAAGGACCGTTCGCGTAGAAGTTATTATTTGTTGATTGTACAGTTTAAAGAGACGCTATAATGAATATGTATAAAGACTTTGGGGAGGTTATTCGAAGATTTCGCAATGCTCTACGAGTAAAAAAAGCAGAATGTGGGCAACGCTTTTCGATAGAAGGAGAAAAATGTCTTATGTGTCAGTCATACGAGGAAGCAATACAGCACTGTACTGCAGTGTTATCAATGCCGAGGATCTGGATGATTTTATGGAAATAATCGAGGAGATGGGGTTTATAAAACTGTTGGCAGATATTTAAATAGAATATATACTAAATTGTAAGTTTTAAAGTAAAAATTTAACCACCTCAACTATTATCATAAGAAAATGGATGATGTGAATTTAGAAATTATTTTTGTATATATTTGTATATATTTTATTTATGTTATAAAATATAAAGTATACATTTCTTTTGTTTAATTTTTCAAAAGTCCACGTAACTGAAATGGGTATCTAAGTTCTTATGAAAAGAATTATAACAAAGATGTGTATTATTTTTTAAAAGGGTGTTATAAACGTTTTACAAAATTATTAATCGGAATCGTTTTATTTAAAACTATAACATAATTTTATTGACATCTATTAATATCTGTAGTTGAAATACAACAATTTAGAAACGTATAAGAAAACAAAAGTCTAATTAATAGTGTTACAAAATTTTCAGTCTTTGGCTTAAAATTTAAACATCGCTTGTAAATGCGTGGAATGGAAACCTGTTGTACTCTTCCATATACTCAACTTGTCTACGAATACTGTTTTCAAACAATCTTGGATAGGTTCTTATAAATTCCTATAACATAACCCTAATATCACTATTACTGTATTTGCTTCTAATTACATCATGTGCGAGTTTCTGTAAGACATCATTCCTATTATATTTTTCCATTGCGACATCTAACAGAAACAGATCTATATTAGGAGTACCGTTTTCCGTTAGTTCATTTAAAGTATTAGCATGGTTGAGAATGATCTGAGATATCTCTAAAAAGTGTTCTAAAGTTCCTTTGGTAAATAACATATAATTATCATCAAATGTCACCATCTTCACTAAACAATTCTTATTTAAATAAAACGCAAGTTGTCGAATTTGCATATCTGATTTCGCATGCCAACTCCCTTAGTGCGTATAATGTATGGAAGATTTGATATAAACTTCCTAAATACGTTGAGGGATACATCGAGTACGGTCTACGAAATGAAGTCAACAAATTTAAAAGTTATTTTATAATTTTCAAATGGGTTCAGACCTGCAATTAAGATTTTGGATGAAGATTTTGTTATGGCGTATGGTTTTTCAAATAGCAACCTGGTTAGCTCTAACTGAATTGGGGTGTTTATACATTCTCATGCGATGCGGTTGACTGTTCACTATATTAGGTAATTGCAAAAACATAAAATGTAGGGTGATGATGTAGTGATGGATATGCAAAAATGTCGTTTTCCGACGACCACTTGTAAAAACAACAGATTACACACTACTTATTTATTTAGAAAGTAAAGTATATCACTCTAGAGTGCGAAAGTACATATCACTCTAGTGTTGAAATATTTTTCAACTCTAGAGTGATATGATTGATGTTAGTGTGCTAGTTACCTAGGCAACCCATACGACTACCGGTTTCTATCTTTTTGTATTCATTCGTTTCGTTTTGGCTAATAACAGTTTAAAATACTCATAGGTAAATCGATACTGACAGTTTCCGTTTTACCTAAAGATGTAATTACTCATATTAGTTTGTAATTGAAATGATTTCTTCAATAAAAATTGAGAATGCATACGCTAAAAGCAACAGAGTCGCGGATTTTATAAAGACAAAAACTAAGTAGGCGTTCGAATTTTCAACATCAAAACGTCAAATAAATTTTATAGGTGTCTGTCTGTCTTGCATTATTGTGTACACATTTATTGCAAATAAACATAAAAATAACTATTTCGTAATTGTTTTTAGTGGTGGTCGTCAGAAAAATAGTGTACAGTACTCGCGTGGAAAGTGACATTTCACACTCGTGGAATAGTCGCACTCGGCTTACGCCTCGTGCGACAATACTTTTCCACTCCTGTGAAATGGGTCACTTTCCACACTAGTAATGTAATATACTATTACGCGCTTGCACGCTCTAGATTTAACAATTTATAACTTCTTAGAAGCTAGTCAGTTTCCGATTACGTTTACTTGTAAAAAGTCGGCGCTGTTGGTTGAGTATCCGAGTTTCTTCGGAAGCAGAAAGAGCGGTTAATTCGCTTAATTAATAGAAAAAGAACACAACATACAGCAATAAAAGTCTATTGCGACCTCTACGGTGTTTACACCAAAATGGTAGAAAAGACTACCGATGTGAAATCCTTTAACACAAAAATATGGTTATAACGTCTTCCAGTAATCTAGATAATGTGTATGACACCGTAAACGAAACTATGAGACCTAAATCCAAGGAATTTGAAGGATGTGGGTCGGGTTGGTCTTTGGAGAAAGTCCTTTACTTGGATGTTAATATTAATAAGTATAACCCATTGAAAGAGTCCTAGTACATTGTCACCGCTCTAGTGGAGGAAGAACTTTACAAGAAGAAAATGGAAAATTAATGCATTCCTTTGAAGAAATGTATTATTTTAACTAAAATTTGTTATACTATGCTTGACTTTAATCTCAGAATGATGACTTTCATTTACGAGTCGAGACGAATCGTTTGAGACCCCACATGATCATTAAAGCGATACCTCTAACTGGCCTTTGTATGAAGATTCATCAAGTTTTCCAGAACAGTCTTGAACCGGTCTTTGTACTATTACTCATCAAGTTTATGGTATGAATAAACCATGCAACTTGTAATCCAACCCATTAGTATTTTCCAACAAAAGCTATCGATATATCATATTGGTGCTGTAAATGTTTTTTTTTTAAATATAATCTTAGCGAGATGTTTACACAATATATAAAGGTGTTGCAAAAGTGTCGCGATATATTAATTAAAGATACTGAAATGTGTAACGATGAATGTGTAGTTTATACAAGCAAGCAGGGAGGCAATTGAACAATGCACTGCCGCAATGGTTCTTCCAGAAGACTTTGAGGATATCATAGAAGATATGAGGTTATTACGGTGTTTCTTACAGCCGTTGTAGAGATATGTTTTGGATTTTAATTAGAAATATAAGAACACAAACCATAATTGTAAGCTATATACAGTAGTATATTTTATTAGAAACTACCAAGACTTGCATATAACACCAATTAACATAATAAGGATCTGCGCGCTAGGTTGTCAGCATAAAAGGTGAGGGAGTCATGTTCCAGAGCATTAGTTGTCAAAGTATCGTCGAGTTGATCAAAATTATAAGTTAAAGATGAATTTTTCTGGTGTTAACGTTACAAGTGATGTAAAAGTGTCATTAGACGCCTGCAAACTAGTAGGTAAGACCACCTATGCGCTAGGTGAATTTACATCAAATTTTCACCGGTGAATCATGCATGTTTTGGATATCCAGGGTGTTCAGTTACTCCACCAACGAATCACACGTTTCATTGTATTTCTAAGGTGATGTTTAATATAATGTTAAATGCAATAGCACATATATACCGTTTTTTAAAATGTAATTAATGAAAATACAATAATGATTTATTATAAAAAGATATATACAATTAACATGGAAATCTATTGTACTCTTCCATATACTTGACATGTTTACAAATAATATTTTCAAATAGTTTAGAATAACTTTTTATAAATTCGTATAATAAGCCGCTATTGCTTTATTCATTTTTAATTATATTACACGCGATGACATGTGCAGATTTCTCCGGACTATTAAATTTCTCTATCGATACATCCAACAGAAATAAATCAATATTAGGAACACCTTTTTCTACTAACGCTGTTAAAGTGCTAGCATAGTCGAGAACGTTCGGAGATATCTCAAAAGAGCGTTCTAAAGTTTCTTTTGTAAATAGTAGGTAATCTCCTTTGGTCGTTACCATCTTTACCAAGCAATTCTTCAAATAAAAACGTAAATTCCCAAATCTACATATTTGATCCCGTACACCAACTTCCATATTATATATAATAAATGGGAGATTGGATATAAACTTCCTTAATTCTTCGGGGGATACATCAAGCACGGTCTGTAGAATGCTGTCCACAAATTTAAAAGTTATTTTATAATTTTCAAATGGGTTCAGACCTGCGATTATAATTTTGGATGAAGATGATGTTATGGGGTACGGTTTTTCAAATAGGAGATTGTTTCGCTCTAACTGAATTGCGGTGTTTATATCTTCCTCATATGCTACGAGCGATTGTTGCTCCAAATTTTTAATTTTAGACCAGTCATCCGCTGTAATTTCCATTGCAGTGGAAAAATGGATGGTTGCCATGTGATTCGCTTCATGTGTGTTGACGGCATCATCGCCGATAAAAACAGACTCACACACATTACATACAATGCTTATCACTTCCATCTTCAAAGAAATATATATATATATATATATATATATATATATATATTAGATATTTTTGAATTATACAAATAAAATCTTAAATAACTTATATGTTTACAGGTTAAAATTCAAAACTGATGCTGATCTTTCTAACGGTGTAGTAACGCTATATCGTATGTTCAAAGCGAAAAAATATAGAATGATAGAGTTATCCGGCTTTGACGGTTTTATAGCAAAAATAACTCGTTTGGGTTATAAATGAGGAAAAGAATTTAATGACTTTGAGTGTACTTTCGTTCGATAATTTACTGGAAAATTTCTAGAAATGATGGTTGCTAGAAAGTACCTTGTGTGAATCCCCGGCAATTATACATCAATTTTAATGCACTGTATTCAAACATAATTAATAGAAAGTCCAAGTAAAGAAATTATATACAGCTTTCATATGTAATTTAGGTAACCCATAATTGTTAAGGAATTAATTCGGAACGACTTGTATTTTCCAAGTACCCATTTAGCATTGACTACATAATTATGTTATGACGTGTTCAGAAATTAAAAAAATGTTAAACCAGATATTGATAACTGTTTAAAATTTAAAAAGTTATAATTTTTGAGTATTCTAAAAAACAGTGCATCACCGTTTTAAAAATGGTTTTAAATATTAAACACTTATTGGCCATAAAGGACTCATTTCTAAAACTCTCGCGTTTTTTATTTTTTGGAGATGTTTGGTTAAAGCATATGTCATAAATAAACAAAAATTTTAATGAGATTTGGGAGCTTTAAAGTGTAACTTTGTAAGGAGTAGTCCTATTTAAAATCTGTTTACAGATTCGAATTCTGCGTAAAATTTTAGACTAATTTGATATATTGCATAACTAAAAAAATGTTTAAGGACGGTGGAAAATCGATCTTGGTAAAAAATCATAAAAAAACGGGTAGCTCCCTGGGGGATGATGCTATCTGAAAAATTTAAAGAGATTTGGGTTGCTGAGAAAAATCTAATTTTAATTGATACCAAACAAGATAGGATTATCTCGAAAGATGCAATGGCTAGTCAAAGAAAACTATTTGTTAGGTTTGCTTATAGAGCAAAGAGCAAAATTTAGAGGACTTTAAAGGACTTTAAAGGGGTATAACTTTGCAGAGCGTGGTCCGATTTGAAATTTGTTTGCAGATTCAAATTTTGCATAAAAATATAGACTAATTTGATGTGCTATATGTATAAAAAAATTTATGCGGACGGTCAAAAATCGCTACCGGTAAAAGTTCTTAAAATTGGAGTAGCTCTCTGGGGGATGGCGCTATCTAAAAAATTCGTAAAGATTCAGGTAGCTGAGAAAATTTTAATATTAATTGATACCAAACAAGATAGGTTTATCTCAAAAGATGCAGTGGCTAGTCGAAGAAAACTATTTGGTTTAGAATGTTAGCGGTAAAGAAATCTTAAAATGAGGGTAGCTCCCTGGGGAGATGATGCTATTTAAAAAATTCCTAAAGATTCGAGTAGCTGAAAAAATCTAATATTAATTGATACCAAACAATATAGTTTTACCTCGTGGGTGGAAATGTGGAGAAAGCTTTATCTTGCGGCTGGAAAGAATGCGGGTGTGACGTAATCTAAATGGTTGGGGTAAAAAATTCCATAAGGCGGTCCACAAGGCGAGAGCAAGGATGAGATTCATCTCCACATTTCCTCCTTATGGGAATTTACATGTAAATTTGGTCCAGATGTGTGAGAAAATGTGGGATTCTGGAGGAAATGTGGCGGTAGAAACTGTAAAAACCATCTACTCAGGTCACAATACATTTCATACACCTTTATTATTGACAACTTAGAATTTAGATATTTCTTTGCAGTATGCCGACGGCTGTAATGAGATTCATATGTTGGATAGCTATTGATATGATTTTTAGCAAGATCTAATGTTGTTTCATTTATTTTATTTGTCGATGAACTCTTCCTCGTTGCTCATCAGCAGTAATGCCTCATACAGAATCTAGATTTTCTTAATTACAATAGAAATAAAACGATTTGTTTCTCGATATACTTTTTTACTCACAACTTACATATTTGTATTTTAGATTCATTAACGTCATACAATATTTGAACGTGGTTTTCGTTGGTTGCCTGAATTTTGAATACGAACAGTTTTTTTTCTGTTGGGATGTTATAAGTCCAGCAATATACGAAATGCGCGTCTTAAAGGAACCAATGTTCCAATACTCGCAAAAAGTGTCTTGGTATTCTACACTTATTTTACCCCTACAGTTATTCTGACAGATGTCAGTTAATGGTTGAAATCTTCGAGCATCTACTAATTTACCTGACTCTGTTGTGTAGGTTTCCCCATAATTGAATAAAATTTTTAATGTTGCTTTTATTACGTTTTCTTACTGGTGCCTGCTCCAATTGAATGTCTTTAGTATCGATGCGAATAATGAGAGAAATTATGTTGCCACTTCCTGTTTATAGCTGTTCACCCTCGATTTCGTCTGAAGATGATGCCACACTCGCAGCATAGTCCTTGTCCTTAGAATCATCGACAGATTGTTCGGATTCAATCCCTCAATCAGTATAGCGTTAGAATTTGAAATACTCTCTACATCAGCTACATCTCTACTACTAGTACCATGGTCTCCCTCCCACTCGAAGAACTGCATTAACTGTAATAAAGAGCAAGAAAAAATGGGGAATTAACGTTTATGAAATTTACACTTACGGAGTGAATGCTGATTATTATGTACCAAAGCCATAATTGTTTTTGTTTTTGATATCATTGTTTCTTTCGACGAGTAGCGATACTTATAACAAATACTTTTCAGAGGTGGCAAGGGTAGAAAGAATGTGCAATCATATATAACTAACCCGATACAAGGTGTAAGGTTATGCTGACTGTCAGTTAAAATTGTAAAAAGCTATGTAGTAGATACACTTACTACATGGAGAATTTAACATTAATATTGTAAAATAAGCATGTGCCATCATTTTCCTAGAGCAAGATGGTCAAAAATTTAACGTGAGCAGAAAAATATTTACAAAATTTAATACGCAAAAATGGGTTATGTCTACTAAACTCACAAACCCAATACAGAAACTGCATCCCTTAACTGGACTATTAAATAATATATGCTCAAACCGCTTTTCCAAATTACGAAATGTTTTACTTGCAATGGTTTATAATTCTATAGGCAATTGCAACAAACGCGCATGTACTCGGTGTCATAATCCACTTTTCCTTGGTAAGATACTGTGTTTATACGTACTTGCGCATACTTAGCCCGGTTTCCACAAAAATAAGACACCCGCTATTCCTTACCACAACAGAATTAGATATTGCGCTTATTTCGTTACTGTGTTCTTTTGTTAACCCATAATTTTATATTTCCTGAAAGGTAGATTCACTTTAGCATTGTAAAATGGCATCCTTAACTGCTGTACTATCATTCCGTTAAAAAGTTTAATAAATTCTTTAATTTTCATTTGTTATTCTCTTTTTAGATTATTTCCACTAGAAACCATGTCAGTGTGAATTTTATGATATGCAGACAGGACTCAATTACTTTGGTTCACTAACATAGATAGAAAATTAAATGTACGAATACATATTATAGATGCTGATCCTTCTGAAAAAGAAAAGATAATCTTTAAAAACAAAATAAGGAACCTTTGTTTTGATTCTGGCGCCACAAATAAATAAAAAATAAAAATTAATTTTAGATTATACAAACATCGACTAAGCAATTGTCTTAGGTCAATATTTGCTTTTTACCAAACATTGACTTAAGACGATTGCTTTGACAATGATGATGAGTGCCAATCAATTTGTAAATTTCGGGTCATGCAAAGACAGACCTTCATAAACGTCAAAACAAGTCACTCTTATATCACTTATAACTATGGCGAATCTAGAAAATGCATTCCTCGCTTGTATTTGAGTAGCTAACGATCTTCTCCTTTTTGTCCTTTTCTTTCCATGTTTTGATATTTCTTATGTGTTTCTATCACATTATGCGTTATCTTCTCCTTTGCCTTTATTTTTCTGTTTGCCTTTGTTCCTCCTTTTTCTGATTTTAGGATTATTGGCGGTTCAATCTCAAGAATCCAAGAAACTGATTTTCTTGTGTAGACTGAATTTCACTAATTCCACTAATGATTATAAGACGACTCAGAAGGATAAATAAGAAATAGTCTTCAGTGCAATATTTTGCAACATTTACAGTTTGCGTTAGATTCTAATCTTTTGGCAATCATTATTTCTACATACTTGTAGTGTACGTATTTTTACATTAATTATATACTTAACGGCTAGTCTATTTAACATAAAAACACACGTAGATTTTGAATAAAAGACGATCTCCAAAATACTTGAGAATATATTTATTTGCAATCAGCTGCTTGAGATGATCTAAGTAGTAGAATTGGCCGATCCGAACGCAGAGCCACCTTATGGGATCCACCCATTGGATCCACCCGATTCATATCTAACTTAGGTAAGAGTTTTCTTCGACTAGCCATCTTAGATCCACCTTATGAAATCCACCACCCGGGGCGTTTTTTTCTTAGGGAATGATCATTTTAATTGGACATGAACTCTAATTTCCCGAGCAATCTAACCCCGTTTGAATTTTTAAAATCCGACTATTTCTAATTTATGCCAGAAACTTGCATGCTTTGGAAATTAAAATTTTGATTAATTAAAAGTCGAAAATACAAACATTTTACTTTAAACAAGAAATTACCAACAACCGAAAAAATTCCAATGCTTGCTTAACGAAAATGTACAAATAAGAAGCTTAATTGATTTCGTTTGGTGAATAATTAATACAGTCTATCTGATTTTCACTGTCTATTACTAGGTAGACAATCATATCATACTTTCTCCAATGCAACATTATTGTAATTAATATATGACTTGTTTTTCATAATGCTGAAATTTGTCATTGAACGTATTGTTAATGCAATTGTAATAAGGAAAGTGAATGACTCCTGCTACATTTGTTCTTGATATCCTATATTTACCTTTATTTAATTTTAGCTTTAACTCGACCTTTAAATTTTTTGGGCACCAGGTTTTTGTAAATCAATTTAAGCCGTAGAAAGAAAACTCGATAAACTTAAAACAGTGTTTTATTAATTGTAACAATTACAGTCTTACTTTTTGGTTTTTCGCGAAAAACTATTTTTTTTGAGGGTGGAAAACTGCACTATTTCTTTATTAGAGATACCCGCCTTGCGACGACTTTTGCAGTGTTAGGCCTCCGATTAACGATGTTATCATTTTTCCTTACGTCACATCTGTCATTACCACCACAGCGCCACCGCCACCTAAATGCTTGCAACCCACAATACACATATAAGTTAGGTAGGACAACCCACAATGCACGGACAGCGCCTATCAGCACCTAAATGTTTGCAACCCAACATACACGCACACTATGTCACAAACGCCATCCCAATCACTTTTATACTGGGTAATCTGTTAATTGGGCCTGAATGCTAATTTCTCAAACAAAATAACCCCATTTGAATTTTTAAAATCGGGGTATCCCTTACAAAGTTACACCCCGTTGAAGCTTCGTACCTTTACAATGCACGAAAAGCGCCTCTCAGTACCTAAATGTTTGCAACCCAACATACACGTACACTATCCCACAAGCGCCATCCTTATCACTTTTACACTGGGTAATCTGTTAATTAGACAGTTAATTAGTGTTTAAAGTCTAATTTGTTTTAAATACCGGCAAGCTCGAAGTTTAAAACATGCTATAGAATGCGTATTTCTATATATTACTAGAATTGTGAAAGGTACTTTCACAATTAATAGTCAGACGTCATTGACAAATCAATGCAAGGAATCATACATTTCATTTTTATTAAATTAACGATTTACTATATGAAAAGCCCTTGTAAGCTAATTTTAACGTTGTTTAATGACATAGCTATAATACCAATGCGAGGTCAGTTTTGTAAATACAGTATTGCCCGAAATAAACAGTACTGAAACTAAGTTGGCGGTGTTTTTATGCGTGCGCTGTCACACTCAAGTTAGCTAGTATAGACCTGTCAAGTAAACCTCAAACAAGTAATTAGTAGGGCCTAATTGTTAAAAATGGTGTTAAGTACAGAGGAGAAAGTGTTTCTGGTAGAGCATTATTTTCGTTCATACGGAATCGGCCGACATAATGGTGCAAGTTTGCTATACGTGTCTGATCAATTCACACAAAGGTTTAATAAACGTTCTCCAAGTAATGCTGTAATTTTGAAGGTTATTGAAAAGTTTAGAAATACAGGTAGTGTATTGTGCCAACGAAAAGGAAACTCGGGGCGTCCCAGGACAGTTAACAACAACAATAACCATGAACGTGTTTTGAGCAAATCTTAGAAAATCCGAAAGTCAGCCAGGCAAGGACAGCGTTACAACTTGATTTAAAAGAACTTCCTTTCAAAGAATCCTGAAGGAGCTGGGTACTTTTCGTATGTGATTCAGGTACATCAACAACTACATCTTCGGGATTATCGCAGTAGAGTGGAATATTGCGCCAGAATTCTCGCGTTACAGTATGAAAATCCTGAATTTTTGAAAATGTTTGGTTTTCAGACGAAGCACATTTTCACTTGTCAGGCTATGTGAATCGTCGCACAAATCGATTTCTGGGCTTTGCCAGACCCGATGAGGTTCAAGAGGTTCCTTTACATAGTGAAAAGTGAGTGTCTGGTGTGCTGTTTCCGGACACGGAATCATTGGTCCGTACTTTATCGAAGAGAATGGTAGGCAAGTCACACTTAATCAACAGAGGTACAGACAAATTTTAACACGATTTATCCCTGATCTACGTCAATTCTGTCGTGCACGTAACTTGGCATTTCGAAACCAATTTTTTCAGCAGGACGGGGCAACTTGCCATACTGCTGCCGCAATTCGTCAATTTCTTCAAGAACATTTTCCAAGCAAATTCATATCACGATTTACTGACTTCCCTTATCCTTCACATTCTCCAGACCTCACACCTCCAGACGCATACATTTGGGGCATGGCTAAAAATGCCGTTTTCAAACGGGCACCACAAACCATCGATGAATTAAAGGATGCCGTTAGAGTCTTCTTCGCAGCCCTGAGACAACCCTTATTCAATAACATGACCAGAAACTTTGAACATCGTTATGAAGTCTGTCTCGAACGAGTAGGTGCACATTTAGAACATATAATAAAGTGTCAATAATATGTATTTTTTAAATATACAAAACAATTACAATTTCAGTACTGTTTATTTCGGGCAATACTGTACTTAGGAAGTGAAGCTCGAATATTCTTACGAGATGATTAATTGTATTTACCAGAGTTAAAAATTGCCGTCGGCCTTACTGCTTATTTTGAAAAAAATTCCGTACAACTTTCCAAAACTATTAACCGCGTACTCGCTCCAGGCAGCAGTTATCGTTAAGTTTCCAGTATATATTGAAAAGAAACGCGTTGTATGCCTATAGTGCTTTTTTGTTGTTTGCGCGATAAGTGCTTACGTTTATGACTTGTGATTTCCAGCCCTTTTTATTCTAATTTGAAAGTGTGAGTTTTTCAATTACTTCAATATTTTTAGCTGCATTTTTTACCTGCTGGTTTATTGCCAATTTTTATGTTTTGTAGAAATTTATATCATAAAACCAAGTAGTTAAAAAAAATTATTAAACTTAAAATTACAATGCATTCTAAATAAGTAAAAAATTTTGTTTGGCACATGCTAAATGGTTATCCATATGCGTAAGACAATGACCAAATCTTCCACGGTCCATCCTTAACGTCTTCAATATTTTCAATATGTTTGTGCTGTAAATATCTGGATACAATATTTCGTGTTTGTAAGCGCTTTACGTACACTGTGGCATTTGTCGGGTTATGTCTTCTAAATATGAAGTTAAGTGCCATGACGACAGCCCACTGGTCGACTGGTTTTTCCAACTAAGTCCACGCAGATTATTCAAGAGCCATGCGTTGTTTCTTAAATCACCGTTCGTGCCACAATTTATTATTTTTCACATCCAAAATTTTGAAAATTTCGGGACAGAACACCATTTTCAGACTTGCATGTTTAAACTGAAATTTTCTAGTGTTATTCAGCAACTTTACCTGCAAGACACCTTTTATATTATCCGCTTGTAAACGTTGAAGCAAATAATATTTACATGTATAATTCAAACTGTTAATCATTATTTTTTCTAGAATGAACATCTTAAGTATCTCATGCAGCGTGTGGAAAGCGTTTTTACTGGAGGTGACGCCGTAAACAAACACAACGAGAAGCACATCGGAATGGTTTATTTCCAGGAGGAACTAAAAATTATAGACGATCAGTGGAAGCAAATTAAGGATTTAAAAAAGCAGTCGACCGCAGCGCATGAAGAACGTATAAACGCAACAATTCAGTTTGAAGGAGCCAAGTTGCTATTTGAAAAACCATCCGCTATAATACAATCTTCTTCCAAAATTATAATTGTAGGCCTGAACCCGTTCGACGATTATAAAATAACTTTCAGATTTGTTGACATCATTTCGCAGATCGTACTTGATGTATCCTTCAAATATATAGCGGAAGTTTATATCAAATCTTCCATATATTATACGCACTATAGATGTTGGTATGCGAAATCAAATGTGCAAATTTGACAACTTGCGTTTTTATTTAAATAAAAATTGTTTAGTGAAGATGGTGACATTTGATGAGTATTATATGTTATTTACCAAAGGAACTTTAGAACACTTTTTAGGGATATCTTAGATCGTTCTTAACTACGCTAATACTTTAAGAGAACTAACGGAAAACGGTACTCCTAATATAGATCTGTTTCTGTTAGATGTAGCAATGGAAAGCTATAATAGGAATAATGTTTTACAGAATCTCGCAAATGATATAATTAAAAGCAAATACAGTAATAGCGTTATTGGGGCCATGTTAAACAAATTTATAAGAATCTATCCAAGATTGTTTGAAAACAGTATTTGTAGACAAGTTGAGTATATGGAAGAGTGCAACAGGTTTCCATTCCACGCATTTACAAGCAAGCGATCTTTAAATTTTAAACCATAGGGTTTAGAGAAATTTCTGTCGTTATAATCCTGCATATTACAGTTTATTCTTTTATACCTATCTAAATTGTTGTACTTCAACTACATATATCAACAGCTGTAAATAAAATTACGTTGTAGTTTTAAATATAACAATTCTGTTTAATAATTTTGTAAAACGTTTATAACACTCTTTTAATAAATACACATCTTTGTTATAATTCTTTTCATAAGAGCTTATATACCCATTTCAGTTATGTGGCCATTTAAAGAATTAAACAAACTAATGTATACTTTATATTTTATAACATAAATAAGGTAATATGTAAAAAACTAATTTCTAAATTCACATCATTCATTTCTTATGATAGTAGTTGAGGTGGTTAAAATTTTACTTTAAAACTTACAATTTAGTATATATTCTATCTTAATATTTGCCAACAGTTTTATTAACCCCATGTTCTCGATTATTTCCATAAAATCATCCAAATCCTCGGGCGATTCTAACACAGCGTTACAGTGCTGGATTGCTTCTTCGTACGACTGAGACAAAAGACACTCTATCGAAAACCGTTGCCCGCATTCTGTTTTTTTTACTCATAGAGCATTGCTAAATCTTCAAATAACTTCCCCGAAGTCTTTATACATATTTGTTTAATCGTCTCTTTAAACTGTACAATCGACAAATAATAACTTCTAGACGAACAGTGCTTTTATATGAGCTACCCTTGTTCGTATATACCCCGTTTGTACCCGATTTGTGTGCACGCACGAAACAACAGGTAGGGAAAGTATCCTCTGAACTAATTTATTACATTCCTTAAAAAAATGCTAAGAACTTTAAAAATAATTATAACTCTTGTTAGACCTCTAGTGCCAGGAGAAACGCTATTATTTAAGGTGATGCCGCTGTTTTCCGGAATAATTTCCAATATACTTTTCCACAAACTCCATGTATCGATTTCGGCATTATACTTTACTCCATAAACCGACTTGTATATATTTTTATCTTCATTTTTTAACTAACACGTCCGCATGATAAAGATGTACAGGCTTGTCGTCAACTGATAACTTCATCTTTTTAAAAGTTTGCCTGTGTTTTCAACTTTAATCTCCTTTATAGGTTTTTGCATTTTTTCCACTATTCCCTGAGGCTGGGAAGCGGTGATTTGCAAAGGTTCAAACGATTGTTTATAAGCTTCTTTAAATTCTTTTTGAGAAGTAGTGCCTCCCTTTTTGCATTCTACAAACTTTTTGGTACGGCATTCTGCATAAAATGAAAACTACGTTTATCTGTAATAAAATCTTTAACGTCCGTCATCATGAAACTTTGGATTGGGGCTAATCATTAACGTCTTCTTCTATATTTATATACTCATCGAAATTTTTCCGATACCTTTATCGATATCAAAATATTTCAGAATAGTTATAACATTTTGTTTTGAGTCACCCCCACCCCAACACTGCAAACACATTTCTTTAAATTTAAGGTATGACATGTCACCAATTATATGATCAAGAAAGATATGGCGAAGGTTTGTGTTATTCTGTTTCCATAATGCGATTACATTAGCGTTATGTCTGAGCCTATGTTTTAAGGCACTAGCGTAAGTTTGACATAAGTAAAAGAGAATAATGATCTTATGTCAAAGACACTTTCACTTTATGAGACAATTTCACTCTATAAGGGAATTTCACCCTATAAGGCAATTTCCCCCTATGAGGTAATTTCACCCTATAAGGCAATTTCACCCTATAAGGAAATTTCACCCTATAAGTCAATTTCCTCCTATAAGGTAATTTCACCCTATAAGGCAATTTCACCCTATTAGGCACTTTCAACCTATTCTGATGGAGATAAATTCAAAGAACTTTGCCATTAAAGCACTCACAACCAGACCTAGATCTGATTATGCAAATAAAGGAATAGTTTAATATTATTGCAATATCACGAAAGTTATAAGCAACAACTAACTTTAAATAAATTGTCTTTGAAACTTAAATGTATGTTATGTCTAAGTTTTATCATTACAGTGGTACTATATCTGGTTAAACTGAGAAACAGTGCATTTAAGGCGATAACAAGGAGAAAATCGATATACCATACTTAAATATGTTAAAAATTGTCTTTACAAAATGTTGATATCTCTAACCATTTTCGTGTTATCAATAAAAACCAAAAAAGCACTACACACCAATATGACAATTTCGCCTATCGATGCGGCATACTCAAATACTCAAATAATTGTCTTTGTAAAATTGTTGATATATATATATATATATATATATATATATATATATTATGTTATTTGATATTATAAAATGGTTTAAAAAAAGATAGTTGTTAGTACTGAGGGTAAACACATTAATTTACCACTCCTATCAAGGTATTCTAAATTTAAAACACTACGATAAAACAAAGATTGATAAATAATTACTTGTTAAACGCAGATAAAATGTTATGTACTAGTGATGCAGCGTTTGAAGTTTGAAAAATGCATTTTTCACTGTTATTCAATACAAAGTGTATCTAATGTAATTCCAACTGAATGTGTATAGGTTTTGTTGATAAAAATGTTGTTTGTAATTGTTCAAGGATACTCTATTCCATTAATTAATTTATGTACCTGTAAATAAAAGTAGTTTAGCATTTTTAATTATCATAAAGTGATGAAAATTTATGGAATGTCAACCAATGACAAGTTATACAAATGATACCAGTATCTGTTCCAAAATAGTAATTAAGTACAGATAATGCTGAAGCAATGAATGTACCTCTTAAATTATTATAAATAGTAGGCAAGATGTAAATTTTTTAGAGACTATTTCCTAGGTGAAAAGTGTTTAGAATGAGTTAGTTGATTTTAAAATTGTATACTATATGGATGTTTTTGGCTTTGAGAGCTTGTAATTGAATTTTGAAAATTAATATATGTGTTTAAAATTTATTCATTTCATTTGAGCGTGTAACAGAAGTAATACTACACAGAGTTTCATGTTTGTGGAGAAAAAGTGTATCAGGAAATAATTAATAAGGTTTATACAACTAAGCAAGTTACAGAGGAGTAATTCCAAGTAAAGCAAACAACGGGTCATCTCTAGTGTTGGTGAAGAGTAGCACCAGTGATCTTTAGATATTTTGCAGCGGGTTTCCCGTCGTATAGGATTACGGTCAATTTTATGTGGTAAAGTTGAAAGAGTTCCTATTAATAGAGCCTTATCTAAGTATACAGTTGATGAATTAGTAGTTTATTATTTGTAGAACCTACAAACAAAAGTGAATTTTATTAGAACATAAAACTAAAACGTACTTTCAACAGGTATTAACGGCAAGCATTTGCTAGACGATTTTGTTGTATCCTGTACCAAGGTCCATGTACAACCCAAGCACATTCAGAGGAATTGCAGGTATTTGAAGTTATCCTTATATATACATCATTTAAAATTATTTGTTAGTAGTTTGAATCTCAAACGCTTACCTAAATTATACATTGCTGAGTCTATTTATCAATCTTTGAATATAACCACGAGATACAAGTACTAAGAGAAGTTAAGTAGTTTTAACTAAACGACGCTTTATGCGCATGTGTTAAATATACCTGTAAGAGGACGAAGAACCCGCGTTTTCTTACAGAGTAAAATTGCTAGATTCAATTATCCCTGAACGAGTCTTAAAAGCCGTGGCATAAATAAAACAAAATTTTTCCTTTATTAAATCGTACAAAATTACAAAAGTTAGCATAGTATTTTTCAGCGTGCTTAAATATATGCAAGCACGTCCGGTTGCGGTACTATCAGGAAAGATTTGCCGCCGTTTCTAAACATTTAAAAGGCCGACACCTCATTTAGGTGTGCAACTATTAATTCTTTACCTCATATTTCGAATTGTATAATTTTTTCTGATATCTCCATACACAATACGTGACGCAAACCCTACGTGGGGCGTGGAGAAATAAGGAAACACTGCAGACGAGACACTATAATATATACAGGGTGAGTTTTTAGTGTGTCAACGGTCGATAACTCCGTTATTATAAAAGCTACGTCAACCAAATTCGGAGGCATATTAGGCATGCCTAAAGTGCACATTTTAAAGATATTTGGAAGCATACAGGGTGTTTCATAATTCTATGGCATATTAAACTTATATTTTTTTAAATGGAATACCCTGTATATTATTACATTTTTGAAAAGCCCATAAAAGGAGCTTTAATTTGATATCAAATTGTATCTGTCTATTCCTTTTAGTTTTTGAGATATTCAACTATTTTTAAAAAAAATGACCCTGATTAGATACATTGCCACTGCACTAATACACAACTTATGTTAATTTTCAAGATGCAGAAAATTTTACTATATACCATAGTATATTTGTAATTATCACTTTTTTGAAATTTCTTCACAGTATACAGGGTGTGTCAAGTTTCGCAAAATGCAATTTTTAAATTTTTTTTTAAATAGCACCCTACCAATTTTATTGGTACAATGGATAGTTCATTAAGTGTCCTTTCATTTTTGTTAAGCCTTCCCTATACCTAATTAAATTACTTTCTGAGATATTTTTGATTTTCTTCAAATTTTAAGAATGTTTTTAATTTACATAACTAAAAATAACTTACTATTGGAGAATATTATAAAACAATTAATACATATTGATTAACAATTAACTACACTTATCTAATAACAATTTTCACTAAAGATATAACGACCTACAATAATACGCTGTCAACAGAATTCTGCCAGATCAACAATATGCATTTTATAGAAAATGTTCAAGCAGGAAATCAGGCAGGCTTTGAAAAAAATAACTATTACATGTAAAGTGTCATTTAGGTTTATTAATTTTAGTGTGTTGTCATTTAACACATTATCAGTTCTGTTTTAAATGTAATCTTTGAAGGAGTTTTCAAAATAAATTTTACAGTGGAAGAACAAATAAATATGATTTGGGTATTGGGAGCAAGTTTAAGAAATTTCCTACTTGCATCAAGAATATACCAAGAGAGATATCCGGATGTATATCGGATATAGTTTGGATGTATGTCGGATGTATGTCATACGGATGCGTGAGGAGAGAAGGACAAAGTAGGTAGAGGGAGGAGGGTTTAGGTTAGTTTACGATGTTTGGAATTAGGTTAGTCGGTGTTGTATGGAGTTAGGTTAGGTTAGTTGCACTTGTGCGGACTTAGGTTAGATAGTGCATTTGTCCCAACTTTATTTGAGATAAAGTTTGCTGGTCTGAAGTGTCATGATCTATCGGTTTTTTGCAATCAGGTGTTAATGTTTTGGTTATTTTAGGTTTCCCAAATATTTTTATACAAATAATGAACAAAAGCATTTTTCAACTTTATTACTAAACCTGAAATTGCGTTTTTGGCCGAACTAGTGACGGGATATAGAACAAAATTAATGCAGAGAATAGGAATTGAACCTATAGCCTTTGCTTTACCATTGCGACGCATTAACCAAAAGCCCGTTCGCAGTAGATATTATCATAAGAAGTTTACTTGAGTAGAGTAAAATTAGCAATCCCACCCCCACATTTCCTCCAGAATCCCACATTTCCTCCCAAATTTACATGTAAATCCCCATAAGGAGGAAATGTGGTGGAGTAACATTTCCTCCAGAATCCCACATTTCCTCACACATCTGGACCAAATAGTTTTCTTCGACTAACCATTTTTCATCTTTCGAGATAAATATATCTTAATTTTTCATCTTTCGAGATAAATGAGCATCCTCATTTGCTCCCACATCTAAACCAAATAGTTTTCTTTGTCTAGCCAATGCATCTTTCGAGATAAACCTATCTTGTTTGGTATCAATCAATATTAGAATTTTCTCAGCTACCCAAATCTCTAAGAATTTTTCAGATATCATCACCCCCAAGGGAGCTACCCTTATTTTAAGATTTCTTACCTGTAGCGACTTTTGAGCGTTCTTATAAACTTTTTTAGTCACGCGATACATCTTGTTAGCTTAGAATTTTGCACAGAATTTGAATCTGCAAACAGATTTAAAATCGGGCCATCCCTTACAAAGTTACACTTTAAGCTCTCAAACCTCTAAATTTTGCTCTTTGCTTTATAAGCAAAACTAACAAATACTTTTCTTTGTCTAGCCAATGCATCTTTCGAGATAAACCTATCTTGTTTGGTATCAATCAATATTAGAATTTTCTCAGCTACCCAAATCTATAAGAATTTTTCAGATATCATCACCCCCAAGGGAGCTACCCCAATTTTAAGATTTCTTACCTGTAGCGACTTTTGAGCATTTTTATAAATTTTTTTAGTCATGCGATCCATTAAATTAGTCTAAAATTTTATGTAGAATCCGAATCTGTAAACAGATTTGAAATCGGGCCACGCCTTGCAAAGTTACACTTTAAGCTCTCAAACCTCTAAATTTTGCTCTTTGCTTTATAAGCAAAACTAACAAATACTTTTCTTTGTCTAACCAATGCATCTTTCGAGATAAACCTATCTTGTTTGGTATCAATCAATATTAGAATTTTCTCAGCTACCCGAATCTCTAGGAATTTTTCAGATAGCACCATCCCCCAGGGAGCTACCCCAATTTTAAGATTTCTTACCTGTAGCGACTTTTGAGCGTTCTTATAAACTTTTTTAGTCACGCGATACATCTTGTTAGTCTAAAATTTTACGTACAATCCGAATCTGCAAACAGATTTGAAATCGGACTACTCCTTGCAAAGTTACCCCTTTAAAGCCCCCAAACCTCTTTAAATTGTTTTGCTCGTCTATGACATATGCTTAAACCAAACATCTCCAAAAATCAAAAACCGTGGAGATTTTAGAAACGAGTTCTTTATAAGCCATAAGTGCTTAATATTTAAAATCATTTTTTCAAACAGTAATGTGCTTTTTTCAGAATGTTGCAAAAACCCATGACTTAAAATTTTTTCTGGTTTTAACATAATTACATGTACAATGCTAAATTGTTGGAAAATACATAGACAAGGACAAACTAATGGCTTTACAATTATGTGACGTATAGTGAAGGTAGCGTAGAGGACAAACTAATTGCTTTACAATTATGTTACGTAAAGTGAAAGTAGCCTTTCTTTTTATTAATTAGCAGCTATGTGATTTGAAAAATACAATAGATATGCTCAATGCCACCCATTAAAATCAACGCATCATTGCTGGAAGGTTTATTAATCATACAATGAGCGCTCTATTTTGGCCTTGATTAGGGAAAATACAAACCGGTTGTAGAAATTGTTTTGTGAACCTTAGAATTTTGGTGTTGAAAATATCTCCCACGCACTGTTGCGTAGCTGGATGCCCACCCCTTTTGGAAATATATGCTCGTTATAGGTTGTAGCACCCGTGGTTTTACTTAACTACACTTCGTGAGATCTCATTAATCTTTTTTTAATCGTGTCCTTCTCGCGTACAATACAGTAGGACTTAGCCTTACTACCTACAAATTCTAACACCAAGTCACCGTTAAACTCGTCTTTAAATTTCCCCACAACTTTTTGTTAACATGCGGTATATTGTGTTTATTATTTCCGCGTACACCACTTTAAACCTAAAAATAAAAACAGGATAGTTTAATACGTCTATTAATAATTTGTGGTAATGTTGGCGATACAAATATGTAAAAACAAACTTTATCAAGAAAAATATAATGTTTTAATAGAATACATACATGTATTGATAACATCTATAAACCGCTGTGGTAACCAGAGTCTGGCGAATCTGGGATATCCAAATCTCTAAACATTTGCGCAAGCAATCGCCTTGCAGTTGCATCTTTTAAGTACTAAATGGAGAAACATTTAATAAGTTCCAACACTGTCAAGTAATTTAAATTGCTGCAATCATTTGACAGAGAAATACTGGCACTGCTCTCCCCCTCTAATAACGTTTGAACCCCTTTTTCCTCCGTCGTATTTCCACATACTTTTTTTATATCACCAACAAATTTTTCGTAAAATTCTGGAAAGTTTCTACACCTTAACTCTACCATTTTAAAACAGATCAATTCTCGCAAATTTAATAGCTTGATGCACTCGTACGCAGGTAGCACAATAACATTCCCATCTTTCGTAATCTCCATATTATATAAATTCTCTTTTTCAAAATTGTTCAAAAAACCATATACTTCTATTAAAGGCTGTGCTCAGCTGCAATTTGAAATCTTGATCCAATTGTATCTCAACAACATCGTTTCTAGTAGTCAAACCATTTAATCTGACTTGTTTTGAGTCTTGAGCAAATTGGCGAATTTGAAATTCTACTTGAAAAGTACACAATTTCTTCCAATCGAAGTAAGAGAATGTTATCGTAGAATCAGCACACATACCACTACAGCAAATAACTTGGATGGCAGGTTGAAGACCACCATATAAATCAAAACCAACTTCTAATATATGGTGGCGATAATTTGGAGGAAATTCGCCTAACCTATAGATTGACTTACCAACTAGTTGGTTGATATTTAATTGTGGTACTCGCACATCACTTGTAACGTCAACACAAGAAAAATCCATCTTTAATTTATAATTTTAATCAAACTCGACGATACTTTGACAACTAATGCACTGGAACATGGCTCTCGCCTTTTATGCCGATGGTCGAGCGTGCGCAGCTCATTATTATATTAGTTGGCGTTATATGCAAGTCTTGACTGGAAAAGTGACGTCTATAATTGTTTTATAGTGGGTTTTACCTGTATGTATTTAACCACCAACGCCATTTTTAGAATTATTAAACAAAATTACTCTTAGCAGTATTTTTAATATACCATCGTGTAAGATTTCAATTATTATTGTGTTTTTCCTCAGGTTCTCAAATCCCTCGGAAATTTTTTCAAATCGAATGACCCCTTACTGATTTGCAGAATAACCTTTTGCAAGCACTGTATATAATTCATCTTTAATCTATTTCTAAACCGTATCGCTCTGTCTTTTGAGATAAACCCCTGGTGTGTCCCACAATCGACTTCCTTTCCACCCCAAACACGTTGACACTGATGTTGTTTAATTCCTCGAACCGGGGTATATCCTTTATGGATATCGGGAACTGCAGTCCTGTCAAATTGAGAATGGTGCTGTAATGGGGGTAACTACCGACCCTTTGCGGATTGTGAGCACTGGGGTAGAGCGCAGCTATCACGCACCAGGCAAAGCATGCGTTGTCGTCATTTTGTATATTAATAACAGCTCTGGTGTTTCGAACCCATTTGGGGAGCTCGATGTATGAGGATCCATGCAAAGGGTTGTACTTGTTTACATTAATCTCCAAGTACAACGCCTGTTTCAGAGTCCATCCTAAAATTTTAAAAATTAGAAAAAATAAATTATTGTAGAAACTAACCAGAATCTCGTTCTTGGAACTCCTCTGACTTAACTGACATCCTCTCCACAAAGGAATTGTAGATCTCCCCTAGGTTACTGGAGGAGGTGAGCACAACATTTCGAGTGTTGAAAGATTTAACATCCTCTACACTGTCCATCTTGGTGTAGCCACTAATTAGGTAGTTTACTTTTAAATTAGGAGAAACCCAGCGTCGTTTAACCTTGAGTAACATTTCATACCAGTCTATTCACGTCGGTGAAAATCAATTAACTTCTTGCTTACGCGCTACATCTATAATTATCGGATGTATCAAACGAGAACAAAGTTAGACGGGGTAAATATTTATACATATTTTCGAAATTGTGAAATTGGAATAGTCTGCATTTGCATTTAGATAAGTAAACATCGTAATAAAAATGAGCGGGGAAAGAATTATATCCTTAGATGCTATAAAATTTTAGAAGAAGTTGTCAAGGAGATGAAAACAAGTTTATCAAACAATTCAACTAGCCAACATTTGAATGGTATGTCTAATGAATCTCTGGTAAATACTAAAATAGTGCAAGATAAACCTACACATGATAATGTTGATGCGAAAGATCAGAACATAGACTCCAAGTCAGACGTTTCTGACAGAAAAAGAAAGAGACAACTTAAATCGTATACTAAAGAGGATTTAAATAAAGCCCTTGACGAAATAAACAAAGGATGGATTACTGGTTCAGAAGCATCCGAAATCTACAATGTTCCAAAAGCTACACTCTATACGAAACTCAGATCAAACGAAAATCGTGTGCAAAATTTGGATATGTATACTACACATTTGCCAATTAAAAGGAGGAAAAAGTGACTTTTGTGCGTGTGTGTGTGTGTATTAGTTTTAATGAATAAAAATATATTTCTATGTGAAGTGTACATGTTAAGTATTTGAATTGTAATATAAATATTGTTTCAAACGTTTTGGTTTTATTTATATATAATGGTATTGTTAGGATACAATTACTCGGAAGCAGTAGCAGAATTTTGGTTTATGTAATATCATAGAAGTTGAAAAAAAATAAAAAACTAAAAGGTATGTTTGAAACACGTAGTTGTAGTCATTTCTATTAAAATTAAATGTAGCGCTCTTTGTTATAATTCTTTTCATAATTACTTAGATACCCATTTCAGTTACGTGAACATTTGAAAAATTAAACAATACCAATGTATGCTTTATATTTTAAAACATAAACAAGCTAATATATACAAAAATAATTTCTAAATTCACATCATTCATTTCTTATGATAACGTTGTGGTGGTTAAATTGTTATTTTAAAACTTATAATTTAGTATATATTCCATTTGAATATCTGCCAACAGTTTTATAAACCCCATCTCCTCGATTATTTCCATAAAATCATCCAGATCCTCGGGCATTGATAACACTGCAGTACAGTGCTGTATTGCTTCCTCGTATGACTGAGACATAAGACATTTTTCTCCTTCTATCGAAAAGCGTTGCCCACATTCTGCTTTTTTTACTCGTAGAGCATTGCGAAATCTTCGAATAACCTCTCCAAAGTCTTTATACATATTTGTTATATTGTCTCTTTAAACCGTACAATCAACAAATAATAACTTCTACGCGAACAGTCCTTTTATATGGGCTACTCCTATTCGGATATGTACCGATTGCATCCGATTTGTGTGCACGCACGAAGCAACCGGTATGGAATGTATTCTATGAACAAAATCATTACATTTCTTAAGAAAAATGCTAAGGACTTTAAAAATAATTATAACTCTTGTTAGACCTCTAGCCTCCGGATAAACGTTATTATTTTAGGTTGTGTCACTGTTTTCTGAATCAACTTCCTACACACTTTTCCTAAACTATGCGTATCAATTGGGGGTTATACTTTACTCCATAACCGACTTGTATATATTTTCGTATTCGTCTCTAGCTAACACGTCCGTATAATAAAGATGTACAGGCTCGTCGTCAACTGGTAACTTAATCTTTTAAAAAACTAGCCTTTGTTTTCAAGTTTAACTCTTGTTGTACGTGTAAGGATTCTTTCCGCTATTCCTTGTGACTAGGAATCGGTAATTTTGCAAGGATCAATCAATTGTTTGTGCACCTCTTCGATTTGTAGAGATGTAGCGTCTCCCTTTTGTATACCGCAAAGTTCTTTCGTACAGAATCCTGCATAAAATGAAGCTTACGTTTATTTACAATAAAATTGTTAACGTTCGTCATCATGAAACTTTGGATGGGAACTAACTTTTTTGAATAATGTTAAATATTTATATACTCGTCGAAATTCTTCCTATATCGACCATTATCCAAATCAAAATCTTTCACAACAGTTATAAAATTATGTTTTGAGTCACCCCAACACTGTAAACACATTTCTTTAAATTTCGGATATGTCATGTCACCACTTATATGATCCGAAAAGATATGTCCGAGATTGGTTTCATCCTGTTTCCATAATGCGATTACATTGGCGTTATCTTTGAGTCTATGTTTTAAGGCACTAGCGTAAGTCTGACATAGATAGAACGAATCTATTGCTTTATGTCGACCGAACGAGAAAAACTGAGTGATTTTACTTTGCTCGTTTGCAGGTATATCATCGAAAACCATAATTGAATCTTCTTTGGTATCTCCGGGTTCGATCAAATCATCGTAATTTTCAAACTCATAGTAACCAATTTCTTCTTTTAATGGTGTAAAAACGTTTCTTAACAATTCGTATTTCGGTTGATACAAACTCTTCGAAAATACATAGACATTTTGAAATCTAAGACCGTTCTCGTGCAAGATCAGAGATATTAAAGCGTTGGTCTTCCCACAACTCGATGGCCCCACGAATATAGCTCGTATGTTAGACGGGAACAAAGGACCATGTTTACCATCCTCTTTTGCATTAGCAATAGCAAAGTTATCATAATTCTGTATAGGTATTTTAACTTCTGGTATAACATCTCTGGATGCATCGTTGGAATTTTCCATTAAAAACTAAGTGTGGACCTAGGTTAGATAAAAGGAAAAATTAGTAGGTTGCGCCGCGGCGCTGACCTAACCTACTAATTTTTCCTTTTATCTAACCTAGGTCCACACTTAGTTTTTAATGGAAAAACTCATTAAAAAGCAATTAGTGATAATGGGTTTTTAATGAGAAAACTCATTAAAAAGCAATTAGTGCTAATAGGTTTTTAATGAGAAAACTCATTAAAAAGCAATTAGGTCATATGGTCATGCGGTCATATGGTCATATGGTCATGTGGTCATGTGGTCATGTGGTCATATGGTCATATGGTCATATGGTCATGTGGTCATATGGTCATGTGGTCATGCGGTCATGTGGTCATATGGTCATATGGTCATATGGTCATGTGGTCATATGGTCATGTGGTCATATGGTCATGTGGTCATGTGGTCATGTGGTCATATGGTCATATGGTCATATGGTCATGTGGTTATGTGAGCAGGGAGATTAAATTTGGTATATAAGGAAGTAGTTTTGGGTTGAGCTTAGTTATAGTAAGACATTTTTCGAAAGATGTCGCATTCAAGCAATCAGTGGTGCTCAAACAATCTATTACAAAAGCAGCAGAGGATATCCTGGATGGCTCGAGTTTCTACGCTGCTAGTAAAAAATATAATATACCTAGAACAACGTTATGCAGATATGTTAAAAGGTTGCAGAACGTGAAGAAATTACATAATTCCAACGATGCATCCAGAGATGTTATACCAGAAGTTAAAATACCTATACAGAATTATGATAACTTTGCTATTGCTAATGCAAAAGAGGATGGTAAACATGGTCCTTTGTTCCCGTCTAACATACGAGCTATATTCGTGGGGCCATCGAGTTGTGGGAAGACCAACGCTTTAATATCTCTGATCTTGCACGAGAACGGTCTTAGATTTCAAAATGTCTATGTATTTTCGAAGAGTTTGTATCAACCGAAATACGAATTGTTAAGAAACGTTTTACACCATTAAAAGAAGAAATTGGTTACTATGAGTTTGAAAATTACGATGATTTGATCGAACCCGGAGATACCAAAGAAGATTCAATTATGGTTTTCGATGATATACCTGCAAACGAGCAAAGTAAAATCACTCAGTTTTTCTCGTTCGGTCGACATAAAGCAATAGATTCGTTCTATCTATGTCAAACTTACGCTAGTGCCTTAAAACATAGACTCAGAGATAACGCCAATGTAATCGCATTATGGAAACAGGATGAAACCAATCTCGGACATATCTTTTCGGATCATATAAGTGGTGACATGACATATCCGAAATTTAAAGAAATGTGTTTACAGTGTTGGGGTGACTCAAAACATAATTTTATAACTGTTGTGAAAGATTTTGATTTGGATAATGGTCGATATAGGAAGAATTTCGACGAGTATATAAATATTTAACATTATTCAAAAAAAGTTAGTTCTCATCCAAAGTTTCATGATGACGAACGTTAACAATTTTATTGTAAATAAACGTAAGCTTCATTTTATGCAGGATTCTGTACGAAAGAACTTTGCGGTATACAAAAAGGGAGACGCTACATCTCTACAAATCGAAGAGGCGCACAAACAATTGATTGATCCCTTGCAAAATTACCGATTCCTAGTCACAAGGAATAGCGGAAAGAATCCTTACACGTACAACAAGGGTTAAACTTGAAAACAAAGGCTAGTTTTTTAAAAAAAGATTAAGTTACCAGTTGACGACGAGCCTGTACATCTTTATTATACGGACGTGTTAGCTAGAGACGAATACGAAAATATATACAAGTCGGTTATGGAGTAAAGTATAACCCCAATTGATACGCATAGTTTAGGAAAAGTGTGTAGGAAGTTGATTCAGAAAACAGTGACACAACCTAAAATAATAACGTTTATCCGGAGGCTAGAGGTCTAACAAGAGTTATAATTATTTTTAAAGTCCTTAGCATTTTCTTAAGAAATGTAATGATTTTGTTCATAGAATACATTCCATACCGGTTGCTTCGTGCGTGCACACAAATCGGATGCAATCGGTACACTAGATGCCATAAGGACGTTCGCAATACGTTAGGTAGTTGTCAGCGCGCGTGACAACCTACTAATTTTTCCTTTATCTAACCTAGGTCCACACTTAGTTTTTAATGGAAAAACTCATTAAAAAGCAATTAGTGATAATGGGTTTTTAATGAGAAAACTCATTAAAAAGCAATTAGTGCTAATGGGTTTTTAATGAGAAAACTCATTAAAAAGCAATTAGGTCATATGGTCATGCGGTCATATGGTCATGTGGTCATGTGGTCATGTGGTCATATGGTCATATGGTCATATGGTCATGTGGTCATATGGTCATGTGGTCATGCGGTCATGTGGTCATATGGTCATATGGTCATATGGTCATGTGGTCATATGGTCATGTGGTCATATGGTCATGTGGTCATGTGGTCATGTGGTCATATGGTCATATGGTCATATGGTCATGTGGTTATGTGAGCAGGGAGATTAAATTTGGTATATAAGGAAGTAGTTTTGGGTTGAGCTTAGTTATAGTAAGACATTTTTCGAAAGATGTCGCATTCAAGCAATCAGTGGTGCTCCAAACAATCTATTACAAAAGCAGCAGAGGATATCCTGGATGGCTCGAGTTTCTACGCTGCTAGTAAAAAATATAATATACCTAGAACAACGTTATGCAGATATGTTAAAAGGTTGCAGAACGTGAAGAAATTACATAATTCCAACGATGCATCCAGAGATGTTATACCAGAAGTTAAAATACCTATACAGAATTATGATAACTTTGCTATTGCTAGTGCAAGAGAGGATGGTAAACATGGTTCATTGTTCCCGTCTAACATACGAGCTATCTTCGCGGGACCATCGAGTTGTGGGAAGACCAACGCTTTAATATCTCTGATCTTGCACGAGAACGGTCTTAGATTTCAAAATGTCTATGTATTTTCGAAGAGTTTGTATCAACCGAAATACGAATTGTTAAGAAACGTTTTTACACCATTAAAAGAAGAAATTGGTTACTATGAGTTTGAAAATTACGATGATTTGATCGAACCCGGAGATACCAAAGAAGATTCAATTATGGTTTTCGATGATATACCTGTAAACGAGCAAAGTAAAATCACTCAATTTTTCTCGTTCGGCCGACATAAAGCAATAGATTCGTTCTATCTATGTCAAACTTACGCTAGTGCCTTAAAACATAGACTCAGAGATAACGCCAATGTAATCGCATTATGGAAACAGGATGATACAAACCTTCGCCATATCTTTTCGGATCATATAAGTGGTGACATGACATATCCGAAATTTAAAGACATGTGTTTACAGTGTTGGGGTGACTCAAAACATAATTTTATAACTGTTGTGAAAGATTTTGATTTGGATAAAGGTCGATATAGGAAGAATTTCGACGAGTATATAAATATTTGACATTATTCAAAACAGTTAGTTCTCATCCAAAGTTTCATGATGACGGACGTTAACAATTTTATTGCGAATAAACGCAGTGTTCATCTTATGCAGGTATGCTGTACGAAAAAAGTTTGTAGCGTACAAAAAGGGAGATGCTACATCTCAGCAAAAATTCAAAGAAGTGCACAAACAATTGATCGATCCACTGCAAATAACCGCTTCCCAGTTGCAATCGATCACCAAAAAAATTCCCATACCTACAACAAAGGTTAAAGTCGAAAACATGGACGTACCTATAAAGAAAATTAAGCAACTCGTTCCAGAAGAACCGTTCCATCTTTACTATGCGGATGTGTTAGCTAGAGACGAAGACGAAAATATTGACAAATCAATTTATGGAGTAAAGTATAATGCGGAAACCGACTCATGGAGTTTGTGGAAAAGTGTATTGATAATTAACCCTGAAACTAGTGATATAACATTAAATAATGTGATATATCCGGGTACGAGGGGTTTATACAATCTGCTGGTTTACAAAAACATCAGCCCCGAAGATGGCGATTTTAATTTGCATGAAGATTTGCCGAATTACTTGGAAATGATCAAATCTGCGTCTATTTTGAGAAGAAAGTTTAACCCATTTGCGGTGCACGATTTAAGCGGATTTCCAACAAATAACAAAAAGTTTAACAAATATGTGCAAAAATATCTCACCGAATTTTGGAGGAATCCGGAAAGAAAACAGCCAAAGAGAAGAAAACAGTCTAAGGGAGCGGGTTTAGGCTTTTCTAACCGGTTTTACAAAAGTTTAAATTCAAAGCCGGTGCAATATGTCTACTGGAATAATGTACATGAACTTGTGGATCGACTGAGATTGTTGAACGCATCCAACCAAGCTGGAAATACAAGCGAGGAAAACATTAACGAGATGGTGTCCATAATAGAAGAGTTGAGAGAAGAAGGTATAATACAGTGAACTCAGTAAATAATTACACAGTTTTAAAATGCCTATCGACCGCTTCGGACGTTCAGAGCGTAAAGATGCTGATATTCGGCGCGGTCCTCCAGGTCGAGGATTTGTGCTAACGTTGGATGGTGATGGGTACGATATGCAGCAAAGAAGGTTAGTTGATGTAATGGACCCGAAAGAAGATAGTGATTGTGTTAATCAGAGAAGCACTATAGTATTCAAGTCTGGAGAAGAAACAATTAGTTTTCGTAAAAGAAGGCTAGTGGATGTAATAGATCCTAAAGACGATAGTGATTGTGTTAATAAGAAATCTGTAATCAAGCTCGTGAATCAAGCCTTTTCATACTGTCTAAAAAGTTCTGATGATATACAATGTAAAGATAAAGCCTTCAATGCAAGAAACCAGCGTATCGCAATGCTTGCTCAACCAGTTGAGCCATCTGATGCAGTTAATAAACAGTATGTAAATGAAAAATTGGATAAGCTTGTATCTGACTTTAAAACGTTTATACAGTTTTTTATTAATTTGACTGCAACTTCTGAGACAAATGAGAAGGAGCTCGGTCTTGCAATAGCATCAATTTACGAGGCGTCACCAGCAGCTATAAAAAACAAATACTACAAACCAAAGCTTCAGTTTATGTCAAAGGTGCAATTGGATAAAGATATCCCTATTAGTTTAGCAACAGTGTTAAGTAAAAATGAGTAAAGAAATCATCGTTAAGGAATTATTTAAACCTGCAAGAAAAAAGTTTCAGCGTCGTCATACAAATCTGAAACATGTGAAACGTGATCTTATCCAATCGGACTTGTGTGAAATGCAACCTTACTCGCGTGTGAACAATGGGTACAGATATATTATAATAGTGGTGGACTGTTTCACAAAATATGCTTTAGCTGAACCCTTAAAAAATAAAACTGGGTCAGACGTCACAAATGCTATGAAAAAAATATTGGATAAAATGCTGCAAATAGAAAATAACGTAAAAATCAATCTACAAACGGATTTTGGGAAAGAGTACTGCAACCGCTGGTTTAAAAATCTTATGCAAAAATATAAGATAAACCATTACTCCACGTATTCCGCAATCAAAGCTAGCATGGTTGAGCGGTTGATTAGAACAATCAAAAACAAATTGTACAGAAGATTTTACTTGCAAGGCAGTCATAAATGGGTGAATATTTTGCCTAAGGTTATGGAAGAATACAATAATACACCGCATCGGGCTATTAACATGACACCTATGGAGGCAGAAGAACATCCGGAAAGAATAAAACTTTACACCGCTAACAGCGTTTCTAAAAGTCGCAAGAAGTTGTATAAGGTTGGAGACATTGTGCGTATATCAAAATATAAAGCAGTATTCGATCGAGGATTTCACCCAAACTGGAGTACAGAACTATTCAAAATTGTTAAAGTACAACAAACGAGACCGGTAACCTATCTGCTACAAGATTTGGAAGGTCGGCCAATTCTAGGTGCTTTTTACGGTGATGAAATTCAGCTTACAGCAGCACCCGACACGTACTTAGTGGAAAAAGTTTTACGGAAACGGAAGCACGGGCGCGAATTATTAGTGTTGTGGTTGGGGGATGGTAAAAGTTGGATTAAGAAAACAGACTTGCTTTAGTATCATCCAGATAATTAATTACCTGGATGAAAAAATCATAAAGGAGGGAGTAAAGCCCCTTAACTGGATATATAGGAGAGATTTTGCTTAGAACCCCATTCCCATCTATGATTTGAAGCAGGAAGCATGTGTTTCATAATCGATTTACAAGGATATCAATACAAAACTAGTGATTTCTATTGCAAGGAGATTGCCATTTTGGATGTGACGAATAATGTAATATGGCATGAGATACTGGACATGGCTGTGGAGTATAGCACCCTAAGTGATGATTTCAAAAAGCAAGTTCGGTGGTTAAAGCAAAGAATCCATGGGCTTAGCTGGGATGGACAGTCCACAAGTGGATATACAAATGTAGGCGATTTGCTGAAAGAAGTCATACCTCCCGATGCTACAATCTATGTTAAAGGCGAACAGAAAAGGCAGTTACTGTCAAAATATTTATCAAACAACATTTTAAACATGGAAAGTGTTTTCTCACTTCCAAAGCTCAAAGAATTAAGAAGATTCGGTAATAGGTACAATCACTGTTTAAACCATTGTTTGAATAATTTAAGCTGTTCTAAAGAAAACGTATTGTTATTGAGGTCTTTTTGTTAATGTATTTAATTTTTAATAAAATATTTTGTAAGAATTGTTTTTTATCCTAGCTAGAAGTATACCTTTAAAATTTGGAAAAATATATCTGTAAAACAGCGCATTACTTTGGAAAAATTAATGTTTTAAAATACAAATAAGAACCAATAATAAAATACATAATAATTAGTGTTTGCAAATAAATTCAGTTCTACTTTAATAATATTTTAATAATACTTACCCTTAAACCTTCAAAACTTTCCACAAAAGAACTACACGAAACGATTGTTTAAAATTTCGACGGGTTTTACACAAAGCGTGTGAAACTAATAGAATTTTTTCTAATGACACCGCGTTATATACGTTTTGAAACCGTTAATTATACTACTAAATGAGGTTTGTATTTTCCCCAATCGAGGCCAAAATAGAGCGCTCATTGTATGATTAATAAACCTTCCAGCAATGATGCGTTGATTTTAATGGGTGGCATTGAGCATATCTATTGTATTTTTCAAATCACATAGCTGCTAATTAATAAAAAGAAAGGCTACTTTCACTTTACGTAACATAATTGTAAAGCAATTAGTTTGTCCTCTACGCTACCTTCACTATACGTCACATAATTGTAAAGCGATTAGTTTGTCCTTGTCTATGTATTTTCCAACTATTTAGCATTGTACATGTAATTATGTTAAAACCAGAAAAATTTTAAGTCATGGGTTTTGCAACATTCTGAGAAAAGCACATTACTGTTTGAAAAATGATTTTAAATACTAAGCACTTATGGCTTATAAAGGAGTCGTTTCTAAAATCCTTGCGGTTTTAGATTTTTGAGCTGTTTGGTTTAAGCATATGTCATAGACGAGCAAAATGTAGAGGTTTGGGAGCTTTAAAGGGTAACTTTGCAAGGAGTAGTCCGATTTCAAATCTGTTTGCAGATTCGGATTGTACGTAAAATTTTAGACTAACAAGATGTATCGCGTGACTAAAAAAGTTTATAAGAACGCTCAAAAGTCGCTACAGGTAAGAAATCTTAAAATCAGGGTAGCTCCCTGGGGGATGGTGCTATCTGAAAAATTCCTAGAGATTCGGGTAGCTGAGAAAATTCTAATATTGATTGATACCAAACAAGATAGGTTTATCTCGAAAGATGCATTGGCTAGACAAAGAAAAGTATGTGGTTTAGATGTGGGAGCAAATGAGGATGCTCATTTATCTCGAAAGATGAAAAATTAAGATATATTTATCTCGAAAGATGAAAAATGGTTAGTCGAAGAAAACTATTTGGTCCAGATGTGTGAGGAAATGTGGGATTCTGGAGGAAATGTTCACCACATTTCCTCCTTATGGGATTTACATGTAAATTTGGGAGGAAATGTGGGATTCTGGAGGAAATGTGGGGTGGGATTGCTAATTTTACTCTACTTACTTGTTATTCGCTAGGATGGCGTCTGTAGCGCACATATATGGGAAAGCAAAGTGAATAGGTTTAAATCGTCAGGATGATGAAACAATGAAGTTAGCAATAGCAAATTGCAAGGTAAAAACATAATAATCACAAAATGTGTGCATTTAAGTGGTAGTTCTTACTTTCTTTTTCACAAAGGGATGGAGTGCGTACTTCCAATATATTCGTCAACAGTTTCGTAACCAAAACTCCTAAAAAGGAAAACGCAACATCAGTATTCGACGACTAAAATTTCTACATACCCCACATTCAATTAAGCACGGGCTCTATTTTTACCTTTAGTGTATATTAGTTCCGGATTATTTTGTATAAAACAGTGCTTTTTGTTAGTAATATTTCATATATTAGTAACATTTATTAGTTGAGTCAACTACAATGTCCCACAATTTAAGAAGTTAACTTACAACAAAAGCTGTGTGAGCAGTTGCTCATTAATGATCTTCGTTCTAGTAATTTGTCACACTCTAGAACAAAAATGTATATAAAGTATACCCTTACAGCTTAAGGAAACAAAACTTAATTAGAAACTTAGTCAAGATTAACCATTTTAATTAAGGTACTGTGACAGGGGATGAATTGCAACTTTGACCCTAGTGAAAAGTTTCGAACAAATTGAGACCGTTTTAAAATTCCCCTTTGTATAAAGCAGAAATAAGAACTGAAGAACAAACTCTGATGAAGAAGAAGTATTGCTACCTTTCACGATTCCTGTATGATAGGTTAGAATACATTCATTAAAACACAAAATTTTATAAAATTTTGACCTGCTTTATATATATATATATATATATATATAATTTTGTTTTTAAAAGTGTAAGGCACTACATATGGCTTGATGTATATAGGATTTGCATTGTCGTTCACAAGTATATTCACCTTAGAAATTTTTAACAATCTTAAACTACCGTCTAATGTTGAGTTGCTACCTTTTACATAATTTATATTGTAGGTATGCAACCCAAGTTGCACCTAACAAACCTCATAGGCGTCATAGAAACGTCAACTTGAACGCCCCTTAGTAATTGACTCGCCAATCAACATACCTTAAAATCGAATAGACTCGCCGGGAATAACGATTATTACAATACAAACATTAAATATAATTATCAAGAAAGCGAGAGCGTTTGTTTGTTGTTGAAAATATATTGACTGGCAATAGCCACGAGCAAGCAATAGCCAAGAGCAAGCAATAGCTTCTGATCTTCTGAGTTTAACCTTTGTTCATGGTACACTAAAGGTTAAACCAAAAGGTTGTGCCTCATGCACTAACATGGGTACTCCACACCCTGCATTATTTCTGACGACTTTTACGTAGAATCCGCCATCATTATGCCATTCCACGCCTCGTATCATCGATAGGGGAACCCGCACAATACATGGCACCGGCGTTGATCGACCTGCCACGAAGAGTACCATGTACCGACGTCGATCCAACAAAACTGTTACCTGCAGATACCAAGCGACAACGTATCTGTGAGTACTTACTCCTTAGTTAATAGATTTTAACATAGGTTTCTTTTTGAGCAGTCTTTTTTAACAGCAACACGCATCAAAGTTCAAAGTGAAGCAGTGCGCGAATTTCATTTATTTTTGTGTACAAACATTACATTTAAATCCGCGCTTTAAATTTTCTAACGCTAAAGCACATCTGCATTTCTAGCGTTAACAAAGATTTGTTCACATAAAACTCTATTCTCATGCATCAATTAAAAGACATTTGTATGTTGCATATATGATCTTATGTATTGTATTTTCAATTTCATGTTGTATATATTTCTGAATTAGATAAATTATACACATTGTTGTGTCATGTTAACCAACAAAAGGTGACCCCACAAATACAAACCGAGACACTCTTTACATGTAATTTTCCAATGCTCCACCCTAAAGCACTACATTGGCCAGAAAGCGAGTTCTTTACCTGGAAAATATGGAATTGTCCAACCCTTGCTGTTCCAAAGGTAGGGATCTAACGTGCGTGACACACTACACACGGACCTATTGTTACCTGGCTCATCCGAACAGTTATTTGTGAAATGCCCTAACATTTCAAGCGGACCGTGTGATTCAAACCCGACCTTGGGCGTAAGTACAATACAAGCCATCGGAGCCGTGACCGAACGCCTCACAAGTGGTAAACCCGGACGTGATTTTCAAACGTTAATACACTAGAGATAACGTCCGGTTAAATTCACGGGTTTAAAACAATTTAAACCCGAACAGTGACCGAAGAAATAAACAAAGTGGGCGTACGTATCCCTCCATTTTGGCTTAATGATCCAGAACTATGGTTTTCACAGGCCGAAAAAAGCTTTGAAATTAGTAATATTACACAAGACGCGACCAAACACGCCTATATTATTGCTAACTTAGAAGCGCGATTCGCGGAAAAAATACGGGATATCATAATCAAATCGCCGGACACGGATCAATATAACAAACTGAAACCGAATTAATCCGACGATTAAGTTCTACACAAGAACAACGTACGCGTAAACTTCTAGAACACGAAATTTTGGGTCAACGAACCCCGTCACAACTTCTTCGCCGTATACAACAATTAAAGTGGGACCGTGGTGCCAGATGTACTACTCAAAACAATTTGGTTAAGACGTTTGCCAACGCAAATGCAAGCGGATCTAGCCACACAAAAGCAAGCTTCTTAGCAAGATGCTGCACGATTAGCGGACGCCGTACATGATACACAATCAATACAATTGCAGACAACCGCGATACCCTCCTTACAAAACTAACAAAAGAAGTTGACGAGCTCAAAACAAAGCACCAGCATATACTAAATGCTGTAAATAAACGGCACCCCCGGAGCCCTTCTAGAACGCGATCGCGTAACCAAAGCTCGCAAAAGCAGCCTCAAACAAAAGGCCTATGTTGGTTCCACAAAAATTTGGAACTAACTCACGCATATGCATAAAACTCTGTAATTCCATGGCACCGGGAAAACTCCGACCGCGGGAATTAGAAGCGGATAATTCCTTGCAATCTATTTCACGCCGCTTGTACATAAAATCGCACCGGAATTCCTAATCGACACTGGTGCGGGTCTTTGTGTATACCCAGATTGCAAGATTAGTGGAATACGCAAACCGACGAACTACCAATTGTTCCCCGCAAATGACATAGTCATTAATACATACGGTACAATCACACTGAATAAAGGCGGCCCTTCGTTTTTTGTTACAAAAATTTGAGCAGGTCCCTGAATATAATTGTATTCAGCCTTAACAATGATTACACCCGACATTGTAATTGCACCACCATCATAGCACTCAAGCCTTACTGCGATACTAACTAACTGAACGTTACTCAATACATTTAAATATAGTTCCTCAGAAACAACAGTGCGGGTTTACCCACTATCAATTTTTAACTTAATTTTATTACCATTAATTTGAACTTGACAATCAGATGGTTTGGACTTATTATCCTCTAACTTAAACAAGGAATCTAGATTTAAATTATCGGTTTCAGTATCATCTAGCAACGAAAAGCTATTAATCGGCTTTTGCTTACATGCCCGCTTAATATGGCTAACTTTTTTAACAATTTGAATATTGAAATTTCTTATATCAGTATACTTTAAAATTATTATTTTCATTACCACAAGCTGAACATGCCGGTTTTGCTTCTTTCGTCGAATGGATTGCTTTAGTAGCAATTTCACTATTCCTTTTTACTACTTGACAAATTTTACTTACGTTACTTGAAGTTGGTTTTTGCATGCGCTTCCGGTACTGGAGGTCCTCAAACTAAAAAACTCTTCCTGTTTTACTTTAAAGGTAACAGTTATTTCCTATGCAAAGGCTAATGCTTTAACTTCTTCTTACGTTTTATCTAAACAATCCTCTTCACACTATCTTTCCATAATTTTTCCATGTAACATGCCCGTGACAAATTCGTATTTTAGGGTATCGTTTGTAACGGGCATTTTTATAGTTTTAACATTTTACGCTCTTTCCCAATTCCTAAGTGCATTTCTGTAACTACTATTTCTATATTTTATATTTATTAACTCGCGTGTATTAATTTTAAAAGTAGATTAATTAAAGATAGGTAATTTGAAGGTTGGTTTTCATTAATAAATAAATTGCAGCGAGTTTTAAATAAGATTATTCGTAAATTGCTTTCCGGCTTGTCGAAAATGATAAACAACTGTAATTAGTTATTAGATATGATTGCGGCATTCACGTTTTGGATGTTCCTTATGTGATTAACGAAGTCGGAGTATTCGACAAGAGTTCATGGTAACAACAACAAGTTTAAATAAACAGATTAGAGTGCAGAGTTGTAGTTCGTTCTTGGTTCCTATATGTTAATTACGTGGTATATTAACTGTGAGGAGTCGTGTTTTGTTCTTCATTGGGATATACTAAGTACGTTAAAAATACTGTTTCCTCTTTGCTGTGACTAGTGAGAATTAATGCGGGATGTAATTTTCGTATTGTTCATGTACGAGCACGGCACGATTTTTTTGTTGTTTTCTTGTGAAATAAAAATTGTATGTTAACTGTACAAAAGTGTTTTTACGGAACCTTTTGACGGACGTACTTAAGTGATACACGTGCTTTACCCATTCTGGTTCTTTTTAGTTGTTTTGTCTTTTGTTATTGAAACCGTGTGTGCGATCTAGTTTCGTGGTCTTTTTTTTGGAGTGGCGCATACTTTGGATTGTTTAAATACAGTGATACTGTAGTCTCTGAATTTTCTAACAACAAAGAATCTAAAATAGATCATTGCTTGCGCAAATTTCGTTATTTGTGAAATATAACAGATTACCGGCTTACCAAGGTATTGGTTGAAATTTCTCACTGCTTTTTGGGGATGTTTATGAAAATAATATACCTTTGGTCCCAGTTGAAATTAAACTAGTGCTTCAGAATATTTCGAAATTTTTGTCTTAGGAAATAGAATTACTAAGAAATTTATCAAGGCTACATAGTTCCATCGCGTGATAATGTCTGCTGCTAACCCCAGTGAAATACGTAGGTGTGATTAGTGTAACGTGTGATAAGTTCCATCAACACCCTCACAGTCAAGGGTGAAGTGCTTCGTTAGTGCAGGACATCGTTGAATCCCACACTTCAGTTGCAAGGAAGCGTTGCTGAAGGATTTTTGTAAGTTGAACTATTTCCTACTGGTTATTATTTTAAATATCTATCTGTTGCTTTACCATATCTTTGTCGTTCTGATACCTTTTACAATTGACTTGCATGCTACTTTAAAACATACAAAAAAAAGACAGAAAGAAAAATCAATACTACTAAATTACTCATATAAATTGTCTCTTACCTATTTATTTACTGAATTACGCATATCAATTGTGTCTTTACATTTTGTCTGATTTATGTTTAATTGGTGTGTGAGGAAACATTTCTGCTACTCCCCAATATTACCTCACTTTGTACTAAACATTTTTCTGTATTGCTTTTACTGTTGTTATATTATATAGTTTATCTAAACAGTTTCTTTTATTTACATGCTACAAAGTACTGAATAACTTAGATGTTTCATTGCTGCTATGCTTATTTTTTTTTCTGGTTTGATTAACTAATTAATTTTATTGCAGGTATTGTTACTAATTCCTTACAGCCCCGTACGTTATATGTTGGTCTGCTTTCTACAACCACCCCTACTCTCCGATTGAGCCCGGTCATTTCTTGATATCTTTGTGTTACGCACGGCTACGAGCCAACGTAGCATAACTTTGGCGCCCGAACAGGGACTGCCACGATTTACGTAACGTAAAATTTTTGGCGCCCAACGTGGCTGCCACGAAAAAATAAACGTAACACGTTCAATCGAATTCCAAATTTACAATTAATTAACAATTTTTTTTATTCTCGCATACCAATCACTTACAAACTCGGTTTTATACTGCTTTGCATTGTAAAAGTTTATTCTCTGCCTAAATACCGACACCGATGGAGTAAAGTGTTTCTGTAATAATGTGCTCAACTGTGTATAAGAATTTTCCTTTGGTAGACGTGAATCGCAGAGATTTCATAGAACCATATAAACGGAAATTCTCACTACGGTTTAAAAAATTGCAACCTTTCTGCTATCCTCAGCGATGGCGTTAGCTAAAAAATATTGCTCTAGACGTTCGGATTATAAGATCCGATCATCTTCTAAATTAAATTAGGCAAAATTGCCAATTGCTACTTGTGTAGTGACTGTCTGCCCCTGCGCCGCTGTCATTAAAAAAAACGTAACAAGTTAGCATGCTACAAAATGATTGCCCTACGACCGAAAAATGTGCTTAAACTCCAAAATATTTACCATAACCGGATTTTTTTTTGCTTTCATCCAGTTCATCCAAATAATCAACGAAATTAATTGAACTTTCCTTTTTCCCTCGTCTCCATTGTTGCATCTCCCAGAAATGTATATTATATTACCTTTGGAGCTTTATTGGATATACATCACGTAAATTAAAAACAAGTTACATTCCATCGAAACTCACAACTAAAACGGACATCCTATTCCAGAATGGTTCACATACATATAATCTAGTAAATACACTACAAACGATCTTTTAATACTAAGCTTCCAAATACGCGAAAGTCCCAAACGAAGCATTAGCTTGTAACTTTATTCACAGTTATCAATTTGGACTAGATTAACTGAGATCAAATCACTATTTTACTATAGTATCTGTTGCTGCAGTTAATTGACTCTTACGTACCGGGTTTAGTTATTGCTTAATGTTATTGAAGAGAGTTATGTGTGTTAACTGGAAAACATTTTTCAATCTAGAATGAATTTTACTTTCGTCATTAGGTCATAGCTTACCCTATCGATTTCTTGTTTGATTTAAAATATGTCATAATTTTGAATTTTGCAATAAAATAGATTTCATCCAGAAGCTTTCTACTTCCGAAGAACATCTTAGCTGAAAGGTCCAGTTAAAAGCGACCGGGCAGAGTATACTATATGAGTCAAAACTAAATGCAATTGTTTTCTTTTACACCACAACAACAGTATTGTATTAGATGTAGACCACAAACTAATATTTATATACCATTACCAATGTTCAAACAGAACGCATGTTCAGAAACTAGATATGTGCACATATTTCTATTATTGTAATATTACCACCTCCGTTAGAGTTATCTAAAGCTATCAATATTGGAAAATGAAAATCACGCTTCGTCGAATTCTACCCTCCAGGCTCTTAAATATGGGTATGCATGAATTTATGTAAATATCCTTTAGTATTATGCATACGGCAGATATCTCTTTGTACAATATTAATATTTAACTATGATTTCTGGTGTTTACTTACTATAGCCAATCGGGATGATACAGCGTTAAATTTAGCTTAAAAGCAGTACCTGCATCAATCGTAAATGGGCTTTATACGAAATTTACATTAGTATTTTTTCAATCTTTAGAGTAAACTTGAACTTTTTACTTAAGTAGCATATCGTATTTTATTGAAACTATGTACAAGAAAATTAAAATTAAACAGTTAGAGATCATCTGAAGAGATGTACTAAAGAAGTTTGTGCACCGCTATAAAAGATGTATTACAAAACAGCTTATGTATACATACGCATTATATAAATTACAGCAGGGGTTCTTAAGCTTTCAGGCTCTGAACCCCCTTCATACTTTTGTGTGAGGCCACGCCTCCCTTTATGGAATAAATTAATTTAGACTTGAATATGATAATTTTACTTACATTATGTTTGGGTAAAATGACTTTGAACGTAGGCTAGACATACTCTGGTAAGAAATATAAAATCATATTTGTTCAAAAAATTTGAATTACACAAATCATCAAAAAAATTACAACAAAACGTCAATAATGTAACCATCAAAATGTCCGTTACTTTTGTAGTACTAGTGTGAGGGCTGGCACTGTTTTTCGTCAACTAATTTTTGTATGATTGGTTGCAATTTTAACAAAAAACACCGCAGGTCACTTTCCACATCTAGTCTGACTCGATATTTAGACTTTATATTAGCCAAGGTTAAAAATCCTGACTTGCATAATAAATTGATGAAAATTGTACAAGTAACTTGGCTGCTTCCATTGATACTTATGGGTAAACGGGAAGATATAGGAGCCAGAAGTCTTTGAGCTCCATGTTTGGAAAATTCACTTTAGCTTTAGAATCACATTGCAAGTCAATTGTTTGTTCTTGAATATGATCAGGAGGTATATCAACATTGATTTCAAAGGAATCTCTTGTTAATATGAACTCCCAGTTTTCTGAGTTTATATCTGGGAAATAGACTCAGATTTTGTTCTTCAGAGATACCAAATGCTCAGATATGAGCTCTTTCATTTCATTTACTAGGTCTTTTGAAAGACTTTGGCTATCATCGAGGAAGTTGTTTAATTTTGGAAAGGAAGAAAAGTTCAGCTCCCAATTCTGAAGGCGGCGTTGCCAAAGAGCCATCTTCTCAGCAAAACTCTCAATTAAATCATAGTTCTTCAAAGTACTTTTCTGACATTGTAGCTTTAGTTTCAGAAGCTTTATTGTTTTGAAAAAGTCTGACAAATATGCCAGGTAGAAGATAAATTTGTCATCTGTAAATTTCTTATACAGTTCTTCATTTGAACTCATCAAAAAATGCCAACTTCTGATTTTAAGTTGAAAAATCTTGCAAGCATATTACCTTTGGACAACCAACGAAATTCGGTGTAAAAAAGAAGTGTTTCTTGATCACTGTTCAGTTTTTGACACAACACTCGAAAAAGTCTGGTGTTCAAAGCACTGTATTTGACATGATTAACTACCTTAATTGCTAAGTTCAAAGCAATGTTGAGTGATTCAGGGAGTCTGGAAAGCCAAAGCTTGTCTATGGATGACACAATGGGATCCAATTATTTTATGGTTCTTTTTCTTAGCCAATTCAATAAATCCTGATCGGCATCTTGTCATGGCCTGAGCTCCATCAGTACATATTCCAATAACTCTCTCCGAGGGAAGGTCATTAGCTTCTAAAAATGATTGAAGAGCGGAAAATATATCGACTGCTGTAGTTGTTGTTTCAAGATTTTTTGAAAACAGTATTCTTCAAGGAATTTCTTTTCATCTATATCTATATATCTACAGTAAAATAACAACTGCGCTTGTTTTGAATTGTCTGTTGTTCCAACGCACTGCAACGCAAAGAATGGAGAGTTCTTTAGCTTTTGCACCAATTGATTTTTCAAATCAATAGCCATGTCAACAATTCTACATTTAACTGTATCGCTTGATAAAGCAATTTTTGCAACTCTATTGTAGTTGTCTTCACCGAACACAGTACTACAAGCAGTAAGCAAAAACATGACTCGCCGATTGTGTGGGGTTTCTTGTCTCTAGCTATCAACAAGGCAATTTTGTAAGAAGTCTTAACGGTCTTTTCATTTTGTATTCGAAAACTTCCACTGAAATCAAGTTTCATTCGTTTATGGCAACTTTTCTTAGAAACAGAGAACTCAGTAGGTTTGTCCTTCAGGGCAGCATGATTTGTAGTCAAATTGCTCAGAACTAAATGGCAAATTACGCACTGAGGTAAATGACTACCGTTTTTTCAATAAATGTAAACCAGTATTTAAGATAGTCATCACTATAGTCTTTCCTTCGGCAGTGATTTAGCCATTTTAATAACAACTAACCACTAAAACACACAATAATTATCACTGTTATGGCGTTTACAATCGACAACATTCACAGGCAAAGCAATTGCGCGACTGGTTACTGTGTAACTAGTGGTACTGTTAGTGGACAGTGGCACTATGGCAGACATGCGTAGAAAGCCGTGCTATAGATAAACAAAGGCTTACGATGCTGAGTCAGCTAGTTTCTTACCCCTGCGCAAATCGATGAAGTTAGTACGCCCATATTATTTTAAGAAATAGTTTCACCAAGCTAGTTTGAAAAATTCTAAAAGTAAAAGCATGACGTAATTATTTAACAACTACCTGCAGAAGTCGGTTTCGTCGACAATTTTTTCTGTGTCTTATTTTGGTCCCAATTATTTTTGTATAGTATTCCTCGGCCTGTGCGGGTGAGAATGGACACGTTGAATTTTCGAAAATGTTACCTTGCTAGCCAAATTACTGTTCTGCACAGAAGAAGCATAATAAAAAGACAATGTTTTGCTGTCAAAGGCATTTTTTAAAATTTAGCCCGTCCACTCTCATCTACACGCACAGGAACACGGTACAAAAAGAATTATAACAATAAACAATAGATAGGAAAAGTTACAGCGCCCGCTCAGAAAACATACTAAATCATATTACAAGTTGACTATTATTATTACTCTCAATTTCATTTTCGTGTCCCAAATTTGCAACTTCGTATTCCAAAAAATGTAATTTTTTCTATTTCATAACATTAGCAGTGGTAATTTTAATATATCAGTTTCAAAAACGTTTTCTGCAAGCATATGCAGCAGGACCCTACATTTAATTTCCAATGCTCTGAAAATTTTTAATTTTGCCGAACCCTTTAACGTACGGGACAACATTCACACACGGGGCCTATATTTTACCTCTCATCCGAATGAAGGTGCACATTTGTGAAAAATGCTTGCGTAACATTTTTAAAGCGGTCCGTGTTGGATATCGAACTCGGAACTTTAGGCTAAGTAGTCACACGCGTAACAACTAAGCCACGAAGCCGCCCCATACAGCAGACCACAGCTTCACAAATCTTTTAGCAAAAAATAAATATTCCAACTTCAAAAATACAGGCACATATGGAACCAAGCTAAATTGTGGTTGGTGCTTTGCTGTTTTCTGAGTTTCTATAGTAAATAATTTAGGGCGATAGTGAAAACAACCATAGATGTAGAACTTTTTTGTTGTTTATTGTACTTATTTTCTTTTATGACATCAGGCTCCTTTTCATTATATATTGCCAGTTTTATAATATCAGGTTTTACTATATGCCTTGATGTGTAGATATTAATGTATCATTTGCAGCCTACCTAAAAATACATTATTTTAACTGAGGTAAAAATGTAATTAGATAAGATGGCATAACTTCTTTGAAACCAGTTAAAGGCAGGGGCCCATTGTATCAATCACAATGGTCATAAATTGTTGCTTCTATACTATTTTCCAGCAGGCCTCAGGTCAGCCTACCTAAATCTTGTATTTCAAAAGTACCCGCAACATTTGGTATTGTAAGTATTAACATAGCTAGTTTTTATAATATAGTACTCTTAAGTTTTATTTAGAAAATATAGGGGGTAATTATACCTTCAACTGCTTTATAGGTTCCGAAAGTAGCATTTGGCCTATGACATATTCCTTAAGGAGGTTTAAAGTTCCGTTTTATTGTGTGTTGCCACATTTTTTGTTCTCGGCAGGTCATGTGCCATCCTTGAGATTTGTTCGTATGTTTTAGTTTAAACAGACAGCAAACGTGTAATATTTGTCAACAGTTAAAAACGGTAACGGCACAACTCTAGGCACAACTTTAGCGAGGATTTATAAACCCGCCAGCATTCAACTGTGGAATTCATATCTATAAGCATCACTTTTGTTTTATGTTCTGGGGTGCATGTGAATGAGAATGAACAGATGAAATTTTTGAAAGTTCCTCTGTAACAACCAAAATATTGTCCTGCATATGAAAGTATTTTTTAAAAATAACTAAAGACAATATTTTGGCTGCCAAGGGCATTTTCAAAAGTTCAACTTGTCCTTTCTCGTTTACACTCGCACAGGAACACGGTACACAAAGGACGAGACAAAACACAATACACGAAAAAAGCTACAGCGCTCGCACAGAAAAAAATATTCTGAAAAATTTATCCAATATGCAAAAATGCACACAGACACCAAAATAAAATATTTTTCAGAATTTTAACCTATTCACTTAAATCTATATACACCCGGGAATACAATATTAAAAGTATCAGGACAAAGAACAATACACAAAAAAAGATACAGTGCCTGGGCGGCAAAATCAATCTTATCAAGAACGTTTTCTCCTTTGTGATCGGTGTAACTTTTCTTGTGTTTTGCTTTTTGTTCAAATTCTTTTCGTATCGTATTCCAAGTTGTGTGTGGATAAGATTAAGCTGAATTTGCGAAAATGCTCCCTTTGCAGTTAAAATACTGTTCGACACAAAAGACACCAATCTTAGAAAATAGTAAAAGGACAATTTTTGGCTACCACGGATATTTTTAAAAATTTTAACTGTCCATTCTCATCCACACGTACAGAAATACGATAGACAAAGAATGAGAACAATAAATAATACACAAAATGTATAGCATTCGCACTGAAGAGATCGTTCTTCAAAGACTTGCCCAACATGCAAAAATACACACAGACACCAAAATAAAGTTTTTTCAAAAATTTCGCTTGTCCATCCACACCAACACGCACGCGGAAACACACTACTAAAAGCTACAGAACAAAGAGCAGTACGCAAAGAGTTACAGAGCCCAAAAGTTAGAAATCAGTCTTATAAAGAATAGTTTCTCTTATGCGGGCGCTGTAACTCTTTTGTGTTTTGTTTTTTGTTCTAATGTTTTCGCCTTGTACTTCTGAATGTGATTGGATGAAAATCAAAAGGCTAAATTTTTGAAATTGCGTTCTTGGCAGCCAAAATGCTGTTCCGCACAGAAGAAAGCATTATTAAAAAATGATAAATGGACAATCTTTTAGCTACCAAGAGCATCTTCAAAAATTCAGCCTGCCTATTCTAATTCTCACGCACAGAAACACAATACAAAAAGAATTAGGACAATAAATAATACACAAAAAATTTTACAGCCCTTGCACGGAAGAATCGTTTTTCAAAGATCTCTCCAATTTGCAAAAATACACACAGATACCAAAATAAAGCATTTTTCAAAAATTTAGCATGCCCATCCTCAGCAACACACACCCCGAAACAATACAAAAAGTACAGTATACAAGAAAAGTCACCGCACCTACATGGGGAAAATCACTCTTATAAAGAATGCTTTTCTGTGTTTTGTTTTTGTTCTAATTCTTTTCGTATCATATCCCTGTGTGTAAATCAATGACAATTGACAAGTTGAATTTTTAAAAATGTCCCCATGGCGGTCAAAATTCTGTTCCGCACAGAGGAAAGCATTCTTAAAATAGCATAAAAGGACAGTAATTTGGCTGCAAGGGTATTTTGAAAAATGCAGCCTGTCCATTCTCATCTACACGTGCACAGGAACACAATACAAAAAAATCAGAACATTAAACAATAAACAAGAAAAAATACAGCGCCCGTTCAAAAAACGTTCTAAATTATATTATAAGTTGACAAACAAAGTAAATTTACTATAGAGATGTAAAAGAAATGAAAAAATATTTCTTAAAAATTGTTAGGAATATTAAATTCATTACGGTTGAGCTCGCATACTATAGCTAATACAATGGGTATCGCACATGCAAGTTTAGCAAAAACAAAAACAAGTTAATTCAGATATTTCTTTAACCCTATTAAATTACTCATCATCTACAACTGAGTGGACATATTCATTAAAATGGCGACATATTAGCGACTAAAATTCCAAAGTAATATGATTGAATCGCGAAAGAAATTGTAAAATGTGCGTGTGTGTAGGTGTAAATGTGGATGTGCATGCATGTGTGGGTGCATGTGCTTGTACGTGTGCGTGTGTATTCCTGTAGGCACGCGCGCATGTGTATGTGCTTCTACGCGTGCCTGTGCATATGCTTGTGCGTGTCCTTGCGCGTGTGCTTGTAGGGGTGCTTGTGCGTGTGCTTGTGAGTGCTCTTGTGCATATTTTGAAGATTATATTAATTGTAAATATAAAATACAGTGTAGAAAAGTTAATTTTAGGGCTTTAAATCTAAACCGCGAGTAATCAACTAATTTTTTTTATTGAAAGCGGATATCAGTTGAATACTATTTTTTTATAAGTTGATTGGAAATTAATCAAACAATGCAATACGCTTGTATTGGAGGCGAGTAGAAGTTACTCTTGAAATTGGGTTTCCTTTGTTACTATTTTAATATGGAAATTAGTAGCAACCCGTACTTTTAATTAGTTTTGGGAATCTCTGCTGCTCGTGATCGTGTATTTTAGATATAATTTTAGATTTTGCTTTATTGCCCTAATGTTTACGACAATTTTATATCAAAAGCCTGCACTTTATCAAGAAAACAAGCTACTTTGTAGAGTCATACTATGGACAAAAGAAGCGGTTTGACCCCAAGCGCCGCTATTAGGATTCATGACGGACATTTTCCGAATTGGCGGCATTTTTTAAAATGTCGTAGTGTCCAAACGGCTGCATCAATTTTGTTCACTAAGGTGCCAATCAATTTGTCTTAACACCCTGTAAATGATTAACACTTAAAAAATCAACATGGTAAAAACAATTGTAAAATAACAATTTCTAAGGAATATTTACGTTACGGTTTGTTATGTTCGAATTAAAAACGGTTTTTTGCATTGAATACGTATTTATTATCTTAAATAATTTTTGATTACTGTAAAATAGAAAAAAATCCGTGAAGTAGTCTCCGAAATAGTATCATTACTACCTTCGCGTGATTTTCAAAATCCTGTGTAGAGTGCGAATCACTGAACAAACAAAGGTTCGCAAATGGTGATTGCTCCCGCACTGTACGAAACGTTTCACTATCGGTTTAGCCTGTACAAAAAATGTACTCCAATCGGACCAACTATCGACCTAATTTCATAAAAAAAGTATGTTTTGAAGACCACAATTTATGAAACACACGGATTATAAATAGCACATGGGCTTCCATACAATTGGGAGCTTCATCCCCCCCTTTTTAATCGAAAAGGTAATTTTCATTTTCTTTACTTTATTCCAAAATGGAGAAAAGTACCCACACAGAACCCTTAGCAAGAACTTTATTACGCTTATCCAATTTTATAGATTTCGCATTTGATTATCAAAGCGGTCAAAATCGTTATGCGATATTTTCTGCTAAAGTATGTTAAACAGCAATATGGGGTGCTGTTATTATTCTGTACTAATGTATTTGATACAATTGTTTTATACATGGACGTGTTTTTGTTGTATTATTTTGATGGCATAACCATCACAGTGGAATAAAATATTAATTTACTACAATTGGACAAGGATCTAATTCTTCATTCCTGTCGCTGAATAGACTTGTCTCTCTTGTATCGCTATTACTGGGGATACAATAGAATTGCACTTAAAAGAAACTGATGGTCATGTTGTATAGAACATTAAGAAAATGGCTGAGCATGATCTACTTAAATTTTAGTCAGATCTTTTGACACATGTCTTAGTCTTACTTATATCAAACTACCAAGTTTTGAAAGAGAATGACTACTTACAGTCACGACTAATAAACGTGGTTATGTTGGAGTACACAACATAGTAATTGACTTAATTCCTGATAGGTCTACTGTTCTTTGTGGTTTTCAAGTTTTTACAGGTTGTCTTTTTTTCATTCAAAAAGAAAAAATGCTACAAAACATGGTGGTTGCACTCTGAAATAACTCCAACTTTTGAATCAATTTTAAAGCCGGACTTTCTGATGAAACAATAGCTTTGTAAACAAGTGCATCTGCTACATGTACGACTCACAAGTAGCGCATTTGCCTGTAAACGTGGTACGCTGAAAACTATTTGCAACGAAAAATAAATTGGTTGTTAACATACCATTTACTTCGATTACCCTGCAAAAACAAACACTTCGTGCCACCTACCAAGCAAGCCACTTATGGGGAAATGCCTTAATTTGTGATCACATTTATTTGCCATCACCATCCTCTTGGGACTGGTGGATATCCCATGGTGGTTGGATACCGCAATGGTCTAAAGCTACGAAAATATGGGAATAACTATCCTGCTTAGACCATTGCAAATGCAAATCTAGGTGTGAAACAGTGTGTTGTACGTGCCGACGTTATGGGCATACCCTGCACGTTATAATGTAGTTCTGCCAAGCGGTCAATGCTTGACCGTTTGCTAATGCCAAGGTTACACGCTTACTAGCGAACGCAACCAAATATTATTCTTGGTCAGTCGTTAATAAGCGAACTCGCTATTTTCTATTCGCTACACAGCGAGCGGGCTTTATAAGCTGTTACAGATGGTAACTTATAAAATTAATCTTGTGTAATGTAATCATTGTCATTGTTGACGTTTGAAAATGTAGACAATTTGTTTAACGCAAACGTAATGTTAATAGAACATCTAAAATTGGCAGAAAGAAATGTAAATGCCTATAAAATTCCGCGAAACCTTAGAAATCTATTCGTAAGTATGAATGATGATGCATTCCTTAAGACATTTCGGCTACCAAAAAAGTTAGTTATTTACTTATCTATGTTTTGGAGATGTACATGACTCCTCAGCGTAGAGCAATAGAATTGGATGTAAAACCAAGATAAGCTAATTCTATTTTAAGTGCATGATGAAACACCTAAACACTTACTGGTTTCTTCAAACTCCTTACTAGATTAATAAACTTATAATTATATTCCATGTGTTGGTTGCACTAAATTCTTTGCAACAGGTAGTCATCAATGCAGTGTTGGTTTAAACAAGTATTTAGATGTGTCTCAACCTTCTCTATCACACTTAAAGAAGTTTCGAATGCTCTAAATGAATCTGAAGTTTTAAATGACTCGATACACATGCCTAGTAATTTGAAATAAGTGGATGCAGCTAGATTACAGTAAATTACATCGATTTAAAATGTTTAAATTCATATATCTATCATCATAGGTTTTATGAAAGACATGGTTTTCCAGGAGTAGTTGGGTGTATTGATTGTATCCACATTGCAATTGTAACTTTCAAGGGAAGGAATCCCGAATATCCCGAACATTTGTATGTGAATCGTAAAAATTACTATTCCATCAATATGCAATTAGTATGTTAAATCCTTTAAGCAAATGATAATGACTAATAGAAAAATCATTTCGCAGGTGTGTGATGTCGATCTCGGAGTTATGCATCTATGTGCAAAATATCCAGGAAGCACCAACGATGCCTTTATTTAGAATCAGTCAGGTGTACAAAGATATTTCAAGCGTTTGCACGATCATCAATACAAAGACTACTTCCTCCTAGGTATAGGTAGGTTTTATTTTTTCAACAGTTAATAAGAATTTGTTAAGGGGATTTAGGATATCCACTACGGACATGGTTGCTAACACCCCAAGGTTCTCCAGAATCCAATTACAACATGACTCATAAAAGCACACGCGTAAAAATAGAGTGTTGTAATGGTGTCCTTAAAAACGGGTTTAGGTGTCTACTACGATATAGGACTTTGCATGCATATCCATTGCAAACATAAAAAATAATAAATGCATGTGTAGTATTACACAATATGTGTATAAAATATGCCATCCCCGAGCCAGAGAAAATAATACATTGCTTGATTTTGGTAGGTTTGAAGCTGAATATTATGAGGTTGACGACATAGAGGAGGACGCAGTTAGGCGTGTCAATCCTGAGTTAATAGAGGGACGCAGGGCGAGACAAAAAATTATTCGTAATAACTTTACATTGTAACGAATACGATTATCTGCTTCTTAAATATACGCTTTTGTTCCAAATATCTATTCAACAAATATCCATTATTAAACATTAAATATTAAATTCCCATAGAAACGATATATTACTAATTCATACATAGAGCTCCACCTATATTTAAATACTCAAAGTAAAATTTAAGATTTCTTCTATTTGTATGTATCTTGACACAATATTCCCTTTTTTGCGCGTGCTTGGATAGTAACATAACCTCGTGGCCAAGCTTCATTATTTTACATCGGGATGTAATCAGCGTAGCAAGGGTTAAAACGTGGGCCAGCAGGTTTTTGATAAAACATGCCGTCCCAGAGGGAGGTGAAATGGTGTCAACGGATACCATGGCATCATTTTAGTTGTTGTATCGACCTAGTATACTCAAGAAAAATATATCTACGGTAGGTGAATAATTCTCAAGTTTACCTTCAAATCATTTTCCTCGTTTCTTTTTAGCGCAAGTACGAAATCATATCGAAGTAAAGTAAAACAATATGGAAACGCAAACACGTAATGTATAAAATTGCGAAGCAATAAATCTTTCGTATATAATTGTTATGGAACGCAAATTTTATGTAAGCATGTGATTTGTCGAGTTGTAGAGCAATAAATCTTTCGTATATAATTATTGTGGAACACAGAAGCACTTTTGGATGTTGGTTGTATTGAAGGTACAGTCTTAAATGTTGCTATGCAAGAGGGTGCAATTTTCCACATATGTTGGTTCGTATAGAGGTCAAGCTCGGGCACATGTATCAGCCGCGCGCACCTGCTATTTAAGTACCCAAGATGTTTAACAAATTTGGTTGTTTAGCAGATTGTCTGTGGTGAGTCATCCTCAATTTTAGATCAATTTTCATTTCATGGAACCATTACTTACAATGTACAAATAATTTTTGAAAATTCTATATATGTTTACTTAAATTTGGTACACAAAATTTTTGTAAAACTTTTATGGTCATTTAAATTGATACACGTAATATTTTGTTCAGAATTTAATAGTTGGATATTTCATAAATGCTCATATAATCACAAAGAAATTTCTAGAAGATAATTTTTGAAGTTACAAGGTTATACTAAAATGTATTCGTAACTAAACATGTGATACGTTGATATTTGTTTGTCACATTATAAAGTATAATTTTTTAGGCAGTACACTTGAAGTACAGCTTAATTCAAACAATACGTGTTTTTGACCTTTGATTCCATCAAATAAATCAATTAAAAATGTAGTTCTGTAATCTACAAAAAAGTCCGAGTATTTAATTTATTACTTGTAAACTCGAAGAGGATCCTATTGTAAAATAACAATGAAAACACTATATTTCTTATAGAGAATTAACATAAATTTTTCAATTATAAATTTGCTATGAATAATCAGAGATTAATACTGGATCTTAATAAAAGTAATTGTTTTGAAAGTTTTAGTACATATAACTTTGTACAAGCGATGTATATATATTTTTTGCAAATTAATAGAAAGAATAATAAGTTGTCTTAAAGCTTTCCTTCATTGAAGTCATCGGTAATTTTTCTATAGAAGCAAACAACCACATTTATAAATTTTTTGGTAGTGAAGAAAAATATATTATTGGTGTTGGTTTAAATTTTTTTTGAAGTATAATTTTTACTAGTTGATCTTTCTATACTTTATTTTTTTCGTGATTAAATTTTCAGATAGTACGTGATCGTCGTTCCCATTCCAGTTTGCAGAGTCATAAGTAAGTATTATTTTTTTTATATAGGTTGCTCGTCAAAGATTTTTTTTTTTTCGAAGATTTCCGTATCTGATCTTCGGATTGATTTTTATTATAATATTTATTAAGATACGGTGACGTCCAATAAAACTTCTTTCATTATCGTATACCATCCTACGACCCTAGCTCACAGCTCTGCCCTAAGTTGAAGTAGCTTAGCTGGCTGGAAGATCTCTTTAGAGGGTCCTTTTTACTCAAAGACATTTATCATCCTCTTTACCCTGGGCATAGACTTTAAACAGGAACCCCTCATAATCTATCGAGGCTCTGCCGCCTATAAGGTAGAGTAGACACACTATATATCTTTTGAGAAAAAGTGTGTAACAACATAATTAATCCGATGTTAGTACTAATTAATTTGTTTTCTGTAAATATAATAGGCATAAATGAAAAAATGTATATATGTACTTTGGAATTATGTAAATACATTCTATATTAGTTGTTACAGGCGGAAAAGCTACTAATTAATTTGTTTTCTGTAAATATAATAGGCATAAATGAAAAAATGTATATACTTTGGAATTATGTAAATACATTCTATATTAGTTGTTACAGGCGGAAAAGCTACTAAGTGTATCTTTTCCAGTCAAATTATAAAATGGAGGCGGCCTGTAAAACAAAAATTAAAGGGGGGTCACCGGCACTAGCTAGCGGAAGGTCGTGGATCATATAGAGGGTTAAAATTTTGAAAAAAGGGTTAAATTAATTTATAATATACTACAAAAATGTGGCACTTACCTTTCATAAAATATTGTGGCTTAAAGACAATTGCCAAGGGCCCTAGACAAGTCGAGAATGTCCAAATGTTCGTAAAAATCCTTGAGAGACTTGTCATCCCAAGGAGGACAATTGTTTCTTTTAATCAATTCCTCACTTTTTATACTACTTATATAAAAAAAATAAGAAAAACTATTGACTTAATCAACGGCAAACAAAACTATTTAATTCACAGAGCAATAAACGTGAACCTCTTACATGCATTGATTTTAGTTTATAAATTTAAGTGAATAGGTGACTATGGAATTTATGAAAATTTTGTGTACATAAGTAGTTAGCAAACACTTGTAGATGAAAGAAACTTATATTATAAATCGTACACTAAATTAATCCTACGGTTTATGGCCAAAACGTCCTAACAAATAAACTAACTAAAAATTGGTCATGCTACTTAACTATAAAAGCTTACTTACTAATAATTGTCCATTGTTTGAGGGTTTGTTTTCCAACGTAGAGCAGTTATTAAATTTGGGAAAAGAATCTCGCTTGTTGCTTCTGTTTGTAATGTTTAAGAAAATTGACTGGCACACGAACTCGGCAGAATTTTGACAATATCATTTACTTGTGTGTCACACGCCTACAAGTTTTTAATATTTATCTTGCATCACTATAAATCCGCGAACATATGGGCATAACCCTCGCGAAACTGGAAGAGTAACAATTCCTTCCAATTTTTTTACTAACGTGATACGAAGTGGAATATTCTATGTCAGCCAGAGAACGCTAACCGCGAAACTACGTTTCTCTCTACTTCTTAACCACGGTCGGCCCCATTGGAAAAACTCCTCGTCTTTAAATGTGTTAAGTATCAAGAACCAAATCTCATCTCATTCCCTAAATAATAATCATAGACATGACCAAAATAACTTTCTATTCTCTTAGATTACCAATTAGCAAAATATCCATTTACAAAAAATTTTTCAACAAGTGCACATTATTATTAATTTGATTTAGTAATGTTGCTTCCTACATCTTAAATATTTGCAATCATTTCTCATTTTGAGAGTGACTAATAATATATTAACAAGATTTAATTAGTCTTGAGTAGTACTACTATAGACTTCACATATATGTATTAATTGAATTTAAGTTCCTTGTTATCTATAAGTTTCAATTAAGCATACATAATCTAACCAGTTAATAACGAATTTTGAATGTCAGTACGTTATTATGATTACCAACTAATACTAATTCCTAAGTTTGAATAATTATTAATTTTCCTAAATTGGTAGTTAGAATTTATTACTTCTTCAAGCTAAACCATTTTTGCATACTGCCCTCTACAAATTTTTACGGCACTTATCAAAAATAAAAATGGAATCTATATAAAGTTCACTCCAAAATCTCAAGGATACTATGAGGTCAAACCATGTAGCATAACTTGAAATTCCCAACTTGAACAGAACTAAAAAATACTTACTTGATAAGGATCCAGATGTTGTCAAGACTCGAACGTCCCTACAAAACAAACAACATACCAGATGTTCAACAACTTCCGGCAATATCTGCGATGCACTTAAACCATCCCCATGAATTTTATATGAAACTTGAAGCTTTCTTATATCATCATGAAATAGGTTGATATTTCTCAAACCGCCTACTATGAGCCATAACCAAAAAGCTTATCGTAGGTTAATCTACCAACTCTGAATTAAATCCTAAAATTTCTCACATTGCAACATTCAGGTTAAAACCAGTAAATTACTATTTCTAATCACGTTATTATGCACTACAAAAAAAGGATTAACAAATGCCATGAGGTTGATTAATACTCACTGTGTTTCTGATACTTTAAATTTTTAACACCATGTTTTAGACGAGTTTCTGTCGGAATAGCATCGCCAGGAATGATGATCTATTACACGGTGTACTCATTTCCTTCCTATTTCTTTCTCATGCGGCACCAATCATAATTGTTCGAAGCCATTCTTCTTATCAAAACCCCGACTTCCACACCCAACAGCCAACGTGAAAGTGCGCGTATTAACAACTTGCCAACTAATTGTCAGTTTGACCCCTATAACGATCATCCTATTTATAGAAGGAAGGAGGTCTTACAATGACCCTTATAAGAGTTATTTTCTGTCACCACGCAATTTGAAACGATGCTCTCAGTTTTAAAGCATAAACTTAGATTAATACAATAAGTAATAAATACAAGAGGTAAACAATCGTTCAATTAATTATGACTTAGAAATTTACAAAGATATAAGGCTTAAACCAACCTTTTATCAAAATAATAGCACAAATATCCAGTAAAATGCTGTTGGAAAATAAACTTGTTACACTATAAACTAAAATCTTTTACCACAAGGCGTTAACATCGGCAGTGCTGGCATCAAGTAACTTTCATAAACGATAAAAGTAAGAGAAATAAATTATATTTGGGTTTGTCTGCATAAACTAAAAATAAAGGCAGAACTGGATTAAATCAGGAAAAACCGCATCTTCCACAAAAGCAGTTTTTATTATAGAATTTATCCATTATAAGCCTTTAACCATATGATACATCCTGCTGCAAAATCCAACCATACGACAAACGTATGCTTAAAGGCCTCTGGGTAGTTTAAATCGTTTTTACTGTTGAATCCGCCACATTGAAAGATCAAATAATTGATTAGCCGTTGATAGAAATGCGTTTGCGACAAAGATTAATATGGATCTTACGTCGAAGAGGTGTTTGAAGGGAGAAACGGTCTGAACCCAACCATGCTTACAAAAAATACAAATTTACGACCAACATCGCCACTGCGGGCCATTGCCCCACATGACATCGACCAAAGCCAAGCACATCGTAGGAATAAGTGCGCGCACACAAAAACTTGTAGTCTTAGCGCCTCTAATTTTTATTTTACTATATGACAAAGATAACTGATTGTGCTCTAAACTTCATGCATTGTAGCTTACGTAGGGTTGCCTAAAACTTTACTATCGTACTTGAAAATGAAACTGTTACACAGGGTGTAAAACCGAATTGATTGACACCTTAATCAACAAAATCGATGCAGCCGTTTGGACGTTAAAATTTTTTGGAAAAACCAAAGTCATTTTGAAAAATATATACCATGAATCCCAAGGGATAAAAATGGCGGCGCTTTAAGTGAAATTGTTTCCTTTGATTTATAGTACCACTGTGCAACAACAGCTTCTTTTTTCCGCTAGGACCATTAGAGGGGCTACTCAATAAGATTTTGACATATCTGGGTTTATAGATTTTAAAAAAAGAAGCCGAATTTTTACTTAACAGTAAAATATATTTGAATGTTTATTTTGATTTATTACTGTATGATTATTATGACTTCATATTTATTTATAAGGTTTCTTACCTTATAAGGTATAACGGAACTTTTATAAGATCACTCTCGTGTCCGTCCGTCCGTCTGTCACAGAGGTTTTCACGAAAACTATGTAACGTAGTAATTTGAAATTTGGCACAATGCTAGGTCATTATGGCGCACACATATATCGACAGTCAGAAAATAGAAAAACAAAATTTATAGCTAAAATGGAGTGGGTTAATTCGGTAAAAAGAAAAAAAGTTTTAATAAATATATCGTGTAAGGTATCATTTGAAAGAGGATTCTAAAAGGCTTCTAAAATTTTTTTAATAATTTTCGGTCCAGTAGTCTTCATGATATAGCTCAAAATGTTGCAAAAATGACCGTTCCCCTTCCTGTTCTCCTACATTTCCAAAGCTAAAATTTTGATTTTAATAGGGTTAGTAGCTATTGAGTCATTGATTATCGGAAAACTGCAGGTTTTTTGGACAGTGTAATGGTTGCTGGGAAAATTTTTTTAAACACAGTAATAGATAACGTATTTACTATTAATGTACCAGTACAATGTAGAACAATATATTCATTTTTCAGTTATCAGAATCAAATTTGGATAAGATTTAAATATACATAAAAAATATAAACAGTTTAATTTGGTTTACTGATTGCTCACTGTAGTATTGGTACGGAACCCTAATAGTGCGAGTTCGACTCGCTTTTGGATAACTTTTTCTTCTCGATTGGCATACATGTTTGTGGATAAGATTTACATATTGTAAGGTTCTCAAACAAATTGTGTGGAGCTATGTTGGTGTGGGTATACTTGCATGATCGCAAACTACAGGAAAAATTAATGTATCTTAGAGTCAAACATATAGGTTGAATGGTGGAAATGTTGAAATGCTAAATTTTGGTATCTATAGAACCAAAGCTAGTCATTTAGCAGTTCATTGCTTGTAACTATTGGTATATTGAATATATCGGTGTTGAATCTCGTAGTTTTCTTCCACGACGAAGATAATCAATATTTAATAAATTGTGAGTTAATTGAGTTAACATTGGTTTTTGTGAATCTACTCAAACGCTGCCCGTGTCGATAGGTTAATCCATTTTAGTACAAATTGTAGTTAGAAATTTGAATAAGTTTTAAGCGCGCCCTTAACCTTTTAGGTATTTCCTTGAGTTGTTTCTTAGCGTATCCAAGTTTAGATAAAATCGGATCATTCATAACATTTTTCATATATTAATCCTAATCTCTTGCCGAGTAAACCCATTAAAACGACCCCCTTCAGAACAATAACAATACCAAACTCAATTACTTGATTATTTTCATGATATCTGAAAAGGACTACACAGCTAGAAAACATAAAAGATTCTATTAACCCATGATGGCCAAATTAATTTTTTTTTCTTTCAGTTTGAATTTTTGAACTTTTTTACAATAAAACCGATCTATGTAAACCAAGAAGACAGTTTTCTTAAAAACGTTTATTACAGAAATGCCAAAACCATTCGTTACCTTTATGTAACGCTGGGCTTTCGCACTACCTATTTGTTACAAATCATGACAAAATGAAAAAGTATTTAAAAAAATTATACAAAACTAAAAATAAACCTTATTTACTATGAAAACCCTCATTGTAAGTTAAACAAAGACATACATCACATTTCTTACACATTGTTCTTGCACTTGTAGTACATACCTCTATAGCACAGCGGCTAATTTTTTATATGGTACGCTAATAAGCAGATGATCTGTTTTATCGTATCAAAGTTGGTCACTTACTCTGTCGCTTTGGAAACTACATAGTGAAGCGGGTGGTCTAACGGCACCCTTTGAAGCAGCTTCGTATTTGACAAGATAATTATTGACTATCTCTCGTCGGAATTACAACGGAGTAATTGATCTTCCAGATTTTTTGAAAATAACCCAAGCATTTTTAATGAACGCATCTATTAACCAGGCAAACAAAGGCCACCACTACTTCCTTGAACGTATGCCAATTCTATATCGCCCAATATTTTTGTTCATTAAATCCGTGCCTCCCATTGACGCATTGAATTTGCCTATTAGATTGGGTCTGGAAACATTCAGAATTTTTTTTCTATTTGGGAATACCTTTTAACCTGAGACGTCGGTTCTGTCCCATAATAAGTGGAGGCAGTTGCCTCCACAATATTACTGTTCACCCATCTGACAAATGCTATTCCAGTTTCTAGATCAATTACGGAATGATATTCCCCTCGTACAAATTTTATTTTCAGAGCAGTTTTGCTGGAAGTGGTATACCTTTTGGGAGTCTATTATTTCTAACTGTTACAGTGCACAAATATCCACTTTCCCTCATATACCTTAACAAAAGTACACTTGTAAACAAATTATCTAAATAAATTCTATAAGGTAATCTTTTTTTGTCTTCTGGCATTTCCCTCATCATCACTTGAAGTGGCGCTAAAGCCATATAAAATTTCATCATTTGTATCTGATCTGGAATTTTTTCCCTGGTAAAGGTCAAAATTTATTAGGTAGCCATCTTTAGTATTTAGACACCACATTTTAAAGCCAAATCGAATTGGCTTTCTCAGAATAAACTGCTTACACGACTGCCTACCATAATATCTAACCATGGACTCATCATATTTGATATCCTGCTCTGCTACAAAATACCCCAAGAATTTCAATTTTAGTTTGTCTATAGACGGTTGAATTTTCCAGCATTTATCATTCAAGTCTTGGTGATTATTATCGGCGCAATGCATAAATTTCAAAATATCAAAGAAGTGATTCCGTCGCATGGAATGGATTTCCCATATCGGGCCGAGAATCCCAATAAAACCTTTTTCCTGGTTTATCATTATACCCGCTCAGTATTAGGATTCCTATAGCACATTTTAGTTCTTCTATGTTCAAATTGAAATCGATATTCCTTTTGAATAAAGCATATTGTTTTGACTCATCTAAAAGGTATTCAAATACTTCATTACTAAAAAATAATTCAAACGTATATAACGGCGAAAGTCGAGCAAATTGTGAATATTCAGCTGTTCTAAAGCGGGTGTTTACATTCTGAAATATACCATTTCTCCAATGATGTTTTATTTTTTCATTTTTGAATACACGTTTTACTTGAAAATTTGATTGTTGGTTTTCCTTATCCTCTAGTGATCTACAAATCCTTAAATTATCTTTTAACTTTATTTCAGCACCAACCATCAGCTGCCGAAAAGGGAGATGATTTAGATCTCCCTCTTCGTCGTCATCTCCAGATTCTTCATCCGTGAGGGTATTCTCTTCAGGAGGTTCGGTGTAAATTGCCTCTATCTCTAAGTAATCACCATAAGCAATTTGAAGTGCTTCTTCAAGTGTGAAGCCCATTTCTAAAAAGAAAAGACAAATGATTGTTTTTTTACAAATCTTCATTTCAAAATAAGTCAGTAATTAAATGACCTAGCGTTACATATATGTAACACACAAGTTTTAGAGGGTATATGTTGACAAACTATATTACTATTTTACCAATTAAATCTGATAAGTCATAAGCACATGAGCACATGCATTGTTAAATTTATTTCAGTGATACAACAAATAGGTCGTTCATTATAAATAAGCTAATTATACTTACTAAAAATTTATGACCATATTTTATCAATTTCCTTGCAGCAGCTTTAGATAATGCTCCACACAACAACATATCACATGTATAACTCATATTTTTGTTCAAGCTGTTGAAGATATGTCAGGCAATGATACTGGTGGTGCCACTAACCAAAAAAAAAAAAGTTTAGCCACAGCATCCTATTTTATTTACTACTAAATCTGTTATATATGTAACGCTGGGCTTTCGTGGGTTAATATAAGAACGACATTGTAAAGATTATTTACATTTTACAAAGAGTTTAGATCAAGCAAACACAACGAGCTTATTTGTTTGAATGTGAAACATTTTTCTTTTAAAATAGTTTTCATGCTACTGTAATGTTTACATTTTCTTAAGGGCGTGTAATCGTCTTTGTGTAGTATTTGCGTAGAATAACATAAAATACATCATAAAGTTTTTGTTAGAATTTCCTAAACCCTTTGCAAGCCGAGTTAGTTTCCCAATGGAGGAACGCTTATCTGTATTCTCTGTTGCAGTAGCTTTTGAATGTGATGTGTAGATAAGAATGTTTGCAATATGAGTAGAGCATTGCTGAAACACAAAGTTGACCGAACACTAATGAATAGATATATCTTGTGTTAAATTCTACCAAATACCACTGGCTAAATGTTTTTGGGTTATCGCTCTACAATTGTATCACATCAACTAGAACACTTAACAAAGCAGCTTTGCTGCCGAATAAGTTACCGTAAGTGGATTTATTATTAAAAAGTTAGCCAAGAGCGAGTCGAGCTCGCACTATTAGGGTTTCGTACCAATACTTCAGTGAGCAATCAATAAACCAAATTAAGCTGTTTTTATTTTTATGTATATTTAAATCTTATTCAAATTCGATTGTGATAACAAAAAGGAATATATTGTCCCACATTGTACTGGTACATTAGTAAATACGTTGTCTATTACTGTGTTTAAAATGCTTTATCCCAGCAACTATTACAGTGTCAAAAAAACCTGCAGTTTTCCGATAACGTATAACTCAATAGCTATTATACCTATTAAAATCAAAATTTTAGCTTTTGGAAATGTAGGAGAACAGGGGGGGAGGGTGTCATTTTGGGCAAATCTTGAACTATATCATGAAGACTACTGGACCGAAAATTATTAAAAAATATTTTTAGAAGCCTTTTAGAATCCTCTTTCAAATGATACCTCACACGATATATTTATTAAAACTTTTTTTCTTTTGACCGAATTACCCTGCAATTTTAATCCAAAAATATTTTTTTCTATTTTCTGACTGTTGATATATGTGCGCGCCATAAAGACCTAGCACTGTGCCAAATTTCAAATTCCTTCGATACATAGTTTTCGAGAAAAACCTCTGTGACAGACAGACGAACGGACAACACGAGAGTGATCTTATAAAGGTTCCGTTATACCTTATAAGGTACGGAACCCTAAAGACATTACAAATTACTTTCTAGCTTTTACTAGTCAATATAAAAATTTTGGTGATTTTATACGACATTGAAATGGATGAATATGAATATGACGTATATGGATTATCAATGCTCCATACCTCGTCAGAAGACGAGCCTTTTACTGAGAATTTAGAATTTCGCCAAACTGTTCTAAACATAAGCTAAGTAGGAGTTCTTAATTCTTAACTTTTTATAAAAATGCTCACCTACCATGTTCAAGCGGTCGGTGTCGGGAATCGCACGCGGCACCATAGGATCAGTAGTCACATATGAATCAAATAAATCATAAAACTGTAATAAATGGGAATATAGTATACTTTACGTAAGAGGCATTGCTACGTTCATCGATCTAAAAGAAAGCCTGAAATAAAGAAAAGAAATTAACACAATTTAGTACTAATTATAATTATTCTAAATAACATTCTGGCTAGACATAGCCGCGTAGTATACCAAAAAAAAAAACAGAAACAAAATCAATAACCACAATACACATATATTAAAAGCAACAAAAAAAAATACTTCTTAAAATGGCGAGCTGTAGTTTTTAGGTCCTCCCCATATGAATTACCCAAAGAAAAATTACCCAATTACAACTATAAAAACCACAACCCTACACCATCATTGTAAATTCCAAATTCATTACATAAAATTGTCTCAATAAATACAATATTTTTAACAATCGCCCATAAAGGTAATCATTTTAAACCATTTTAACAAATAATACTACATTTTCAACAAATAGTACTGTATAGCAGAGCAATAAATACCAAATAGTTCCATAATTTTCGCGTATGCGAATTAATTTTGTGAATGCCTGAGCTAAAGTGTAAAGTCCAAATAGATATGGTCTCAACGTAAACAAGGAAGAATCACTCACCAGTATGTCCAAGATGTAGTCTAGTTACACCGTCTTCAAGGACAGCGCGAAACAGATTTCCTCGGGATCACGCCATGCGCGTGTCCTCGCGTACCAACAGGAGCAGAGGTTCGAACGGATCTCTCCGGTCCACCGGATGAAGCTATAACAACTACCGCAAACGATTAAACCCCTTTACCAAAGAAAGGTACTTTTTGTATTAAATTAAATACTCACCTCACAGTGTGTGCTCCAAATTTTGAAGATAACACAAAAAGTAACGAAAAATAAAATTAACGACGAGTAATTATTGTCATATACCGAAAGAATCGAATAAAAATGAACTCGTTTAAATAACAAGAATTCGACGCAATCCTCCCGTTATCATACCATACCAACAGCCAATTAGAAAACTCGAAACACGGTATATCCGATAGTTCAATACATTATTTCCACGAGTTTTAAATTGAAACAGTAGAGAAAGTAATTACTATCGCAATGTATAGCAAGTTCATGGATACCTAAAGCAGGGTATAGACTATATAATTTATAGAATAAACTTTTCGTTTTAAAGCAAATAGATTTGAAATTGAAAATTATCCGAAACCGTATTTATTGTAGGAAGGTCTAATATATCGGGTATTGTTGGAGGATTTGAGCAGAATATAAGTGAACGAATAATGAATAAAAAAGGGCAGATTTTAATTCAGTCGTAAAATGAACGTTACAGCATTATGCAGCGAAGTTCGTAGTGTTCCACCAAAAGGAACTACATTGGTAAATGCGGATATAGCCAGATACTGTAGTAAACAGCAACTAGTATTCTAATTGTTCTTGTAGAAAGCTAACAATGTAACAAATAATAATTTTTCTGATAGATCATTGATTTGAATTCGTTGTAGTGTTGAGCTTGTATGTATAAATTATGCCCCTTTAAATATACCATCACTAAGCGTAACACCGCACGTTCGTTTTTTTTATTGCTTGCTTGTACTGGTATATTGCATTGTCTTCAATGGGTTGCTTTCGGTAATCTCCAAAACCAAGCAAATTAAGCAGCACTCAACTAAGAAGGATATTCCTTTATTATAGTCCTTCACGATACTCCCTCCTCCGTCAAACCATCGAAGTTCAGAACTTCCAACGAGGCTCTTTGCAGAACTTTTTGCTGAAATATTAATGGTTGAAGAATTCCAGTTAATATACTAAATTGCCAAGACATTATAAAAGGTTCTTATCAATTTGTGTTCATTTAGGACTTGCTGGAAGGATTTCCATGAGCTGCGTGTTTTCTGCAACTGTTTGCTTACTTGGTTCCGATGATTATTGTAAATTGGATAGTAAATTTATAAAAGAGAATCAGAATGGAAATGCTTTACGATGCTGCGGAGAAAATCGTTCTAAGTAACTTCTAAAAAAATTGTGTAAATCGATCTGCTGCGATCATAAATGCAGTATACTGCATGTTTTTGACAGTTACTAAACAGACCAATAGGAGCCAAATGGACCTATATAAATTAAACAAATATGAATTTTAACTAGTTTATACAAACCACACAAAATTTTATTTTTCCGCGAACTACTGTGGTATTTAGTCGATTTCATAAAAGTATTTTAATTAAAATAATCGGTAATGTGTGGTTGTGGTAATGATTAAAGTTATAGGGGTTAAAACAATATCAAGTAGGTTATATAGGTAGTTGTACTTAGCAAATAGTACGTGTATTGCACCAATTTTAAGAATATAAGGTCATATTGTAAGTGTAAATATAAACGTTTCCTAGTCTAGAACCTGTGAAAATTTCTTATATCTTTTTACTACTTAACATCAGGTTTTTTTTCCCCTAAAAAGGATGTTGCGTGGCGTTAATTAATAATTTTTTTTTAATTAATGCCACGCAACATCCTTTAAGAAAAATAACCCGATGTTAAGTAGTAAAAAAATATAAGAAATATTCACTGGTTCTAGACTAGAAAACGTTGATATTTTCACTTACAATATGACCTTATATTCTTAAAATTGGTGCAATACACGTAGAATTTGTTAACTACAACTAACTAAAGGGCCTGTTTGATTTTTTTTATAAATATTTAATTAAGTTTGACAGCACACGTGTCAAAAATATCAACTGGATTGTTTAAAGACAGATGGAAAAACGGGCCGAAGAAGTAATAGGAGAAGCTCAATTTGCGTTTAGGAGAAACACGGGAGGCTATTTTAGCGCTGAGAGTAATAATGGAAAAGACAATATAAAAAGGAAAAAGCGAGTATATGGGGTCTCTAGATCTGGAAAAAGCATTCGACAATGTATAACGGAAAAAATTGTTTGAAATATCCAAAAATATTGGAATTAGTTTTAGTGATAGATGGATAGTACATAGCTTATATAAAGAGCAAATAGCTGTAATAGAATTAGAGCAGGAACGTAGAGAAGTAGATATTAGAAAAGGAATGACACACAGCTGTATCCTATCCACGTTAATTTTTAACTTGTACATTGAAGAGGCAATGAATACTGTCAAATGCAGGAAGACATTTGGAATTACTAGGCAGGGACAAAAAATTGATATGCATAGATTTGCAGATGATACAGCGGTATTAGTATCTAGCAAAGAAGAGTTAGAAGTAGCTCCTAATAAAATGGAACCAGTTCTATCAGAGAGATGCGGTATAACAATTAACAAAAATAAAACTAAAGTACTAATATGCAAAGAAGGAGAAAATAAATCAAAAACTAGAATACAATTAATAAACGAGGATTTACAACATATTAAGGATTTCTGCTAACTAGGAAGCCAAATAATGCAAGATGGGAAAAGCGTGCTACATTTAACAAGAAAAAGCAATTGCTGTGTTCAAAGACAACAAACATAGAAACAAGGAAAATATTGCTTAAAACATATGTGTGAAACTTGAACAGTAGGAGAAGCGGACAGGAAAAAAATAAAAGCCTTTAAAATGTGGTGCTACAGACGTATGATGAAGACGTCATGAACAGACAAAGTTAAGAACAAAGAGGTTGTAGAAATGGTAGGGGAAAAACAAATATGTGGAAAACAGTAAAAAATAGGAGAGATAGAATGATAGGTCACATACTATGACATGAGGGAATAGTGCGGAATGTAATAGAAGCAGAGATGGGGAAAAAAAAGAAGTAGAGGTAAACCTAGGTTAGACTAGACAGAATAGATTTTAACTAGTTTATGGAAACTATACAAAATTTTATTTTTCCGCGAACTACTGTGGCAGTTAGTCGATTTCATAAACGTATTTTAATTAAAATAATCGGTAAAGTGTGGTTGTGGTAATGATTAAAGTTATTGGAGTTAAAGCAACATCAAGCAGGTTCTCTAGTATTGTAGTTAGCAAATCGTACGTGTATTGTACCAATTTTAGGAATATAATGTCATATTATAAGTGTAAATATCAACGTTCTCTAGTCTAGAACCAGTGAATATTTCTTATATTTTTATTACATAACATCAGGTTCTTTTTTTCCTTAAAGGATGTTGTGTGGCGTATATTTTAAATTTTATTCACTGTACATAGGTATAACCCAAATTGCTTACAACTATAACAGATGTCAATCCTTTAGAAAAAAGTTATAGGAAATCAGATAACTAAAGTTACAAAAGTTTTGCCGACCTACTTGTTCAACCTGCGTCTTTACAGGTAGCAACTAAGCCATGTAATTTATAACTAAAGGATTGCAAATTTCAGGATAGAGAAAGTTTGTAGTATTGAATAATGTTCCAGGTGAGTTAGTCGCAATAAGAAAAATTATATAACCTTTCAGCTTTGCAATAAAATTTGTATCTCAACAGTAAATATAACTACATCGCCACAAAGTGTTTAAAGATGATAAATATTCTTCAGCTTGCGCTTGAATATTGTACACTATTTTGTAAAAATTGAACAAACGTTTAAATCAAACGTTTGCTATTGGTTATCATCTTCAATGGGTCTTCAGTTCTGGAACTGGTTGGACGTGTACCTCCATTGTTCCCTATATTGAGCTAATCTACACATCTGTGCGCAGTAGCCTAATCTAGGTCTACAACTGTCTCTTTTTTCCCTTCTCTGCTTCTAATGTATCCCGCACTATTCCCTCATGCCTTAATGTCCTATTATCTAATCTCTACTACTTTTTTTACCGTTTTCCACATATTTCTTTTTTCTCTTACTATTTCTAGAACCTCTTTGTTCTTAACTTTATCTGTTCATAAGATTTTCATAATACGCCCGTGCACCACATTTCAAGGACTTTAGCAGTTTTCTTGCCAGCTTCGCCTACTGTACACGTTTCACAGCCATACAGTGCTGTGCTCCACGATGCTGCAAACAATTTTCTTCTTGTTACTACGTTTGTTGTTCTCGAATATAGCAGCTGCTTTTTCTTGTTAAATAGAACAAGGTGTGTGCTAAATTTTTTTTATATATTTGAACATAATTCTTGCTTCTTCTTGTTAAATGCAGCATGACCTTGTGCTAATCTTTGTTGTATTTATTTTGCTATCTTGTGTTATTTGACTTCGTAGGTAGCAGAAATCCTCAACCGCTTTTAAATTTTCGTTTTCTGTTTTTTATTATGGTTTTTGACTTATTTTCCCATTCTTTGCATACTAATACTTTAATTTTATTTTTGTTGTTTTCATATTATATTTCTCTGTTAGAACTGTTTCCATTTAATTAAAAGCTGCTTCTAACTCTTGCTTGCTAGATGCTATCACCACTACATAATCTACAAGTCTATGCATATCAACCGTTTGTCCTTGCATAGTAATTCCAAACGTCTTCCTGTATTTGTCAGTATTTATTGCCTCTTCGACATACAAGTCAAAAACTAAAGGGGACGGCACGCATTCCTATCTCACACGTTTCCTAATATTTACTTCTCTTTAAACTTGCTCTAATTTTATTACCTTAGCGCCTTTTATATTCATGAATGCATATTCTTAGAGCTGTTTCCACTGTCACTGAAAAACCTTACCCAAACAATCTGACTAACAAAATACTTAAATCTGCAAAATTCCTACAGAAGCGTCAATCATAGTTAGCAACCTCGAAAATCCTCGTAGCTCTCGCACGTTACGAGATCTAGAAAGATCCCGAATAACCCTAAGCCGAGAGGGATCAATCGAGATACCTTTCGGCGTAACAGTATGTTACAAAAATGATTCACTTCTCCGCACGGAAACACACTTTCTCAATTTCAGTGTCACATTTATTTTGCCCAACTTTAAAAAGATAACTTCCAAATGTTCAGTATACTCTATTGCGGTCCTAGAACCTACATCAGCGTACACCTATCATTGTCGGAACCAAAAACTTTTTCTCAATGTTCTTATGAAACTAACAACTGATGCCGACAATTCAAATAGAAATACATTATATACATAACGGGTCGTATTAAAGAGGAATCCGACGTACTACCTATCCTGCTCCCTGAATGGGATTAGATAATAAAACGCCGTGTTACCCAATATCTTGAAATGAAATTTGCAATTTCACCTTGATATGGGTGCCTAACTACAAATCCCTTTTCCTCAACAAGTTGTTAAAGAAATATGGTCTTCCAATGTAGATAGGGGTTTATTGAATGAATGAATGAATGAAAATCTTATATATTTTAAGCCATACTCAGGTCATTGGCCCATTCTAGCTTGTACAATCTAATAGTAATAAAAATAAAGTAAAACAAATGAAATTAAATTCTGGCGGTCTTCTGTGTGACTTGCTTATGACCTTCTGCTGACGTCTTGAAGTTGATCCAGGGCAGGATGGATGGATATGTTGGGTTCAGATGTAGTTTCCACTTGGTGTTAAGAGTTTAAATCGCAGGTTAGGGGTTAGGGTGGAGGTATAGGTAGTTTGTCATCTAGGATTTCTTGTAGGAAGTCATGGAGAGGAAGGGTAAAATGTGTGACTAGGGATTTTAAATTAGGTAGTGGGGAATATAGGTCTAGTTGGATGGTGTGTTTGAATTTGTTTCGGATGAGAGTGAGGGCGGGGCAATGGTGCATAAGATGTTCAGGAGTTTCTAAAGAATCAAGATAGTTACATGGACATAATGGAGAGGGGATTAAGTGGAGCGAGTGTAATTTGGAGCGGAATTTGCCATGACCAGTCAGGAATTGGATAGTTGTGCGGCTGCAATTTTGTATGTTGTTGGGGATGTCGGTAATGGTAGGAAATATTAGGTGGGTGTATCTGCTGGTTTCGGAGTGTGACTATGATTCTTACCAGGAATAAAAGAGGCAGTTGTATATACGGGTTTTGATATCAAAATTAAAGATTTTACGGTTTGTGTCTGGGGATAATGTTTCATTGTGAAGATGGATTGTACGAAGGAATTTTAAGTTGCGGGTTTGAAGGAAGTGGTGTAGCTGGATGTCTATGGGGGGATTTTTAGAATTGTGTATAAGACTGCAGTAGAGGTGGTGCGGAATGCTCGGGAGACGTATATAAGGTAAGGGCGTATGATCGGATTTAGGATTCTACGCGAATGGGGGGTTGTCCGGGGATACCAAGAGTCAACAGCGTATCGGATGATGGGATAATGATATTATTAAGGATTAGTCTTCTTGTAGGTAGCGTTAGTTGGATTGATTTCGGTAGGGATTGTTGAATGTTATACAGGAGCATCTTGGTTTTGGATCGCATTTTTGAAGGTCGGTGTGCATTTTAAGTCGGGTTTCTAGGTAAATGCCAAGGTATGGAACACATTCGGTAAAGGTTAGGGGGTTCCCAAAATGTGGATAGTTGGGTTTCGGCGAGGGTCGAGGAATCCTTTTAGGAGCAGCATTTTAGATTTGTTAGGGGAAATGGGTTGTTTGTTAAGGATTGACCATTGTTTGATGTGTTGGATTAGGATTTTTGCAGTGGATTGTAGTTGAAGACGGGAGTTGCCGTAGATAAGGAATGTGAGGTCGTCTGCGTAAGCAAAGGTGTCTGTATTAGGGATGTTAAGGTCAAGGAAAGGGTTGATGGCCAGGTTCCAAAGGGTGGGAGAAGGAATAGATCCTTGAGGACAGCCTTGTGATAGGATCGTGGTGGAGGAGAAATAGTTTGTTTGGAGGGTTGCTGTACGGGAAGTTAGGTATGATTGGATGATTTTGAAAATATTGGAAGGGAAATTTAGTAACTTTAGCCGGTTAAGGATATTGGGCCACCAAAGGAAATCGAAAGCAGAGTGAAAGTCAAGAAAAATTGCTAGAACATATTTAGATTGTGATGATTGGACTTTGGAGATTAAGGAGTGGATAGGTTGTTCAGCGCTGTGACCTTGTCGGAAACCGTGTTGGTTGTTGAAAATTAAGGAATTGTTATCAATATGGAACTGGAGTTTATGCAGGATTAGTTTTTCTAGGAATTTATCGAATGTTAAAACGAGGGCGATTGGTCGGTAGGAACGTGGATATTCGGGAGGTTTTGATGGCTTTAGATAAGGATGATATTTGCATGTTTAAAGGTGTCAGGAAAGGTACCAGTAGTTAGACATTTTTGGAATAGCTTATGGATAGGTTGACGGATGACTGGCCATGACTTTTGGATAATTATGTTGGGGATATTATCAGGACCTGGAAATTTATAAGTTTCGAGAGTATCTCAGGGGGGCGTGGGAGGGGGTGCACAACTGTTGATGATTTGGTATTGTTGGAAGGAGGGGACGTCCATAGATTTGGGAGAAAAAACGGTGTTTAGAAGGAGGGATAAAGTTTTTTGAATGGTGGGGTGGGGAAGTGTTGTTAGGATTTGAATTTGAGGGGATTTAACTAACTTGCAATAGTTTTTCCAGAGATCGGCACTTGGATGGTCAACGATGTTCTTTAGATAATCCTTCTTGGCTTCAAAGATGCTTCTTTTGAAGGATAAACGTAGTTAATAAAATTCTGTGCCCAGTAATATTAGATGGTCCTTGTGAACTGCGAGTCTTCGCAAACGTTGAATTTTGTGGCGTAGGGTGTCGAGTCTTTTTCCTGGTTTCTTGTAGTGTGGGACTCCACCAGGGTGTCGTGCGTGTAACGTAGCGTCTCATCGGAATAGTAGTGGTGGGGCACGGTGAATGGATCGGATGATGGAGTTAGCTAGTAGTGTAGGATGGGAATCTTGTGGTTGAACAGATTGGGCGGGTTGAAATGTGGTTTCTTAAGGATTTTTGGAAACGGAATCCATCTGCTCTGTTGGTATTGTAAGATGATGATTTGAAAAATTATCGTGGTGGGAGGTTGGAAAGGATTTTGAAAGTTATTGGGTTTATTCCTGGGGAGGTGGTCGTGTGTCTTCAAAATCTATACTTCATACGACACTCCATAGAAACTAAATTTAAAACAACACTAAAGAAGGCGCCACCAAATCCTAAGCTCATTAAAAAACAAGATGTACTCTAAGAGATAACATAGAAACTTTCAGAGAAAAGTATTAGATTTACTCTGTAAACTACTCAATAAGGAGGCAGCTGCATCTGTAATAAAACAATATAGTTAGAGTAAAGAATGAACATAAGAAGCGTGATCTTACTACCTTGCTATTGCATAAGAAACAACATATAAAAGCTAGTGAAATATTTTTTTATTGCTATTCCAAGAAAAATAACATATGTAAAATACCTTCTGGTATAAAACGTATGATGCTAAACCACACTATTGAAGCTGTTTGAGCATTACCGTAAGACAACTCTACAAAAAGAGATCGTCGTTTTAATTTCTAGCTAATATAAAAAACAAGTAGTATTACCGACCAAACTTTATAGTAAAAACTGTAAGAATGGTTAACAATAGGCTACCATCGGTATCTCACCTATTAAGCAATATTGATAAAAAAATTGTATTAAGTTTACCTACTTTTGGACAAGTTTGACCAAAATCCAACATTAAATTATTTGCTTAATATATCTATCTGTATTCTTTTTTGTGATTAATAATTTTATTTACAAAATATACAACAAATATTCATTAAAACAAAGGCCTCCAAAAAGCGCCAGCAAATTTAAGTTTTAACAGAATATACTTTCTCTAATAAATACATAACAAATAGTAACTTGTTATATAACAAAATTACAAGGCCTCTGTATATTACAACCTTTTTGATATAAGTACTAGTATTTTATATTTCAAGTTAAAAATACGAAATCTCAACCAGTTTTAAGCTACAAGTATTATTTTATAAGTAAACATTAATACTTAAAGGAGATTCTTATTTCATAAACTAGTATTTGATAGGTTGACTTGTTTGTGTAAACGTGATATCTACTGATTTTCTTATAAAACTTTAAAACGAACAGGTCGCCGGATGACATGAATAAGGCAAATCATTTACCTTAAATTGTTAAACAGATGTTGAAAAATCACAAGGTGCACGACAAAGCCATGTGTTTTGAATTCAAACAAACTTACAGAAATTTCCCGGGACTGCAAATTGTCATGGAATTGGATATTAATGCTACTTTTTTTACGCTTTGAAGATGACACACTACTTGAATTAATTTCTCGAGGTCCACAGATCAATAAACTGAAACGACGCAAATCAGAACGCCATGTACATCTAAAAGGGGTTGCCCTCGTGACACTATAAATCTTTTGAAAACCATAAAAAACGCGTTAACACAGAAAGCAGAGCTTACATAGCATCTTCCTATCTGGAAATGCAAATCTAGAATAACAACTTGCACATCATACGATGTGCTCCTTCTTAAACGTATCCCTTCTTGTTCAGGAATCGAGGGCGAATGCCGTCCGATTTGACGTACTAACGAAACGACTTTTCGTTGCTTGTCAATCAAACAGAGTTAAAAAAACATACGATAAAGCATGCGCTTTTATTATTTATTTTAAATAAAACTCGACTCCTATAATACTGCATACCCTTAGAGAGTAATTAATATTATTAACCTAATTACTGAATTAAATAACCAGCACACTAAGTGTAGGGGAGAAAAGAATCTATGCATTTACATATCTCGGCAAGAAAATGTGATACAAGATACTGCCCTTTTTGAAATAGTATGGTCTGTTTCCATTCACGAATTTAAAAACCGTACGTCCAAACACATGCGTGTACATTTTAATCCTTCTTCACAGCTGCCGCCAACGGTAATACGTATTTAGTTTGAGCAACATAAATAACCTTCGGCCTTGTTAGTTCCTCAATCTGACGTTAAAACGCTTTTTCTTATAAATTGCTGGCGCCACGTTCCGGCAACACTGAATTGTTATTTATTTTTACGTTGATGCGCTAGTGTAACTTATTTTTCTTAATGGGCGCCAGTGAACAAAAATCTTCCGACATAGCTAGGGGTCTATTCCTGGGTAGAGCAATAAGAAGTGGGGGGTAAGTCGAATTTTGTTTGCAAACCAAAGCTAAACTAAGCTAAATAGGCGCCACCAAGTCCTGAGATAATCACGATAATAGCAGAGCACAGTTCTAAGGGCGGACGTGGTAACCCCAAAGATAGGACGTTGCCTTCTTTAACAAAAACCTGTCATAAAGATTAAATAAATAAAAATGTAGAACACCATTTGTGTCATATAAAAATATAAAAAAAATAAAAAAATGTATATCCAATATGGCATTGGCACAAAATTAATACTCAAGAATTCTACCTGTTTGTTATTAGATTTGATATCGCATTTGACCAAAATAAAAGCCTTAAAGTTTAACTACTTGTTTACTAAAAAAAACTCTATTAAAATTTCAACACCTTTTAACAAAAAAAAAATCATCTTTAACATCTTTAACAAGGTAAAGATTTTGGTTTTTTTTTTAAAACAACTAACTACACTTCAAACATTAACTTAATTTAAAAATTTGATCAAAAATAATTTGTAAGCATAATACACTGAATTAACGTTCTAGCCTGGGCAGATCTTTTCAGGTGGATTACAATTTCTAGATTCTTATACAGAGTGTCTTTAAATTTTCAGATTTAAATTTTATAATTTACATGTAGATAAATGCTAATCACAAAAATCCATGATTAGTTTAAATTCAATGACAACTGCACGAAACATCTGCTTTGATGACAACATCTGTCAGCTGTGCAACACAAAAAAAATATGACGTCGAAAACATATGTTGAAATTATCTAAGGTTCAGATGGAACAAAGCTTGTAATTATAAAAACCTAACCTGACAAAATTTCGTTTTACGGCTTATAAGTTTAACAATAATTGAGAATTACACAGATTACATGTTGAAAACATAATAGCAACCTTACGTGCTTCATATGATAGTTTGTTTATCAAATTTTTATGATTTTCAAAACACATGCATGAAATATCTTATATCTAATAAAGAACCAAACTGCCTCTGTTGCTCCACAATAAATCTGGACGAAAATTCACAATCTCCGGCCAACGTTACTATCTATTTCTAATTTGGGACGACTGCAATCAAAACCAACATCCATAACTTTTAGTTGATAAATTCTAAGTTGACAAATTACAAATCCTAGACGACAAATCCTAAGTGACGACTCCTAATTGACGCGCTAAATAAAATAAACTAAATTAAATTAGTTTTCAAATGCATACTTTACCAACCGTTAGTAGAAGGTATCGAAAATAGTTTCAGGTCTAGCACGAGCTGACCTGCTTACAAGAATAATTTATACGAAGGTCGCACGCCTCTAGCCGGGAGTACATGTTGATAAGGCGGTTGTTAGCGGGCGACTCACTTGACGAAGTAAGGACCGAATCGACGTTAGAGGTGGGGAATCGCATAGAAACAGTTGAAGATGCGTGACCATGTAACTTTATGTCACACAGATATTTTCATATAAGAAGATTAACAAGGAATACAACACGCTTAGCGCATTATTCTCGTAATTCAATGCGAATAATTATTGCTAAAATTAAACATGTTACACTACCCCTTTCCCAAAAGAAAAAAATCATTTATAACGAAAAAATTTTAAGCGAAAAACAAAAGATTTTTTTTTATAAGAGCTTTTATCAAACTCCTAACTAACATCACAATTATTTGCAAAACATCACAGTTTACGAATTAGAAATACTTACCTAATCATTATCCAGAATAACTACGAAAATTATGAAAACGAGAGGGACTAATATATACAAATTTGAGTGTGCCGGTAACTACGTGTACCAAACATGTAGATAAATGCTAATCACAAAAATAGGAATGATTAGTTTAAATTCAATGACAACTGCATAAAACATCTGCTTTCATGACAACATCTGTCAGCTGTGCAACACAAAAAAAATATGACGTTGAAAACATACGTTGAAATTATCTAAGGTTCAGATGGAACAAAGCTTGTAATTATAAAAACCTAACCTGACAAAATTTCGTTCTACGGCTTATAAAACCAGTTCAACAATAATTGAGAATTACACAGATTACATGTTGAAAACATAATAGCAACTTTACGTGCTTTATATGATAGTTTGTTTATCAAATTTTTATGATATTCAAATCACATGCATGAAATATCTTATATCTAATAACAAACCAAACTGCCTCTGTTGCTCCACGATAAATCTGGATGGAAATTCACAATCTCCGGCCAACGTTATTATCTATTTCTAATTTGGGACGACTGCAATCAAAACCAACATCCATAATTCTTAGTTCATAAATTCTAAGTTGACAAATTACAAATCCTAGACGACAAATCCAAAGTGACGATTCCTAATTGACGCGCTAAATAAATTAAACCAAATTAAATTAGTTCTCAAAATGTATACTTTACCAACCGTTAGTAGAAGGTATCAAAAATAGTTTCAGGTCTAGCACGACCTGACCTGCTTACAAGAATAATTTATACGAAGGTCGCACGCCTCTAACCGGGAATACATGTTGATAAGGCGGTTGCTAGCGAGCGACTCACTTGACGAAGCAAGGACCGAATCGACGTTAGAGGTGGGGAATCGCATAGAAACAGTTAAAGATGCGTGACGAAGTAACTTTATGTCACACAGATATTTTCATATAAGAAGATTAACAAAGAATACGACACGCTTAGCGCATTATCCTCGTAATTCAATGCGAATAATTATTGCTGAAATTAAACATGTTACAACGTTGCGCTTCTTCGCGGTGTGCAATAGAATTTGAGATGTTGCTTTAAAAGCGGTGCATTATCACGCATTCAAACTTTGTGTTCGTACCTCTTAATATTCCCGGCGTTTTCGAAAAAAAGTGAGCATATGTTTGTAGTATTTCGTACAAATAAGCTTCACATACCACTGAATACCGGGGAAATAGGGTATATATTTGTAAAACAATAGAAGAGGAACTGAACTGCATCTAACAAGGAAAAGCAGCGGCTATGTTTGAAGACAACAAACATAGAAACAAGGAGAATATTGTTGAAAGTAAATGGAGAAATAAAAAAAAATAGGAGAAGGGCAGGATATATTCTAAAGTATATTTGGGAAATAGGGCGGGAAATATTACAAGCAGAGATAGCAAAAACAAGAGGTAGAGGTAGGTCTAGATCGGGCTAATGCACGCACATAGTGAAAGATGCAGACTGTAAAAATTTCTGGGGAATGAATAGATTAGCTCAGAATAGGAAACAATGAGGGTACGCGTCTAACCAGTTCCAGAACTGAAGACCTAATGATGATGATGGATTAAAGAAGGAGATTATAAAGTTGCAAACAGTGTTTCAGCTAATAACCTTCTACAGGTAGACAGACCTAGGTTAAACTATTGCGCACAAGCAGTCAAAGATGAAGGCTATGGGAATTTTAGGGAAATGTGTGGGTTAGCTCAGAATCGAAATTAATTGATGTACGCGTTCAACCAGTTCCAAGATGGAAAACCTAAAGACGAATGAAAATAATTGTAGTTAAACCTGATAATTATTATAAACAACTAAAGATGTTGGTGTTGCAATATTCTCAAATAATGTTGTTTGTGCGAAAGAATTTATTGGAAAACTATTAATTCGGTAAATGTCTAAGTATTGGGGGATCTTGGTAGCAACAGAGTTGCTTAACCCTCTTCGCATACCACTGATTATCGGCGAAATAAGGTATATGTTTCGAAAACAATAGATGGGGAACCGAGCAGTATCTAGCAAGAAAGAACAGCTTGTATGTTCGAATACAACAAACACAGAAACAAGGAAAACATTGTTGAAAGCATATGTGTGGAGCACAGTACTGTGCAACTATAAAATAGGGACAGTAGAAGAAGCAGACATGAAAAAGGTAGAAGCCTATTTAAATCTGGTGCTTCAGATGTATGATGATGATAGCAGCGCAGATAAAGTAAATTACAAAGAGGTTATATAAATAGTATGGGAAGAAATATATCTGTGAAAAACAAAAAAAAATAGAAGAAATGGAAAAATAAGACACGTTCTAAGGCATTTGGGGAATATATTACAAGCAGAGGTAGAAAAAAAGAGGTAGAGATAGAGCTAGAGCAGACTATTGCACTGAGATAGTGAAAAGTAATTTGTAAGTTAGTTCAGAATAGAAAACAATGGAGATACTCTTCTAATGCGTTTCCAGGACTGAAGACCTAATGGTGATGATTTAATCTAGTTGATCAGCTAACTACTTTTCTTCATGGACGGTTTAATCTGATACGAGAAGATTTTAACGCTTTTATGTCGTGTGTACTTTCTTTAATTGACATTGCAAAATCTTATATTTTACGTTTTACGAAATCTATTGGAAAGAAACAAACATTGTAGTTATTAATCAATATCGTTAAATAATTATGTGAATTCAAAAATGCAACAGTTGCAATTGATGGCATACATTTATGAAATGATGTATTAAATGTATTTCCTAATACTACTGTTGCTTTACGTATATTACCAATGCTTCTCATTTTGGTTGTATTTAGGAAAGTTGCTTCATAAATTAATAATAACAAATAAACATCTTAAATCAAGTATTGCACAAACACCTTTGACTGATCTTGCAACTATATTTATTGAAAACGAAAGGTCAGACAACCTGAATGTCAAAGGCATTATAAACATACTTGCAACCACTAATATTCCTAAAACTGTACTTTTACTTTAATTTTATTGTCTTAATATTACATCTACTTAATTTAATTGGAATATTAATTAGAATTAATTTAGAGTAAATACCTACTTAGAAGAAAGTAAACACGTTTCCGTATTTATACAGGGTGCTTGGAGAGGAATGGTACACACCTTAAAATGATAGAATATTGTTCATTTTAAGCAGAAAGATTTTAATATGAACACGTGTCCAATTCTGAAGGGTTACTGAGATACAGTTATTTTAATGAGAATCCTTATAATTATTTAGTAAGCTATGCTTCCCTCTTACAATTATCTAGTTATTTTACATTTGGTTTTTCCATATTTCCTTGTGGAAAGCATGTGGAAGTATGAGTAATCGCAACATCTTCCGACTTCATATACCTTATATAAGCCTTGCTATCAAACTGTGTCGCATTATTGGGCAAAACAACCTCAGGTTTCCCAATCGTTTCAACATACACACCTAAACACTTGATAATAGGTGCTGCTGCAGCTCTTTTTAATAAATATAACGCCACCCGTTTACTAAAAATATTTATTACTGCACAAATTTGTGTAACACCTTACCTAGACCTTGGCAAGGGCCCCAACAGATCCACATCAACAGTATGATTTGATTCATCAGCTAAAACGAGTACATCTCCTCGCCACATCGCGGCGATATTTTAGCCTTTTGGCGTATATCACACGCACCTGTGACTTTTCTGTTACTACTCTGCATATTTTCCAATAAATATCACGGTACAAGGCCAGGTAACCCCTTTGTGCTTCAAAATGACTGTTGTCAACATGGTGTTGATGCGCCAACTTCGTAATCTCTACATTGGGGACACATAATCTGTACCCTGAACATACTCCGCTTCCTTGACTGAAAAGGATTCCTTCATATACTACATACCATTTTCAGTTTGATTTTACAACTTACCACTGTTTAACTTTTTTAAAATTTTCTTACAGAACTGATCTTCGGATTGGGTTCTTTTTAGGTATTCTATAACATCGACAATTTTAATGTCAATTGGTTAATAATTGACTTTCAGAATATTTAATTTCAAACGTGGCTAAGTACGGGTTATCCACTAAATTAATTTGGCCATTAGGATACCTGGATAACGTATCAGCAATAATATTTTCAAACCCAATATCCAAGAAAATTGTTACAGGAACAAACTCCACCTTAACAGCCACGCATTTAAAATCTGGTACATATTTAGGAAAGATAAAGCCTTGTAGTCAGTTACAATAGTAAAGTCATGACCCAGTAATATGACATACCTAATGCTTTAATGACGACGCAATACTCAAAGCTTCCTTTTCCGTTGCAGAATAATTACGCTCAGCAGTACGGAGCAACCGAGAATAATATGTAGCACAAGTACCTTGCCTTGTCTATTAATTTGATGTAAACAAGACCTAATTCCATACGATCGACAGTATCTGAATGAATGTAAATTTCAACTTAGGGAGTGGGATGACTGTGTATTACCACTCCCTCGAAAGTCCTTTTTATTTTTTTGAATACCTCCTCTTCGCGAGATGTCCACACCCATTTTGACGATTTTTTTTCACAACCACCAAAGAGCTAACATACCCGCTTGTTGCTCTTTATCACCTTCGAGTCCTTCATTTCGTCTATTTGTCATTTAACTTCTTCGCAATAAATTGCGTGTTGTCCTTTCATTCGAATTTCCTGATAGAAACTGTCCGGATTTTTCCGGTTTGCCAGAAAATGCACTCGAAAATTCCGTCATCAGTTCTGATAGTTTTCTCCTTATCTTGTGCCATCAGCATATTTGCGTTCTTCGCTAAATTTACTCTCATTTCTTGAGTACTATCTTTATTTTCCATTACTTCTTTAGCAATATCTTCTTCTTTGGCCCTAACTTCAGCAACCATTAAACCCACTATTTGCGCTTCCTCACAATTATATATCAATTTTGGTAACGTACCGCTGAAATAACCACTTATAGTAAATGCTTCAAAACATATTTTAACTTTAAAAAGCTCAACTAATCACAGCCCAAAATGACGCTGCGAACTAACGACGGTACAACTACACTACAAACTCAAACCAAATGCCGCCCATTTCAAATTCTACCAAGACCTGTTATCTGACCTTCTTTGATTTACTACAAAACGCCCCCACAATAACCACCCGCAAGTGCTACATTGACCAAGGTACCGAGTTTTTTTTACCTGGTAATTGTGAATTTTACAAACCCTTGCTGTTCCAAGCAATGTAGGCATTTTGAACGTGCGTGACAACATTCACACACGGGACTTCCATTTTCCACTCGGACTATGTCGGTAATAGAACCCGGGACCTTGGACGTAGTAGTCACACGCATACCAACTACAGCACGGAGCCGCATGCCTTCCACGCCTTACATTTGATTTTTCAACCACCCGAAGGTACTACATTGGCTAGGAAGCAAGTTTTTGTTTACCTGGACAATTTGTAATTTTGCCGAACCCTTGCTGTTCCAAGCAAGGTAGGGACTTGAACGTGCGTGACAACACTCACACACGGGACCTTCATTTTACCTCTCATCCGAACAAGGGTGTATTGTTGTAAAAATGCTCGCCTAACATTTTTCAAGCGGAACCGAGTCGGTAATCAAACCCGGGACCTTGGCTTAGTAGTCACACGCATACTAACTGAGCCACAGAGCTGCCAATTATCTAGTTAGCTGGATATACAAATGGGTAGGCTAAAATTGCAACAGTGACGAAATTAAATTCCCGCACACACTGCGATCATGGGAGGTGGGAGGGTGGCGGGATCTCTCGGATTGAAAGTCTGTGTAAGTGCAAAAGTCATTTTAGGCCCTAATTTCTATCTGAAGTAAAACCATATCAATTTTATCTTTAACTTCCCACAATTCCAAACCTAATAATAGATCAATAAACGTTTTCATTATATTTAAAATTAACAGAGAAGTATGCAGGTAGTGCACCTATTTTAGAAAGAGACATAAGTTTAAACTAACACAGCAACCGTATCAGTAGACATACAAAAGCTCCTTTAACGAATTGTTTACACAGTATGTAACAAACAGCACCCAGAAAGTGTTATCTTTGTAGTAATCTCGAGAAGGATTTTGCTTTTCAGCATCATACAGATTCAATTTAATAGCAAACACCAAGCGCTAGCGGATGCAGTTGGCTAAAACTAAGCAACTTATTCTATATGAGGTCGTAAAGCATCAACTGTGTAGGTCAAATTGAAGAGATATATCTTTATTGTGTGCGGAGTGTAATACCATATAAGCATAAAATTATGAAAGATATGAAAGCGGCGCTTTACAGGGTGTAGCAAAAGCGTCATATCAAAATACCGAATTTTTGATCTTTTTTGTTTTGCTTCGTGGTTCATTTATTGTGATAGATACAGTAAAACGTTGTAGATGTTTTTACATTATTTTCAAAGGAGAATAAAATAAACTTATTTGTTTTTACATGGCTTTGGTCATGTTCGAGTAAATAAATGAGGTCATGTTTTTTTAAATGGAAACCATAATTGGTGGTAGTTCTGATAGAAAGACATTTTTTTCTCTTTTCAGTGATGTACTACGGTGTACATGTTCAACATAAAAATTTTTGAAAAAATTTTGTTTTTATGAAATACGAAACTTGGTATTAAATAATATGTTAATATTTGAGCTGATTTTAAGAATCAAATAGCCATATGACACACAACAATAGATTTCACTTGTTTGAATAACAGAAATTAGATAGTACTGTTATTTTGTGTTTACCAAACCTAAATTCTTACGAAAATATGAAGAAACTGTTAAAACGAATCTGTTTGCGTTTGTTAACTATAAACCAGAATCTTCTACTGCCGAAATTGCAAACCACTGTGCAACTTCTAAGAAACTGTTAGGTGTATTCTGAAAAGTCGGAAATTTCATCCCTATCACTATTCTATTTTGAATACATTGTATCCAGTAGATAATCAAAGACGGATAACATTTTGTCGTTGGTACCTTAATAAATGTGAAGGGGATTCATATTTTTGGAGAACCATTATGTTTACTGACGAGACTAAATTTACAAATAACGGAATATTTAATTGGCATAACAAAGTATTTTATTCTCAAGAAAATCCTAAACTTGTGCGTAAATCCAGAGATCAACATCAATTTCGTATTAATTGTTGGTGTGGAATATTTTGTGGAAAAATTATTGTACCTTTTTTTATAACGACAATTTGGCCGCTGCAAATTACTTAAATTTTTTAAAACACCAACTGGAAGAATATTTGGATGAATTACCTCTTAACATCCATTACAGACTAAAGTATTTCCAACACGATGGTGCCCCTGCACACAGTGGTACATCAGTGAAGCAATATTTAACTGATCGTTTTGAGCACGTGATTGGTATCAATATGGAAATTGATTGGCTTGCTCTTTCACCACAACTTACGCCATTAGATTTTAATTTGTGTGGTGATTTAAAAAATAATGTGTATCCGACTACTCTTCAAATGCTTGAGGAGTTAATAGCTAGAATCCAAACAGCAATTGCAAGCATTGATGCACGAACAATAGAAAAAGTACTTCGTGATGTTAAAAAACCATGTGAGCTGTGCCTTCAACAAAATGGTAGGCACTTTGAACACCTTATGAAGTGATATTATATTTAAAATTTTTAACATAATTTGTTTTTGATATTTTTGTTACGTCATGCATAAGTATTTTATTATTTAATACCAAGTTTCGTATTTCATAAAAACAAAATTTTTTCAAAAATTTTTATGTTGAACATGTACACTGTAATACATCACTGAAAAGAGAAAAAAATGCCTTTCTATCAGAACTACCGCCAATTATGGTTTCTATTTAAAGAAGCATAACATCACTTATTTACTCCAAACATGACCAAAGCCATGTAAAAACAAATAAGTTTATCTTATTCCCCTTTTAAAATAATGTAAAAAACATCTACAAAATTTTACTGTATCTAATTGTGATATTTTGGTATAACGCTTTTGCTACACCCTGTATGTTAATTATCTGTTCATGGCTGAACTCGGCATTGAAAACTGCACTACTTTCCCTATTTAACCTTTTCTCTAATGTCACAAATATAGTCGAAATCAGGAATGAATGAATGCACGTCATAGGTTTCTGAATTAAAAAACGACATACTTTTAAAGGATCTACCGGAAAATACTTAGTGCATAAGATTTGAAAGTATGTCGTTTTTTAATTCAGAAACCTATGACGTGCATTCATTCTTTCCTGATTTCGACTATAACAGAGTTACCCATACAACGTGTAAGAAATAGGGCACCCTGTATATGATGTGCAGAACATTCGTGTTTTTTCATTTTCGCCGTCATATTTTTTAAGCTATCATCACCAAGTCCCAATTTACACCATTCGGTATCACTATTCGAAAACAATAAACAGAAAAAAAGAACAAAAAAGTCTGTTGCGAATTACACTACCCGTCAACCAAATAAAATTCGTGTACCAAACTTTTTGCAACCGTCGAATATATTTTCCACAGGAATCTTTTCTTTCCATTAATAGCAACGAAATAAATCCTGCCGCTTTAATTTTAAGGTTATCTTCTAAAGGTAAATTATTAAAATAATTATCATTGTTTATTAAATAGTCTACTAAATCATAACTTTCTACTGCCGGTGCCATTGTTATGAACACAAACAATATACTTACTGCTTAATACTTAATAGGCAAGCGCCCGTACTATTCGTAACGCAACAAGCCACTGTTCTATAGCAAACAGAATGAGTAACAAACGACTAGGCTAGCTAAATCAGATCATTCCAGAGTAGCGTCCCACACACCTCGACGTAGGGTTGCCACCTTTTTGTTAACCCAGACCGGGACAAAGTGTTCCACTAAAAAATAGTTTAGAGACAAACAGTTTTTTACATGCGCATCAGAGAGTAGTTATCATATATAGACATGGAATTCAAATGGAGCTTTTGGAAATATGTAGTTTTAGGTCAAATGTATATCTTAGTAGTAAATAGCATGACACGCGCGAAAACTTAGAAATTTTAGCGTGTGCTAAAAGCCGAAAGGTTATACTTATAATATTGTGTATGTATGTTCTATATTGCTGGCTCTTTTGACTTTTTAGCTTTAGAATTAGGCAAATGGATGTGAAAACAGCTGGTGACATCTAGATTTGGCATCCAAAAGTATTCAAAACCATTGCCAATTTTTAGTATCGAATGAGAAGTGTAATAGTCTCTTATGCGCATATTCAACAGTTCTCTAAAATAGAATAATGGCGGGTTATTATTTTAATAATACGCAAAAGATAAACAACTTTATTTTAAAGATTTGACACAAACGCATATACAAAAACAAACAATAAAAGTTTTAAAGCGGGAAACTAATTCTATTTATACAGAAACTAAAACTTTTTTTAATAGGTGTAATATATAATATATAAGGATAAAAGCGTGTCACTTATTTTCGGAATCGAATTTGAAGGTATATTTCTTATTCGTCGACACACTTCTTAATATTTCTGGGCAACTCTTGATATAGTCGTAAAATTCACAAAATGCCATATTAAAATTTAACTTGATCTTTAGCTCCGAGTTTAAAAGTTGATTTCCAATTTTATTTCTTTCATCTCTAGCAACTAGTCCCATAAGACTAAATAACTCTTTCGCAATATGCATTTGAAATCGGAATTGATAAAACAAATGATACTAATTTGAAAGCCTTAGTACAACATTCGCATTTTTGAAAAATCTCTGCCCACTTTTTATCAATGTTTATGGATTTAGAGGAAATATCACCTAACGTTACTACATTTTGAATAATCCCTATTTCTTCATATAATTTATCTGCATCAATTTCGTCGTCCATTTTCAAAATGTTTGTGAGCTTTTCAAAATCTTTAAAAGTAAGTTCTTCTTGTAAGTTTAGAAAACCAAAATATTGGAAAACTGATTCTTCAAAGTCATAATTCTTGCATAGGTAATTAATGGAACGACTTAAAAACTCTAGGGCTTGTGTTTCGAATTTGAACTTTTTATCACGTTCTAGAGTTTTAAATATTTTATTCATGAGCTACCGAAAAATTTATCTTTAATTCTACGTTCTAATTGTGATTTAAAATTTTTCATTATATTGTGAAGGTCTATTGAATTTGTATCTTGATTTTTTAAAGTTAAAATCGTTGTCTAAAATAGCAAAGATACGTTGTGTACAAAAAATAGTATACATAAAGGCAATGAATTTTCATCATCGTCTTTAAAAGTCTCCAGAACAATATTTGGACAGCAATCTTCTTTTCAGATAAAAAATATGACATGGCAGGCCATGACTTTAGTAAGCGATCTATTGCTGGATGCAAAGAAAGCCAACGCGTAGGAACATGCCTTAACAATTCGCAATATTCTAGATTAACGAATTCAAAAAAGGATTTTAAAGTTTCAACTCGTTTGGCAGATGATGAAAATTCATTATAAATTTTTATTACAACTAATTCGACATCATAGCTAAAAAGCTTTAATTGAAAATTTTATAGAATTGTTTATTACATGACACAAACAGTTCGATTTAACAATTTTCCTATTAGACTCAATAAGTTTAGTATACACAGAACAATTTTTGCCATAATTTACAGCAGCATTATCTGCGAAAAAACTTGTCACTAAATTTACATTCAAATTATATTTTTTAAGAATTTTCATAATATTTTCATAAATTTTTTCACTTGTTTCATGCGGACTTTCAAAGAATTCTAGCAATTTTTAGCAAATGCCTTTTTATTTTTTAAAATATTTTATTGTTAATGGATAGTATTTGCGATTTTTTTTATTCGATGTATCGGTGCTAATTGAAAATAAGGCATTATTTATATCATCAAGCACCATTTCATGGCATTTAGCAGCTGATATTTCGGTAGCAATGAAGGTCTGTTTCGTTCGTGCACAAGTTATTTTTTTCGCGACAACTGAAGCAGAATAAAATTTTTGAAGCTTTATGTTACAATCTTGACTTAAATAACTTAAGTGATGACAAACAGTATAATAAACAGTACATATTTCTGTAAGAGCCACAAGGTTTTCTTCAGGATTATTTTTTTTATTGGCAAAACTATCTAATATGCTATTTTTGGCAATTGTTTTTGCTGTATTTTGATGCTTGTTAGACTTAAAATGAGTCTCAACTGCTCCCCTTCCCTCATACTTAACTTTGAATGTCATTTTACATAAGATACATTGAGCTTCTTCCTCACTACTTCGGCAAGGGCGTAACTATTCGGACCAGTCAACATTTTCCATCCATTCTTGTCGAAATGTACAAAACTTTTTAATTTTCTTTAGTGGTTTTAGAGAACATGAACCGCGTGCTTCATCTTCATCTCCCATCTTTCTGTGAAAAATAGAATATAAAATTACAAGAACTTAGGAATTAGGTATATTACTCAAATAATGAAGGCAAATAAATTATGAATTAAATACATCTATTTTCCTCCATTTGTAAGTTGTAGGTAGTAATTTGTACTAATATTTTTACTTACTTCTCAAATAAGCAAATATTATGATGTTATAATATAGGTACAAGCTACACAATTTTTTTTTTATATACTTCGTTAAAAAACAATGTGTCGATAACTAGATATCTATACTTCTTAAATTATGGGTGACATAACAGTTTATACTACAATAACTTCAGTTTTCAATAGTTCTCTTCAGGATTCGCAAAGGTCTGACTTGATGTAGTCTACTGATCTGGCGGTCTGCCGCTAGCCGCTACTAAAATACTAATCACGACGCAATTCCGGGACAATCCCGGGTCCCGGTTAAAGTTTTTTTCGGCCGGGGCAGAGGACCTACATTTCGGGATAATCCCGGCGAAACTAGGACGGGTGGCAACCGTACCCCGACGAGCACAGGTGACCACCATAAAGTCCGTTAGAAATACATTATAGACTGTCAGCTTGAGTTTACAGTTTATTACTGAACTGTCCACTCGCAGCACGTATTGCTGTAATGCGGGCTGTGACCGTTTCAGGGTACATCAAAACATTAATAGAAAACATTCAATGTCTTGTTTGGTTGATGCAAAGCACTCTGACATTGAAAAATTAAATTTATGATGCGTTGATGTCACTACAATTTATAATATAGGGTAGGCTGCACCTTACAGCCTTAATGGATGCTTCGCCACTGCTAATATTTTTTTATGCAATTAATAATGAAAAGTATTTTGCAAAAACTCTACATTGTTAGTAAATCAAATTACAGTAATCTCTAAACAGATAAATTACTTTGATCGATGTATTTACTTGATACAATATATGAAAAGAAACTTCTACGTTGAGCGCTCCAACATATCCTAATATACCACAAAGCATTCCAATTTAATATTATGGCTCTACAAACCACAAAACTCATTATATCAGTAATTTGGGTGTCATGTTCTTCACAGTTATTCTCTGATTCGCCTGTGTAGAGGGAAAATAAGTTGAATTCAACAGAGTCCTAACTAAACAACTTCTGAAATTTGGGTCCACTTGGGAATTGTATTCAGAAAAAAGTTCTTTCTTAAGTTTCCTTTTGGGATATTTCTTATTGCGGCAACTGGCTTCAATATAACAAGTTTCCTGCGTTGTTCTGATGTACATTGCCGAGAGTAAAAAATGGGGTTTCTCTGAGGACTGCAATGTGTCTGCGGTAAAACGGATAAAACCAATCTTGTACTTTTATGCTGTAATGCAGATCTATTCAAAGAAACTCAGTCAAAGTACAGCTTATTATTATTATTAGCAAGTTGGTAGTTTATAGCAATGAAAGTTACAAAAAGAATAATCGCGCTAGATTTTACGTGTTTACTTAATATTGTTTTAAATAACTCGAATTTAAAACCTTTGCAGTTAAGCAGTTTCATTGGCGAAGTTGAGTTTGTGCATGAAGGAAGTCTAAGACTACAACAATATTTTAAAATGCTACAGCTATTCCAATAGTTAACTATAGGCCAGACCAAGCAGTTACTTATTAATAGAATCAGGGGCCACAAATCCGACTGCAAAAATTCATCACGTAATAATAAAGACACCATTGCTTTAGTCGCTCATTATAAATCAAAAAAACATTAATTTGAGCACGAAAATATCTCTGTTTTAGCCGTAGAAGAAAATCTTACACGTCGTTTGTTTAAAGAAATGTTTTTTATATATAAAGCAAAAAATTCAATTAATCAAAAACGGATACCCAAAATCTGTCTGCAATATACATTAATATTTTTAACTTAGCATAACCAACCTACCATTAGCTTTATAATACTAACTATAACCATAAATGTATTCTCCCCTAACTAACATTTAGAAAATTTTATATTATATATTCATTCTACACTAACAACAATTTATACTAACTCAACCGGTCGCTTCTATCTTTATGTTGATACCAATAACACACCTTTTAATTAGATTGAAACGTTTAGGTCTAGTCATTTATTTTTAATTATTTAAGTATTAAGGTACGTATTTTTAACAAATTTTAATTTATACTTAGTTGTTTTTTTATAGCTGTGACAATGTGAATAAATTTCACGAAACGTTAGCATACAATCCAAGTTTTTAATTTTTAATTTTAATACTTCAGTCCTCAGTAAGCGTAATCAGTTTTTATAAATATATATATATATATATATATATATATATATATATATATAAGTAAAAAAGGATTATGGCAACTGACTCAAATTTGAGTCACTTGCCAATAATCCTTTTTTACTTTTCATTAATTTAAGACTCGTTAAACTACTTCTCGTATATATATATATATATATATATATTGCTATGATATTAAATACTCATCATGCCCCTACGTTGGGCTGCATTATTTATTTTCTACGTATTCTAAATTATTGTACCACCATTTTAATATTCACTATTAAGTGTAATTATCTTCTCCTCCAGCTGTTTTCTTACTATTGCTATCAACTGGACTTTATCTTTAAACAACTTTATCTACCAATGGCAAAATTCGATACGTTACCGCCTTGCGGGTTATCACTTTCCTATTCAACTTGTGGCTCCGCCTTTGTACTATTTAAATCTTATGACCTCGGCTAGCATTTATTTGCAATTATAAAATTCAGTAAATTTAGATTTTATATAATGAAACCAATATGTTATGTACAGCTTTTGAAGTTATTTGTAATACATTTCTTATAAATTTCATTTATTAACAACCATCTAGTATGTACTCAAAAACCCAAAGTCACCAAAGAAAACTTATTATCTTTACCAACAAAGTGTAGAATATTCTAAACCTGTTTTCATATTACTCATTCAATACGTATGCAACCTCTTTTGTTGACTTCTTCACAAGCATATTTAGCAAATTCAAAATTAAAATAAAATAAAAATTCATATAGAAAAACAAATGTCTTATAACTAAAAATCTGACCTGGTTTTATCTTTTTCACATCGACGCTTCCAATAAAAATGATCTTCCCCAATTCTGGATTCCATTCAAATTATTGCCATTACACTATGGACCACCACCATTAAATTATATACCCCAATTTATTTCAATTCTTCAGACTTAGACTTTTATCATTCTTGCCCCAGACTTAAAATTGTAGTTTGTTTCACCCCTGTACCTCAAGATTACATTATTCTTCTTTTCTCCTTGACATTTAAATTGTATTACTGTATTTTTTTCTAAACATCAGAATCCTAGTCTATTTCCCTCAGACCTCGAAACCCTATTATTTTTATGTCTTAGTTTACAATAAATTCATTAAAAACGTACTTACGTTTAAACGGCAATTGTAATCTTCATATTCGCACTCATTTTATTTTTCACTTTTATACTCATTACGTATTACTTTGTTTAATGGCAATACACTTCGGCCTTCATTGAGTTCAAAACTGACTTTCTTATCAAGGTGCTTGCTAATATAATCTCGAATTCCCACTCCATCCGTGGGTCTGGTCTAGAACTCGTCGCTTGTCTCTGACTAATCAAATAATTTCATTTAGAGCAGTTTCTGATGTAATGCTGTACGTTTTCCCATAATCACAACCTGCCCGCAGCTGTCTTTCATTATCAACACGCTGTATTTTGATAGATTACTTGCTTTTCTATAAACAACTGATGCAACCCGACTTTAAATTTTCACGTTTACATGCGATTCACGCAATTTTTAATCATTTCTCTTATCAAAATGGTTAGATCTTTGTACGCATTTATATTAACTACCTGAAACTCTATTTCTATATCCGTATTAATTTAATCGTCTGGAACTCTTCTTCTTAATGCGTGTCTAATTACACTTTATCATATATTTCTCAATATACGCGTGCTTCCACTGAAAAATATCCTTATTTGTTTTACCTAAATTAACTAAACTTTATCTACAGGGTATTTAATCTTTACTATCTACTTAATACATGTATTTCTCATTCCTACGCCAACTATGCGTCTTCCTATGTTTACTTGCGTCGCTCAAAACTATTTCTACTTTATATACAGGGTGTTGACTACTTACTATCTACAAACTATGTCTATTTCTTAATTATTTCCTTAAATAAGTGTAGTTTTCTGCTGACTATTCTAATTACTCCTTCCCGGTAGCAAATTAGAGAAGCGATCAAGTTGAATGTACATTGCGAGACAGGAATTAATTTTTCTAATATCCAGTGACGGGTAAATTAATAATCGCAACAATAGTAAAATAAATACGTCCATATTTATGCAGATTTCTTTTAAGAATTACTTCTTTATTCACAGTTACATCTTAAATGTTAAATATTATACGCACACTGCATACTTTAAAACAACATTCCTCAAAGTAATGTGGTCGCTACTTAATGAATTGAATCAAATTAATCCCTCTTTAATAAAGTTCCCGTTTATATATGGTTTATTTTGACTACGCCACTATTTCTAGATTTTACGGGATTCAAGTCGGAGATTACACACCTACAAGACGCAGGATTTCTAGGAATTCCCAAGTATATTACCTCATTGGCGTCAAATCGCCGCGTGCCGATTGTTTTTCTTTAACACAACAAAGTTAATGGTCGCTATTAAACCGCGTCATTATCGATTTTGCGACTTTTTTATTACATTTTAATGTTCATGCTTTTAGAATTGAGCATTCATTGATATATTCCTGATATAAAATGACGTATTTTCATTCTATTTTCTCCCAAAAAATCGAGAAGAACTCTATATTTAAAAATTGAATTTATGTTATACACATACGGGAGTCAATTTATATGATTATGATATGTGAAGGGGTTTAACAACCTGCAGCTATCAAGTTCCCCCAACACTCGAACATTTGCGAAAATAATTGCTTCCCAGTATATCCTTTCGAATAAGGTTTATCGTCTTGAAACTGGTTGGACACGTACTTACACTTATTTCTATTCTGACCTAGCCTACACAGTTTCCTGAAATTTCCGCAACCTAGGTACATTTGATTTTTTTCCAATGCTACACCCGAAAGTACTACATTGGCAAGCACGGTAGGGATCTTTAACGTGCGTGACAACACTTACACACGGGATCTCCATCTTCATCCGAATGAGGGTACATTTTTGTGAAAAATGCTCGCCTAACATTTTTCAAGCGGACCGTGTCGGGATTTGAACCCGAGACCTTGGGCATAGTAGTCACACACATACCAACTACGCCACGAAGCCGCTTACAAGCTAGATACAGCTCGTAGCCCCTTCTTTTGTTTTCTAATTATATGTCCTGTTTTACCGAGATTCAGTAGTATGTGAAGGGGCTTAAGTAGCCCTTGCCTGCCAAGATCCCCAATACTTAGGCATTTGCCAAAGCAACAGTTTTCCAGTAAATGCTTTCGCACAATTAAAATTAGTTGAGAATATTGCCAAACTAATACCTGTAGTAGCTTATAATAATTATCAGGTTTAAGTAAAATTTTTTTTTGTCATTGGGTTTTCCCTCTTGGAATTGATTAGATGCCTACCTTTATTCTGTCTAGTAAACACATTTCCCTAAACTTCCCACAGCCTACATCTTTAACTATCTCTGTGCAATTGTCCAACCTAGATCTATATCTAACTCTCTTTTTTTCCTATCTATACTTCTAATATACTCCGAAATATTCCCTCAGGGCTTGGTATGTGGCCTATAATCGTATCTCTCCTATTTTTTACTGTTTTCACATATTTCTTCCTTCCCCTACCATTTATAGCACTTCTTTGTTCTTAACTTTGTCTATCTTTGATATCTCGATTATACGTCTGTAGCACCATATTTTAAAAGCTTCTATCATTTTCCTGTCCGCTTCTCCTACTGTCCAAGTTTTACAGTCATACAGTGCTGTGCTCTAGACATATGTTTTAAGCAATCCGTTCCTTGTTTCTATGTTTGTTGCCTTTGAACACAGTAGTTGCTTTCTCTTGTTAAATGTAGCACGACCTAGTGCTAATCCGTGTTTTATATCTTTTTCGCTCTTCCCATCTCGCGTTATTTGGCTTCCTAGGTAGCAGAAATCCTTAACCTCTTGTAAGTTCGTGTTACCGATTTGTATTCTAGTTTTTGATTTATTTTCCCTCTCTAGCATATTACTACTTTAGTTTAATATCTGTTAATTTTCATACCATATAGGACAAATCCCTGTCTCACACCTATCCTAATATTTATTTCTATACGTTCCTACTCTAATTCTATTACCGCTGTTTGCTTTTAGTATAATTAGTATAATTATCCGTTTATCCCTAAAAGTCATTCCAATCTCTTTGAGTATTTCGAACATATTTTTCCATTTTACATTGTCGAATGCTTTTTCCAGATCTACAAACCCCATATACATGTTTTCCTCTTTTTCTGTTGTTTTCTCCATTATTGCCCTCAGATCTAAAATAGCCTATCGTATTCCCCTGTTTCGCCTAAACCTAAATTTATCTTCTCCTAATATTTCTTCAGCTCGTTTTTCCATTCGCCTTTGTACAACTCTAGTTAATATTTTTGACAGGTGTGTTGTCAAACTTATTGTTCGAAAATTTTCACATCTATCCACGCCTCTCTTTGTTTTGGTATAGTTGTAACATCTCATATATAGGCAATAATTGTTTTATGAATATATAGGCAATTATTAAACTCCTATGTCTTCGAAGAATTGCCGTGATTCAGGTGCGAAAATGTAGTCGACCCGTTTATCGATCCGTGCTGTCATGCGCGTGGGCTTGGAAGCAGCTGCCTGACGCGCTTGATCGACCATTATTGTTGCAGATGTAGTCCGGACAACATAATTTAAAAATGGTAGGAAGGTCCCTACCAAGATGAAGGCCGAAAAGTTGGATTCGTGGCAGGGGCATGTTGCCTGGAGTATGGTAAACAAGGAGGTTGAATAAATTGAAAACAATCCGCAGCAAGAAGGTCGAAATAAAACGGTTCGTAAGCATGTCAATATGGCGTCTTTGTAGGTAATAATTCCTTTGAATTTACAGCAAGCAGTTCAGCATATAGTCCTACATGTATCTTCAGCTGTAAACTTCATCTTTAATTCGTATGGAAGTCAATAAACTTTCAACATGATGTATTTCTTTGTATGGTGGTTTTGTTGTACGTGCCTGTAATCTGCAGGGGTAGTAAGTGTTTGAACTCTTTCTTTGGTGAGTACATTATACTTTCTTATATCAAACACTGACCCGAACAAAAATTAAACTTACTTGGAGGGTAGATAATTCTTTAAATGATTTGTTTTGAGAAAATTCAATAGATTTCTAAATTTTAAATGTATAAAAGTTTCCTGAGAAACGATCTTAAAGTTGTAGCATAGTTTCATACTCAAAAGTGTTAAAGCTTTTCTATTAATATAAATTATGTGCCACAGAAAATAAGTAAAACAATTGGCTTGACGATTTCTAAATAGTTTGTGTTTTGAATACAAGAATAGAAGTTTTGGTAAAAAGTAAAATCACTTTATTTAAAATATGTTGAATAGTTTGGCTAAATTTTTTGTATTATTTGTTAAATTTATATAGAGTCAATTAAGGCACATGTTGATTTAACATCTGTCAGGTAAACACCTGGACTTGCATGTTTACTTAAACAAGTACATGTATGTAGCATAAATGAGTTGTATGATAAGCTAATCTTTAACTTATCCTTGTGAGCCGAGAACAAAGATCTTTGCTTGAAGCATTGAAGTAATGTTTTGGAATATTAATTTTATGATGGGCTTCACCCACTCGTAACTGATTTTTTTTAAATGCAACATCGATACTACCTTTATACTTCATGTCTGGTCATTTTGATTGTCTTTAATTTATTTGATTAATTTATTTGATTAATTTAGTTGATTAATTTATTTGATGAGTTTGTTTGATTAATTTATTTGACTAATTTTTTGTATATACAAGAGCTTGAAATAACGTTATTACATATCTGCAAACAAAGTAACAGTTTTATTTCTGAAAATTCTACCTACAAGGTTTAAGTGCATAAGAAACACTGTTGTTCAGTATCTATTTTCAGGTATAAGTTGATTCTCTTAAGGTTTATTTTTGGTGTTTATGTCTGTGACGTAGTGGCGCCCTAAAATTGTATAAAGATAAGTTAATTAATAAAAGACCCCCCCATCTCATGCCTCCGCAGGAATAGACCCCGAGACTAGTCCGCGTGCTTACATAACTCTTTTTGGTAACACTGTTTGGCTCTATATCACCTTAACTGAAGCCACCCTCTGCATAATTAACCAAAAAGTAGAAATTCTATAACATAGTTACTAAGATGTTACGTTTCAAATCATTGGGTATCTCTCTTGTCTTATATATATATATATATATATATATATATATATATATATATATATATATATAGCCTACAAGTTGGAAGAGACGTTCATTTACTGCTTGTCCAGCGGCTTTTTGAGTTTCTGTTTGTATCTTATCTGTACCTGGTGTAATACCATTTTTCGGACCCTTTAATGCTAACTCAAACTCATATTTAGGTATAGGATACTCCACGTCATTCTTTTCAATGTCTGATTCCTGTTCTAATGCTGTAAGTTTCCCTCCTGTATATAAATTCCCTACATATTCCTGCCATCTGACCACTTTGTCTACATTTTCTATCATGAATTTTCGTCTCGGGTCCCTTTTACTTTTGCTATACGGTTTTATATCTCTAAAATTTCTTCTAATTAGTTTGTATGCTTTGTCTGTCTTTCGTATTTCCATCTTAGTTTGTACCTCTTTGCACTTTTCAATTTTTAAGTTTGTAACTTACCTATTTGCTTCATACTTCTGACATTCCACGCTCTGACTAGCAGAATGTTCCCGATTCTTTTTCTAAATTTTCCGATCACATTCTCCGAAGTAGTTTCCTCGCGGAGATACGAATTGGGGTATATTTTACCTTCGGAATCTATTACCCCAGAGGATGTCATCATCTTAAATACAATTTAAATACGCTGTGTCCTTGGAAGGTAACGTGGTAGTTTCCCGTTGCCATCTATATCACGGTAGTGTGTCTTAGAATGCCATACCGACCTCTATGGTCACTGCCAATCTAATTACCGAAACAGCCGTTGCCCTCTTTCGAGAACCTGCCTCAGTCTGGTTCTTCACTAAAGACCCTACTACTTTGGTTGAACCTGTAGTTTGGCTCTTTAGGTCACTGGAACGCGGAAGCCATTCCACTCGTTCTAGAAATCTAGAACTTCTTCAAGGTGCAGGTCCATTCGGAATGACCTTCTTTAATTACTATTTGGGTAATAATTTTGTCTTTGTATAAAAGCTGAATTTATAATTTCAACGTATGTTACTTATATGTTATTTATACGTTATACAATTTGCATAAATTTAAGGAGTGTTTTCGAATTTCGGGATAATTCCAGAATCTGGAGATTACTAATTTTATAATCAGAATCCCAGGTTTAGGTTACCTTAACGTATGCATATTTATGATGATGTAGTATTCAGTTTGAAAATTTTATGTCATAGAGTATATTTAAGAGGCATCATAGAGTAATCATATGAAGTAAAATTTAAATGTCTTGTTCAAAATGTACTAGTTTAAAAATTGCTCTGAGGAAAATAAAATATGTATAACTCATCTTAATGTGTGACTAACGTTCAGAATGGATCGTGTCATGCTTTCCAAGCAAACATTACCTTCATCTGCAATTTACACGCGCGAGTACATTTTAATCACAATTTGTAGCCGATAGTATGACGTCCCAGTTAATCTTTATCTTTTCAAAATATTCTTACAAGTACTTACGTCATAAATATTCCAAGGTGTTGAATATTGAATGTATCAGGGCTCGATCAATATGGTTTACAAGTATAGAAAGCGTTGAAGGTTTGAGAAATTTCCTTTGTTACTTTTAACCGGCTTCTTTGATATTCAATGTGACAGACTGTCTACACTGATCTATCAATTATTCAACAGCCTTGTCTTATATAGCTGCAATCACGTAATCGAATGATTAAGAAGTTGAAGGCAATACTACTACATATGAGCATTGACTTTGAAGCAATTTACGCAATTAAGGTAATTCACGAATAAGTCTCCTAAGCTGTCAAATATTTTTAATGCAGTTGTCTAGTTATCGATTATTACAAACTTAAAATTGTCAAGTGAGATCTTCAATCTTTAAGAAGCTTTATAAACATGTTAAAATAGAACTGGATGGTGTACTTAGGGAAAGCTTTACAAGGCATTGTTTATTATCATAGGCAAAGATGATATTAGGGTAAGAGGCTTGCGTCATCTTTAGTCAACTATCAATGTTTGTGACGTCCTACGCACATGAAAATTCCAACTCAAGTTCTCCGTTCAGTCGTTAACCTCTTGATACTACATTTTAGTGCTTCACAGACATATTTCTTCTCCAAAAGTTTTCTAAAAATTCAAATGTATAAAGACCTGCTAGCATAACATTCATTTCAGCACACTAACAAAAATCTTTTAGTCATTCATTAGTACTGTTAGTGAATTTATATTTTGCAAGAAAAATGTAATGCGTAAATGCTTTTCCAAAAAAACATTTGTAAAAGTGAGATTCTAATAAAAGCACCAACCAAAAGTTTTTAAACATTTGTTGGTGTTTTGTTAGTATAGCCTTCCGTTATTAATTGACGCTGTAGACATTCAAGGTGGGGACTTCGTGGTGCAGTTGGTATGCGTGTGACTACTATTCTTAAGGTCCCCGGTTCGAATCGCAACAAGGTCCGCTTGAAAAATGTTAGGCGGCATTTTTCAAAAAGTACACCCTCAGGTATGATGTAGGTTCCGTGTGTGAGTGTCGTCACGCACGTTAAAGGACCCTACCTTTGTTTGGAACAGCAAAAGTTCGGCAAAATTCAAAAGTTCCAGATAAAAAACTAGCTTCCTGGCTAATGTTGTATCTTCGGGTAAAGCATTAGAAAATCAAATATTAGGTAGACATTCAAGGTGTAGCTATCAATCGTTCTATTAACAACCTGTGACATGTCATTTTACCTAAGGCTAAGTGCATGTTCTAAACTAAGTTTAATTCGACAGAACACTTCTGAACTTGTTTAAAAATAAATAAATTTAAGTCCCCAGAATTAATTTTTATTATATTTAACTATTTAATCCAATTAAAATAGCAAAAACATATGTACATTTAACTAGGTGTATATTCCTTTAATTTCATTAGCAGTGATGTTATCTACACATACTATAGGTGGATTTTAATTTTGTCCATTTTATTTATAATTCCAGTTTTCCTACCACTTTCTTTCTTATTCCTCGGTGATACCTGCATTTGATCTTCAGATTTATGAAGATTTTAGAACATCTAGCCATTCCTAGTTCTCTAAACACGTGGTCGCTAAAGGGGTTTTTATAAATGTGTATGTTATTTCCTTACAAAATAAGTGTTAGGAGTTTTCTAAGAAGAGGTGTCTGCATGCAGTCTGTTACGTTTATTTTCCGCATAAATTAATTACCCTATTTTTCTCCTTGTTCATTCATTACTCGTTCGAATAAACTATGTTCCAATCCTTAAATTCTTCAACAACCCCCTATATAGTTTACTTGTTATTCCATAGCCCGTTTTACCATAATTTTTAACTCAAATCCTTGTTAATTCATTATCCGTTCGTATAAATTCCATGTCTATTGTTAAAATCCTTCCGCATAATTAATAATAAATACTCTTTCTAAGAATTTCTCAACGTAAATTTAGTTGTTTTGAAACGTCAAGTTTATGCTACAATTAATTAGTCAAGATCTAGTTTAGGTATCCGTGAATGCGTTATACCTTCCGATAACGTATACTTGCGTTCTAGTAGGTTTCCCATCTAAAGATTCGTCGAAATAATATATCCTACTATTCTCCGATAAAACCGTGTTTTCCAGTTTGACTCGCGTTGCGATAACGCGAATGTTTGCTTTTCGAGTTTGTTTTAGTTTGAACTGTTTTTAAACTTTGATTCTGCAGCTTGTGCGTTGATGCACTTGTAAAAACTACTCATTCTGTTACTCCAAGAGCGATAAACCTTTCTCCGCTATCAAATGTGTAGATTTGGTGTAGATCGGTAAGCGCTACTGAGTTGTTAATATTAGTAAGGTTTTCCTTTTTTTAGCTCCTAGATGGAAGCTAAATTGCTTGTTGCGTAGCCCGATTATTTCTTGATGTATATCAACTGCTCTTGCATGTAGACCGCCGCTGCAATTACAGTAGTAGCATGGTTTTGCTGACTACCGCGGCCATGTGTGTCAATTCGCTTCCGAGGACTGACAAGACAAGTATCCCGACACACGTATGTGATTTGTATTCCTTTTCTAACATACCCAGGGATAAACTCAATTTGAAATTAGATACGCTAATGTTTGTTCTGGTAAAATCCTTACTAGAGAAGTTTCGAACCTTAATGCTTTTGCTCTTTGTACTTAACCCATCTGCTTATACGAAAGTATCAGCAGTATTCTTTTTTTACTGATTAGAGTTATAACAAACGATTTGTATGGTAAAATGCTTACTAGAAAGGTTTTGAAATTTAATGTTTTTTTGTAATTAGCCCATCCGCTTATTCGAAAGTATCAGCGTTATTCTTTTTGGTGCTGATTAAATTTATTGCATGTTAGCTTCGAATTGCGCAGTTCGTAGAACAATTACTGAATTTGTCCATAAAGTAAAATTGTTTTATTAAATAGTAAACTTAGTTAATTTTGTTTTGCTGTTTCGATAGAAATTTCTATATTTGTGTTTTTTATTATAAATAGAAAATCGTTGGCGTTGTATTATTTTTGTGTTGCTAGAAACCCCTCCCCTCTCCGCATTGGTAGTTAGTCTGGTATATTTGCGTTTTCTTCCTGCTACGTCAAAGTACGTAGCAAGTCATTTAATGAACTCATCTTTATATTAAAAATGGTGAGATATACATGGACTTAATTTCTATATTTTGTTGAACTACGTCGTCATTTAAATCTAACAATGTTCTATTTCAAAATTCAAAGGCAGGATTCAAAAATTCCGCACTCTGTTCACTTTTCCTTTCCTTCGAGCATTTGATTTGATCAAAATCTCCGCATAAATGTTTGTGTTAAATACTTTTTAATTTAACTTTGTACGTAAATTTCTTGAAACAAATACCTGGTCACAAATTTTCTTGTTGATTTATAATGTATCCTAGAAGTATATGATTTTTTACTTTTAACCACACGCAGATGTTGATTGCCGTTGGTCAAGATTTTATTTCCTGAAGGAGTAGCAAATTTTACCAGTAAATATTTGTTTGGAAAGAGGACACAGCGATTCCACTTTAAAATCTACGTTAAAAAAGCAGCAGAAAAGAAATTAAAAAGTGGTAATACTTGTTGGTATTTAGTCACCTTACACTCAGAAATGTTGTATTTCTGCTCTTATCTAAACCCACATGTCCAAAGTGATAAAATAGTTTCTTAGGATGCAAAATAGTAAATTTTCAGTTATATAAAAAATTACTAAGACGCAGTTAATTGAGCTACTTTTGAATAATCCTACAAATATTTGTAAATTTTTTTAGGAAAAATTCAAACAATGTAAGACAAACATTTCATGTAATTTTTCGTCAAGCCCTTCCTTACTTACTGATTATTTTGTTTCAATAGTTTTAGAATGATACTCATATTTAGATAATTGTTGATTAAGGCATATTTACAAGATTTGCTGCATTTTATTACAAAGTCTTAAATTGGCAGAAGAATCAGCGTATACTTTAATAATTATTACAAAGTTCAATTAATATAAAATGATAAGAACTTACCCCATTCCGAATGGACCTGCACCTTGAAGAAGTTCTAAAATACTAGAACGGGTAGAATGGTCTGCGTGTTTTAGTGTGCTCAAGAGCCAAACTATAGGTTTAACTAAATTAGTGGAGTCTTTTGTGAGAAACCAAACTAAGACTGGTCCCCAAAAGAAGGTAGCAACTCTTTCGGTACTTAAAGTGGTACAGACTTTGGAGGTTGGTATGACACTCTAGGGAACGCCATGTGATATAGAAGAAAACGAGAAACCACCACATTACATCCCAAGTACACAGCGTACCAAAAATGTTTTAAAATGTCGGCATCCTCTGGGGTAAAAGAATCTGAAGCTAAATTAGTCCCCCGTTCAAATCCACGGAAGGGGACTACTTAGGAGAATGTGATCGACAAGTTTAGAGAAAAAGCAGGGAACATTTTGCGAGTTGGAGCGTGTACGCTGCCGGGAGGCATAGGGAGATATAAAATCCTTACACTCTTGTTCGACAACGATTTGGAAATCAAGCAGAAGACTGTAGAAGCTACCCAAAAGCAGATCTAGACACTGACCACAATATCAAAAAAGATTTAGGAAAAAGTCAAAAGAAGTTCTGAAAGACATCGGGAAAATCTCTTATACTAAGGAAGTAGAAACAGAATGGAATAATATCATTATGGAAAAATTTAAAGAAAGTGTAGTTATATGACATGAATGTATAGAGAATTAATATGCAGGACAGGAAGTAGAAGCACTAGAACAGGAATCAGACATTGAAAAGGACAACTTGGGATATCATACTTATAGATGATGAGAAGATGCGCGTATACCAGGATCATAGCGAGAATAGGCTATATTTAAATACAGCATATAATAAAAAAGTTAGCTAAGAGCGAGTCGAGCTTGCACTATTAGGGTTCCGTACCAATACTACAGCAAGAAATCAATAAACCAAAAGCTGTTTTTATTTTTTATGTATATTTAAATCTTATTCAAATTTGATTGTGATAACTGAAAAATGAATATATTGTTCCACATTGTACAGGTACATTAGTAAATACGTTGTCCATTACTGTGTTTAAATTTTTTTGCCCAGCAACTATTACACTGTCAAAAAACCTGCAGTTTTCCAATAATCTATGACTCAATAGCTACTATACCTATTAAAATCAAAATTTTAGCTTTGGAAATGTAGGAGAATAGGGGAGGACGGTTATTTTTGGAACAATTTGAGCTATATCATGAATACTACTAGACCAAAAATTCTAAAAAAAAAATTTTGAGAAGCCTTTTAGAATCCTCTTTCAAATGATACTTCGCACGATATATTTATTAAAACTTTTTTCTTTTAACCAAATTAACCCCCGCTATTTTAATCTAAAAATATTTATTTTCTATTTACTGACTGTCGATATACGTGCACGCCATAAAGACCTAGCATTGTGCCAAATTTCAAATTCCTACGTTACATAGTTTTCGAGGAAAACCTGTGACAGACGGACAGACGGACACGAGAGTGATCTTATAAAGCTTCTGTTACACCTTATAAAGTACGGAACCCTAAAAAAATTACAATCAAGCAATGTCATCGTACTGAATTAACGTTAAGTGCCTGAATTAAATTTACTCCACAAAAGCGAAGTGACGTAACAGTAAAATTGTGCGGGGACTAGCAAGTGCGCAACTCTTATGAATATACACGTTATAGTACCTTTACTAAAAAAAATTACACTTACTTTGAAAGGTCTTTGAGCTGTATTTGTTTAATAAAGCCTTTGGGCACTACCTCACCTGAAGAAACCCTAATTACAGCTTCCCTAGAGGACGGGAGTTCGGGGAAACGATTGAAATGTTCTTACCACTGCCAACCTACATAATTAAACATGAATATCACAGTAAATAATAAAGAAAACAAAACGAAGATCTGCCCTTAATTGGTCAAATATGCGGGAAACTAAAAGGAAAAAACTTAAATTTATTAATTATGACATCCACCATATTAATTTATGCATACAAATTATGCGAATACAATTATGAGCGGCTCCATGGTTTAGTTGGTTTTTTGTGTGACTAGTAAGCTCAAAGCCCCAGGTTTAACACCCAACTGGACCGCTTGTAAAACGTTAGGCAAGCACTTTTCACAAAAATACGTCCTCGTTAGGATGGGATGTAAAATGTAGGCCCAGTATACGAGTTTTGTCATGCACGTTTAAGATTCCTACCTTGCTTGGAATAGTAAGGGTTTGTGAAAATTCAAAATTTCCATTTAAAGCAAACTCGCTTTCTAGTCAATATAGTACCTTCGGATGTAACATTAGAAAATCAATTGTAGGGATATAATTGTGGTGCTTTTCCATATTAGAATTTTTCTATTTACAATGCGCCCTATATATGCGCGCACCAACGTAAAAAATATTATTAATAATAAATTTTACACGATTTTATTATCACAATTATTAATTATGGAAGAGCAAATAATGTTTGGCAGGTGAAAAACAAAAATTCAATAACTTACAGGTTTTATTTATCTTTCCAAAACGGTTGCAGGTAATAAACTACTCCAACTTGGCGTTGAACGAAAGCTACCAACACATGAACCCTTTCCCCTGCATCGTTATCTTTAATTCCGCGTTATTACTCGCGTTTGGGAACTTGATTAATTACAATCCCAGAGTTTAGTTCCGTCACTGAATTATCCAATAATCAGCCGCAATCCGCACGACCATGGTTGCTAATCAATCAAATTCGAGGCTATATAACTGAAGATGAAAGATTGATAGATCCCTTTAATAATATCCGTGGGTTTTATTAGTTTTTGTTCAAGAGTCATTGCATGCATGGGTCTAGAACGGGTGTACTTCAGGGATCTTTAATATTAGAGTATCGCATCTGGCAATGGCTTTCCTAAATTTTGCTCCATCTTCCCTTGATACACTTTTGGTCACTCTAGTAAGGCAGTATACGTTACGCCAGCTCCGCCAACGTATGGGGCCGTTTACGTTTTACTAGTGGGGTTTCACGTTACTCTCGGAACGCTAACGTATGGCTATTTGACATTACAACTTTTTCCCTGCAAGTCTAGGGTCTGTGACTGACAAACATATTTAAAAGTTTCACCAAGATATTATGTATTGTGAAAACCGATACCATGGAAAGTGGAGCTCCACAAATCTCGCAGATTATTGCTGGAACCTAAGCAAGGGTGCTCGAGTGCTACCCTATAAAAGAACATCACATGTAAAAGGATCTTGAGATTCTGTAGTGATATTCTACGCATAATTTGTATTATAGCAAATGTGAACATTACATAATAAAACATTCCACTATAAAAAATATGAGTAACTTTTGATTAGAGGGTGATAAACACATTTTGTTACAGATTCATAATCAGGGGGAAATAATAAGTAACGCCGATCGCCTATTAGGAAACAAAAAAAAATACAATTAGATATTCAGTGTAGTTGAAACGAATCCATGCTTGTCGTACAACATGTGAGATGCAGGAAATGTATCAGATACATGCATTGAAAACCATTTAATAGACGATAGCTACCTCAAAAAGCTCGATGTTTGAGTACCCTATGAGCTTAAAGAAAGTCACTTAACAAAACGCATAAGCGTTTGCGGTATGCTCCTTAAACGTAATGAAAATGAATCATTTTTGAAACACAATAAAGGAAAAAGATCATGGAGCACACCAAGTGAACCAGTGCAAACAACATCAAAACCCGAGATTCGTCAAAAATAGGTGCTGTTATCGGTTCGGTAGAATTACAAAGAAATTGTGTATTTTAAACTTTCCTGAAGCAACCAAATGATCAATGCAGATATAGATGTTCAACAACTAAACAAACCGAATGCTACAATGCAGGAAAAGTCACGGGAATTATCAACCCGAAAAGGAAATGCTTTCTCAGAATAATGCTGAAACCCACACGTGTTTGGCTACTCGACAAAAATCACCAGAGTTCGGTTACCCCATCTATCACATAATTCAGACAATAGCACCTCCAGATTTATTACCATCTAGTTAGAGTTAGATTATTAATTATTGGACCTAATTAGCCCTCAAATTTACTGAATCCTTGTTTTCTATACCATCAAGTGCTTATTCATTTCTCTTACATGAACTTTGTAGCCTCATCCACGGTTATAGCGGTTACCTATTAGTCCATTTGATTACAGAATTACATCAATGTATCTTACTTAGTGTTAATTTACTATCATATTACCTCACAAACCCGTTAAACCTATAAATTTGGGTTAATGCAAGACATGTTATCTTCAAGGTAAAATTAGTAACAATGGTAATAGTTCAGTGAAATCACGAATTGTAATCTTGATTTAAAAGTACTTAAGCTGATTTATATTTCTGCTATTACCTTCTTACATTCTCTTCATACTAATTTCCATATAATACCAATTATGTCACGTCCTATTTCGTACTATTACAAATTATTTCGTGTACTTGCCAAATCCTATAAGACTTAATTATAACAAATGGATTAATTTCGCCAATTAATAGTTCTATTAAACTTTGATTTAAGTGCATAAATTGAAAAGTTTTCTAGGAATTATGAAATGAAGTTATTTACTAAATGTTATATTGATAAACGGATTTATTTTTAGTATCAAGTTAATGATACGCAAGAATTCTTAATTTTTAATTGCGTGAAGAAGCTCCTATTTTTTAAATGTTGTATTTTTGTTTTATGCCACATAACCTGCTTGTCTCGTATTGTGTCGAAAATCGCAGCGCAGAACTCAAAACGTATTTAAGATCAATAAATGGATTTTCCATGCCGCAAACACGAAACTGTGAACCATAATTCCACGAGGAAGTTAAATAAAAACAAAAAAAATATATACGCAATCCAGATTTGAAAATAAATTAATTTTTCATTAAATATATAAAATACCGGGAACTTTCTGGGCTGCGGTCTCCACAAGACTGCTTAAAAAAACCTCAAATGCTACTACTACGGCCCCAGGATTTGGGCGTCAATTAATTGCTGCAACGTCCGTTGCTGGTGAAGTGTTAATGTGCTATGCCTGAAACGCTTAACAGGAAATATATGCCACGGCTGCTCAGCTGCTTTCTGTAAATAAAACTAAATACAAAAAAATTCTGCTACGGTAAATCGCCTAAGTTTATTAACATACTCATAAAAAAATACATGCCAAGATCAACATAAAACTCCTCGTTCACTCAATATTTATACATTATATACATCCTTTATTTAAAATAACACATTTCACAATACATTTTAAAATCAATAATTACCCCAGATAAATATTTACAATTATATTATCATAGAAAGTAACAGGGCTTTACTACAGTCTTTACTTTTACTCCTGTTTAGTACGAGCTTGCAGTAAATCCTTAATCCTTCGTGCTAATTTTTGCACATCAATCCCCAAAAGTACCTTTTTACCTTGTACATACACCAAATATTGTTTATATCATAAATCATTTCTAAACCTAAATTCCCACATAAAATACAGTATAATAATGCAACAGAAAAAGTTCTATTCTTAACTTTTCCCAAGTTTACTCTTTTAGTTCATAACATTACACCCACAATGCACAAAAACACATGTTTATACACATATGCAAACAACAGTAACAGTTACCTGTATTCTATCACTGTCCACGGGACTGGCATAATATCATCAACGACTGTGGCCGACTGCAACACCCAATCTAGATTGCAATCACCACGACTACTAGCTACAACCATATCACCAAAGAGTCATCTCGTTTTCCACCTCCATACTGCATTCAGACTCCCAAACCTTTTCTATAAAGTGTACGTAATCAACCAGTTCGAGCAAACACTATATTTTACTCCATTCTCAATTTTGTACTTAGCACTCTCAATGCAAATCAAAATGTAACAGTTTTACTTACATAAACAGAACTTTTATTCAACTCGTAAACGTATTAATACTTGTAGCCGTCAGCTGCTTGTAAACTACAAGTGACGTACCTTTGGTGCAAGCTAAGGGAGACGTACGCTTGCTGGAAATTTCGTGAGAGCTTCACCATCGGTTGGAATTTATATATCTTTCTTCTGCCCGCCTAAAGCTTGTTAATTCAGTCAATACAAACAACTATTCAATTCTTAAAACTTCCAACGGTTGCATTTTTCCACAAACACTTTTAATTAACGTACATAATATTTTCAGAAACTGCATGATACAAACAACTTCAACGGCCAACGAAATCCTAGAAATTATTCTCACACCAAAAGCTAACGTATACATTTCATTTCCAACCGAAAACGATTTTCTAAGAAAACACAAGTTTAAGTTCACAACAACACACGTATTAACATCATTTCTTCGTATTCGTTATAACTGACAACATCTTTCAAAACATTTCCTCGAAAATATAAGTCCTACTGGCAAAAGTTAACGTTTAAAATATGCCTCTAATAATACATACTCGCTAAATCACCTTGCTACTTTGTCTGTCATCCCCGTTGGCCATGAGCGTTAACGTTCAATCTATGCTAATCTCACTCATACATATTCTATCAAACAATCTTTCTTTGTTTACTGGTTTGCAACTTTTATTTGTAACTGACATAATCACCTTCTCCTCTTAAGTTTAAACTATGTCTATGTTAACATGTGATATTTGTATCTTACTTTTACCCGTTCTAACAAATAACCCACCTCTGTTTCGCTGTTTTAACGACACTCGAAAAGCTTTGTTCGAATATAACTGCCAACTTTGCTGTTATAAACAATTACGCAGAACTACAAAAGTTTAAAATACTCAAGCTTTTTAGAAAATATACATCCCCCTTTGCTATAATTTAACTCTGAAGGTTACCTTGGTCTATAATATGAAATTTAGATGATCGCATCTTTCAATATACCTTAGCAAAAATAACATAACACTTTTGGAAAATATTCCTACAAAGGTTACATATGAAATTTACAATGCTCTATACAACGGATAAAATAAGTATATGATACAACACGCGCTATTTTTATAAGCATTTATAGCTAAAGGATTATACTAAATTAACTTTTACCTTGTTAAAATTATTCAGCAAAATTATTAATTTCTACTATAAAGAAAAGCGTTTCACATTGTTGTTTGTATTTTTTATGCCGAATCTTGAAATAAATTACCAAATTGAATACTAAGCTGTTTTAACCCTCAAATATCACAGAACATACATTGTTGTGTTAATAAGGTCATTTAGGGATAGTTAGGACCAATAGTATAGCGCACTTTATACAAATTACATGAGGGTTCAGAAAACTATAAATTTGTCTGAAGAAAACAAGAAATACGATGAATAGGCTGGTAAATAAATGACAACGCCCTGTATATTAACCATAATCATAATTAATTTAGTTAATGAAAAATATTTTTGAAGATTTGTTTGAATAAACAAATGCGCAAGTCGTATAACAACATGAACGAGAGCTTAAACGCAACACGCATGAATAACGTATCATTATTACGCCAAGAATCCTAATTAAAACAAGCAGATTTAAAAATGCGTAAGACAGCAAACGCATATAATTTAATACATAAATTCTATTAAGTCTACGTGACTAGAAAGCCAAAATCAGCACCTGATATATTGGAAACGAACACGGCATGGCGATAAAATCAAAGTTCACTAGCTTTATTTGAACAAATAATGGTCTACGTGATTTAGAAATATGAAAATCCAAGAGAATGAATGCAATTAACTCGAAATGCTACCTGCCGAAATCAGCGCGTCGGTTTTAATAAACAACAAAATACGATAAAAATACCCAAAGCCTGGTATGTAAGAATCACTTATAATAGCGAACTCTGCGCTTATCAATAGATGGGCGATTCTTTTAAATACAACCGAATTTGTAAACAAATCAGTTCAACAAGAATTAAGGCTTAGTCAACATCACTGAAACAAGAATATTTAGGTGAAGTGATTTATTGTGAAGTAATAAATGATACAATGGTAATTGTGAAAAATTAATAGAGGTTGGTTGTTTTAACCCTTTAAAAACGTTAGTAACTAAAAGTTGTTTAATTTAAATTCTAATATTAACATTAATAAAAAGGACTACGAATAATTACTGGATCCAATGAGGAAATTCAACAAGCATTTAATTCAACTATTAATTATTGAGTCGTTTAACAAAGGACGCTAAAATAATTTAAAGAGATGCTAAGAGAAATGCAGACCATATCTAAAGTAGATCTCGGTTAAACGTTGGGGCTATTAAACCACTAAGCTAAATACGGGAGCAGTTGCTACAGGGACTAATTCGAGCTGGAAACAACAGGTTAGCCAATTTGAATGTTTTATTATTTTTATTGGTGAATATTTCGTTGTAGATCTCTAATGTGAATAATTTAAAAATTAATACTTCGTTACATATTTCTAATTTAAAAATTGCTTTTATGAAAAATTTATGTGAGGGTCAACAAAGATCGTTTTTTTAATAGTACACGTTATAAATTACGTAAATAATAATAATAAGGGCGAATTTTTGCTGGCTTTTTGATTAACTTTGGGAATGATAATTATTAATCTTTTTTTTCAATTATTAAAAGAAATTTCTATTTAGAGAATTCTCAAACATTTCATACATTGTAAATATTTTTGAGAATATTATAATAATTGTGCTTAATGGTGTTTTGGTATAAAGAAAGAGAAAGTAGAGGTAGAAGGTAAATTTAAAGTCTTTGTTTGTCGTATTGTCGCAAGCTCCGTGCGTAATTAAAAACTGAGCTAGCCGAGGTAATCAAAATTATATATTAAGAATCAAAAATTGACAGAATAAAAATATTAACCTTTTTAATTCATAAAAAGGGCACACCGGGTTATTGCTACCCTACCACAACAATATATATATATATATATATATATATATAAAGTGTTTTTATTACGGGTTTTAGGTTTGCTGGTAGGTATACAAACTTTTACTTTAGTTGCCTAAATTTTTTATTTACTATGAATCGTTGATCACAGGCTTTCTATAATTATATAAAAATAAATGGGCTAAACTACACATAGAATTTATGTATACATACAAAATTGAGATTAATAAAAAGTTTGCATCTGAAGTAAAATATACTTGTAAAAGTAGTTTGAATTTGACTACGGTGTAAAATTAGAAATTTTTATATTCCATGAAAGTATTTGAAATCTGTCTTTTTTGATGTTTTCTAAAACAGTATGACTTAATTTGTTTATTTACGTGCATGAGCAAGTGCACGTATGCATGGAAGCGTATGTGTGTGAACGAGTTGGCATGAAAAAGGAGGTAGTGTTTAAGTTATTGCATATATACCCATAAAACACATGCATATATATACACACACATACATATATATTATTGTGGTGGTTTTACCTGGAAAGAAACCCTACAAATCGTGCCCCAATGTTGGGTGACCATAAATTGCTGTGAATCACCTCTTTCGTTGGGTATCTCCTAAAGATGCTCTCTAAATTTGGACACGACGGCTAGCTCTGCTTACTGCGTCCTCCTAGATACTCACCCCTGTTACTCATTCTTTCAATAACCTTTGTAGTTAATAATAAAAATTATTTCGACAAAAACAAACAACCCTTTTGTTTGCTAACACACAAGATCAAATCTCAAAATTTCAATTTACAGTTAATATTCACGTTACAACATTTCATACTTCTATTTAAATGGCAAACATCAATCTAAAATCCCCATAAATTTTATGTATCTCAGCATTTCATATTTTATTAAAAGTAAATGGGCCTATTCTCTATCCTTAATTTTACTTCCCAGGTTTATGTTGAGCTCAGTATAAACCTTGTTATTTCCTGTGCATAAAATTTTACATTTTCAAATTATACCAAAAACCCGTTTACTTCTTACATTGAAAATATATTATTCATGTATTTACACCCTCAGATTAATAATAGAAAATCGTCCTTCACATGTGTCTAAAAAATTAAATATTAGTTTATAAAAATTTTTACTACAAAAATAACAACCAAATCATAAATCAAAATAACTACGCACCAGCACAACCGTTTTAATAACAAAAATCGTTACCTGGATTGTTCTTTCCGATTACCATCACCATAGATGAACCACCTCCATAGATGACGTTTCACCAGGCTGCTAGGACCTGCATAGCTCCATCTTACTGAAGTCACCTCCGTCCGACTGCACGTACAATAACCAAACCAGACCTCTTCGTCCAGTTAATGTGCTACCAGCACCCTCGTTCAAACTATAAATGCTTCTACTTACGTAGCATCCAGCTTTTAATTATTATGAATTATTTTAATTCAGCCCGTAATTATGTTGCACCCACTTGTGCGTTATAAACATTTGTAATAACTTTCGGCGGACTACACTGTACGCGGTATTAAAAAGCTAGGATGTTTTTCAAATTATCATCCAGAAGTCAGATGATAAAAGCGAAATATAAAAGCGAAAAATCAGAGAGAGAATTTCACTTCAGCCTTCCTTATACATTCTCAACCCCTCTTAGTTTGCACGTATTTTCATTACCCATTCTTTGAAACTTTCAAACTGCCACAACGATTCCACAAATTTACTGTACAAACATGTAACGAACTTTCACAAACCGAGAAATCGTCCACTCCATCTCGCTTTTACTAAGAAAAACTACCTACGTTTTCTCGTTTAAATATACCGTAAACTTTGTCCTCTTCAAACAAATCCAATGCACACCCCTTATGTGCGCGTCTATATCGTTATTGCAGTCCTGCTTTTATAACAACTTTTCCTGTCTTTGCCCTACTTATTATCCCACTATTACCATATTGTCTACGGTTAAAGCTCCCTTCCTATTTAAAAAATCGATAGCGTGTATCACAAACCTGTTGCATCTGCGCCTTGTTATTAACTTCTACAAATATACTTGTTTGCCATGTGCTTGAAAGATGTTTGTCATTTGCCCATCTGTTATTTTCATCTCACTTTGTTACGTTCTAAAGACTCCCTGTCGCTTAATCCTATCGATCTGTTTTTAAAATAGTCGTGTCATTATAAACCGTGAGTCTGTCCGTTGGCATAATACTACGAATGCTTGTTTTCAACGTTTCTCATCTTAACAGGAATTATTTATTTACCCCAGCACTTATTCCTTGAAAACTTTGACTGCTTTAACTTGTTTGTACACTTTTATCTTGTAGCTTTTATACGAATGCTATTAATTTATAATTTTTAAATAAATGTACGTCGTTTAACTTGACGTATACAAATAAAACTTACATTATAACATGTAATTTTGCCCCAAATTGAAGCTTTTCAAATAAATTATTAATTTTTGAATACAGGGTGATTAAATAAATAAACGCTTGTCCTGTTTATGCACGTTTTCGCTTACCCATATACAGTAATACACACACACACACACACACACACACACACATATATATATATATACAAAATCTTACGTGTATACATATATATATATATATATATATATATATACACACTTACAAATACACACATACACATAAACACATTTACACATAAATATATATTACTATGATAATAGGGTAGTTTAAGGGTAGATTAAGTCATAGGGGTCGTAGAATAACTATAAAGAACTTTAACTTTAAGAAAATCAAATAATTCCAGAAATTATAAGAGTAAATCGACTATTTTACATAATGTCAATTAAAAGGACACTGAATATAAAAGATGTGTAATTAAATGCATGAGAACATAAATATGTTTAAGTATAGTTTACAAGTAAAGATAAGATTTTAAAACGCAACAAATTGTATCAAAATTAAATTACCGGGAAACATTGATAAATTGGCATTCCAAATATTTAATAATTGCGTCGAAAATATCAACGCAAACGCATCTTAAATAATCTATTATTAGAAAATCGTTATGTGACTAGAGAAGAAAACATTTGTTCAGAAAACCAACATTCTGTGGCAAACGAATAAACACCAGGCGGTTCCATTATATGATAAATTGACAAACATTGAATACGTGACTTGACGAAAAGCCAAAAGTTAAAAATCCAATGATAAAGATGTAATATGCTAAACGTGGACGTGAGGAATAGAGCATTCGTCGAAGATTTAAACTAGATAATTTGTAAAAATTCCGAGTTCTGCCAAATAGGACAAGGTACAAGCCTTGATTATAAACACGCCAATGAAAACTATTGGAGGAAGGGCTTATATATATGATAGAAACTTAAAATCATTTTGGTCTATATTTAACTGAGCAACAACTATGTTCGAATGTGATAAAAACTCACGCAATTAATGCAATGAAAATTAAATAAATGAAATTTAAAAGTGCAAGAATTTTGTGCAACGAAATATAAGCTGATCTACAGATAGACGTAAGTTAAACAACTTAATTAAATTCATTTCTAATATTAATAAAACAGGGTTTAATTTGGCAATACTTTAATTTGGCGATACTTTAATTTGGGACGTATTTTTATTGAAGGCGACACTTTAATTTGGTACGACTTTAATTAGAAGCGATTTTTATGGGAGGCGATTCTTATATGGAGACGGCATTTTGTTGATGCCATTTTGTGGGGACAATTTTGTTGATGTCTTAACGCAAACATAAAATACTAAAAAGATAAAGTGGATAATTCTGGCCAATAAGTAAAGCGAACACAGCAAGGGGATGCAGACCATAGACTAGGATGGAACTACAGAAACCATTCCAGGTTAGCAATTCTAAAACACTCTATTATTGAAAGACTATTTCCAATTTAATGTTTGCTAAACATTGTATATTTGTAAAAGTCATCAAAAAGGTAACTTAAAAATATGAAAACAGGGGAAGGCATCTTGGAACGTTCGAAGGTCCCTGAATGTAAATAAAAAATATTTTGCTGGCTTTGAGAAAAGCATAAATCTGGTAAATGTAGATATTTTGTATAAAAAGAAAATTTTGAGTATTGTAGATATTATCAATTATTATATTGTGTGTTCTAGAATTATTCAGTAAGTTAGTCGGGGTCAAATCCTAAAATAATGTTGTATATCAAAAGGGGCGAATTTCATAGCAATAAAATGACACCCATCGTAGGGGCTCGATAAGAAATATCACAGTAAAAATCACGTCCAAGCGTGGGACGAATTTCATAGTAACAAAGAAATATCACAGAAAAAATGACATGCCCAATCGTGGGGCGAATAGCACAGCAATAAAAGGAATAGCACAGCAATAAAATTTAACTTCATAGCAATAAAAAGCGTGGGGCAAATTTAATATCACAGTAATATATTGCTGTGAAATGCGCCTTTGGTCACGGGAACTGGTACTTTCTGCTGATCATTCGAGCCCCACAGATTGGGCGCCAAGATTTGCTGTGATTCCCTATAAGAATCGAGCCTCACGAATTGGGCGCCAAGATTTGCTGAAACCTACAAAAAAAAACTCACCAGAGTAAAAAAAAACACTCGAGCCCCAACGTTGGGCCGTCCAGATTGCGGCGATTCTCTTCTGATAATCACCTCTTTACTCTCTCCGCCTCGGCTGCTCACCTAGTTAAAACTTTCATCCTCATTCATAAAAAAAAACACATTCCTACCACAAACATCAACGTTAACTCTATTTACACCAATATTCACAATACAGTAAAATTTCAAAATTAAATTTTAGCATAAAATTCAGCATCATAATATTTCAAGTTCAAATTTGTCATCATTTTAATTTGCATCCGGAATTAGAGTCCTTGTAGGATGCATACTAATTAAATAAACAATATTTGCAGACCTGAGTCTGAATAAAAGGGAGCATCTCGCACTCCTTTACGTTAATTTAACAGGTTAGTCTAATTGAGCTCAAAGACAGACCCAAATTTTTATCAAAATCAAAAACATAAACCTGATAAATACTCCGTTCTACTTATACAAGAAAATTTTACCTTAAAATTAAAAAGTTGATGTTTATACAAATTTACTACTGTCCATCTTTATCAAACAAATTATAAAGATATTCAAAACACACCAAAACATTTAAGATCGAACAAAATGCATAATTTACCTGAAGGTTACTGCACTCGTGGCTCCAATGTACATCGGACTTGCTCATCCCACCATTCCAGCTGGTTTATGTTTACGTCCTCGGATTTCTAGCCGCCTTTAAAATTTTTCTACCCCACCATTCGTCTAAACGGTTTCAGGGCTTCTCAGGAATTCATCTACGTATATCTAAATCTTGTTTTGTGGATCCAATCACATTTACGAATAACATTTGATTATTAACACCCCCGAAAAATAGCACTGAAATTCATAATTCTTTTACGCTATACCCAAAACTACCTACTTCTATTTATTTATTTATCGTTACTAATTTGGATAATTGGTACAGTAATACTCGCAAATATAACTAGACTTTATTACCTTGTATCTTCTCCAAGTGCACTAATAACTTTTATTGTAGCACGTAATCACCACGTATTCTACTTAAAGTATCGAATAATAAAAAAAATAAAGAGCAAAACTGTTTAAAGTATTGAATAAAATCAAAAATCTAAGAGAGCAAAACTCCTATTAGCCCGGGTTTATATAATGGCCCGTTTCCAATATACGTAGAAGCTGCATGTTTATCTATTCAAATTTATTAGAATTTGACATTTAAAAGTTTGCAGGTGTGTGCTCCTAATGAACGTTTTAATATAATTCTCCGAGCTTTGTTTCATGGTATTGTAACCTTCCTTTTAGCTGTTTGTTACCAACCTTGGATTTTCACAGGCTTTTATGCTAATTATATATTACTACTGGTTCAATTAACTCCAATTAAAATAATAATGAATGGCATTGACTTCTACCCTTTAATTTTTAGCGAATACCAATTAAATATTAATTATTATTTGTACACTTTGTTTAATACCCGTTACTTAAAAATTGAATTAATTATTATAAATTTCGCACGTAATTTCTATTTGTTTCTTTATACAGGGTGATTATAATTATTTGATGTCGTTAATTAATTTTCTACCCTGGTCTAAATTTAAGTAATATATATATATATATATATATATATATATATATATATATAAATACACATACATATCCACACATAAATATACATATATACACATACACATACACATATATCACAAAGAAATGTACACATATGGACATATACATATACAATATGACATGTACATACATATATACATGCGCACAATATAAAAACAATTTGTTTAATATATAATTTAAGCTTTAAAGTTAAGTAGGTAAGTATAAATTGCCACTGTCGGTTTTTTTGTTCGTATATGTGATACATCTCTAAAAATAACTTTTTTTGTTTATTTCTTTCTATTTCTAAAATTTTTGAGTTCTTTAAATCTATTTTGTGAATTAAAGTAAATGAATGATTTGATAAAGCACAAGAAATTGGTTTAATTTTGATGTCGCTCTTATGTTGAGTGATTCCTTGCTTTAAAGTTTGGGATGTTTGTCCTATATATAAACTGTCGCATTCTAAACTATTAATTTGGTAAACAAAATTTCATTGTTGAATTGTTGACGTTTTTCATTTTCTGAATCAGCATATTTAGATTGTGAATCTTTTTCGTCCCGAGGCGATGATGTCATAGGACGCGCTAGTAAAAAAAACAAATGAATCATAAAACTGCACTAATTTAGAATACAAAGTAGCCAAGGTATCGTTCCCTCACCTTAAAAACCGCCATAATGAATTTGACCTTTGAGTTTAACCAATGTAAGTTACAAAAATAATCCTTCCTTAGATCAAAAATGCATGTATCCTAAAAATTATATTTCTCAAAAGAAACAACCCTCACTGCATTGGTGGGAATTACTAATACAGAACTTATTAAAATAATTATAAACATTTCAAAAGAAAGCTACAAGTTGTTACACAGAACCTATGCTGAACATTGAGCTTTCGCTTAAAAACATTTTATATAAAAAACATTTTAGGGCTTTGCCACCAATAAAGGGTGTGGTCCGTGTTCAGTGAACATCCTGAACACGGGGTCTGCGCGGCTCTATAAATATTTACTTGTTTATTTAATGAACGTGGAGTTTATTTTCTTGTCCGCAAGTGGTTAAACGTCCTACAATAACATAAGAGTTTTAAATTGTGACCTATCCGATTATGCATTTTTGGACTTGGTCACATTTAACAGTGTACCACGATGTTATTATTAATACAATAATCACAATATTTAATTCCTCAAGTACAAATATACTACCACCTCTTTAATAAGCACCCAAATAAGTTTGTAGTTTAATTCTAAGGTATTTCATTAAGATGGTATTTATTTTAATGTCAAGGACAGTCTGCATGCGATTAGTAACAAAAACGGCTATTGTAGTGTGCCTGGTAACTATTACTAGCAATTGTTTGTATACAATCATGATGCACAATGTGGTAACTTTTTATCAATGTCATTTATTTATAAATAAACCTTTATATCTAATTACATCACATTCCTATACAAAACATATTGATAACTTCAATCCAGTGTGTAAAATAAAACCAGTTCTTACACATACCAGAGTTTCCTAGTTGCTCTGATTACCATTTTGTACACCGCGGAATATAGGCAGTAAGTATTACTTCGAGCAAAGCGAACCTTCGTGATTTAGCTTCACGCTGTAAATGGGATTAGTGTTTTTAATTAAAGAGCAGTATGACCGGAAAACACGAAAACATTAATTATTGATACTACGAAAGTAGAAGTGAAGGTAATATAATACCCCACCAATGTCAACAGGTAGAAAAAGCATTCCAAGTTTTTAGGAGTGGTATGCATGTTAGTGTACGACGCCCGAACGGTCAAGCGTCGTATTTACTGTCTCATAAACTTTAGGGCAAGCAGTAATTGCGGTAGTGAAGTTGGTGCAAGTGCATGTACCGGATTAATAATCGTTGCGAACGTTGCAGTTACGTGCTAAAACAGGTGCATTAAGCACAAGACAAGTGAGTATTTATTACATTTCGATTTCAATTAAATTCTAAATATACGTATAGTACATTGTATACGATAATCATATAAGGAACAGTAAATAAAGATGCAAGTTTACAGTTGCCCCAGTAACAATTATAATTATCGCCTAGTTGCTAAGTACACTATGTTAACGTAGTAATTATAAATACTAATCATATTCTAATTATTGAAGATGAAGGACGTGCAGCTTTAAAAAGGCTAAATGAATACTAAACGATAAACATTCCAGCATATATCGAAATAGAGCCGTACTATCAAGACAACCTTCAAAAACCTGTTAACGCTCATTTTGGATCCGTGCGTGCTTTAACCTTCCGATTATTCAGTTTAGTAGCTATGACTCAGAGGTAGGCGTCGAGTTCAAGACACTCGCGTCTTAAAAATAAATCGATCAATATTCAAAATCATTCCAAAAATTATGATACGAATAAAATCTTAAACTATTACGTCAATAAAATGTTGGAAATCACAAGTTAAACCAAATTAGTTTAGTGACTTGTAAGCTGATGTTTAGAGTAGTTTTGGATTTTCCTAGTTACATATTTTGAGAAACAGCAAGAAACGTTTATGAGTTCATTTCTGAAATTCATACGTTAGTACCAAGTTAGGAGGACCAAACCCACCAATGCGCCGTAAAAATAAACTGTCCATACTACTGTTAGAAGACTAATGTAAGAGACGACCGTAATGACAATAAACTGCACTAGCGAATACAAAATTATTAACAAGGCAAGACCACTACCATAGTAAAATGTGCACACTTGTAACATTATAATACTGTCTCCCGGGCATCCGCACATAATGAGAGTTATCGCTCGACTCCCTCCACCGGATGCCCTAGGCTAGTTGACCTCATTATGCACTACATTTCATTTTCCAATGCTCCACCCAAAGGTACTACATTGGTCAGGAAGCGAGTTTTTTTTACCCGGAAAATTTTGAAATTTACCGAACCCATGCCGTTCCAAGCAAGGTAGGGCTCTTCAACGTGCGTGACAACACTCACACACGGGACCTCAATTTTAACTCTCATACAAATAGGGAGTATTTTTTTGAAAAATGCTCGTCTAACATTTTTCAAGCGATCCGTGACGGGATTTGAACCCGAGATATTGGGCATAGTAGTATCACACATACCAACTATGCTACGGAGTCACCTTGACCTCATTTTGCAGCTGCAAGTTCTTTTGATAGTAAATGACTTGACAACCAGGAACGTTCCCCCCTCAGCGTCTATCTTGAAAATGAGGACGCCCTCGGACTCCAAAACTCCATCAATGAGACAGGTAATGTCTTGAAACATTGACGAGCGTCAATTAGAAGTAACTGCAACAGAAATATATTTGTTAAACTTTCGGCCGAATTTATCAGCCAACTGGGTTTCTAATTGAATGTACGTTCAACTAGGCTTCCGACTGAAGTTAGCGTACAGTTGGACGTCCACTTTTAAATAAACTACCACTGGACATCTGGTTAAGGTAAACATTCAGCTAGTCTTCCAACTGAAATTAGCATACAGTTGGGTTTCCAGTTTCAAATAAACTACAATTGGGCATCTAGTTAAGGAAAACATTCAACTAGTTGTAATGCTTTTGCGGTAATTTCGATATCTACTGAGGTAGAGAAAAGTGGGCATATACAATACGAAATAACGTTAATGATAATACACAAACAAAGAATTACTTCAAACACTTACCTTGTATGCGAGCGTAGTGAAGCACATTTATATTCATGCGGCCTTTCTGAACGAAATGCGGTTGTAACACCGTTGGAGGTGTCCATTTAGTACGACATACGAAAAGCGACTCTTCTATATGGTGAATTGTAGCACAGGTAATTTTGCGGCCTTCTACAACAAAAATCGATACTACAATGCCTCGTGTGTTCTCCAAGGTGATAAAAAACTTCTTGTACATGCGAAGAGCATAGTTTATAGTTTATCGCCGCACTTTGTACAGGCGTTGTGTTTGAAGTAATCCACGGGACATTTCCATAACATTTTAATATACCGGGCGGACGTAAATAAGCAATATATTTCTAACTTCGAAAATAAATTAAGCGGTAAATTTTACAATATAAACGGAACATAAATTAAGCGGTCAATTATATACAATATAAACGGAACATAATGCCCACCAAAATGCAAGGCATTCTAAAGAAAAAATAATTAAAAAACTGGGGGAGCGGCGGAATAAAAACGCGAAAAAAAAAGATTTACAAAAACAAAAGAAAAAGGAATTCTTTTTCTAGGCAGGGCAAAGGGCAGAGCTTTGACACAGGACGCCTCATCTCGCCATGAGCGCTTTTAAGTGTGACCACCCTAACAACACCATCTGTTCCAGGATGCACAGCCGCAACACGGTTGAGGGACCAACGAAGGGGAAGAACATTAGCGACCTTAATCAGCACTAAGGTATCCAACTCAACTTGAGGAGACGGTGTGTGCCACTTGAAGCGCTGTTGTAGCGAGTGCAGATATTCCTTGGACCAACGGGACCAAAAATATTGTTGAATTCGTTGAAGAGATTGCCAGCGAGAAAGGCGGTTAAGCAGAAGGTGAGAAAGAGCAGCCTCCGGGATGGCGGTTAAAGGGGCCAAAGTTTAAAAATTGCCTAGCGTAAGACAGCTCAAATCATTGCGGTCAGTGCTCAAAGAGGTGAGCGGATGTGAGTTCAGGATGGCCTCAATTTGGATAAAGACAGTGACCAACTCCTCAAAAGTTAACACTTGCTCCCCAATAGTACGCAGGAGCAAGGTTTTAACAGATTTCACTCCCGCTTCCCATAAGTCGCCAAAATGAGGTGAAGCCGGCGGTATAAAATGCCACGAAATATAGTCATTAGAAGCAGCAAGCTTGGCGAGATAATTTAACTGTTTATGAGCACCCACAAAATTTGAGCCACAATCACTATAGAGGTGACCACAACGGCCACGCCTGGCAATAAATCGGCGCAGAGCCGCTAGAAAGGCGTCCGTTGACAAGTCAAATGCGACTTCAAGGTGCAGCGCCTTGGTAGTTTTACAAATAAAAAGACAAATACGATTTTAAAACTTTGTCGCCCTGCAGTCGAGACATGGTAATAGAAAAGGGATCAACGAAGTCGACGCCCGAACACAAAAACGGCTTGACTTAAGTAACTCGACATGAAGGCAGGTTGTCCATAGGAGGTTGCAATGCGATCGGATTAGTCTTCCAGCACGTTAGACAATGACTTAAAATACGACGGATAGATTGCCTTCCAGAAATAATCCAAAAGTGCTCACTGATGAGAAAATGGACCAATTGAGCACCCGCGTTGAAGTATTTCAAATAAACGTAATTAATATAAAGATCAGGAGGGCGACTTTTGTTAAGTAACAAAGCGGGAAATTTACGGTCAGAGGACTAGGGCGCGTGAGCCAGACAACCTCCGACTCGCAAGATTCCACCACGAATAAAAGGGGACAAATTGCGAAAATTCCTGAATGAATGGCCTCAAGCTCGATAGCAAAATAAGATTACTGAGTATATGCAAGCAAAGGGATCAAAGCATTGTGCAACTCAAAAGATGACAAAAGTTCGGGGTACCTTTCGAGTGGGTGACGTAAATTATGACGAAAACGAAGAATTCAAGCAACAATGCGCGTAATAAAGGGAAAGGAAGAGTGACTCTCTAGAATTGATTGAATCCAACAGGAGATTACAACAGCATATAAAACAATAGAGCGTTGTTCAGTGACAACTTCAGGAGTATCTGAAGGCGGAATATGTGGACTGTAGTTTTCGAAAGACTGATAGAAGATTGGTGAAGCCGCCCACCATAAAGAATATTGGCACAAGTCGGTAAGGAGTAAACACGTGACCCGACATCGGCAGGATTTTTGGTGGAGAGGATGTGATGCCAAGAGGCGCGAGATGTGTTTTCCTGAATGTATGCAACACGATTGGCGACAAAAGTCTTCGAACGCTGCGGCGGGGAACGAATCCAAAATAGTACTACCATGGAATCAGACCAACAGGAAATTTTATGAAAAGTAAGGTTCAAATCAAAGGTTTTAAGGACAGAGATTAATAATTTGGAAGCCAATGTGACCGCCAACAATTCGAGCCGGGGCAAAGAGATTGTACGAAGAGGAGCGACCTTAGACTTAGCACGCACTAAGCGAACCTCAACGGCGGAAGTGGTAACAAGGCGAAAACGTACTTCGCACGTAGTAAACTGTGGCGGGATTGATTAGTAAGTGGGGTAAAGCGAAATCCGAAAGAAGCGGTAACTCATGCAAGTATCTTTCCCACAAACGAAGGAAGTTGGGAGGAGAGACAGCATCCCATTCTAAGTTTAGTGACACTTAACGTTGAATTAAGCGTTTTACCAGGAAAGTAAGAGTGAATAAAAGTCCCATCAGGTCGAAATTACGGGCTAAGTTAGAAAGTAGTTTGCGCTTGGTACAGAACGTACTTAGTGACTGAACTAGAAAACAAAAATTATCTGAGGTGGGGTTCCATTGAAGACCTACAACTTTTAGGAGTTGAGTGTTATGATCCCCAAAGGTGCGGGGTTGCGCGAATTGTTGCGTAGCGGAAAGATCTTTTAATAATTCGGGATGGTTACTCGACTATTTATGAAGTTCGGAACTACCAAGTTTCAAAAAATCAGTTAGTTAATTACGTAGATCGAAGGTTGATTCTATAGAATCCCCACCAGTAGCGATGTCATCAATGTAAGTAAGGTGGCGAAGAGCGAAAGCGGTTGACAATTCCCTTCGTCTACGGCCAACTGCTGAAGCGTGCGTATGGCAAGAAAGGGAGCACAGTTGATTCCATACGCAGCAGTATTTAATTCAAAATCCTGAATGGGCTCCTCAAGAGAGAAGCGCCAAACAATTCGTTGATTGTCACACTGAGCGGGATTAACAAGAATTTGCCTGTACATCTGACGAATATCGGCAGTCATAACATAAGGATGTAAACGAAATTTTAAAAACTGGTGGTAATATCTGTTTGCAGCTTCGGCCCAACAAACAAGTGACCGTTTAAGGACGATTGAGACAGAGTTTTAGCGGAAGCGTTGAAAACAACTCGTAATTTCGTACTTATGCTTTCAAGTTTCACAACGCAGTAATGCGGGATGTAATAAAAAAAGTCCGAATGAGACCCACTAACAACAGATTGCATATGTTGAGAATCCAGATATTCACGCATGAACGAAACGTACTGTTCGTAAACACGAGGTTGCTTAAGTAAACGATTTTCTAAAGAAACAAATCGTTGTAAGGCAAGGTCGCGATTACCTGAAAACAATGGTTCTTGATCTCTAAACGGCAGTGAGACGACATGTAGACCTTGTTCATTGCGGCAAAACGTATTGCTAAAATGTTTTTCAACAAGAGTTTCTTCAGGCGTGAAAGATTGAGCGGCGTGGACAGCTTCGACTTCCCAGAATTTAGCGACAATATCTTCCGATGGGGAAGTAGAATCTGTCATACAAAACAAGCCAGTTACTTCAGAAGCAGGCGAGGAAGATATATTTCCCATTAAAACGTATCCAAAAATAGTATTAATAGCAACAGGCTGATCGCTAGCACCCTTGGGGAAAATATCCGCGTCAAGTAAGAAATCAATGGGTCTAGATTGAGCAAAAAGCGAATCAGCTAGCTTGAGGTTAGCCAGATGATTGAAATGTTTTAAATATTAGAACTAGGTAAATTTTCACAAATTTTGGGAAATACCACAGCTTGAAAACTAATAATCGGCGAAGAAACACCTATTGGTTTGAGCGAGATGGCGACAGCGCCACGTTGAGCAGCAGAGCGCATGGAGCCTAAACCACTAAGGGTAAGGGAATGTGGAGTAGTACGAAAACCTAAACGTTTCACACTATTTTGCGAAATAAAAGAAGCCATGCTGCCCGAATCGAGTAAACCGTGAAATTTTTGGAAAGAACCAGAGCAATCAGCAATTTCCACTTGAACGGTGGAAAGTGGAACAACTGAAGTTTTAGCCAAAGAATCAAATAAAATGACATTTGAAGTTGACGGACCACCACAGCTAAACGAAGTAGATGATTTCTTAGAGGCAAGAGGAGCGGAAAGCTTGTAGCGGTCTTGAATAGCGGGAGTAGTACGAGGTGATACCTTAGAGGCGGCGGTGTCCGGGCTCAAGCGAACCTGATTACTAGCAGCGAATGCGGGTTTAGACGAAACGCGATTTAAATGCAATAAGGAAATGATGACGTTGATTGCATTGGCGGCGTGAAAAAGTAGACTGGCATTTATTTAAAATGTGAGAATTGCTAAGGCAATTAATGGAAAGATGTTGTTTTTTAACAAAAATTGTAGCGATCTTGCGACGAAAGTTTGACGAAATTATTACAGCGATAAAGATGGCGATCTTGTTTGCAAAGCAGACATTTATTAACATTAGACTTCGTCTGGACTAACATGGAAACGGCGGAGCGATATCTAGACGGGTTGCTGGATTGAATAACTTTGTTTAAATCAGTTTTATGATTTACCGACAAATTTGATCAAGATTTATACTTTTTTTCCAGATAGGCAATTAACTTTTTATATGATAGGATAGCGGTCGCATCTTGATGCAATTTATAACTACGGGCAGTGTGTACATCAAGGCGATTTTAGATCATAACGCACACGAATAAAATCCCATTGCTCTATGGGCAATTTTTGCAAACCCGTGGGGTTATCCGAATTCAATTTGGAAAATTTATCAATATTTTTCCATAGAGATGAGGTAATGTGGCGAATATTACGATATTTTTTGCGAAGTTTATTGTAGGCAAGAGGGTAATTGGCTTCTGTTAGGTCAAAGTTCTTAATGGTTAAGAATGCGGAACCTTTTAGTGCAGACTGAAGATACGAAAATTTATCCACGTTTGACAGATCGTTATTAAGATGAATCAAGCTATTAAAGCGGTCAATAAAGCTTTCAAACAAACAACCTTCCCCATCAAACGTAGGGAGCGTCAATGGGGGAAGTGAAACTTTTGACTTAAAGTATCTAGCGGCGCGGACACATTAGCCCGAAACGACGATTGACTCGGAAACAACTTGAAATAGAGCGCTTTTATTTGAAAGTAATGGTTATCGAAGCGTTGGCGAATAGCGTCTTCCGTTTCAAATTGTTCATCGGCGGAAGAAATTGCACCTACTATCCAATTATGGTGTGTAAAGGAATTTTCTCGAACCGTTTCGAGAGATTGGGGTTTCGCTCGAAATAAATCAAAAAACGTTGGTTCAATGGTAGATTTTTGCGCGATTTCAAACAATTCCTCCAGCGAATTAATTGCAATATTACGTAGAAATCAGCAATGTTTCAATTTTTCTGCCATGGTTAAAAAATAAGTAAATACAAAGGACAGACGAAATGAACCGAAACTTCGATGTTTAAAATAGCCCTGCGGCGATAACAAATACGTAAGCTTAGTACAAATTTCAATACCAAACCAGATAACAAGAAAGGCTCGTGAACAACTCAAACAATAGAAATGATGTTAATTAAAACTGGCAATGCTTTGATAAGCGGTATGCTAACGTGAATCTAATTATTAATTAAAATTTGTTGATTATTTAGATCTGATGAGAAGTGAACCAATGTAACTTTTGCGGTAATTTCGATAGCTACTGCTGGTAGAGAAAAGTGGACATATATTCAAAATAACATTAATGATAATAAACAAACAAAGAATTATTTCAAACACTTACCTTGTATCCGAGCGTAGTGAAGCACATTTATATTCATGCGGCCTTTCTGGATCTTTTTAGACTAGCTCAGAATAGAAAAGAATTTAGAGCTGCGTCAAACCGACTTTAAGTAAGTTCGAAAACAATACAAAAAGAAAAATAAAAATCAGTTAACTAAATGTCACCAGGACATGACTCACAATTGGTTAGCGGTCTGGCATGTTGGTAGCATTTCGTTGCTTAAGCCTTACCATTACATATAATTTAATAAACGTCACCATGACATGGCTCACGGTTGGGAAGCGGTCTGGCTTGTTGGCAGCGATTCGTTGCTTAAGCCTTACCATAACATATAATTTAATAAACGTCACCATGGCATAACTCACAATTAGGTAGCGGTCTGACTTGTTGGCAGCGATTCGTTGCTTAAGCCTTACCATAACATATAATTTAACACTTTTCCTTTTTGAAGCGGATAACCAGGTTATATTTCATTTCCTTATAAATGGTAATCATGTAAACATGTTAGAGTTCTTTAACAACCATCAGGTTGCTAATATCTATGTAGAGCCAGCTGGATAGGAAAAAGAAGGATATAGGAAGACCTAGAGCAAACTATTTTAGTCAAATTATTAGAAATTTAGGTTGTGAAGGGTATGTAAAGCTTTTTAGATTAGCAAGAATAGAAAAGAAGTTAGAGCTGCGTCAAACCGACCTTAAGTAAGGTCGATAACAAAATGATAATGGCCTTTCTGAACGAAATGCGGTTGTAACATTGTTGGAGGCGTCCGTCTAGTACGAAATTAAGTCTTCCGACCTATAAATAAAGCCCAAGGTTGTTTCAAGCCCCAATTATTCTCGTGGGGTCGAATAGACCTTGTTTACCATCAAAAAATAATTTATTTTACATAAGAAAATGCTTGTTGATCCAAAGTATTTAAATTATTTGTCACTTGTCACGAAAATCGTGGATCGACTTTTCCACCATTCTTGATAGATATTTTTTAATGCATTTAAGGGAAAGGGATTATTTTTAATTCTTCACTCTGTACAACGCCGTATCCATGTTTTCTATGTACAAATACCGGTGATAGGATATTATCTAAATGGAATTATACCCGGTACTTGTTGTTTGATACTCATATTAATAATGTTCGTTACTTCGTATGTCTGTCATCTTACATGACTAATGAAAATCGATCAAATTCTATTTTAACTTATCAGGTCCTAATCAAGCAAAGAACTCGAAAAATCGATTTTCCTTTATTACACTGAGTGGAAACAAATTTGAGCAAAATTATTATGTTCGTGAATTAGTTTTCATTCTATTTATGCTATTGAATAAAAATGAAAACATACAAACAGGTTAGTCCAAAAATAGAAAAGGAATACTTTTTAAGATTGATGCATTTATTAAGAGCTACGGAATAATTTGAGTAGTTTGACCAGAGTAAGTAAGAGTGGAACGCTAATTTACTGGCGTACTACTTCAAATAATAACTGGTAACGTAGCAGTACCTCGATCTTCTGAGATGTTCTAAAACTATGTCAAGGTAGAATTCGAATTCAATAACTAAAGATGCTCATAATAGCTCTATAAGCAAACGAAACTCTTCGTATGCTAAAACCACATTTATTGCAACTTCAAATTAATTATAAATATTGACTTGTGTAAAGTAGACTATTTGTTCTATAATTAGCTATTTGATTATTAATTTTATGATGCGCTTCTTCTGCAATGTGAAACGCAACATTAACCTACTTTCACGATAGTAAAGATTGCCAATGCGTGTTGAATTTATTATGTGCTTCTTTATAGTTCTTAGTATGTATTGCTTTCTTGGGAATTCCAGAAATTAAAAACAAATAACCTAATAATAGAATTGTGAAAGGAGGCCATGTATGACGAGACAAATTGTAGTAAAAATCGTCAAATTTAATGGTACAGTGCCGGAATACCGAAAAAGCCGATTACTGGAAAATATCGAGAAAAACGCAGTTATTATTGAAAAATCAGTTTTAATTACAAATGTACATACTGTACAATGCAAAAAAAAAATAGAAAAATATATCATATAACACACGTTATTCCTTGGAAGTAGGCGGCTGAAAATACACATCAATTGTCTTTTGCATTTTATTGTTGAGAGACACTTTGAATACTTGTTCCTGTAACCTTCTTAAAACTAAGACATCGTTAGCAGAGATACCATTTACCTCCGCTCAGGCAACTAATGCGAGAAACGAGGCGATGGCCATATCATGAGAGATTGATTTTACAGCCACCGTCACTTCTCATTCAACCTGTTCCTCGTCCCCTTCCTCTCTTGCCACTTCCTCTATGATCTCATCTTCGGTCATCAATTGGTTGTTTTCGTCATCTTCACCGGTGAAGCCACACGCCTATATCATCAGTTGTCAATGCATTATCCGGTGAATCCACGAGTTGTTCGTTAACCACGTCTCGCAATAGGTTAATTTTCCTCTCTTCACTGGCTTTCTTGTTCGGTTCATATTTATTGTACTGATCCAGTAGTTTCATATCCGGCCATAGGTTTCTCCAAGAGCAAATGATGACTTTCTCGTTAAGGTTCTTCCAAGCATTAACGAGCGAGTAAACCACATCTTTCAGGTTTATTTCTTTCAAGGATTTAATCACACTCTCGTCCTTAGATAACACATTGTCAGTAAGCTCTTTTTGTATTGCGTTTTAATCGCCTGGATAACGTTCCGGTCCATTGGTTGTAATGGGCTGGTTACAGTTGGTGGTAAGAACATCTCTCAAATAAAACTGTCGGCTGAATTCAACTCACCTTCACCGGGGTGGCCAGAGCAATTGTCCAGGATAAGCAAAGCTTTATGTGGTAGTTTCCGTTCCTTCAGAAATCTTTTCACTGAGGGTTTAAACAGTTCATTAAACCATTCAGTGAATACGGCCTTATTCATCCACCCTTTGCTCTGGCTCATGTAATCAACAGGAAGTTTGATGTTTTCAAATGCCCTATGACTCTTCGCCCTTACCTACGACTAACGTTGTCATCTTGTGTCCACCGCTTGCATTTGAACAAGGCATGAAAGTGACGCTATCCTTAGCCAACTTTCGTCCAGGAGCACTTGCTTCTCTACGATGCACAAATGTTCTTTTTTTGGTAACGACCGCCAATATAAACCCCTTTCGTCCGCGTTATAAACTTGGTCAGGAGTTAAATCCATTTTCTTGATAATCTGTTTGAACTTTCCTTTATATGGCTCAACAGGGCTTTCGTGACATGAAAGTTTCTCACCCGTTGTACTTAACAGTCTAATTCCATAACGTTGTTTGAATTTCTGCAACCATCCCTCGCTGGCTTGGAAATCATCATTTTTTGTAATTTTCTGGTAAAAATCCCATGCCTTTTCTTTAAGGATTTCACCTAAAATTGGTGTATACCTACCACGTTCTTTTAAAACAAAGCATAGAGGCGATTGTCAACTTTAGGACTTTCACCAATTTTCAATGTCTGTTGTTTACTTTTTAAATTTTTATTTGTCTTAAAAAACGATTTTATTTTATCACTGTTTTTGGTAATGTCATGAACTGTAGCTCGATCAACACCGTATTCGTTAGCAACACTAGTTAACGTTTCACCCTTTTCACGCCGTTTTAGGATTTCATTTTTATCTAACAAATATAGATTTTTATGTTTAAGTTTTTTCTGCATGGATGCCAACTTCAACACAACACTACTACCACTATCCTACACTAAGCACTTCTCTAAAATCGAAGCGACAGTTACAGACAGACAGTTACAGACAGACGCGGAACAGATTGAGCACTAAACGCAGCGCGATTGTGACAGACTGATGAAGCGAGTGCGTGGGGCGTGAGTCATCGCTTTTGGTACCAGTGCATTGTTTAACCAGTCCTGTCCTGTCGCTAACACAAAACGCCGGATTAGTGGGTATGCCGGAGAGCTGAGATGCTGGATTACAGAGGGAGTACTGTATACTCTTTTGTATGGAACCCAATTGCAGCTTTTCATATGATGAAGTGTGTTCTATTTGTAAACGTGTGGTTGTACGTATTTTTCTATTTACCCGTTAGGTATTTATTTAAAAATTTTAACTATAGTAAGTCCTTGAGCTATTTTGGTGTGAACAACTTGAATTTGTTTGATTTTCTTTTAAAACTTGTTATCCTGTTTGTTATATCGAGGCGTAATGTATTTCTGGGCTTTGACTGTTGGCAACATGTCCCGAGTGGTTTTGAAGATCGCTTCTTGGTTGCTGATTTGGGAAATTATAAATTATAGAACTGGTCGGAATGCAATAGCTCTTGGCGGCCAAAGAAGCGCGTAGTGGCCATGGTAGGTCTATGCATTAAGTATTGGTTTAATTTTGTTATATGTTTGATCTGTGGTAAGTTTTAAATAGTTATAAAATTTTAATTCTTTTGGATAACGCTTAAAATTGGAGCACAACTATTTATGTACGATTTTTGATTATATACTCAAATGTAAGAATTTAATTGTGGAGCTGTGTCTGTGTATTTTACTGTAATTATGTAAGAATCATGGTGGACGCCACATCTGCTTAATTTTATGTATGCTAAATTTATTTAGTTTTGGAAAACAACTTAAGCTGACCGAAATATTTAACATGAAAATTAAGCACGTGAGCGATAACAACTAGTTAAAATTGTTTTTTACAAGAAAGCATTATTATGCTGCATCTAGACAACGTTTACGGAAGCTAAGTAATTTTCGTACACCCGCCCGGGGGTATGTTATTTTATCTAAATTTGGATTTTCACTAATTTTGATTGCAATAATTTTTCTAAATTCATGTAATTTTGATAGAAATTGTGTATGTCAACGTTCTGAAGATGTATTTTTTAAATCCGCGTTTTTCTTGTAACTTTATTAATTCTATTTGTAACTTGTCTGAAACTATTTTCACATCTGACGAAAAAAAAATGTTAAAACTAAGAACGTTTTTTTCTGATCTAAATATTTTAAATGGTGATTCAAGTTCTAGTATTAATTTTTGTTTATGCTGGTTATATTTTCGAGTTCTGTAGAAGTTTCTTTTTTTAAGTGTGCAAAATGAGACGTATTGTTTGACAAGAGATGTTTGTTATAAGTTTTGAGTTTGCTTTCAATAGCATTAATTTTATTATTCATGTTATGAATAAACTGTTCTTTTCTTGAAGTTCAGTCATTCAAATGCTGAGTTATATCGATAAGGACGACAAAATCACACATCCATTCTTTATCATCGAATTGGGGAAACGGATATTGTTTCATTTTCACATACAAGTAAATCTCATTTTTTAAGTTATACAGTGTATTTCTGAATTCACTGCAAAAATTTTAAAGCCGTATTTTTGAGATAAAAATAAGACACTTTTCCTAACATGTGTCCTAAAATACTCCCTCGCCGATCTACCGCAACTGCATGTTGCACAAAAAATAGGTTATTTTGAACACTGGCTACAGTTGTCTTGAAAATTTGGACGCTCCTGCACCTTTAGGCACTTTGTTTATATTTGTCTTAAAAATAGCGTGTACTCAATTTTAGAGGAATTTTAGCATTTGGTGATGGAAAATTTATGTTTCGGATGAGACATTTTAAAATTTAACAGTACTATCTAGTCAGTCAAGAAAGATTTAACATTTTTGTCGTTTGCATTTTTGTGTTACAATTATCTTTTCTAGGGAAAATCGTTCGTGATCGAAAAAATAACGTACTTGCTGCTTAATTTGTTATTTACATTTATTACTTGTTTATACTAAATTGGTTGAAAAATTTATATAACATTAAAATATTAACCACTACTTTGTAATTATTTACAGACAGGGTTGGAATTGCCCTCCCTCTGCTATCACAGAGCACTCCATTATTCTACTCAAAGATTGCCGTAAAAATTCATAGAGTGTTTCTTACAACTTGAAAGACATGGATGATATGTAGACGGAGGACTACAACTCAAAGTACTTGATCTGACATCATAAACTAGAACGTTCTAATATCGCAATAAAAAGTCGAGAAGAGTACGATGTGGGGAGCGCGGAGGCCAAGCTATTAAACCCGATTTCCCAATCCAATGACTTGGAAACATGAAGTCTAAATTGTCGCATACTGTTAAACAAAAATGAGGGGTACACCGTCATACATGAATCACATGTGCTGAGGAACGTTTAGAAGCATACTTTCCAATAGACCAGGCAAATCGTTCTGCAATAAGTCGCGCCATTTAAAATTCGCAGAAAAAAGGGTCCAATATTTTATCTCCAACTAACATTCCTGCCTATACATTTATAGTGAACTGTTCCTGGTTGTGGGATTGTCTGATCTCGCGTTAGTTTTCTTGACCCCAAACACTCCCGTCACACGTTCATTGATCTTTGTCAGTAAATAGAATGGAGATAAAAATTCTGATCTTTCACGCACTTACGAATAAAATAATATTAATAGGTCTGTGCAACACAATAGTTTGCTAAACTCAAATATTACAACCTTTACCGTACTCTCTGTAAGGAATGAAATCCTATTGGTTACTGCTAAGGTATTGCTATACTTTAAGGATAAACAACTAGTACATGCAAAAGCACTACTGTATAATGGAAGTTAAACTTCTTTTATTTGTCAAGAATTGTTCGATATGTCTAAATACACCCTTTACAAAAAACTGCAAATATCTACTATTTCAGAAAGTTTATCAATTTTTCATAATGTACTGAATAGTAAAATATTCTCAAGGTATTTTACGGATCGTGTGCGATTTTACATACAATAACTTGCAACTTGCAACATCAAATTGAACATTCTGACGAATATCAAGTTAGCAGTTCCTTTATATTTTGTACCATGCAAAATTGATCTCTTAGTGGCCGCTGATGTTTATAATAACGTCTTAAAGAATGGTCTGATTAAACTAGAGAAGAGTCAGCCCACATAACACAATAATTATATAGATTATTAAAATCAGGTAGTATACCACTTAAGAGCTACACCAGTAGCGCTCACTTGTTCGCTACAGAGAAAGAGCACAAACACAAACCCCAATTGATTAGTGTTTCACTCTTTGTCGAATGTAAATTGATATTAAACAATTTAGATGGTCTACGTCAAAAATTATCTGAAGTAGAAAAAATTTGCAATGAGCTTGCTCTAAATCATTCTGAAAAAGCTGCTGAGCATATTTTTAAAGATTCTTTCCACTGGAAGGTTTCAAACAAATTTACCTCTAATCTCATCAAATGAACTCAAAAAATTAGACGACCCCTTCATTCAAGTGTGAAAAAGGTTTTTCAACTTAGAAACCAAATTCTTGAAAAATGTTATACTATTTACGCAATATAGCGAGTTCATAAACAAATATGTTGCTCTAGATCATGCCTGATATGTACCACTTAACAGTTAAATGACTGTTATGAAAATAAATATTTGCTACCGCACTATTGTGTGGTCAAAGAAGATAGTCTTACACCAAAGCTCAGAATTGTTTTTGATGGTTCTATGAAATCTTCTACTGGAATTTCATTAAATGATATTTTTTAAAAAGGTTATAGTACTCAACTAGAGGTGTTAGATATTCTTATCTACTTTAGGTTGATTAAGTATGTATATACAACAGACATTCAAAAATTTTTAGACAAACAGATAGCTTATTCAGCTCATTAGACATACTATGTTATAGTTCCAGATAGCTCTTCGAATAAACTATTAGGTCTTCTTTGGAATTCTCATTTAGATGGTTTTTCAATAACAGAACCGCAACTTGAACATCAAGAGCTATATACTAAACGACAGGTCCTGTTCTTAATAGCACAGATGCTGGATCACATGGGTCTTATTAATCCAGTCACGGTCACTACAATATTAATAATTAAAAAATTCGCATCCCAAAAATAGACTACAATGAAGGTTTAAGTTTGGGTTTATGCCAAAAATGGTTAAAATTTATAAATAATATTCTTGCACTTTAAAATTTAGAGATTCCTACAGCAATTTTCTTTCAAGTCTTTTAATTTCCTCTAAGAGTAGAGTTGTACCTCTAAAACAACCAACTCTAGAATTTATAGGAACTCTGTTAGTCGCCAAGCTTACTCAACGAGTAATTGATATTTTTAAATTCGGTTCTATTCAGATTCTCTCGGTTATACAAGGATCAGACACAGAATTCGTTCTAGCTTAGTTAAGCTTTCATCCATCTCGGTGGAGTCAATTCGTAGTATATAGAACTGTTTAAATAATAGATACATGTAAAAAGGTCCTAAACTGTACTTGAAACTATATTAAATCAAAAGATAATTTCGTTGACATTTTGTCAGTGTTGAGTTACAAATTCCAAATTGTGGTGACACGAACAGCATTTCTTTTTAAACTCTAACCTGAATTTATCCAAAGAAATCTGAATCTCATACTTCAAAATTCACTTGAAGTGCAGAATATTTGTGCACATTTGACCCCTGAATTATATGATACAGTGTTGACCAGGTTTTCAAATTTGACTAAGCTACAACAAAATATAGCTTATTGTCTCAGATTTGCACACAATACTACAAATTTTAGAAAATTTTACGGTGCCCTACTGTCCAGGTTTCACACCCGTACAGATATGTTTTAAGCGATCTCTTCCTTGTTACTATGTTTGTCGTCTTTGAACACAGTAGTTGCTTTTTCATGTTAAATATAGCACGACCTTGTGCTAATCTTTGTTTTATATCTTTTGCGCTCTTCCCATCTCGCGTTATTTGGCTTCCTAGGTAGGAAAAATCCTTAACCTCTTGTAAGTTTTCATTACCTAGTTGTATTCTTGTTTTTGATTTATTTGTCCTTCCTTTGCATATTAGTACTTCTGTTTATTTTTGTTAATTTTCATACCGTATCTCTCTGTTACAACTGTTTCCATTTCATTAAGAGCAGCTTCTAGCTCTTCCTTGCCAGATGCTAATACTGCTATATCATTTGCAAATCTAAGCTAAACTTTTGTACTAGCATAATAATTCTCAATGTCTTCCTACATTTGACAGTATTTATTGCCTTTACGGTGTACAAGTTAAAAATGAATGGGGATACGACATATCCCAGTTTCACACTTTTCCTAATATATATATATATATATATATATATATATATATATATAAAGCAAAAAGGAATTATTGGCAAGTGACTCAAATTCAGCCACGAGGGCATCCCGTCGACGCGTTTCGCCCTAATTGGGGCTCATCAGGACAGGAGTAGCAAAGTTGTAAAATTTAACACAGACACCTTATGGGAAGTACAGCATCACCTAGCTCACAATTTGTGTCTTCGTGTCGTTTCACCTGACATCGCAAGTTTTAACAACAGTCGACACGGAGGAGATCCGGCTCAACTGCCTTTTTCCATAGCCAAAGTTATATTTAATAGAAAAGTAGGTCCAATGAGTCTCAAACCAAACAAAGCAAAAAGGAATTATTGGCAAGTGACTCAAATTCAGCCACGAGGGCATCCCGTCGACGCGTTTCGCCCTAATTGGGGCTCATCAGGACAGGAGTAGCAAAGTTGTAAAATTTAACACAGACACCTTATGGGAAGTACAGCATCACCTAGCTCACAATTTGTGTCTTCGTGTCGGGGTTCGAATCCCGACACGGTCTGCTTGAAAAATGTTAGGCGAGCATTTTTCATAAAAATACACCCTCGTTCGGATGAGAGGTAAAATGGAGGTCCCGTGTGTGAGTGTTGTCATGCACGTTAAAGATCCCTACGTTGCTTGGAACAGCAAGGATTCGGCAAAATTCCAAATTTTCCAGGTAAAAAAAAACTCGCTTCCTGGCCAATGTAGTACCTTCAGGTGGAGCATTGGAAAAATCACATGTAGAGTATATAGGCTGTTATGAGAATAGCAGGGAACTGTGTAGGCTAGCTCAGAACATAAATAAGCTGAGGTACAAGTCCAACCAGTTTCAAGACGTAAAACCCTATGACGAAAAAATAAGTGCTCTTAAACCCGATGATTATTATAAACCACTACAGGTGTTGGTTGTGAAATATTTTCAACTAATGTTGATTGTGCGAAAGGATAAATTGGAAAATTATTAATTCGACAAAGGTTCAAGTGCTGGGAAAACTTGGCAGCCAAAGGCTGCTTACCCCCCTTCACATACCACTGAATATCGGGGAAATAGGGTATATAACTGTAAATCAAGAGAAGGTGATCGAACTGCATCAAACTAAAAAGAACCGCAGCTATGTTCAAAGACAACGAACATAGATACAAGAAGAAAACGCTTCAAAGCATAGTGTGAAGCACAGCACAGTACATCTATGAAATAGAAGCAATAGGAAAAGCAGACAGAAAGAGATGGAAGCCTTCTGGAATGTTGCGCTTCAGATGTATGAAGATGGTAGCATGGATAGATAAAGTGAATAACAAAGTTAATAAAGTTAATAGGTTGTAGAAATAGCAGGGAAATAAAGATATCTGTGGAAAACGAAAAAAATAGGAGAAATAGAAGGACAGGATACATTCTAAGGCATTTCTTGGGAATAGTACGGGATATATTCCAAGCAGAGATATGAAAAGATAGGTAGAGGTAGACTGAGATCAGACTTTCGCACACAAATAGTGATAGATTTAGACTGTGCAAAATTCAGGGAAATGTGTAGGTTGGTTCAGATTAGGAAACAATGAGGGTACGCATTCAACCAGTTCTAGGACTGAAGACCTAATGATGATGATGATTCTTGTTGTATTTTGTCGTCTTGATTTATTGTTACCATGAAAATAATTGTATTTTTCAATTAGCTTGACAGTTCAGTTGATTGATAGTTTGAGCATAGTTAAAAATTTTCAACGAAGAACAAGTTTCAAATGAAATTGAAAAATTGGTAGCCGAGTATAAAACAAGACTAATTCCAGAAAAATTTAAGAATGCCTCTTATAAAGAATTCAATGAATCGGTGATGTTAGTTAGCTTAAATGATGGAAAAGTCCAAAACATAAATTTTCATCTTTTTGGTGTTTCCATATGAAGTTTCAAGCAATCTTAATAATAAAATGTGGTATAGATTTTGCCGTAAATTGCATGCATTCATGAAAAGAACAAACAAGGGACATGATCCTAAGACGTCTTTAGTTTTTACCGAAGAACAGTTATGAAAGATTTTCATTCAAGCTCCAGATGATATTTTTCAATTTTTGAACGTTATCGCCGTTTGTGGCATTTTTGGCTCGTGCAGGAGGTACGAAATATGTGATTTGTTCTTTGCTGATAATTTGTATTCGTTCATCAAAAACTGACAAGTGTTGTAAATTTATAGCGGTGGACGATCTTAATATTGAATATATTCAGATATTTAGCAAGTAACTTTCTCGGTTCCCGAAGAATGTCGACACAGGCAAAATACCTTTGAAATATTCTAATGGAAGGTGCACCAAGCCAGTAGCGGGAATTAATACCTTTGGAAAATGCCCCTTTCATGTGCACGTTTTTTAAAACTACCATATGCAGAGAAATACACCGGTCGCGCTTTTAAACGGACGTTTGCGACAAGTATGGCTAACGGATAGATGACTATGGACGAACTTTAACGCCAAACAGGTTGAAAAATCATTCACTGTTGCTTCTGGCTATATAGAACGAACACAATTAAAGTTTAACAGGTCATTTCTGCCGTTGTTAACAAATTAAAGTACTGCTCGAATCACATCTTCATTTAATATTAATGAACCATCAACATAATCTTTAGTGAAATCGTCAGCTACTCACATAGCCAACAAAAATGTAGAGCCCAATGCTGCAAGAATTCAAACATCCAACAATGCAAATTGTACATTTAATATTTATTTGAAATGGTTAGTAGTTCATTGATATTAAAATATTTGCGTTTGACATATGTAATTTGGGAAATAAATATAAGTTTGATGATGTAGTTGCTTCAACCTTTAAAACACTAGCACGATAAAGGTCGATTTACTCACGCTAATTAGTTCTATACATTCGTTTTATGGTACAGGTACAGTAAACACTTTTTCTAATGCTGAACTCAGGCTTTAAAAATGAAACATTATTATTTCTTGAACTGTACTAGGTCGAGTGTCAAATACATTTAGATATTTGACTACAGAACCCGTGGGGAATTTTGTAATTCTTCATTGAATGTGCTGAAAGCTATATACCCTTACTGTAAAAAATGACTTGAAATTTGTAGCCTGTAATTAATTCAATTTTTAAGCGTATCTGTTTAATTAAAAGCGAGTAATATACGACACAGCTCCATTTATCACTTCAAAAAGAAAGCAAATAATTAGCGTTCCGTGTTCAACTATTCGTTATGCTGCAAAATATATGTACTCCCTTAAAAATATCGTTTGTTGGTAAAAATTTACATTTATTTTGATAAAAGTCTGAAGGCAAGTAATCATTTAGTAATTACTTGTTTTTAATTTCTTCCATTCTAGTGATATCTATATTCAATACAATTTAATGAAGCTTTGCTGATGTGACAAAATGTCCCAAAATTCCTAGTAACGTATATGTTACACAGATTTTCAAAACAATCAATTGATCATTATAAACGCCACATACATACAGTACATACTTATGTAACGACTTATAAAAAGACGAATTTTATTGGACGAGTGTAATATTTGTCAAAATGAGAAATTGAGTGAAATTTTTCTTGTCACATCCGTTTTAAAAGTAATCAAAACAGTTTTGAATGGCATTATGGTTTTAAGAGCAACTTATTCCACCGTACAAAAATAAATGGAACTTTTATTACGATACGTGAGTATTAATATGGAATTTGTGAAAACAAACACTATTCGTTCCAAAGTCAGTTGAAATTCAGTAACGAAAAATTCAGATAGAGATATTCCTTCAAATTCTTACGTGTAAAATTGATGCTAAGTACCTTTTGAAATTTATGTTACCAAGGAATCGTAATAGAAAACTATGCACCAACTACCTTCCAGTTGTGAGAAGAGGACTCATGGCAAGAAATGCAATATCTTTTAAAGGGTACGCGAACTTTAACATTTTTTCTTTTACCTACTTGAAGAGGTCACTGAACTGCTACAATAATACTGGGCACCAACCCACCTGGAACTGTTTTTTGGGCTTGAATAGATGGTGAGTGATTTATAAGACCCTGAAGGAATACTTTCGATCTCGATAGGCTGTTGAAAGTGTGTTACGCTGACTTCCCCTTACTACATTAACCTAAACACAAATAATACTAATTCTCAACGCTAGTTGCTTAACCTATATTAAAACAAGAATATTGTACTACCAACACAAATTAACTGAGCTCTACCTTTACTGGCCAAATTGTGTATATCTAAAAGAAAATTTTTTCACATTTATAAATGTTTGAGTATCCAACAAATTGGATGTATATGTAAATTGCTACAAATACAATTGTGATGCTGATTTTTGTTACATTACGCTTTTACTAAGCGAGCGCTAGCGTAGAAGTCTGAAAACAAATAAATTCTTATGCAAGCAATGAAATACATATCAGCAAAACATGCAGCAGCTATTAAGTTAAAATTTGATTACTTACATTTTTCTCTAAGTGCAAGATTCAACCACTCTGTTCAACGCAAGACAAACTTGGGTGTCACAAATTCGTAATCCAACTAGTGTTGACCTGAATTCGTTCACTTCATAGACACTTTCTCGTGGTGACGAGTAAATTCTTTAATTCTGCAATCACCTGCATGTTCGGGAGCTTTTGCATATAAGGCAAGCCCGAATTTATAACATCACTGTTACGAGAATGACTATAAACAGGTTCATTTGCTTGACGGAAGCTTACAAGCTTGTACTAAACGACTTGAATGAATGATAGCGAATTTTTCGGATTCCCTCTTTATTATGTGATGGCGGTATTTATAGGCTATATGAATTCAGGCAATTCTTCAATTTTAACTGTTCGTACGGTTTGTCCCATATGACCAGAACTTGCAGCTAGGATTCAAAGATTTCGCGATACATAAGAACATCAGGTACTCCCACGGTTGCTATTTAGTATTTAATATTTGCGTCATCGAGCAGACCCAATATCATAAATTATATTTTATGAGCTGTCTGAGCAATTTATAATAATTTCGGTATATTTGCAATTGGTGAGAAAAGTTTCGAGTCCACGCATATACGAGGAACACTAGGCATTGTAAGTAAATAGGTTGTTGTTCTCAAAATGTCGAGGTTTTCCAAGTTGTTCTATAAACACGGCTTGTAGCCATTTTGGTTCTATTAAGAATCTCTCTTCTTTAACATAAATTCCGGGTAGATAGTGTTTTCCAGGTTAGATCGTTTTTATGAACCGTAATGATAATATCGTCACTTCCATTCCATTCTTTGAGAAGTTCGCAATGGGGTCGTTGATGGTAAAATTTAGTCTAAGGGGCAAAACGGTGCTGTAATCTGTGTTTTTTTAGCGCAAAACCTACGGACTGTAATACCTCTTTTCACTTCTGAAATATCGATTTGGAGTAGTTTGCTCTGTTACATGAAAATGGACTGCTATTTCTTGTTATGTTTTAGTGGGATGCATACCGGTCTCACCGGCTTCTGAGGTTTGAATGACCGAGTCTGCTTCTCCCTAGAATATATTGTTGCGAAATTATGGGAAGTTGAAGATGTTTGCTTAGTTTGTACTAAGTTCAAAGTTGCTTCGCATCGTATCCTCTCTTTGCTCAGACTCCAACTGTCAACTGCCGCTTTGACCTCAAAACTATTAACCTTTATCCACAAAACTCTTGATTTCTATATTACCTTTGAAAAAATCTTTTGTTGGTGCAACTCCATGGCCGTTTTTTTTTGGAATTGTTCCTCGCCGCACCTATGGAAGACATTCGTCGTCAATCGAGTGTCCTATATTCAGGAAAACACTGCTCTCGGTTTTTGGCATCATATTCCTTCCACTGAGAATCTTGTCGATGTCGGATCACGTGGTTTGATATCATCCGACGCGTGCCATTGTTTCTTATGGTGGGCGGCATCGCCTACCTTACATCGCTCCTTCGTCACTTACAGTCCACTTTTTCCGCCTTTTAATTCTTTAGAAATTTTCATCGAGGAACATTCTATTGTTTTGATCGCTGTCGCATCCCCTTCTTGGAATGAAGTAATTTTGGAAGGTCATTTATCTTTTCAATTTATTATTTGCATTGTCACTTGGACTCTTTGTTTTGTCCATAACATACAAATCGGTTGACAAAATACACTGGATCTTTGGCCTGTTTCCAGCTCCATAACGCTTTGAACCCCTGATTAAGTTTACTCAACAGACCCACTTTTCAATCGAGTTGGACACCATTTAATCCGTATCAGTTCTAAAAAACGACTACATAAATTGTCCTCCTTTATTAGAGACGAAATCTTACAGGTTGGTGGTCGCCTATCTGAAGCACCCTTATTCTCCGACAGGAAATGTTGTGCTATTTTGCCTAGTAAAAGTCGCTATACGGATTTATATATCACCCTTATTCATCTGAGATACTTCCACGCTGGTTTTGCTTAACTTTATCGTTCGCCAACGCTATCGGACCGTTTCAAGTAAACAGTCCATTCTTCCAGTTTTGAGTCAACATGTGACTTTTTGGAAATCCATTCCTACTGCACCTCAGTCAAGCCTTTTTGAGTTCGGGCGTTGATTTTGCTGACCCCATTCTCTATTATCGTGTCGCCAGTATGGGGGGCTAACGTGCTGAAAGCATATTTATGTCTCTTAATTTGCATGGCTACCAAGGCACTTCACCTTAAATTAGTTTCTCATCTGTCAACCGACGCCTTTCTAGATAGTCAACGATTCATTCCCAGGCATGGTCGCTGTGATCATCTCTACAGTGATGGCGGCACGAATTCTAGGGCTGCCCATAGGCAGTTAGTTTTTCTCACAAAATCAAGTGCTGCTAAAGAATAGATTTCTGAGCACTTTATACCGCCCTCTGCGCCTATTTTGGTGTTATGTGCGAGGCGCGTATGAAGTCGGTTAAAACCTTGCTTCTTTGTACCACAGGACCTACGAGGAACTATCCACTGTCTATGTACAGATTGAGGCATCTTAAACTCGCGTCCTCTCAACCCCGTGAGCAGTGACCCCAAACGACTTGAGTTGCCTGGCAGCCCCTTTAGTTGCTATTCCAGAACTTAGCCTTTCTGACTTTCCGCTCAACCGCCTGCCTCGTTCACAATTGATTCAGCGAATTCATCAAGATTTCTGATCTAGATGGTCTAAGAATACGCTCCAACAACCTATCCTACATTCTGTCACACTACATTTATCCAAGAATTAAGATGACGAATAAGAATTGGGAAACACGAAAGGGTTTTCTGCATCTGCTCTTCAAAGTTAATTAATACAGTGACGTCCAAATTAAGATTATACTTTCCTTTAATTAACTAAGTAGATTCTGTCCAGACCCACCTGAAACTCTTCCATGGGGTAATAGCCAAGCTAGCCGAAGGCAAACAGTTATTAGCCTTTCTAGCTTCTAATTTTTTTAAAGCATAGAACTCAAAATTGTGTAAAAAAAAATAAAGCTGTAGCACTGTGTAATTTTTACAGTTGCTTTGATACAAGACACCTTTCGGTTTACTAGGGTGTGTGAATCTGCGCTTTCAACAGAAGTAGTAGTAAACTTTATTATCACTGATATAATAAATTAGTAAAGGAATAATGACTTGCATTAATAAAAAATCCTAGAGCGAGGATCGGCGTGTTGTAATACTAGGCACATTGTACGGCTTTAACCTTAATTCGGTTGACATAAGGTAGTTTGACAGAAATACATAAATCTTATAAAATGTGGCTAGGAAAAGAAATAAAATAACTGCGATGCACGATGACCAATAACTTATAAATAAACTAATCAAAACATTATATCACAAAATTTAAAACAGTATGTGTAAATGTAATGTTTGGCTCAGAGAGAAACGATCAACATCCTATTTGGGGATGCCCCTCAGGAAAGCAGGCTAACCTGTTACGGGTAAAGGTTACGTTACGTAACAAATTTGAATTTGCCCAGAAGAGGCGGAAACCCGGTAACAATTTTAAGGGTGCACTGGCTAACGACATTGGTGAGGGAATACAAAAAACTACAATACAAGAACCACTAAAGGCTTTACTTGTTGTCATAATTAGTGGGTTCAAATCGTTTTGTTTTTGTAGACCTCTCGAAATTCCCCCTACGCGGAAGACGGTTTTTTCAAATAGGTCTACTTTAATTTTTGGCTTTTTACATCTGTCAAACCATCCTTTACCTTTCTCAAATAATATCTTAAAAATACTCATATTTTGTCATAGCAAAAAAGTTGCTAAAATAAAGAAACCTTTGTCAAATAAGACTTCACAACTAGGATCGTTGGATAACCTTTTACAAATTCATCTATTTTTACCTATATTATAAGTAGCTTCTAATAAATTTGCACATAAACTTAACTTCTATTAACAGTAAATTCATGAAATATAAATCCACGTACACTGTGCTTAAAAGAAACAATTCTAATGTTCTGATATCAAACTGGCCAGGTATTACTAATGGAAAGCCTTAGAAAAACAGTAATCCATAAACAATGCCACCACACATATTGTTCCAGTTTCCACTATTGATATCCATGACAACCTAAATTCCATTTCTGGAAATGTCTTTAATAACAATACACAGAAAACAGTTAAATAGCAACTTTTCACTTAATCATTCAATTGTCCGTTAAAATACTAACCCTTCACTCTATCTTTAAAATTAATACGCGCATATTTTTTAATCTTTAAAAATATTCCAACTTCATTTTTCGGTAATTTTACCATTTTCGCTGCTAATCAATAGTTCAAGAAAGTATTAAACCTTATATCCATTCTTTAATAAATAACTACAAATCATTTACACCTTTCATTTAAAATCTCCTATACACATTTATAAAACATACAAAACTTAAAAAATTACTCACTATTTGTTTCCGGTTCATACGTAAAATTTTTTCCAAGAACACTAGTCTTTCATATCTTTCATCTAACAGAAGCTTCTTTAACACGAGGCAAAATCCTGAAAAATCGTGCGGAACTATCTAGTTCATAATATCCTTTACCCGGACATCAAGACGTTTAAATCTACGAACACGCAATTGAAACATACTCTGCACTTGCAAGTAAGCGTTGTTCAAAAATAGGTCGAATATCGCTTTCTCTTCGGAAATTCTATGTTCATATCTTGAAGTTCTGTTACTTCCAATTTAATTTCCTTTTCGACCTTAGTAACTACACAACATTTTCCCTTTTTTAAAGTTCGTATTCATAATGTAACACTTTTAATTTAAGCTTAATACAAGGTTATTGCATCATTAATTACTATCGGTCACGTACTTTCTTTGTTATCTTAATTTCACTATTTCACGATCCTTTAATTTGTTTACCAAATTAAAGGATCGTACTCCGAAATTGTTAAATAGCAATGTTGTCTACAAGATCACGTGCAGTTGCAACAATAGTTACATTGGTCAGACTAGCCAGTGGCTAAAGAGTCGTTTAACTCAGCACAGGAGTGATTGCAGGATTAACTCCACTAAATGTGCATTGTCTGCTCATGTTGCGGCAACCAGTCATACACCACTTTTCGACGACACCACCATTTTGGAGAACGAAACCAATTACAAAACTAGGCTTTTCATCGAGTCTTTTTATATTAATAGTGAAATTAATCCTATCAATAATAAGATTGATATTGATAGGGTTCATAACGTCTATTCTGCTTTATATAGTAATGACATTTTTAAACAACGTTAGGTATCTTCCTTCAGGTTATGTAATCAGTGCCATTTTCGGAACGTGTCCTGTCACTCCTATAGAATTGGTCATTATCAACTTTGTCTTTACTTTTTAACCGCTATCGTGGCATGACGTTGCCCTACAGGCAATTTTTAATTTTTAATTTTTGACCTACATTTATTATGTGAATCCTGCAGTAATTTGTTTTTAATTTCCTTTAATATAATTGATCAATGTAAGTAGTTAGCGACAGGTTATGTATTTCTTGCTAATTTCGAATTTTTTGTTTCCATTTTAGCCTTTGAAAAAGGTGCGAAAAAATGTACCGAAACGTTAGGTGTTGATTAAATTTTCAATCAGTTTCTGTTGTTTGATTTGGACTACTTCCCATGATAATATGTACATGTATATTATACTATATATATATATATATATATATATATATATATATATATATATATACTAAAAATCCTAATTTACTAACTTCAAACTAGCCATGCATTACTAAAAGAAATTCTAAAGAAAAAACATTAAATCAAATCCCTAAATAATTTTATCACTTTAATTTCCCCGTTTTTCTTATTGAATTACATGGCATTCTATACCCCATTGTCTCGTAATGTCCTTAATAACAAACCTAGAAAACAGTTAAATACTAATTTTTTCTTTTATTATTTGATTGTCCTTTTAAAACATTAGAGTTTTGTGCTCTACCTGACATTGCGGCTCCGTGGCGTAGAGGTATGTGTGCGACTACTACGCCCAAGGTCCAGGTTTGAATTCCGACACGGTCCGCTTGAAAAATGTTAGGCGAGCATTTTTCACAAAAATACACCCTCGTTCGGATGAGAGGTAAAATGGAGGTCCCGTGTGAGTGTTGCCACGCACGTTAAAGATCCCTACTTTGCTTGGAACAGAAAGGGTTTGGCAAAATTCCAAATATTTCAGGTAAAAAAAACTCGCTTCCTGGCCAATGTAGTACCTTCGGGCGGAGCATTGGAAAATCACATAAAGGTTCTCTACCTGACATTAAATTCCGCCAATTAACTTATATTTAAAATCATATGTTTTAATATTTTAAAGTATTTCAACTTCCTTACACGATAAAAATCATACTTAAATTTAACCAACATTAATTTCGTCGTCAATTCAACGTCCAACAAAAGCATTACTTTTATATTTGAGTAATTTTATTTTACATAAATACAAACCCAATTTCGTTTAAGGTTCACATATACTTAATTAAAAAGTATAAACATAGTGTAACGTATTAAAATTCCCAAATCAGTGAAAGCGTAAATAAATTTATTCAAATTATTTTGTGGACGATATATCCTGTATTATGTTTTTTGTTTCCTATAAGTCGAAATTATAAGTTATCTCTTATTACAAAACAAATATTTGGTTTTCACCGTTAAAAGTATCTAAGTATCTAACCTTGTAACGAAACGGTGTATTTCCAGCTTTATTTAGCGTTTTCCTTTCCATTATACAGGGATAAAACTAGATAAAATCTTGCGCATGTTTGTTCTGTTCTAGTCTTGCGTTGCGAGGATTGTCGTTCAAATCCGACAGTTGCTCGTTATTCTTAATCCAGTCATCATAGCAGAGAAATCAGCAACGAGCCACTGGAGACTCGCGCTAGATTTTTTATGTGGGTGTCTCAATGAATAGACACGAGACGTTGGAGCCGTCAAATCAAGTGGTTAGTAATTTTTATCTAATTTAAATACATCTAATTTTCCCTTTTCAACGCAACTATATTTAAATAATTATATTTTGATAATTATGTTTTAACAACGATATTTTGATAACGATGTTTTAAATAACTAGGTTTTTATTTTGTACTCCGTTGGTGCTAGATTAGAAGCTGTATGCAGAAATTTATATGTGATGTTTTAAATGATGATGTAACTCGAAGAGATTGCATTACGGATTAAAATTTCATCCTTATTGGATTATGACTTTAGGAGACGGTGCGATTGTTAAACTCAGTTTTAAATACAATCGTACCCGTACAGATTTCATTCAAACCGGTGACCAGCTCACCGCAAAAGAATTAAGAAAAAATGTTACAATGCGCCCAATGTTGAGGCTATAAAAAATTAAAATATATTACAATAAAAACTCATATATCATTCACCGTTTAATTTCCAAATATATCTTTGAATCTGAGGATGTCCAGAAACCATCAGTATTTTCATTTTTATTTCATTCCCAAATTATTGAAGGAGTGACTTCTTTAGATCTCTACCCCTTTCCAATCGATCGTCAACGACGTTAGTTCCACAAACACCTGAATTTAAATCTACTCTGCACTTGCAAAGCGTAAATTAAAAAATATGTTGCATGTCGTACATCATCTTTTAACTTGTCCTAATATTAATCCTAAGAGCGCGGCTCTTCTGCCTTATTACGTGCTCATATGGCGAAATTTCTACGATTCTAATTAACTTTCTGAACTTCATTGTCAACTGTGTTGCTTAATTCTTATATGCCATGCCCCTTTATATAAAATTTTGTTTTCAAATTGTAACATCTTATCCCTACTGAATAAAGCAGTTATTGTCACGTTATTTGGTATGTAAATTGTACTATTGTTGTAGTATGGTTATTTTAATGTCCTTGGTGATCGGAGCAGAGTACAGTTGTCTATTGTAAATTATCTTTTCGTGGGAAATGCATACGTAGTGTTTCACAATATTAGATCAGTTTTCATTTACGGTTTAAAAAACGTAAATAAAGATGATTTTAAAACCTATGAGTGGTTTAATTCCCAAAGTAGATTAAGAAAAATACTAAACAAACCACAACAGTATTTTCAGGTATTATATAATTAGTATAATTATAGAATTTGTATTCTTATTTTCAAAAATACCAACAATCATATTTCCATGTGTCAAGTTTGGCAATTCAATTTCCATGGTTACGCAAAAAATTTTACTAAGAGTTTGACAGCACCATTATTTATAAATAAAATTAATCAGGTTTTTTAAAATTAGTATTTTAATTTTTGTCATTTTTAACGATTTGCGAAAAAATTATGTGTATACACGTAGGAAAAGCAACATTCCCGGACTCAGTGTTGCTTGTCTCGGCTTGTGCCTCGACAAGCAATCTTCACGTCGTCCGGGTATGTTGAGCTTTTCCTACTGGATATGCAATATACTATTATTACTTTGAGTTAATATAGAACAGAAATAAATATTTCAGAATTTTGTAACCATTATAGCGGCTGGAACAAGTTAAAGAAATTTACAAGCAATTCTATTTTAATTTCAAATAGATCATAGCAATGCTTGGTTTATTCCTAGTTTATACCTAAATAAGCTCTAGGTAGTTATATTATTGCAATTGCTTCAAATACGGAGAATTAAGTATATTAATTTAATCTCGTCTTAAAAATAAAGCAGTGCAGAAAGTTCTATATTTAAATAGCTTGCAAGAGTTTAATTCAGCAACTATCCCAACAAACTGTACATACCCAGTTACTAAATTTAATATGAGAGTAAAACAAAGGGTCACAGATTATTCAGTGAAAGGTGAATGTACGAGGATTTTCAGTTACTGCATAACCGGCTTTATACGCTTAATGCATTTTATGGCCCGGTCTTGATGTCCGACTGTTGTCTTTTGAAACCATGAATTATTGATGCAGCCGAGAACATAAGAAAAGAACGCAAAGACCGTGTGTGTATATGCATTGCTAAGAATAAATTTTCCCATGTCTTTAATATTCTGCAACTGGAGTTTTGAATGAACAATGAAGGATTTCGGGATTTGTATTACGCGTATTGCTCTATAATATGCCTTAATCTGGATAAGTTCAGTGTACTAAATTAAATCTATTCTTATAAACTTTAGTTTTAACGAAAAATAAGATCTCGACATGGGTTTTATAGTTTTATTTATTTATTCCCCTTGTCAGCCGACGATACCAAAAAAGTTTTAGGCTAGTGGTTATCAGTTTGTAAGCGTGGCATATATCTCTCATAGTAAAACTTTATGGAATAAAAAATGTAGCAACATTTCAGACCTTTTGTAAGGGTCGAACCACGTCGAAATTTTACCTAAAAATTATTAGAAAATTATCCACTTACAAGTAATTTTCTATACGCAAAACTCTTACACTAGCTTATTCTACTTAATAGTATCACGAATTGTCTTTCTAAGGATTTAAAACAAATTTGTACTTGCGTTTTAGATCGTCATTTTTGTTGGTATTTATTTCTCCATCACAACATGCCTTTGATTACAATTTCTATCTAAAGATTGTCTGCATTTAGGATTAACAGCTTCGAAAAATTCCTGATTCTATTTCTTAGACCTTCATATCGAAGTCCACTATGTCAGTTTTCAAAAGCACTTTTATTTTAATAGTTTAAAATGTAAGTATCCCTGCATCAAGTTCAATTATCGTTTATATTGGAGCCATAAAATGAGTCATTGGTGCGCTCCATATAAAGCGCATCAGTAACTATCTATGAAGGACAGAGTGTTGAATGACTTACGTTGAGTGAATGCTCCTCATTGTATACCGGCTTTGTATAATAAAAATCTATACACGCCATCTTTCTCGAACGTTTCAATCACATTCTACAAGGTCTGACTCATTCCATGATGTAATAATTAACTGTAATTTTGTGTGTTTCAAATTCATGGCAGTTATAAAATACTACTATCCTTCATTATCGAATGGAACTAATAGTTGGCGTTTTTCTCCCTATTATAATTTTCTGAGCTTATGCAATAATTTATGGCCCTTAAAATCGTGTTGTCTTATACGGTTTAAGTCCTTACCGGTGTTATTGCGTTGCGCGAATTTCTTTAGTGACGTGTATTCACACACGTTAGTCGTTGGCGTAAATATAAGGCATTCTAGAACAATTCCGAAGAGTAGTTTCTTTAAAAGAAAAATACGTCGCATTAGATACTCGCAATATTCTAAAGAAAATACTTACACGTTAATAAGAACATGGGTTTGACTTATGTACTAACAAATACTATAATAAACTTATTGTACTAGAAATGTTGTACAGTGTAAAAGGTAAATATTTAAAAACTTAGTTTTCTAAGCACACGAGATTAACGTGAAGGAATATATATATATATATATATATATATATATATATATATATTCTTATGCTCTCCTCCCACCCCTTTTTATAAGACATTTACTTTAAACTGTGG